>CM035154.1:55198246-55874210 GCA_020205615.1 Panax quinquefolius | reverse complement strand
GATGATCATTCTAATGAGATCTAAATTCTTAGAAAGTTTAAAACTAAAATAGTTCCCAATCATTGGATTACTAAATTGGGGATTAGTGAATCCGGGATAGATTGGTACATACGTCGTTGCTTTCATTAGATGAGGATGATTGATCTCATGATCATTTGTGTGGAGACACTAAAGCAAGTATGTAGGTGCTTATTAGAGAATAAGTTCATCGAACGTGGCTCGCTAAGGAATACCTAATGGAGTTTTACTTGCTCGTCAATAGGAATTTCTGTAGTGATAGTAAGACAAGTGATCCTTGGACTTGAGATCATCATAGTATCTTATGTATGATGAGTTATACTTTGACTTATTCCTTAAGACCCTTAGGGTATATCAAAGGGTATGCTTGGGTATAATAAGTTGTACATCGAGATAATGTATGATCAATAAAGAATCTACCACTTCTATTAAAGAAGAGAAATGTCTATGTGATTCGATAAATGACAACCCAGTGAGTCCTTGGCCAAAGGCGAATGAAGTTAGAAAGGAGTTTCTAATTTGCATTATTTAGTGTTGTGCATTTAAGGATCGAAATACATATAATTAAATAAAATAAGACTTGATGGTAATTCCATGCCTTATATTTAATTGAGACATTGTATGGTGGAAGGATTAAATTGTATTGAGAACTATTTACTCAAAGGTTCTTTTATGATTAATGTTGAAATCTATATTATCGAAAAAAGTCATTGATCGCTAGGAGGCTTATCCCTATTGTAGAATAAATATTATTTATTTAAATAAATTAATTGTTTAATTTATTTATTTAAATAAGATTAGAATTTATTCTAATTGATTTATTCACAACAGGTTTAATATGGAGAACCTAAAGGGTTACACCATAAAAGGAAGAATAATTATTTAAGAAGTTAATGGCATAATCGTAATAATATGTTAAGTATATTTAATTTAATCTATGGTGATTAAATAAATTAAATAGCTTAATATTTATTATTTAATATTTTAGAAATATTAAATATAAATTAATAAGAGGGTCTTATTAATATTATTACAATTATTATTATTTTAATTTCTAAAAGAGTTTAGGAATTAATTTAATATAAGTACTCTCATTTATTCCTAATAGGATTAGGAGGAAAATTAATTAAAGGAGTTTAATTAATTATCCCTAATAAGTTTAGGGAGCCCATTTAATTAAAAGAGTTTAATTAAATAATACCTTATTTTAATAGGGTTACTTGATATCTTTATAAGAAGAGTCTTATATCAGATATCAAGACTACGTCATGATTCCAATAGTTGGGAGAGTACGCCTTTTCTATAGAGATAGAAAACTAGGGTTTAGCCAAACACCCATCTTCTTGAATTCTTCTTCTTCCTTTGTGGATCACCTCTAGAGGCCAAACACTTGGGTGGCTAACGTTGATCAAAGGAATGAACCAAACCCGGTGGATTCAAGTTGAACGCGAAAAGGATTGGAGGTGAACTTGTACCTGAGGAAGCTCGATCTTCAAGGGTATGATTCTTATTCGTTATTTTTTTGTTTAATTAGAAATTGTGCATAAAGGGTGATCCGGGTATATGGTTTGTAATATTTTAAACTCTGATTTTTACACGTTTCCGCTTATTTTTGCAATTTGATTGCGTTCTTGAATATAACAAACCTAACAGTGGCATCAGAACTAAACCTTTATGCAAATTATTAATTGTTTTAATTTGATATGTATATTGATATGTGTTTAGAACAATTTAATTGGGCATAATTTGTTGTATAAAATTTATTTAAAAAATAAAAAATTAATTATCCATGAATCGGGAATTTCGTGATTGGCGTGGATATTAATTTTATTTGAAGTCCTGCATTTATTGTTATGCAGCAACGTGGCTTACTTTATTTTAAAGGTTCAATGATTCACGTTTTTTTTTTTAAGTGTCCTGCAAAGCTCCTTATAATTTATATATGATATAAACATTAATGATTACAATAATCATTAGCTTGTAATGATTAAAGTAATCATTAAGATGTAATGATTAAAGTAATCATGAGCATGTTGTTATAAAAAAAAGTAAGTTACTAACAATTTCAAGGGAGAAAGCGGTGATTATATATATAATATATATTAACGTAATATATATTTATATATATATAATAATTTTATAATTAAAATAAAATATTTATTTTAATTTTAAAATTAGATTTCATGCTAACTAATTAGAGTTGGAATTTGATTCCATACTAACTAATTGGAATTGAAATTGGATTCTATCTTTCCTTAAATAAAAGAGTTTATTTAGATATGAAATAAGATTTCATATTATTCAAAATAAAGGAGTTTATTTGTGAATAGGAAAGAGAATCTGTGTTTCCTTTAATAAAGGAGTTTATTTTTTTTACATGAAATTGGATTCCATAATTAATTAAAATAAAGGAGTTTATTTTGATTAAAAGTTTTGATTAAAATAAAATAGTTTATTTTATTCAAAATTGGATAAATTAAAATAAAATTATTTTATTTTAATTTAAATTTGGATTAAAATAAAGGAGTTTATTTTGATTCAAAATTAGATTTTATACTAACTAAATTTGCCCATTAAATGATATCAATATATATATTAAATGTTTATTATTCATGAGATGAATGTTATTTATTGATGCATATGATGATGTGTATGATAATAAATGGGATTGATTATGGACTATTAACTAATGTGATTGGATTTTATTTTAGTTGGATGCATGAATGTATGGGTTATATTAAATGGGGTCTGCGTACCTCGTCTTCTTTAATTTTTTTCTTAATGTAAATTCTAACTCCCTCATATGTACTTCCTCTTGACTGCTTATCAAGGTTTCTATTTATTTTAAATAGTTTTGTAATAGGAATAGTTAGAATTAATTTTGAAAAATTGGAGATCGAGGAGCAAGGAGCGCTTGAAGACCCGTTTGTAATGGAGCAGGGTTTAAATGTAATAGTTATATTTAAATATTATTTCTTGCACCCCTAGGGTTTGACCTTTTGGTTCACTTGCTGGCTCTAGTGAACCAAACTAGAATAAAAGTCCATAATCAATCCGAGTATAATATAGTATTCTATATGTGCATGCTTATACTATATATATTATATATTATGCAAACATGCTTCGCATGTTCATTAATATACGTATTTTTATATATATATATGCAATGCGTGCTAAACAAGATGAGACAAATTAATAACAAACCCCTCAATTTTTTATATTAAGTCCTAAGCGTTCAAAGATGTTTGGAATATCGAGCGCTTTAGTATTCTAGCATGATAAAATTAATAGAGTATTAAATATTTAATATGAGTTTGTTGTGTCACCACAAGGCAAGTATTAAGTATTTAAGATGTTAATTTATCACATTTGATGCTTATAAAGAAAATTGAACAATATTGTTTTGTTGTGTCACCACAAGGATGATATTTTTCTTTTTTGAGTATATGGAGTGCTAGGTCGGACTTAACTTGGATAATTTTGATTCGGATGTGCCACCACTTGATCAAAATAATCTAAGAGACAAAAGAAAAGGAGTTGCATAGTTGATGTAATTGACAAAAGTTGTCTACCTATTTATTTATATATAGTTTGTTGTGTCACCATAAGGCTATATACATTTGAAATGGGATCCTTATTCTCACTAGCAAATCTTTAATTAGATTTTGTCGAACTATATAAGTGAGGGTAATATAGTTTGAAGAAAATAGTGGGAGAAACCAATTTAAAATAAGACCTAAATTATTTTGGTAATTAATAAAAGAATGTATGTTAAAATGTTGTTAATTATAAATTCATTTTGAAATTTTACAATGTCTAAAATTACTATCACTGCGAAACATATTTGATGTTAATTAACCGCATCGAATTACTCGAATTGGTTAAGGAATTTGAGAATAGTTCTCATGGTTTGAAAAGCTATCTTATGTCCATAATCGCCTATCCCGCAATGGTTGCGAGCATAATGCCTCCGAGGAAGAGATTGCTACTTTTAGAAAGTGGCAAGATGATGCACGATTAGCTCAATGCATCATGCTCAAGCATCCATGAGTAACGAGCTTGACGTCGGCATGAAACTATGGATGCTCTCTCCTACTATATTCCGCACATCAAGTAGTTGATGGTGAGGAAAGTGGGGACCGATAGATATCGAGATATCTAAGGAGCTCTTCCGATCTAGAATGGCCAATGGCACTATAGTATGCAGACAAAAAGTTCTTAACATAATCAATTTGATTGATCAATTAGGACAATTTGGTTTTGTCATGGATGGAGAGTTGAGCCAAGATTTGATCTTGCACTCACTCCGGACTCCTTTCACAATTGTTGTGAATTTTTCATATAAACAAGCTAGATATAAACTTCGTTGATTTGCTTAACATGTTGAAAAATGATGAGAGTCACTTTCCAACCAAGAAAGACCATGTCTTCTTGGTAGGCCAAAGGATCTTCCGAAAAGAAGAACGATTCAAAGAAGGTATATAGAAAGGCAAAAACAAAGGATAATAAGAACAAAATCGTCACGGATAGAAAGGAGTTTGCTTCCACTACAATAAGCACGGATGACTTTGGAAAGAAACTACAAGAAGCATCTTGCAGAGGTTAACCAAAGAAGCTTAGTGAAGTTTCGATTACAAATACAAATTTGTTCATGATTTAAAATAAAAAAAAATTTAAGTCGAGGTTCTACTTGGGTATTGGATACCGACTTTGGTTATCATAAATATAGATTTATGAAGGACCAAGCGAAGTAGAAAGCTAAACAAATATAAGTAATCCCTATATGTAGAAATGTAGCAAAGGTTGCCATATTAGCCATAGAAACTTATAGTTTAGCAATGCCTACTGAAGCAAATCTATTAAGTCAACAAGTTATTATTGTATTCCGGTTCTTATTAAAATATTATTTCCATTTTATTGTTGGACAATGAAATCTTTAGTATTATAATTAAGAACAATTGTTGTTCTATTTATAATAATAATGTTTTGTATAGAACTGGAATATTACTTAATAAATTTTGTATACTTGACTTACATGAAAATAATTTTGCATATTGAACAAATTAGTATAAGAAAAGGAGATGATCATTCAAAGAGTTGAATGTGTGTATTTGCTAAAATACAAGTGTGAATTATTTGAAAGGTTCAAAGAATTTAGAAGTGAAATAAATTGATAAAGTATTAGAATTCTTTGATCGGATCAAGGAATAAATACTTGTGCAATAAGTTTCTAGATCATCTCAAATGGTTTTCTCATAATGGACACATCCTGATACGCAATAATTGATTGATGTATCTGAATGGAAAATTCATACCGTGTTGGACATGGTGCGGTCCATAATGATTTTACCGACATTCCAAATATCCTTCAGGTCATGTCCTAGAAATGGTCAGATATTCACGAAAATGGTAACCTCAAAATCCATTTCAAGACTCCATAAAAGTTATGGACAGGAGGATTCCTAATCTTAAGTATGTTAAGATAAGGGTTGTCAACTTATGTGAAAAGGTTTCAAAGGATAAGCTTGGGACAAAATTTGACAAATACAATTTGTGGGACATCCTAAAGTAAGTTTAGGGTATATGTTCTATAATCCTACTTAGCAAAAGGTGTTTGTTGCGAAACACGCCTTCTAAAATAAATGTGTTTATTATTGAAGGGCTAGTGGGAGGATAATAGATCTTCAAGAGTTCAAGAACCACAAAAACACTATAAGTCAAATAAGAGGAACCTATAGATAGACCTATCAGTACAACAACCAAGAATCGTAAATCGGAATAGTACCGAAGATACCTAGGAGGTATGGATTCATCATAGATGATGATGATGAGGTACACATCATGAAGATGATGATCCGATTACATACTGATGAGGTAAGAGTTCTAGTGTGTACAAAAGGGGACGGTGGGAGCGCCAAAGTGACATTCCTAATATTATATGTTGATATACTACGGATAAGGAATGACATACTAATGCTACAATCGGTAATGATAAAGTTGTCTAAACATTCCTCCATGAATGGTTTGGGAAGAGTATCTTAATTGGGGATAAAATCTATATAGATAGATACAACGGGATGCTCGACTTAACCCAAGGAACGTATATTTATTTGATGCTAAAGTCGTTTAGCATGGCAAACTCAAGAGATGTCTCATGTCGATGAGCTATGGAGTGTATCTCTCTTAATAGTCCCCCACAGACTCACGAAAAGAGAGGTCGCATGAGTGACAATCATGTATGCAATGAAATGTACGAGACACGATGTTGATCGGTCATATTATGGAGAAGTTCACTATGAGTCGGTGAAAAACATCTTAAAGTGCTTAACTTAAGCACTAAGGATGTGATCATATTCATGGTGGGTCTAAATTAAAACTAGAGGGCTTAATGAGACTCAAGTTTTTAGGCGAAGCCAAGATGATGAGAAAATCCACTTTAAGGTAAAGCGTTATCTTGAGCGAAAGGTGCGTTGAATTGGAAAGGTTCCAAGCAAAGAAAGAGTTCTTTGGTTTAGTGATAAAGACAAAGTATATAGCTATAAATGAAGTCGCAAGTTGATTGTTTGGATTAAAAGTTCATTACAGAACTAGGAATAGTTCCTAAGTCTCATCTTGGATCTAAACATGTGTTGTGACACTTTCATTTGATTATTAAAATCATTGAAAGATGGAAAATCACTATAGAGATAGTGGACTCTCAAAAACAACATTACATATCCATTAACTAAAGCTTATACAACAGCAGGATAATCGTCACTTAGAGAAGAAGAGTATGAGATACCATGACGATTGGCTTTAGTGCAAGTGGGAGATTGAAAGTAGTATGCACACAAGCCAATTATGTTTGATGATAAAGCATATACTTTGTAACAATCTTATTCATTTAATTTATTAATAAAAAGTATTAATTTATTAAAGGCTTTGAATTATATACATGATGCTGTTTTATAATATGTGATAAACCCATAGTTTTAAGCAATGCTTTTAGAATAATGATGATGATCATTCTAATGAGATCTAAATTCTTAGAAAGCTTAAAACTAAAATAGTTCCCAATCATTGGATTACTAAATTGGGGATTAGTGAATCCGGATAGATTGGTACATACGTTCTTGCTTTCATTAGATGAGGATGATTGATCTCATGATCATTTTTGTGTGGAGACACTAAAGCAAGTATGTAGGTGCTTATTAGAGAATAAGTTCTTTGAAGCATTGGCTCGCTAAGGAATACCTAATGGAGTTTTACTTGCTTGTCAATAGGAATTCTGTAGTGATAGTAAGACAAGTGATCCTTGGACTTGAGATCATCATAGTATCTTGTGTATGATGAGTTATACTTTGACTTATTCCTTAAGACCCTTAGGGTATATCAAAGGGTATGCTTGGGTATAATAAGTTGTACATTGAGATAATGTATGATCAATAAAGAATCTACCACTTCTATTAAAAGAAGAGAAATGTCCTATGTGATTCGATAAATGACAACCCAGTAGTCCTTGGCCAAGGCAGAATGAAGTTAGAAAGGAGTTTCTAATTTGCATTATTTGGTATTGTGCATTTAAGGATCGAAATACATATAATTAAATAAAATAAGACTTGACAGTAATTCCATGTCTTATATTTAATTGAGACATTGTATGGTGGAAGGATTGAATTGTCTGATAACTATTTACTCAAAGGTTCTTTTATGATTAATGTTGAAATCTATATTATCCGAAAAGTCATTGATCGCTAGGGAGGCTTATCCTATTGTAGAATAAATATTATTTATTTAAATAAATTAATTGTTTAATTTATTTATTTAAATAAAATTATAATTGTTCTAATTGATTTATTCACAACCTAGGTTTAATATGGAGAACCTAAAGGGTCACACCATAAAAGGAAGAATAATTATTTAAGAAGTTAATGGCATAATCGTAATAATATGTTAAGTATATTTAATTTAATCTATGGTGATAGAATAAATTAAATAGCTTAATATTTATTATTTAATATTTTAGAAATATTAAAAATATAAATTAATAAGAGGAGTCTTATTAATATTATTACAATTATTATTATTTTAATTTCTAAAAGAGTTTAGGAATTAATTTAATATAAGTACTCTCATTTATTCCTAATAGGATTAGGAGGAAAATTAATTAAAGGAGTTTAATTAATTATCCCTAATAAATTTAGGAGCCCATTTAATTAAAAGAGTTTAATTAAATAATACCTTATTTTAATAGGGTTACTTGATATCTTTATAAGAAGAGTCTTATATCGGATATCAAGACTACGTCGTGATTCAATAGTTGGGAGAGTACGCCTTTTCTATAGAGATAGAAAACTAGGGTTTAGCCAAACACCCATCTTCTTGAATTCTTCTTCTTCTTTGGTGGATCACCTCTAGAGGCTAAACACTTGGGTGGCTAACGTTGATCAAAGGAAGGAACCAAAACCGGTGGATTCAAGTTGAACGCGAAAAGGATTGGAGGTGAACTTGTATACGAGGAAGCTTCTATCTTAAAGGGTATGATTCTTATTCGTTATTTTTTCGTTTAATTAGAAATTGTGCATAAAGGGTGATCCGGGTATATGGTTTGTAATATTTTAAACTCGATTTTTACGTCGCCGCTTACTTTTGCAATTTAATTGCGTTCTTGAATATTACAAACCTAACGGGATGATGATGATCTTGACACTCTTGATCTTGGGTTGTAGTTAGTTTATGTTTATATTTTGACTTTTTCATGTATGTATTTATCTGACTTTTGAGTTGTCTGAGACTAGAGTTTTGTATCTAGTTAGGTTGATGGTTTATGTATCTAACTATATTGATTGTTTATGATTACATTTTTGTATCTACATCATTTAATTTTATCTATATGTCATTAAGTTGTCTACATATTTGATGGTTGATATCGAAAGATTTGATTATTATTGATATGCGTTCATCAAGAATTATTAATTTTTTTTTTTAGTTTATAACAGGTACAATTATGTATATGTAAATGAGCAGGAAATTTTACAATTTTCTAATTTATTTTTAAAGTAGGTCATGGCGGCGGGGTATTTGGCGGTGGCGTCCGACGATAATGACTCATGTGGATTTGGTTCTTTATATAATATAAATTAAGGTCATTAGCTACGGGGAATAATTCATTCGACAGGGGGTCATTGGTGATGACAAGGCCCGTTGGCAATGACATTTTTTTTGTAGTGATGGCTATACCTTAAGTTACATGTAATGATACTTTATCTATTTCATGCACTAGAGCTATAACGTGCCTCCATTGTTAACATTCTACTGATGCACTTATTCTTCTCACACCAGAACTATTTCCGACGCCACCTGACGTCTGGCTCCTCAATGTGTTTCTTCGTTTTCAATGCAGGATTTAGCTCGATCGCTATTTGGTGATTGAGAGAGCAGATGGATCTTGGCGTTAACAATAGAATTGTAATAAAGGAGAGAAATAATTAAGTGATTACCAATCCTCTTTTAGACTTTGACTCTCATCCTCCAGTCATTTCTTTTCTTTTTTGTTGAAATTTGTTCCTTTTTATTCGTGTTTTGTAGATTTCAAAAAAATATTAAAGACTTGGTTTGTCATATTTTTTTCATTAGTTTGTTTATCTTTCCTTTATTTCAATGAATATTGAAGGGTAATATTGAATTTTTTACTTATTTTAATAAATTGAATAACGCATTAATTGAATTTTTTAAATTTTGTATTTTCTCTCATAAAGCGTCAATGAATGAAAAAGGAGGGGGAGTACTTTTCATTAAGAATAAATTATTTATTTTTTCTATATTATTCTTCAAATATCTCATCTTCCAATAAAGTCTCACTTATATATTATATAGTAGTTCTCAACTTTCTATATAAGGACAATAATAAATTTTACACAAATTTTAAATATTTAAAGATAATTTTCTTAATTATATATTAAAACAATTATTATTATTGAATAGATGAAGTATTTTGAAAGTAGCTCCTCTAACTTTTGCCTTACTCAAATTTTGGATATTCCATTTTATTATCATCAAACAGATGACATCTTCTCTTCTTCTTCTTTTTTTTTTTGCGAATCTCAACTATTTTAGGATAATATTAGAGAATCTCATTTGAATATAACTCAGGCACGAAAGTATATGCTTGCATATTTCTCTCTCTATATATATATATAGAGAGAGAGAGAGATTAAATCAAATATGAAATTATTGAAACAACTATCTGAGATATATACATATAAATCATGGACATTAGTCACATTATATTCTCTCTATTCATTCTCATTTTAATTATACTAATATTAAAAGAAAATAGATTCTTTTCACTTTTCAGAACAACAGATAAAGGGGACTCTTAAAGTAGGAGGGGGAGAATTATTCTGAAAAAATAAAATGTTATTAGATTGCTCATCATTGTATTAAATGTTGTATTGTTTTGAAATCTGAGCTTTTATATCACAAGTAGAAACTAGGGTTTATCATTTTACAGCTAGCCTAAATCTCAATAGGGTCAGCAAATTAGGGTTTGCACGTTTGCACCCAGGTACTAAATAACTGGGTGCGTAAATCATGTGTTTGAGAGAGAGAGAGAGAGGGTGAAAGAGAGGAGAGATAATTAGGGTTTGCAGGTAGCAGCCTGGGGACAGAAAAGGAGCTGACTAACAGAAGCGGCTGAGTTCTTAAATTTTCTCAAAAGGGGAGCATCTTATTTAATTAATCATGCATATTGTTGGGAAGTTACAACATTTTATCTTGCGTAATGGCTGGCCTGATAAAATTCGAGGTGTTTATTTAATTACATAACGTATATATATATATATATATATATATATAGAGAGATTGAGAGAGAGAGCATGCACATGTTACCATGTTAGTGATGGCACCATTTCCATTATCATACTGCATACATATATACTGGAGTAGTACTATTACCATGTACACTACTTTGTGAGTGAATGTGCTTGTGTGTAGTTCGAGGAGTATAGAAGAAGAGAAAGTATATCATTTATGACTTTGGGATTCGCTGATCATCAAATATATTTATAGTTGTACATAGAGAAGTACTTGAACCGTCCAAATTCTTAATAAAAGTATTAGTAGTATTTGTTATTATTAGTGGCAATTAATTTTTTTAATAATTACTAGTATTTATTAATTATAAATCATCATATTATATATATAAATAAAAAAAAAATTTAAAGTGAAAAAGAAGAGAGAGAAGGGTGATTGTGTTGAAGAAGAATAATCTAACCGTAAGAAACTTTATAATTAGGGAGGGAAGAAAAGTTGTGGTCTGTGGCATTGTGAGGAAGCAGTAATAATATGGTATATACATACTTGTACTTTATTTGTTTCAGATCTCAGAATTAATATTAATTTTTTTAACATTAATTTGAGAAATTTCAATTTTTAAAAAATAATATGATTCACGAAATAATTTAGTATTGGACAATATAATCATGAAAATTTTAAACTATCTAAGTAATATATATAGTTAATAATATTATTTTCTATTTTTTACAAATAAAATAAATTATATTAATTTTAATTTTGGACGGTGTATAAACCCTACCCATTGTATATATTTATTTATGATATATGATCCGACTGACACAAGGATTCCTATACTTATTCCTTCCAACACTATACACGATAAAACTTGTTTCAATATATATAGCTATTGATGAGCTCCTTTCATCAACCCCACCTCCATTACTTTGACCATTCTTGTTGTAGAACATTTTTTTAGGAGTAACATGCTAAACATTGAATCAAGATATATGCAAATTCGGGTGCTGCTAAGATTTTTATTCTCAAGGATATATCATTATTCTTGAATTATACTCCACATATTAACCAGTTTGTGTTTTTGCTTTGTCTTTAATTCCGTGTTAAACTAAAATAAAAGTCGACAATTAATCTTTATATATAGTAAGATGGAGGTGTTATAACTGCATTCCATTCCATGTGGGAGTACTCTTAATACAGAAATCATATATTTTCACAATACTTTCCTTATATGAATGAATACTCTCTATTCTATAATAATAATAATACTAGTCAGTTTTACTTTTATGCATATTAAAAAGTCATTAATTAGCTAGATATTATTCTTTGGTGATTGAAAGTTGTGTAAAATATATTACGTTTTTATGAGAAATTGGAAACTATTATTAATATAATAGAAAATTTCTTAAAAGATGAGTCATGAGAATTTCTAGGAATAATATAAAAAAATAAATAAGTTGTTCTCTTAGAAAAGTACATACAAATGACAAAAAAATTAGAACAATTTTTTTTATTAAAAAAAATATCTATTACTATGAAATGGAGGGAGTAGTAAATAGACTCACCTTTACGTGAGAGAGACTTATAAAAAAACAATAATTTTTTTACGGGAAAAATAGCGATTCTATTTATATATAACATGTATTGTTTCTTTTTTATTCTCACCAGTTATACTAACACATGTAAATGTGTTTTAACTCCTAATGGACAAATTTTCGTTTTAAGTGGTAGTTTAATGGATTAATATATTGTTTCTCGGTGCTGCTGCATGATTTTGCTCAAGGGATGTCTTTTCTTGGTATAACTTCTCTCCAATGTCTTGTAGTATTTGATTCATATATATATATATGAGATTTTGAACTTTTGTGTTGGTATTATGTACAGAAGAAGTATCTAAATAGACTGTTTCTAGCTCCATCTGATCATCCTTGCTTCCCCCAATATAATCATGGGTTTTGAATTCCTAACAACATTTTTAATAACATGTAGTAGTACTGCAATGACTCTTAGTGGAGTTTAGGCAGAGAAAGCACAAACAGAATATAACCTATACTACTTAATTACCACTCAAAGAAAATATGACTTGTTTTTAATTCTTCCCTAATACTGTGCATGTTTCTAAGATTAAAATGGACAGAAAACTTTGGATTCTTTTGTTGCCAAGTCTCTTTTAGTGAACATAAAAAATAAAATAATTAAATGAAAATTTTGACTACTTGTCAGAGTTTGATGGAAACTAAATAACAACAACAACAACAAAAACTGTTTTTTAAAAAAAAAATTCTTCATGTTTTTTTCTTTCCAAAACTTAGAAAACGTAGTGTAAAGTAGTAAAATGTCAATGCAATAAAATTTTACACTAGTAGATAATAGGGTTGTTACACATAATTAGTGAAACTTTAATTTAGATAAGAATATTCTTGTTTTTAATGAAACCTCACAATCCTATTATAGCTTACATAAAAGTTTCATTATACTTCGAGCGCATAAAATGTAGTATATATATAGTCATATTATATACGTACCCATCCATCCTTTTATGAGAAAATTAATCATGTTGTACTTGATCCAAGTAGCTATAATTTCAAGCATTTGACATAGGTCTTTACCCCGCAAAGACAGAAATATCTCTAATTTTTATAAATTAAACATTTTAGCTACCGAATTGAATTTAGCAATTTTTATCAAAATAAGTCGTGTGATTCAAACTAAAATGATAATTAAGTCTTTTAAGGGTTGGCTCCAACTTTTTTTTCTTCGTCAAACACTAATCATGTACCTACAATTTAATGTGCTTTTAAATATATTCAAGATTGTTTCAAAAAAAATATATTCAAGATCTTCAATTAATGTGGACAATTAAATCTTTTAAGGTATATATATCGTTTATATATATTGGCTCTAATTTTTTTTTTTTTCCTTCATCATACACTAACACGTGCTTACAATTTTTAGTTCTTTCAAAGATATTTAGAAGTGAAATTATTCAAAATATGTCCTTCAAATCAATTATTATCATGCGCAGTTGCCATAAGATTTAATTTATAAAAATTTAAAGACTTTAATCAATGCCTTAAAATTGAAAATTAAGGTTTAAGTTGTAAAAATAAAAAAACTTTAACAATTAATACATATTTAAACCATTTTTCTATATATGTCTCTAATATGAGCTATAAATGTAAAACAATAGCATAATAATACTCCTATCTAAACTATAAGTAATTATTGTCTACTAGAAATTTCATGTAATTTTATAGCATAAATTTAATAATGTATCTCTAATTTAATTTGGAACTTACTAAACAATCCCAAGTATCTTCTAATTTTAATATGTTGCATCAAACGAACTTTTTACACTTGTGCCTCCCACCTCAACCTAGCTCGAGTTGGCATATGGACTGAAAAAAAGACTTCATACTTAAGATTATTGGCTTCAAGTACTGTTAAATATTGCCATTAAAAATCTTAATTAGAGATAATGAAATTGCTGTTACATTTTGTATAGAATTAATTAATGATAAATGAAAACATGGGCAGATATATAGAATTAATCATCGATCCTTCCGTAGTTCCTTTTTCTTGCATGATTTTTTATAGCAAAAGTAAAATAGATTTTATTGTACATACTAAAATAACAAAATAATTTTGCAAAGTTTATGTTAATGCAAAAACTTAAAATGATGAATAACCAACTATATATATAGCTGCAACCAAAAAATAAATTATTGCTGCTGTTGCTGATATTTCTGAGCTAGCTTCAAAAATTTTGAGTTCTTCTATACTGACATAATAATTGAACATGATTATTTTTTACAATTTCATATATTTGTATTTTGATCTACAATGAAGAATAAAAATATAAATAAATGAAATTATAAAACATTCATATCTAATTTTCATATCCAATTATCATGTCTGTATAAAATTTTTCAAAAATTCCAACTCCACATCCTTGTTCCCCATTTTGTTGCAACTTGCATGATGATCACTTCTTCATCTTATAAAGTTATTATTTATTACTCCTCCTCCCACCCACCCACCCACCCACCCATAATATAATATATGATATTTTAGTTATTATTATTTGATATTTTATATAAATTAGAAGAATTAACTATAATTTTTTAAAATTATCTCTCATAGAAAAATATTAAAAATGAAAGAAAATATAAGATAAAATATGATAAATGGTATTATAGATAATTAATATTATATTTCTTGTGTATAATTTTAAAACATAATATATTATATGACGGGAGAGTACTATTATTTTGGATAAATGTTGAAAATTAGATTCATCAATATCGATATGAAGTACATCAAATAATAATAAAGACGGAGATAAATGATAATTTGTTGGGACACTGACTTACTTATAATTATTACACAATTTGTCGTAGCCAGTGACATTAAAAGCAAAAATAGATAAAGTTAAAACACTCATCAACTAAAGTTAAAATATTAGCACTAACAATTACTATAATTTACTAATATATTTTTATATACTCCTTACCATCACAATCAAAATTAAATATTCAATAAATTTAGTGATAAATATATGAAATAGAAATATATTTTTTAAAGTTTACAAAATTTTCAAACACCGAATTTTTTTGAAAGTGTGGATTCAGACAAAATTGACTCGTTACAAGGTCACAAAAGACATAAAAGAAAGCGATTTGAGGTAAATAGAAGCGACAAGTTAGCATGTGGATCACAAGCCAGCATGATTCTTTGTTGTTTTTTGGAATAAGTTTTTGAGAAGTAAAATATAAGCTTATAATCACCTAAAGAGAAAATATATTTTATATTGTGGGCCAAAGTGCAAATTAGGGTTTATTTGACCTAATTGAATTAATCTGCACAAATTAAGGTTTATATTATGATTGAATGAAAAGGCGGAAAAGTCGAGAAATAAATGTATGAGACTGCTGCGAAAAGCCTCCAGCGTGTCCCGAGGAGAAGACTCGTGGAGGCTGACTCGTTTTGGGAATTAATTGAGGATTAGATTGGTGGCTAGAGGGACGAGAGGCGATATGGGCATTACTCGAAGGACTAAAGGGTATTTTCGAATTTTCACGAAGGCATGTGCCTTGCACATGACTACTTTCCAGAAAACCCTATAAATACCCCTTCCATTCCATTTGGAAAGGAATTTTCTCTGGAGACTGAAGACTTGGACTCTTGGAAGATCAAATGGACCCTTTTGGTGACTTAAAGGCTTGGAGATTCCACTAAAAGCACCAAAGGGTTTGGACATTCTCTCAACTTGAAGGACTCAAGAAGGCTCTTGGAATCCCTGTTACCCTAACACGGTTCCGGATTCTAGGGGTTACGCCACGCGCGTCGTTGGAGATGTCGCCCACTGTCGTTCTCCCTCTTGATCAATCAATCAATTCCGTACTTTTCGTGGATTTCTCCTCCTCCTCAACACACGAAACCCTAACCCTAGCAGGTACGATTTTCTTGCCCACATTTCTTTGGCGACTCTCTTTGGGGAGGTGTAGAATTCGTGAAGGTATGCCCACAACTCGAAGTGGGAGAACTACGAGGAAGAGAGCGCTTCACCAACAAACGGCATTACCTCACCGGATCCGGTTCAAGGCAAGCCACTCAAGCTTTCAAAGTATGAGCACGGATTTTGACCAACCACTTATTGAAGGCGGCAGGAAGGAAGTTCGACATCACCACATATAGCGATCAACAACAAACCAACGCGAAGAAGGCAAAGGCGAGGATGCGGTGGAGACCCGAGCGAATGATGTGCAACTAGAGATGCTCGAGGCATTGAAGGAAGCACGAGAAGGGCAAGGAATGATGATGGCCATGATCTTTGGAAATGCTGAGAGGAAGCAAGAGGAGATGGGAATTTCCGCTTGCCGGATTGATCTGATTCCACTTTCGAGGCCGTGTTTCGGGAAGTTTGCATGGGGAACAAGCGGTGTGGAAGACAACAATAATGGTAGTAACAACAAAGAGAACCACATTGTACCTCCATTAGCGGAAAGTCAATTGGTTCCGATAATCAACTTGGAAGCCCAAAGCGGTGGTGGCGTGCCATAACCTAGGATGGAAGCAAAGCCGACCTCGTGCAAACATCATCTCGACTACTATTCCATCATTTTCACGGTGCAAATGCCAACCATTCCAAGCAATGTCCGGTGAATGAGCAATGAACTTCCACCGGTGCGGTATTGTTCATGATGCAAGTGTCCATCAACCAATTTCTCTACCATACACATCGCCGATGCAGCAGTATATCACAACACCCCAGAGAGTTCACGCTACAAGCCCGTATGTGACGAAGGATGATATGATTAGCGTGATCAATCAACCAGCGCAGACAGACATCTCGACCCTCGGAGTTGGACTTTACTCCTCTTTACCACTGCACACATTCGGAGGCAACCTTACCCAATAGGGTATATTGAGCATCCCCCGTGATTTCCAAAATACAACGGGGAAAAAGGAAATGCTAGGGAACATATTGCCAGGTTTGTAGAGTCGATGTCTCCGTGGCTCGGATATGATGAAGTGAACAACCACAACTTGTTGATGCGGGAATTCAACAAGACTTTGACGGATAGTGCCTTTAGTTGGTACTACAATTTGGAGAAAGGGGTCAGTCCATGATTGGGATGACTTAAAATTACAATTTTTCAAGAAATTTTTCTATGTGCGAAACAGGTAACCATTGTGGAGCTTATGCGGTTCAAGCAGAAACCGAATGAGGAGTTGTCAGATTATGTTGTGAGGTTCAGGGGCCGAACACGAAGTCTTGAGAACCGATTGAAGAAAAAGAACTTAGTCGACATTTGCAACAATGGTGCCTTGGATTCTTTCAAGCCCCACCTCATCACCAAAGCATGATTCCTTGCGACCCTCTCATCTTTTTGCACAAGACTTGGGAGGAATCGTGACATTGCCCACTAACCATCTGACGGTTACATGGAAGGGCAAGAGGATGACAAGCTGTGGCTTTGGTGACTCTCGGTCAAAACCATAAAGAAGCAAGAAGGAGAAACACGAGAAAAATTTTGTGAAGAGAGGAAAGCACAGAGACAAATATGCAAGAAAGCCGATCCGGAGGCTATCACATGTAGTGAGAAAGCATTGAGGGGTTTGTATGAACAATGGGTTGAACATGGGTGGTGAAACCCCAAGGCCTAGATTTGCGATGTGGAAGAAATAAAGAAGACCGGACTTACATGTATTCCACCAATCGCGGGACACTCAGCGATGGATTATTATAGCTGCGGAGGATATTCCACGAAAAGTTGGCAAATGGGGAGATTGAACTTGGAAAAGAAAGTAGTGTTCATGACAAGCCCATTTGCCGAACCACAAAAGGAAGGAAGCATGCAACACTTTTATTCACAACACAGGCCCGAAGTGGAGATGATGATGGAAGAAAAGGAGGAGTGTGATCCGGACTGCGGTGGTGGCATTGATGAAGCGGAGCCAAGTTCGAAAATTTTTGATCGGATAGGATTGGCGAGAAGCAAGGATTGAGGCAACCGGGGCAATTATCAAAGGCTGCTTGAAGCGCAGGGAGACTTGCGTGGCCATAAGCAAAGGATTTATGAAGGCGATGGAGGAAGAAGAAAATAAGATATCTTTCTCTAAAGGCGATAGAGATAAGATACCGCATAATGGTAGTTGTATGTGGTGATGGTAATCAGCGGCATTGAGGTGCGGAGGGCATTTATTGACAATGGGCGATCGTAAATATTATGCCCCTACAGGTGTTCAAGCAGTTGAGCTGCCGGAGAAGAAGATTGTGAAGGAACAAATGAACATTCTGGATTACTTGATCAAAGCACGAGAACCCTAGGACACGTTAAGGTGGACATGCTGAGTTGGGAAGATTGAGGGCTGTAATGTTCCATGTTGCCGAGGTGGATGCATCATATCATGTCTTCTTTGGGAAGGGTTTGGCAAAAGCGACTACGGGGTGGTACCCTCGGTCTTTCATCGATGCCTTAAAGCTATTTGGAAAGGGAGAGAAGTGAAGGTACAATGAACTCGGAATCCCTTTGGACGGAGGAGCACACATCATGAAGCAACTTTCTTTGATGTCATTTGAAGAGGGAGAGAACAGTTACAAGACACGATTCCCTAAGACTAATTTGGGAGGAAGTGCGAGGGAAGATAAGTTCGTACTGCGGAAAAGAAAAGAAGAAGACCTCGAACGCGGAGAATGTTCTAAAAACAAAGAAGCCCGGTGGAAGAAGGAAGAGAAGAAAAGAAAAGGCCAAGCAGATCACGAAGATGCGGAAATATAATAAATGTCAAGCGGATGGCACAATCGAGGAGGGCGAGGAAGACAAAATGGGAGAGGGTTGTTAAAACTGCGGAAAGGTGGTGTTTGATTGTGGCGATGCGAGGGGAAGAGCCCTTGGAAGTGTGTGAACCAACGGCTCGGGGAGGTGTCCCCACTCCGGCAATAATGAAGAAGAAGAAAGTTTGCACAATGAAGGTAGAACCACTCGAGAATGCTTGAGGATAGGCGAAACCTCAACAAAATGAATTAGAGGAAGTTAATTTGGCAGCGGAGAAGGAAGAGCAAGGCCAGGCTTATGTCGACAAGGAGTTGGATGCTAAGCGGAAGAGAGAAGCTCGTACAATTATTGCGAGAATATAGGGATGTCTTTGCTTGGAATTACGACGAGATGCGGAATTGACAAGGATCTTGTGGAGCCACAATCTAAACATAAGTCAGGGAATGAAGCCCGATAAAAGCAAGCACACCGCAACTATGCACCGAAGTAGAAACTCAAATAAAGGAAGAAATCAAGAAGTTCTTTGGAAGTAGGGTTCATCAAGCCGATTCAACATCGATATGGCTATCGACATTGTCTGTAAAGTAAAGAAGTCGAATGGGAATGACTACGAATATGTGTGGATTTCGAGAGATTTGAACAAAGGCATGCCCAAAGGACATGTACCCATTACCCAACATAGACACTTTGGTAGATCTGACGGCTAATCATGAGATGATGTCATTCATGGGCCGGGTTTGTGGGTTACAATCAGATAAAGATGTAAAGTAGAAGATGAGTTAATGACCTTTTCGTACCCCGTTTGGGAATTTCTACTATGTAGTAATGCCATTCGGGTTGAAGAATCTTGAGGGCAACTTATCAAAAGGCAATATGCGCCATATTTCATGACATGATTCATGATATAGTGGAGGACTACGTAGATGACATAGTAGTGAAATCCAAGAAGGCGATAACTTCGTGTGGAGGACTGAGGAAAGTGTTCGAAAGCGGTCTTTGAAGGTATAAGTTGAGGATGAATCCGAAGAAGTGCGCCTTTGGGATGACGGCTGGAAAATTCTTGGGCTTCTTGGTGCACAATAGAGGCTTAGAGGTGGACCCAAGCAAGGCGAAAGCAATCACAGAGATGCCCCCACCAAAAACGCAGAAACAGTTGAAGAGCTTTCTAGGGAAAGTTTCATACATGAGAAGATTCATGCCAGCATTAGCCGAAGTCACAGAACCTTTTGGCAAATTGCTAAAAGGAAAGGCACAATGGGACTGGGGGCAAGACCAACAACAGGCGTTTGAGAAGGTGAAAAGAATTTTGGCTTTAGCACAAACAATGGTAGTGCCACAAAGAGGAATCTGAATTGCGGTTGTACATCACATCTACCGAAGTCCATAGGTGGATTGATCGCATGAGAGGTGGACGGGAAAAAACACATATATTACATTAGCCGGATAATCAGGGGCCGGAAACCGGTATTCACAAGTGGAGAGGCATTGCCTAGCATTGGTATTCATTCTTGCTAGAAAATGCGGCATTATTATTTTTTTAGCACGAAATAAAGCTTGCAACAAAAAGCGATCCAATCGGATACCTATTAACTAAGCCCGACATTAGTAGGAAGACACGCCGGATGGATGATGATTCTTTTCAGATCGACATCAAATGTGTAACAAGAAGCGCGATCCGATGTCAAGCCTTGGCGGAACCTCTTTGGCTCGATTTCCAAATGGAGAATATGAACCCCGCCGAGGATCTTAGGGTGAAGAAGTAGAATCAATCGAGTTGAAAAATGAGGACCCGAGAATGGTGGAGTTTGGCTTTTGATGGATCATCGCGAGAAGGTAAAAAGCGGAGCGAGGAGTGGTGTTGACCACTAAAGAAGGAAATAAAGTGGCCTTGTCATACAAATTGGATTTCCCACTTGCACAAACAATGAAAGCGAGAATATGAGGCGTTCATACTAGGATTGTTGGCGGCTCAAGAATTGGGAGCCAAATATCTTAAAATAAAGGGAGATTCAAACCTCATAGTGCAACAGATAAGAGGCCAATTTGGAGTGAAGGAACCTATCTTGGCGATATATCGAACTGTAGCACAAAAGGTGATGGAGGCTTTCAAGAAGGTGGTGATTGAATATGTGCCAAGAGGACAGAATAAACAACCTGATGCACTAGCAACAGTAGCATCTCGAGTTTATGTCAAGGTGAGAATTTGGATGTAAAGGTAATGAAGAGAACCCTCCCAACCACGAGTGCTAAATTTGTTCCCCAAAGGCATGATAGATGATTGGCGTCGACATCTCAATCAATTGAAAACAAAGGAGGAACAATACCCACAAGTAAAATTCTGAAGTACAACATCATCAAAGGTGTCTTGTATCACAAAAAGCGGATGGTGTGTTGACACGATGCTTAGGGAGGCGAGGAGCGAGATAGAGTCTTGCAGCAGGTGCATAGCGAGAAGCTATGGATTAAGCGAACATAAGCTTATATATCGTGAGGCTGCTGGCGTCGAGGTATTATTGCACTGAAATGAAGAAGAAGCGGATGCCTACTCTGGCCTTGATGTGTTTCATGCCAAGAATACCACAGGGAGGATGAATCGCCTTCATTGAAGATATAGTGGATTGGCGAATCCCTTATGTGGAGTTCTTGCAAAGCGGGACTCTTAAATAAAAGAAGGACTTGATTATAATCAAGAGGAAGTCTGGCGTTTCTTCTTTGCAGAATGGAGAATTATTTAGAAGGGATTCAATGGCAAGCCCTACGATTTATGCGGAACTAGGTGAAGCCAAAGATTTGGTTTACCAAATGCACTGAGGATGAACACCAAGGGGAGCCAAGTTGTACAAACAACTTATCGATCATGGTTACTCTTGGCCAAAGATGGAGGAGATAGTCTAGAATTTGTTAAAAAGTGCCACATTTGTCAAATACATGGAAACTTGATCCATGCTCCATAGTGGATTTGCGAACCTTAGCAACACCATGGCCACTTTCATACATGGGGAATGGATCTTATAGGTCTGTTCACCCTAATTCCAAGGGTAACATATGGATTTTAAGCGCCATAGAGATGTACACAAAGTGGGTGGGAGGCAATACCCTTGAAGAAGCCGCAGGACCGGCGGTGGCCAATTTTATCAAGGAGCACATCATTTGCCGTTTCGGAATCCCGAAGATAATTTTATCGGATAATGGAACTCCCTTCATCAATAGGGATGTCAAAAATCGATGGAAAGATATGAGGGTGAAACATTACAAGTCATCACCATATTATTAGAAAATGACGGACAAGCGAGAGGCTACAAACAAAATCTTGATAAAAATTTTATCAAAAACCTGAGCGATCATCAGAAGAAGACATGGGCAGAACAATTACCAATAGCGTTATGGGCATATCGAACTTCAAAAAGGAAGCCTACAGGCGAGACCCCATATACTTTGGTTTATGGTGAAGAAAATTTATTTTGCCATTGAAATAGAAATACCTTGGCTCGAATGAGACTTGAAGCTTAGTCGAGGAAGAAAACCGACCAATGACCACTGGAGGCATTAGTTGACTTCGAGATAAGGCTAAAGAAAAGCTTGAGCGGTACCATGAAAGGCTATGACGACAATACACATATACATGATAGTACCACGACGAATTTTGGTGGGGACTGGTACTCAAAAGCAATGACTCAAGTCATGAGGGGACCCAACCACCAAATTTTACCCCAAATGGGAAGGCCCGTATAGGGTCTGAGAGATCTCTAAAAGCGGGTATTGCAAGATATCTCGTGTGGGATCGGATCTTTGTCTCGGGCCCATTGAACTTGAAGTGGGTAAAGAAATATTACACATGAGAGAAGAGCATCACAAAAAGTTATACTTTCAACTTGAAAAAGTAATCGAGGCACTTTTGACTAAGTCTGACCCTTGGAAGTTACACTTTCAAACTTCAAAAGTGATCGAGGAACACGATTCTTGACCCTCGTGAGTTACACTTTCAACTACAAAAGTGGTGAGGCTTTTTGAGTTTAAGCCCTCAACCCCGAAAGTTACACTTTATCTTTAAAAGTGACAAACTTTATGCTTTATTCGACAAAAGCAAGAAAGTTACACTTTACCTCTAAAAGTGGCAATCGTTATGCTTTCTTCGACAAAAGCAAGATTTATTAATGAAACGTTATGCTTTTCGTTAAAAGCAATTTTATTATCAATAAATTTACAAACTTTCACTTATACTTGAATATTATTTTTAAATTTCTTAAGAAAAAAGAGTATAAAGTCAAGTTTTGGTTTGTGAAAACTATATATACATGTTTTTGATAAAATTCATATTTACTTGTGGTTGTCTTGTAATATTAATTTGAATAACTTGAGATTAATGATAAATATTGAATTTTAAGGAATTATTCAAATTAAAAGCAATCAACAAGGTTGAAGAAACTACATTTTGATAAATGAAACATGTGTAAATGAGTTTCTGAAACGGGAAATCGAAAAAAAAAAACTACTATAACAAGTTATGATCTAAAGGCCAAGACATATCAAACTGAAGAGGAGGCATAGCTAAAGCTTCCAAGTCGCAATAGTAGCATCTCGAACCTTAAGATTTGCGACTTTCGACTCCTTAACTTGTTGGGTGAAGTTACTTCTAAGTCGTCATTTGGCACTCCACATCACGAAATTTAGCATTTAGATCCGAAATTTGGTCCTCTAAATCTTGAGGCTGGATCTTGGTTTGTTTGCGGCTTCATCAAGCTCGAGAAAAGTTTGCACTAAAAGGAATCATCTTCACACTTACGTGCAATGACCTCCGAGCGTGGTGAAACAAGATTAAAACTTGATTTGAGAAGATCGACCTAACACGAAAAGGAGACATGTCAACACCCACGACTTCAAGGTCATTCACATCATCACTAAACCTCTTGAATCCTCGGCTGCAAAGGAATATAAAGGCGAGTGTGCAACCCAAGAACAAGGCTTGCAAAGTTGAGTCTAGGAAGAAGGTTTGGGTGGAAGGCATCTTAATAATCAATCGGTCGATATCTGCGGAAGCAGAGCTAGGAGGCGCTCAGATTTTTTCACGACTAGGAGATGATATCGAAAACCCCTCCACGGAATAAGATCCCCACTTGGATTGAAGGAAGCTCTGGCGAAGCCACTTTAAGCGCCACCATAGAATTTGACAAGACAAGAGATGGAGGATCGGAAAGATCTTTGTATGGTGATGATTCCTCGAAGCCTTGGCCACCGGAGGATAACCAAGGTCACTATATAAGGCGAGTGGGCGACATCCGGATGGAGAACATCAAACAAAGCCAGGGCCTCAACAGGCAAAGGCAAATCTTTCATCTTCTCACTCTGAAAACAAAAAATGTCAAAGCATAATATATTATAAAAAAAAAAAAAAAAAAAAAAAGATACTCACAATATATTGAAAGAAAGATACTCACAATATAGCCAATGGAAAAGGAGTCGGGAGATGCCACGGAGACGGGAATGTCATTTAATCCACCCAAAGTACTATCAATAATGCCTCACGATCGATCACTAACTTCGCAGAGACTCTTACAGGGAGGATGGACATCAACAATAGTCTCGGAAGGATTCCCCTCGAGGAGGTAGGAGCCTTATTAGCATCTTTAGGCCCATCGTATGGAGAAGTCGTAGGAAGGATTGAAGAAATCGGTGTATCACCCACAAGCGGGACTTGGGCTTACATCGGATAAAGTGTCTTTAGCATCAAGGCTAACACAATCATTATCACGAAGAAGGCGACTCGACACCAATAAGGATAGGTTGAGAAGGCTCACATTTGGCGAAACAGCTGCGACTACCTCGTGTGTGTAGTACGAGAAATAAACCCAAGAGGAACATCATAATCCTCTTCATTGACCTCTGCAATCGAAAATCAAGAAAATAAATACATAAGAAACACGAAAGCAACTATATCGAGGGATAAAAAAAATATGAAAATGTCACAAAAAAAAAAAAAAAAATTTACCAAATTTCTCGTTGCTTCTTGGTGGGACCCTCATTGCTACGGCATACTAGAACCAGCATCATCAAGAGGACGTTTGATGATGGCTTTAAGCGAAGCCTAATAGCAGGACGACTAACAAGGAACCACGATAGAAGTAATAGGAGGATCCACCTCGAGAATCGGTAGTGGTAGATGCTTTTTGCTTTAGAGCGGGTGATTCTCATTTCCTCGACACCGAGAGGATCCTTGGGAGGAAGGCGAAGGAGGTATCTGTGATAGAGATGCATGAGGCGAAGCCGTGGTGGAAGACTCACGGAGGTAGTAGGGACATGTGCACGAAGAATAGTTGGGTCACTTGAGGATGAATGCCCTCTTGGTGGGGATGAGAAGACTTAAGCATCGAGCCTCACGCTCGATGAGCCGACTCTCTTGGTTGACCAGCGTTACGAGCGGATAGTGGTCTTAGGAGAACATAGCAACTGGCCCATTGGAGGCGTTCGGGAATAGAAAGCGGGAGAGAATAAATGAAGTATCATCCCCCATCTTTTAAGATTGACACCTTGATAATTACATTTCATTTGGTAGTATATCGCCCAATCGAGAATCATTCGGTGTAAAAGGAAGGATTTATGAGGAGCATTTGGAGGCCTTGGAAATGCCCACGTAAAAAGAGGAGAGAGTAGAGACAAAGTTGAGAAAGGCGGTCTCATAGTCTCTCGACAAGTGTGGCAAAAAAGACGCTCTGGTCAAATCAAGCGCCTCGTGACCACTGTGAGGAGAATAAAGCACAGTGCAAAACCATTATCTTCGATGAAGTAAGAGAAGCTCCATGACTAGAAGGAAGGCGAACCAAGACAACGAAGAACCACTCAATTCGTTGATATATGAGTAGGAAGCGAAAGTGATGCCTATAGAAGTGGGTGGGGCGACGGCCTTTTATGCGAAACAATAGTGTATGGACGAAGTTGTAAAGCATGAAGAATCATCGATAAAATGCCGTAAATCTGAATTAGATCGGTGATCGATCCGGTAATTTGTGACGAGGACAATGTTAGCATGATGAAGAAGGATCACGAATCTGCTTTTCTTCTTAGGAAAATGTGCGGGAGTAGAATATCTCAAAAAGTGCTCGAAGAGAAAGATTTGAAGAAAGGGGCGGGGGGCGAAGCAATTTCGTCATACGAGTAAAGAAACAAAAAGATTAATAAGAAAAAAATTGCGATGTGAAAGGCAGGTTAATAAAAATACGAAAAATGGATACCTCCCAATGATTCCTTCATAGCGAGAATAGTTTAAATCAAACGACGATCTGATGTTCCTAAGAAGAGAGGGCGAGAGGAACATTTAGACCTCGAGATAGCATAGAAGCTAAACCAAACATGCGAGTCGAAGGACCGTCTACACAGGAGACCCGGGAAAAATGAAGCGGGATAACCACATAGCCAAATAAGCGACTAAGGGAAAAGGCAAGGCTCTTTATGGAAAGTGAGAGACGGACTTGTTATAGTCGAGAACTATTTAAAGTGTAATAAAATTCGGTAATCCACGAAGAAGTAAGCGCACCCAAGATAACCGAGAATTCTTTTTGCGGTTAGAAGTCTCAAAGTTTGGGAGGAGCATGTCACCTGAAATCGCGAGATATAATTGGGAGCTCGCTTGGAAGCTTACATTAAATAAGCGATGCACTCAACATCTACAGGAGACAAGCTAGATATGCTCTGAGAAGCCGATCAACTGCGGAGGAAGGCTACAAGATATAATCTAGAATGAGTTCATACTCTAAAAATATATATATATATATATATATATATATATAAATATAATAAAATAAATAAAAAAAAAATGATGAGCGAAATAAAAAATAAAATAAAAATAAAAATAAAAAGATTCTTGGTAAATGGCATAAGCGTCCTCAGAGTTGGGGTGAACTCCCCCAGCGGTGACAAATGTACATGTGGAAGAACACCAGCGTGAAATCAAGAGGCGGTAAGAGCATCTTGGTCACATGGGATCGAAGATCCTGCATAATTGAATCAACATAAAATGTCGGCCCTCTTGGTATATCCACATAATCGAATTTGCGAGAACCTCGTCGGTCCAATGTTGCCACCCCGAAGGCGATTGGATGAGTCGGATATGAAATGAATGGATTTGTAGGGGTATTCTATTTTTTATATACACATCTGAGGAATGCGAAAGCGCGAGCGAGGAAAATTTGTCTAAACTTACTGCAAGTAAGTAGCATATATAGAAATAAGCACTGCTTTCTCGGGAGGAGGAAAGGTTATACGATCATAATTCTTCACTTGCTCCCGAAAGCGTCGGAAGACCCATAAAGGGAGCCTTTCCCGATCGGTGATGAAAGGAACCTCCTTAGTAGTTTTGGTACGTGGAGCGTTCCTTTGGAGTTGGGCTGCAACAAAGAAAATATAACATGAGAATTCTAGAAACAAGGAAAGAAAGTGAATGAGCATTTGAAATTAAGTGCTTTACCATAACAAGAGAGAGAGGTATGAAACTTAAATAAGAAGATTGGATTTGGGAAAGGAAGATCACGGACACCTTGGATTAGGAAAGGAAGATCACGAACACGAAAGAAGAAAAAAAGAGCACAAGCATTAGGAGCCATTCAAATAAAAAGGGTAAAAAAAGAAGAGCGAGGGAAATGTGAAAAAAAGAGGCCATTAGGTCGGTTCCCCTAAGGGTTGACCGTGTAGGATTTAGCCACCTAAGGAGCTCTCCCTCTTACATTTAACTTCTCCTTACTCGTCGAATCAAGCTGATTGGAATGAATGCTACTTTCAGGAACATCGAACTAAGATCCTTGTTAAGGTGAAATGGCTCGGAATAAATTCTTCCTCCTTGCGATGTTGTCCTTTCTTTCAAAATATCTGAGCCAATGACCTTGTTAAGGTGAAATGGCTCGGAATAAATTATTCCTCCTTGCGGGGTTGTCCTTTCTTTCAAAATATCCGAGCCAAGGACCTTGTTAAGGGAAAATGGCTCGAAATAAGTTCCTCCTCCTTGCGGTATTCCTTTCTTCCAGAATATCTGAGCCAATGACCTTGTTAAGGTGAAATGGCTCGGAATAGATCCTTCCTCCTTGCGGTGTTCCTTTCTTCCAGAATATTTGAGCCAATGACCTTGTTAAGGTGAAATGGCTCGAAATAAATCCTTCCTCCTTGCGGTGTTGTCCTTTCTTTGAGAATGTCCAAGCCCCTTTGGCTCAGAATAAATCCTTCCTCGTTGCAGTGTTGTGGTCCAAAAAAAAAAAGAAATATTACAGTTACCTGAAAAGAGAAGTCGATGAAGCAATCACAAAGAATTAACCAAACGAAAAATTAACACGACTAGATTTTTTCCCGCCCACAATGAGAGGCCTGGAGTATAATTCTCATTATCAAAAGGATATTATATGAAGCAACAGCAGCAACTTCAAGGTTAATAATAAACACAATATAGAAAAATACCCTACCCAAAACGTCTAACAAAAGATCTATATAGTAAAGACAAGAAGACTTCAACAACGACCCGACCTCAAAGACTCCATGATTCAACGCCAGAGGCCGACCCTTTGAGATTGCCTTCGATGAAGTTCCTCAAATTGAATGTTGAAAGTCTTGTAGTGATCTTTCACCATTGCCCTTGAAACTCCACTATTGCTTTCAGGATCGCCTGCAAATGATTAATTCCCACTTGACAAAAGACCCTGGATGGCGAGACATTGCAAAATCTGCACAACAACGTAGACAAACCAACTTAGCCTTCTTTATATATTGAAATGTTTTCGGATATCATAATTATTGAGGAAATCAAGCCTGATCATATCACTCGCTCTCTGAGAGAAGAAATCATCACACAAGCTCTTGAGGGAATCAAGGTTCTACCAAGTCACGCATCCTACTCATTTTATTATGATTGACATTGTCTGCATTCTAGTTATCAACATTAGTGTGAACAAAAATAAAAAATGAATAAATAAATAAAGAAAAAATAATAATAATAATAATAATAAATAAATAAATAAAATAAAATAAAAATTAATCTCTTAATTTGTGGCTCTAATCAAGCAATTAAATTTCATTCACGCATACATACATGCATACTCACGTTAACTACTTCACAACTTAAGTCTTTTCATCAATTAGAATAGCATTGACCAATCTCTGTTTTTTTTTCTCCTTGCTGATGTAGGATGTCATACTATATTGTTACAATAGAATTCTAGATTTTTATTGTACAAGGTTGCACAAGTCCCATGTGTAAAAAAAAAAAAAAAAAAAAATTAATAAATAATAGTCCGTGTTGATTTTTTTTGACTTTTATGACTAGTTTATATATATATATATATATATATATATATATATATATATATATATATACAATAGATTCTGCAACCTTAACCTGCTAATTATTCTTAGCTAATTGCAATGCTTTTTTTTTCCATCTTTCTAGAAGGTGCATGTAATTTTATTATTATTTAGTTTTTAAAATAACTGAAGTACTACAACACCTTTGTGATATGCACTAGAGAAATCTTGAATTGATATATAAGAAAATGACTTTTATATATTTTCCATTAATCTTCTAGATATGAGTTTATATAGATAAAAAATTAATGAGCTGATAAGAATTAAAGAGAGATTAGTTAGCCAAAAAATAAATTATACGTTAGAAAAATATCAGCATAGCGTGACTCGGCTGACCACAAAAATTGGCGGAAAAAGAGTAACAAAAAGGTATCCTCAAAATTTCAACTTAGAATATTTTACGTAGATATATGACAAGTTCTGATATTTGCAATTGAAGAGGATGCAAAGTCCCAAATTCAGGGATTATGATGAGAGAAGATTAGGGACAATAAACTTAAATTATGGTGAAATGTGATGAAGATATTTTATTAATTACCACTTAATAGACCACTTTTTATGCCACGGATCTAATTAATTTTGCTTTTACATTGGTAATCTACAAAATATATCAAGTTATATGATGGTGGATTTATATTTTGTAGATATTGACTTTTATCTTTCAAAATAAAATAAGAAAAGATTTTATGTTATTTAATTTTACTAACATATAATTGTCAAATTTAATTTGATTTAATTTAAAAAAATAAAAAAAAATGTATATATATATATACACATACATACAAAAATTAATCAGGGAAACAGAGGATTGTCCAAGGTTTGGAAAGATTTGATGGACGTCCAAGAAATTTTGGGAAATCTTCACTAGGGGTTCCCTTTCCTAGAAGTTTTTGTTGGCGAAGCTTGCAAGATCAAACTCCGCAGATCATTCAGAAATTTGAAGCATGATTCAAAGACTTGAAGTATTTTGCACGATTGTCACTCCAAAGGTGTAACTCTCGTGCAGGGGCAAATGTGGGCCAAAGTGCAAATTAGGGTTTATTTGACCTAATTGAATTAAATGCACAAATTAAGGTTCATATTATGATTGAATGAAAAGACGAAAAAGTCAGAAATAAATGTGCGAGACCTGCGAAAAGCCTCCAGGTGTCCCGAGGCAGAAGACTCGTGGAGGCATCTCGTTTTGGGAATTGATTGAGGGATTGGATTGGTGGCTAGAAGGACAGGGCAATATGGGCATTACTCAAAGGACTAAAGGGTATTTCTGGAATTTTCCTGAAGGCATGTGCCTTGCACATGACTACTTTCCAGAAAACCCTATAAATACCCCTTCCATTCCATTTGGAAAGGAATTTTCTCTAGAGACTGAAGACTTGGACTCTTGGAAGATCAAATGGACCCTTTTGGTGACTTAAAGGCTTGGAGATTCCACCTAAAAGCACCAAAGGGGTTTGGACATTCTCTCAACTAGAAGGATTCAAGAAGGCTCTTGGAATCCTGTCATTACCTAACACGGTTCCCGGATTCTAGGGGTTACGCCCGCGCGTCGTTGGAGTAATCGCCCACTGTCGTTCTCTCTCTTGATCAATCAATCAATCAATTCCGTACTTTTCGTGGATTTCTCTCCTCCTCAGCCAACACGAAACCCTAACCCTAGCAAGGTACGATTTTCTTGCCCACATATATAAAGGAAAAAAAAATCGAACCTCATAGTTAAGGTCACAAAATTTTAATTTTAATCTTAATCACTAAGTTTATATTTCATTAGCACAGTCCAACATGATTCAAGATAGAAAAAGAATCTGAATATAACAAGAAACAATTAATTGCACTAATAGCATTTGTTAATTCCATTATTAATATCAATTTTTGAATAAAATACTTAGTTTATAATTATTACTTATTTTTTTAAAAAAAATTGAACTTATTTATCCTCTTTTTTCTATTTTTCCCTAGTTAAGAACCCTAATTAACCTCTATCTTAGATATTGGGGGAGGGCTCTGCTTTTGGAGATACCCTCTGTAATCAGTTCTATATCGAAAGATATGAAATTTTTTTGTCTCTATATAAAAAATTAAGTTACTAACAATAGTACCTTCAGTTATAACCTTTCGGGTGAGCGTGCAGTGGACTAAGATGATCCAAAAAGATGGGCTAGTGGTTAATTTAAGATCTTGTTTTGATGAATTGGATTCGATTCAGACTTGAGTTTTGATCCGATATTTGTTTCGGACTTGAAAATTTGACCCGAGATTTGTTCTGGACTCGGGATTTGATCTTTTATGGGAAGTTGAAAATTATTAATACAAGGGAGAAAATTTTTTGGGACAATGAGAGAATGTAGGGGTGATATAGGAAAGTAAATAATTTATTTTTTTAGAAAGTTGTAAACGACAAATAAATTGGAATAAATTTTTTTTATAAACGACAATCTTTTAGGAACGGGGGGAGTAGATTATTTAGATTTAGATGTGGCATTTTTATGGCGACTTGTTCTTCTGTTGTCCATGCTGAAGAATGGTCCAGATCTACGTAATTTATTATTATTTTTTGAATATAATTGTATTTCAGGAGTTTAGTGTTCACGTTACGATTGACCATTTTTCCTAATTATCTATTATTTTATTTGAAATATACTATTTAAGTTTGTTGTTTGTAACATGGTTTTCAGATCTTGATTGGTCTTCAAATCGGAAAAGGTACCGGATGGATGAGTTATTGGTCCAACACAATGGTCGAACCGTTATTAACTTAGTGACGTCATTAATATATAAAAATATATATTATTAGTAATTAATTAAATTTTAAAAAATATTATTTTTTTTATGAACTAAAACATAATAAAGTTAAGTTACAATAATATTAAAAATGGTTAATTTTAATATTAAAAAAATTTTATTTAAAAAAATAAATTAAAAACCGGGTCAACTAACCGGTTTTTCCGGTTGAACCATCGATTCAACCAATTTTTGACCAAAATCAGTTAAATGGTTTCGGTTCTAATTTTTACTGGTCCGATCGCCAGTCCGGTCTGATTTTTAAAACCATGATATATATATTTTTTCATCTTTTATAATAAATTACTGATTTTATATATTTCAGTCTTATAAATTGTTTGATCAAAAAAATAATAATTATCGTTTTAAAATCATATGATTTTGTTAAAAAGTGCTTTGATTACTCCCATATTAATTTGTTTTGATTTGATGCGAATCGACTTTTCTATGATTTGTCTAATCAATATTGACAAAACATATTATTCGGTGCATTGGCCTTTTCCAATTTGTTGAAATTAGTTTATTTCTAGTGCGCTAATCACTGCGAATTAGTTTAATCACTAGAAATTACTAGTATGTTCCAATCTTGACTTCTGTTATTTGTAGGACCTATCAAATTCCTATCAAATTTTCTTCTATAGATTTTATCTTCCCCATATTTCCTCGACTTTCATTAGGTATTTCCTCAATTTGCCTTGAAGATATCTTAAATTTACAGTTTATTAGTCATGAAATGTTATGTATTAACTTAAATTTTTAGATGAATTGGTCGTATAAAATAGCTTTAATGATTTTTAAATATTTTTTTTAAATAACAGACTTTTGTAGAATCTATAGATTTTAATGATTTAAAGATTTTTAAAATTACTTTTAAAGACTCCATGAATTTGTATACTCTTATTATATCTTGCGATTTATATTAATTGTTAAAAAAAATCAAAGATCTTATATTTTAGATGAAATAATTACGATATTAAATAATATTAAAATATTTTGACCATGAAACAACCTAATTTGAAATAGAAGGCATTGTTGAAGTTGAATTATTAGATCATACTCAATCTATTACAAGAAAATATCTTATTTCATAATTTTAATATTTCATACAAAAGGTCATTTTATACTAACAGTAATATAAAATAACAATTTCGATTTTAAAATTGTTCATTGTTGTTTTCCTATTAAGTAATTATTACTAAACTAACAATTTATAATTTTCAACAAATAACAAAATTAACAAATTTATTACTTTTAAAAATAAACATAAAACAAAGAAAGTTTTATTTTAGTTAGAAAGTATAAAACTATCTCTTTCTCTTTCTCATTTGTTTATCTTTCCCCTTTCTCAAATATTTAGAAGTTTTTGAAAGTTTTTAGAGATGAGGTCAGACTTTGGATATGAGTATATCTTCTTCTAAAATCTGTCAAACTCTACCATTTGATAAAAATATGAAAAATCAATGATTTTTTGAATATCAAAATATTTTTATAGATTTTATAAAAGTCTCAATTCAATATCACCTAACTTTTAAAGACATTATAAAAGTTGTAATTGAATATCAATAAACTTTTATAAATTTTTTAAATGTCTTGATTGAATACAACCAAACTTTTAAAATCTTTAAAAGTCTTAATTAAATACTCTCCTAAAACTAGGGACCAGACTATCCTGAGTTTTTTGAAATCTTTTTTAAGCCTATAAAAAATTGACATTTTTACTTGGGTCTCCCAAGATTTATGAAAAAAAAAGAAGAAAGTACATGTAATATTTTTTGAAAAAAATATAAGAATACTTTCTATGTTCCAAATATAAGAATTACTTCAAAAAAAATTTAAGTTAATTTGAAATATGAGCAAACTAGTAAATAAATCTCTCCATTTTTGAGTACCATTTACTCGAATATCAAATTCTTTTCTTTCTCTTTATTCTACTGTGTATTATAAAGCATCCATATCTACTACTATCTAAAGAAATTTTATTTTAGTTAGAAAGTAAAACTATATTTTAAATTTAGACTGAGCATGATGTCTCAGGCCTCATTAAATTATTCATGATTTTATAATATTATATTTTAATCCCCCTAAGAAAAAAAATTTAATTATATATTAGAGTTGTGGTGTTGCCTTTATATTTATTTGATAGTGCAAATGCCCTTCAATTTATCCCTTTTAATCTCAAAATGAGTGCTTTTATGTGTCTTAATTGTACACTAATAGAGAAATTATTATATTAAGACTTAAATATGAATTAGTACCCTAAATTATAGGTCATATTCCACTTCGGTGATCCACCTTTTAATTTTGTCAATTAAATAATTAAAGCTATTAATTTTTTTCAATTATATAATTGAGCATTATCGCGTCGAGAAATCATTTGGCGTGATTATATCTTAATCAGGACACATCTCATTTGATTATGTATAGAAAAAATAATTTCTTAAATTGTGATAAAATATATTTGTTATATTGAAGGGTAAAATGGTCACACCCTATTCACTTAATACATCAAAACTAATTAAAACTTTCAAACAATCAGAAATTGATCAAATCAATCAAAACAACAAAATCTAAAACCATTAAAATAATAAATTAACAAATATAATTACCGTTTAGAAAACGAAACACCAAAACAAAGAAACGAATTCAAATCTGCTATCCGATCTCCTGTCTCATCAGTTCTTCCAAGCATAAACTAACAAAGAAAATTCGGAAGGACCCTTTAATTCATTCTCCTCCATACTTTCCCATTCCATCACTGAGCTACACCCGGAAAAAGCCGAAGACAACGACGAAGATGATGAAGAGGTTCTTGCCGCAGTTCTCAACAAAACATTTTTCATCTTTTTAGCCTCAAACCCTAATCCACATGCTTGTTGTTGTGACCACAAAACAAGATCATCTTCTCTATATTCTTGAAACCCTAATTTCTCGAACTTGAACATGGACAAAACATACCCGTCCACTTCATCATCATTTTGATCAAATCCGCAAAAACCGAACTGTTAGCACTCAAAACCTCAGAATTCAACTCCAAAACTACTGAACCCCCATTTTTCCCGTTCAAATTCAGCCTCACATCAAAAATCCCCAAACCCCCCTCCTCTCTCTCTCCTCCATTAGTAAACACGGACCCATTTTCAGGTTCGGCTTGCAAGCTCTCCGTCGTAATCGGAACGGTGGTTGAGTCAACGGGGAAACCCGACCCGGAGACAAGATCAAGTTTTTGAGGCTGGGTTTGGGAGAAACTGGAAATGAAATTGATGGGTTTTTGCAGGGTTAGCTTGGGGTTCTCGGGGCTACGGGGTGGGACGGTGAAGGAGCAACACCACAAGCGACGGCGCCGGGAAAGTGGTTCACGGCAAGCGTGGTGGTGGGGTTTCTGTCGAGTAGAATCGTGCATTGTTTCAATTTAGCTAAAATCTGAATCAAATCGTGAAAGAAAAAGGGAAAACTAGGGTTTCAGATTTAAGGGGATAAGACAGTTTTTTTCTTTTTAATGTTTGTTTTATTTTAATTTGAATGTTAAATTGTGTTTTGACCATTTTACCCCACATTTAATCAGATTTATTTATTTAATGATTAAAATTATTTTTTTTTGCCACATCAACTTCTTAAGGCCCCACACAATTAGCCACGCCAACAATTTTTGACGTGGCATGTTCAATTTGTTGCAATTGAAAAAAATTGATAGTTTAATCATCTAATTAACAAAATTAAAAGGTGAATCACAGAAATAAAATATGGCCTATAGTTTAGGATACTAATTTATATTTAAGCCTTATATTAAACATCAGTCTAATTATGTGTATACTTCTAAAAAAAATAATATCAAGAATAAAGTTATATATACAGTATAGTGAAATGGCTAAGAAATTATAATAAATTTTAGATTGTATTTCCTTTTATTTCCTCGAATTTTGTTTGTAGTTCCAAACATATCCTTAAGAATTTTATTGTTTTTATTTTTTACTTTGTCCTTTTAATTATTTCACTAAATGAAGCCCATTCATATTTATGAATCACAATACCACCGATATTTATTATAAAAAAAAACATGAGAATAACTTTCTTTGATTTTTTTAACATTAATGTTTTAATCAAAACCTTCAAGCATTATATTTATGAATTATTTCCCATACTAACTTTAAAGACTAAAGATTATTATTGAAAAAATGTTAATAAAGAAAATAAAGTCTACATTGTGTCCCTGAGTTTTAGAAGGAAAACTTATATTCAAACAAAAAGTAAAGATTGAAATTTGTGGAAAAAAATAATAATCTTGGTATTGAGTTTATAAAGAAAAAAAGAAAATTGAAGTTTTACATTTAATAATAGTCTACCCTTATATTAATTTTATTGTGTTTATAATGCAGATGGTATAATATATAGGAGTTATAAAGATTTTCTTATTTAAATATTTTTTATTTAAATTCGTCTATTTTTGATGAAAAAATTGATAAAAAAGTGATAAAATTTTTTTTTTTCCGTTTTTTCTTCTATTTACTAAAAGACTCAAGAATTGAACAGAAACCCTATATTTTTTATACTTTTTTTCATTCATTTTAAAATTCAGAGACAAAGCGATTTGTTGCCCACCTGAATATAATTATGTTTCTCTTTCCTATCATGACCTTAAATATTCCATGTTAAATGAAAATTATGTTTTAAAATGTAGACTTTTAACAATTCTATTTAAGATTGTAAAATAAACAAACAGTTCGGGTACGATTCGTACTCACTCGACTAAAAATTTGATTCGAGTTTGATTCGAAATATAAATGATTCAAATATGAACAAATTTTAAAGTTCAATAAATTACTCGAACCTACTCGAATTGTATTTTTCTATTGATATTCAGATCATATTCGTTTGAAAAAGTTCAAACTTCTCGGGATCGATTCGAGATCAGGATCAACTCGGTAGCTAAACGAGTCTCAATCAAACTTTTTTTTATAATAAATAAATTTTATAAATTAAATTTAAATAATTTAATATTCAACTCGACTCAGTTCATTTATGAATAGTCTTAGTTTAATTTACCACAACTTCTTCCTAAGCTCATGACATTTCTGTCCACATATATATAATATATCTATCTTAATTATAAATTAAGTCTAGTAAAGAGGATGACGTTGTTTAGCGTCTTTATGTCAGAATAATTATTTTCTATTTTGTCTATGCAAGTTTGGTTATATTATTATTTTATTTTTTTAATTAATTTAAAATTTATATTTTTTTAATTAGTCCTCCGAATTTAATGAATTTTTTTTTTCTCATGTAAATTACACATACAAACGCGTGTATCATAGGATTCTAATTAGCTGACAATTATGTTGATCCACCAAAATGGAGGCATGTAATGAATAGGAATATTAATTAAAGCTATTGTCAAATCCTATGTTCACCGAAGAACAAACAATATACCATCAAACTTCAATAAATGGATTTACTCACAATTTGGCACTAAAAGTAAGAATTTTTAGGAATAAAAACAAGAGCCTAAAGGCAAGCATAGGCTAGACAAGAATAATGAACAAATTCTGACTTCCTTGTTGTATTGTTGTCAAACCCTAATGTTCTATTGGTGACCTTATATTGACACCAAAAGATTCCCTACCATAAGATATTGACTGCTCAAAGGAAAAAAAACATACAACTAGATTGGAAGTATTATTGCAAACTATTTATCCCTGTCCATGAGCACATAGCTAGGGGAACTTATGCACTGTGCTAATAAGATGAGAAAGTTTTCTCTCTAGATGGGACATATTGGTGTTAAAATACCATCTTATAGTAGAAACCCATGTTAATTAGATAGTTTCTCTATAAATTATATAAGTTTTCAGCTATTTTTTTGTTGAGGGTGCAACTCCCATCAAGAATAAAGAATATTGGCTATGTATGCCATTTTCAAACTCAATGTGATTGAAATATATAGATCACTAATGTGTTAGGCACAGGGGATCAACCTATAAGCAAAAGCGCGCGCATACACACACACACACACATATATATATATAGTCAGTTTTAAAGTTTCAAATAACCTGGAAAGAACTAACTAAAAGCAAAGCAATTTATATGACGATTTTTTTACATCGATATAGCAACGTTTTTTCATTCTTTATAGCATAAAAAGTCGATTTTCTATCTTATAGTGACGGAAAAAACCGTCATTATAATAGGATTATTTCTTAATTATTTCCTTGGGTTATCATTGGAGAGAGTCGGACTATATATATATATATATATATATATATATATATATATATATATATATATATGTATGTATGTATGTATAAGTTAATCTACAACAACTTGATTCTTGTGGAAGCGGCAATACTTTTTGATACATTGAAATTTATTTGGAGCAAAAAAAAAATCAACAGATAAAAAAAATAATTACTCCACAGTAACCGGTTGCTGTGAATGGAACCCTATATATATATATATATACTCAGAGTTGGATGTTAGGGAGTTGGAGTTCATTGTGGCACGTGATTAGGTCAGTTTGCAATAGATAAAAATAAAAATTAATTAGTAATCTCTTATGTTACGTTTAAATTAAAGGAGTAAAATTAATAAAATAATGAAATAAAGAAAGGAATAAGAAAGAACAGTGGAATGATCCGTTTTATTCATTCTGACCATAATGAGTCATTCCATACCATTCTCTAACGAGTAAAATTTATAAATTTGGCATGAATGAAATTTACTCATTCTATTATAATAGAACAATTAAACACACATTTTTTTTTCATTTCATAAGAATAAGTTATTTAATTTCTACCTTGATTTTTACAACCCAAAAATGTATCGTTAGAGAATTACTCTCTTCGTTTCAAAATTAGATATACATTTTGACCTTTTAGACTCAATTCGTGAAATTCTAAACTCAAAATTAATGTAATTTTGTTCATATTTTGAAAACAAAAAATATGATAATTAGTAGTGTTTAATTGTTAATTTATAATTGTTATATTTGTTTGTATTAAAATTAAATAATTTTATATTTATTTTGAATTTTAAAATTTTGTAAATTAATTTTAAAAATCAAACTATATTTTTAATTTTGAAACGGATGTATTAAAAGATAGAACTAACTCATGCTTGATGGATCCCTTGTTAGGTTTAGAAACACTGGTTTAATTATTTGGTATATTTGGACTTATTATATATTTATTTATGTGTATATTTGGACTTATTATATATTTATTTATGTAGAGATAAACAACGTTAATGGGGCTAGCTCCTTGGAGTCAACAAGAATGAAGTAACATAGACTTTATTCGAAAAAAAAAAGTAGAATGAAAATTTATTACTATTTTATTAGCAAAACCAAAAAAAAGTGTAGAATAAAATTTATTATTTAAAAGTTGTTATTATTATTTTAGGTAGTTTTAAGTTAAATGTGTACTTTAAATAATTTATTTTTATAATAATTTGTCTACAATACTCTTAGTGTATTAAATATCATATTTCTATTTTTATATATATATTTATGGAGTATCATTAGTCATATACAAAAATTATATAATTAGAAGAGGATAATTTTATCATTTGACCATCTTTTTAATATATAAGTAAAAACCATTCATAACTTTTATTTGGGGACGGGGGAAGCATTTTATTGGCAACCAATGAAATATATAATATAATAATATAAAGAAAAAGAAAGAAAAAAGAAGGAAAATGAATAAAAAAAATGGTTATGGAAAGAAAGTAGGAAGAGATGAGGAATATGGATACAACAAACACTCCCAGACAAAGGAGCTTCAGAAGAGAAAAGCAACCTTTGCTTTACAACCCCAGACCATAAACGAGAGAAAGAGCTAGAGCTTAGGAAATTGCGTGGTTCCTCAACCCCAAATCCAACCCGACCCGTTTCCTCTCTCTCTCTCTCTCTAAAACCCCCTTCTGTCTCTCCATTGTTCTGTCTATATTTAGAGGGTAGGCTGGGGTGCAACTCCAACCCCACATCTTCCTTCTTTCTCTCATTAATAAAAAAAGAAATACCCACTAAAATTAGCACATCAAATTCCCCCTAGCTAGCTTCCCCTTTCTTCTAGTAATCTGGCCATGCTAGCTTGTTTTATGCCAATTCAAAAGGCAAGATTTGGTTTGATTTCATTTCATTCCATTTCATTTTTTGAGATAAAGAGCTTGTGGGGCTCAAAATAAAGCTTCTTTTTCATTTATATTAGGACCCCAATTCATCTTCCAAATCTCTTCTGATGATGATGATCTCCACCTAGCTTTACACACACACACACACACACACACACATATATATATATATATATATATATAAGCTTAAATATGGAGCTTAATTAGCCCATACAATATTAACCCTTTATGGCTCGTTCATCATCTTGCCCGCAGTGATCTTGATTTTAAGGTAATTAGGTGTAATTTAACATACCTATATATATATATATAATTTTTTATGCATACAAATTAATTTGCATACATTGCACACTAAATATACATACATACAATATATATATATATATATATATATATATATATATAGTTATATACATACATATAAAAAATATGCCTGGCTCCCTGTATGCCATTTGTAGAGCCTACCGGGTCATCGATAGCCTCCGTGAATGGCGTATGAGGAGCCAAGCATATATATATATATAAATTAAATTTCATTTATATTTACATATTTTATGTCACATTTATCTATTTACATTATTCTTTTTATCATAAATATTTTGGTCATTTACTCTTCCTATTCTTTAGGGCTTCTTTTCTTTATGTTTTTTCACGATGTGATGTTATATTTGCAGTGATGATAGAAGAATGATATGAGGAGTAGTTAGTAGTGTAGCAGTATATTATTATTATATGCTTTGGAAATAATTCCATCACCCAGAGCTATCAGATTTATGGAAGTGGTTAACATGAAGTCAATTTTATGAGAAGTTCATTTTATATCCAATATAATTTTAATACGCAGACGAAAAGATCACTCTTCCGTATGTCAGCATTGTATTGAATATGAAGTTTACTTCATTGAAAGTTCATTCCATGTTAACAAGATCCAAATTTATTATTTATACCAAACATCAAATCAGTACACGTGTAGCAATGAAACTCAAGTATCATCTGTTAAAACCCCTATTATTCCAGTGATACTACATTTGAAATTCTACATAGAAGTTACAAACCTAGCTACATAGGAGTAGTATATAGGTCTGTAGATCTCCCAACAACCTTAGTTAATTACTTATTTTTTACTACTGCATTAAAATCCCACATAACTCAACCACATTCTACACTGTTTTACTATCTAAAAGCCAAACTCATTAATTAATCTATGTAGAGTAAAATGATAAATAAGCTCCTTCCATTACTATTTGCGCATTATTGTATTGTTAAAGTGAGCAAATTTTGTTCTAAAATAGTGTATATAAAAGAGTAACTTCAGGTCTACATGTTACATTATACATGAGGAAATTAATACAACCTCTAAACATTAAAAACAGACCCAAAAACAAGATTCCAACCTTAGAAGAACTCCACCAAACTATAAACAAAGCAATGGTTCCAATGCCCATTTGTGACTGTTAGCACCATCTGATATAAATTATGAGAAAATCCCCATCTAAACGCTTTACGCTTAATTAAATATCAACTGCAAAACTCGAGCACATATCCACTCCTTTGAAAATCACTTTATTCCTGGCCTCCCAAATGGTCCATAGAGTATAAGCAATTATATATATAGTTCATTTTATTATAGAATAATTAATGTGTGTGTGTGTGTGTTATATCAAAGTTTATTAATGGATCACGGTAGCAAAATGCAGTGCATTTATCAATTCCATATAATATAATGTGTATATATAGTTCATTGTATTAATGTGTCTAATCTAGATGTCCTTTTACTTTTGAATTGTCCAGAAAACTCAATATATAGTCTTATAGGCTATAGGCTATAGCTAGGTAGGCATTTGTTACCTGTCATAAGGTAGGAAAGGGTCATGTATTCTTAAATTATGGTTGATGTATGTGTGTCCCTTCTTTTTCCCTATAAATTGTCCAGAAAAGCCTTTATTTTTTATGGGCAAATTAAAAAAAGCCTTTAACTTTTTAATGACGAATTAAAAGAAATTTTTTAAAACCTAAATTAATACCAGTGTGACAATTTCAAATATATGAATAGGGACACAATAGAATTATATAATCCTAAATTTGAAATTGACACTACTAAAAAAAATAAGAATACGTGATGAAAATTTGAGATGGTTTTAAAAATAATCACAAAAAAATAGTAATTTGTGATAAACTATTTTAACAATTATAAAATAATAGTAAATATGATGTCTCTTAGTGATAATTAATTTTGTCATCAATGTATTATAATTATGATGGTCATGTCAATCACTAAGTTTTTTCACGTAAAATAAATTTTATGTTTGTGATGCCTAAACCATCACTTATGGATATACTTTTTTGTGATTGCGTTTAATTTATCACCAATATTGTAATGAAAAAAACAATCAAAACGATATTTTGTGACAGTCATGACAATTATTAAAAAAATATTTTTTGTGACTACTTGTATTTGCAATTACAAAAAAAAAAGTATTTTGTGGTGAAATTTCAGGGCATCACAAAATAATAATATATATGATGACTCTCAATGATGATTAATATTACCATCATTATAGAGTATTTGTTACTGTCATTGCAATAACCAAATCTTATGTGGACTAATTTTGTTTATTAAGTTAACTCGCATGTGTTTCCTTTTATATTTTATTTCTAAATTATAATCATGATCTCACATTTGGTGTAGAGGTAATGTTCCTTATTTAGTTTGTAAATATGGGGAGGGTTCGAATCCTACAAGTCTCATTTAATACATTAATATAGTGGAATAAATAGTCCGTAAAAAAATATTCACGTTCTTATCTTTGATCTCAAAAGTCTTGTGTTTTTTAGTGATGGGTTTGACAATTGCAAGAGATTATGTGCTAATGTGATTGTTTTAACCATCACAAAAGAGTTGCATGATTATTTTTGTGTGATTGTCAAAAATCTTTCGTAATGATTTTTTTAAATTTATGTGATGAATTTAAGTAATTACAAAAATTCACTTTTTTTTTGTAGTGTGAAAACTCAAAACATTTTTGCTACATGATACAAAATTAAAGTGCAACTTTCAAATTTTGGAATCCTCTCCAGGAAAGCCAGTCCCTAGTTATCTTGTGTTTAATATTATAATGAAAAATTCCCATGTCTAGAAATTGCATAGTGAATAAATTTAAATCCTTAATTAATCTTATATATAGCTAGGCCATTTAAATGCACAAATTAGGGAAAAATCATGGGTGAATTTTGTGGGCCAAATATAAATTAGAGTTTATATGTGACTTAAATAATTGAATGGAAAATGAAAAAGTCAAAAATAAATGAACAAGATAGACAATAAATAAACTAAAGGGGGACAACTATATAAGGTTTTGGCCCCCTAGGGTTCGGACACCCTTAGGTGGTCCCACCTTATGACAAACTTTGGCAACAACTTCTCCGATTAAACTGGAAGTGGTTAGCATGAAGTTCATTTTTGGGTAAGTTGGTCAATTGACCAATAGAGTGCTAACACGCAGGCGAGGTTCTATGTGTGTCAGCATTCTATTGACCAATTGACCAACTTACCAAAAAATAAATTTCATGCTAACCGGATCCAATTAAACTTGATTTGAATCACCAGAATGAAACATGCAAGGACAAAACCAAGGACACAAATGGAAGAAGAACAAGAAAATCGGGTGAACCCAGTCACCCTATGGATTGGCCTCCTAGGAGACATACCTCTTCGTATTTTCGAATGTCATGTCAGACGAGCTTTAATTGAGTAATGCAATGACGGAATAACAAGTTTAAACCAGAAATAGAGACAAGAAAACTCATGAGAATATGAAAAAATTTCCTTGAATCCTCCATGACAAAAGAAACTTCTTACAGGATCAAGAATCACGAGAAAATGATGAAAACTGAGAAAGAAAAAAGTCAAGAAAAATGAAAGATATCGAATTAGACACGAACTTAAGGTTTGCCTTCTTAAGGTTCAGTCACCTAAGGTTTGGCCCTCCCCCTAGGGCTTGGCCACCCTAGGGCCGTGTCAAAGACCTCTAAAGCATTTCAACGATGAATTCGGGTTATATGGTATATGGTGTTTAATTGATGAAGAAACAAGCTTGGACCAACGTGAATTGATCAACAAGACCTTAAAAATTGATAATTTGAGAGAGACCTCCATGAGTCCCATGGCAGAAGGCGGATAGAGGCAACTCATCATGGGAAATGATTGAGGAATTTGGTTTGACAGCTAGATAGACATGACGGTTTGGGCATCACTTAGGACATCTAAAGGTATTTTTAGAATTTTATCCGAGGTCGCATTTTAGGCATATGACTCAAACATATTTCAGACACATGATCACTTATCAACAGACCCTATAAATACACATTTCATTTTAATAAAAAATGACTTTTGATTCTCTAACATTGTAAAACAATAAAAGCTTTCTAGAGCTTTATCACGTGTTGTACTAGTGATTGTTGACCAACTCTTCATCTCTCTACAAACTCTTGATCATTTTCCGTATTCTTTGTGTATTTTTCTTCTCTTCAGCCAATTCAAAACTCTAATTGAGCGAGGTGTGATTTTATTCCGTACATATATATAGTTACTGCATATCTATCTTTTTCTTTTTCTGTAAATTGTGAAGAAAACCCTAGTTACGTTATGATTACAGGTAAAATGATAAATTAATACGTAGCCATTTTAGAAAATGCATATTAATTTAAACCCCTATTTAATCTTATAGCTAGTCCATTTGTTTAATGTCAGAAGCTAGCGAAAGGTTATGTGCTTATTCTATGGTTGAGAAAAACCCATGCATGTTTAGAAAATGCATATTTTATAAGCTTGTTTAAATTAACCCTATTTAATCTTATAATAGCTAGCGAGGCCATATGTTTCCATGTCACAAGCTAGGAAAATGCATGTCATATATATGCATGGTTATTCTTGATTCTATGGCTGATGTTCATTTACTTATCCTACTTTTTGGTTTGGCTGGCTAGCTAGTTTGTCAACTCTATTGAAGAACTGATCTTTATAACATAACATATGATATGTAGCTTGCTAAGTTATGTATAGTCTATATTTACAAGTTCAAGAACAAAATATATATATACATATATAGGTAACATTTGGTGATATAATGTCCAAGCACAGATAGAAGAACTGAAGCAGATGTGCTTAGCATCATCTGGCGTAGGCTTAGAGTGGGTTTATTTTTAACATGCATGATCATAATCTTATAATTAATTGGTATTATATTCTCTCTCCCCCTCTCTCTCTCTATATATATATATTGTGGGTGTGTGTATAATATGGGCATGGGGTTCGAAGAGAGAGCAAATTCTCTGTCCCTATTTTTCCTGTTCTTTCACTTAAATTTTGACACCTGATTTTTTATTTAATTTTAGAGTTAATTGGTTATAAGTAAAAAGTTAGATATCAAAATTTAAATAGAATGACACAAGAAAAACAAAAAAAATAGGGACAGAAGATCTGCGAGATGAGAAACATGAATTGTGGAGAAAGTAAGATAGTTATCATGATGATAGATGCTGCAGCTGCTGCATCTGGGGAATCTCATATGGTACTACAAAGAAAGAAGACTGGACCACTCTATATCTCATATATATATATATATATATATATATATATATATATATATGAGAATATATTATTTTCGAATAAATAAATCTCTGACCGTTCATAAGAAAAACAGACCGTTCAAATTTAAATTTTTTATCACTTTCATATGAACTACTTAATTATTTTTTCTATATATATATATATATAAATATTATAAATTGTGTTTACATAAATAATATCATAAAAAATATTATATATATATATATATATATATGTATAAATGTGTCTCTAGGCATCTTTATGTTTCATATTGATATACGTACACATGCAGCCTGGTTGGCTAGTAGGGAATATATTATACAGTCAATGCAGGTCAAAAAGGACATGCATGGGTATTAGCAAAGAAATTAAGCTACCTCTATGGACCACCTTCAAGATTTCCTGAATATCATTTGGATTTCTTTTTCTCCTTTCCTTTTCATGTTTATGGGTAAAAGAGAGACTAATTTAAAAGAACATTCCCTGGTTGTTGAGTAGATCTAGCCTGCCTTTGTGTTCAAGATTTTACAGGGAATTCAAAAGGAAAAAAGGGAAAATTTTAAAGTATGTCCTGCATTTTCCTCTCTATGTATATATTATGCATGTTCTAGCTCTTTCGGTAGCACTTTAGAAAGAAAAAAAAAAGTAGATTCTATTACTTCCCTAAATTTCTGATTGGGAGGAAAGTTGAATAAAGTATATAGTTCCCTGTTGATATTTACAGCCTTGGTACTTTAATTCTGCTCCATTACTCCAATGCTTCCTTTAATTTCTCTCTTCATATCAGAACTTTTCCTTCTTTTTTTTTCTTTTTTGTTAAAGTTGACACTTTGTATACTTAGCTAAATATTTAGATGTTCTCTAAATATTTTAATTATGTTTGCCTTAATAACTTGAATTATTTCGTACTCTCCCTTCATTTCAAAATTAAAAATATAATTTGACTTTTGAAATTAAACGACAACATATTAAATTTTAAAATTGATATGACTCATAAAAGTTAGAATGAAATAAATTTTATAATTAATAATTTTTATTATATACTATATAATTATTATAATTGTATCAACTAAAATTAAATAAATTCACATCAATTTAAAATTTAATATTTCGTCATTTGATCTCAAAATTTAAATTATATCTCTAATTGTGGAACGAATGTAATATATGTTAAGGATTTGATTGCCATTTAATAACCCATTGTGTTTGTTCATCATTCTCGCTTTCATATTATCAAATAATATAATCAAGTTAATTGAAATAACAAAAATAAGTAAATTTTATTCAAATTAAGTGTTGCCAAATTAAATAATTTTTACCTATATATTGTTTATTAATTATATAAAGGGTAATATTTCAACTAGCTAAGTCCTATTGGAGCTCTTATGCTTAGGGATCCGATTAGAGTAAAGTTGACTTTAATTTCATCTTAATAAGTTTATATAGCTTTTATTATATTAGGTATAGAAAATTTTACATTAATTATTGCAATAAAAAAATTATAAAACTTAGCAATTTAATTTTTCTAACTAGACCCTATACTTAATTTCAAGTAAGCATTAATTGTTTAGTTTTTAATATTACCTCAAGTATTAAATAACACGCATTTTTTTTAATACAGGGACAATATAGGCAATTAATATTATATTTAATATTATACAATTATTTTCTTGTAATACTTGTGCACAACTCTAAAATCATCTATATTAAGGAGCGGACGGAGGGAGTATATAAACAGTTGAACAAAATATAAAATAATTGTATTTATATACAATATAACTCGCAAAATAAGATTACTAAATAATCTCTTTTATTGAATTGTTGATTTGACCCGGCGGGCGGGTAGCAAGGTGAGGAGGGGGGGTGGAATCAATTTGTTCTCCTTTCTCAAAAAATGAATGTTTCTGCAAAATAAATGTTCTTGTTATAAAAGATTATACTAAATACTATCTCCATTCCATAATAACTGTCTTTTTAGCTTGATGCACATAGATTAAGAAACTCATTTAATACTATCATTTAAGAATTAAAATTTGTAGGAAATTCCATCACTACCCATTTATGGGAAACTAAAAACTATTAATACAAGAGAGAAAATTTCTTGGGACAATGAGAAAAGTTAGGGGTAACATAGGAAAATAAATAATTTATTCTCCTAGAAAGTTGTAAACGACAAATAAATTGGAACAAATTTTTTCTTCTAAAAAGACAGTTATTATGGAATGGAGGTAGTATTAAGAACAATAATGATTAGTGAAAAGAGAGAGCATTTTCATTGTATTTGTATATCAACTACCATCCTCTTGACAATACTTCTATTTATAAGCACATGTACATAAATACTTGGAAGTTTCAAAATTCATAGGTCATGGGAGTTTCAAAGCTTAAAGGATATGAGAGTTTCAAAGCTCAAAGGTCATTACAATAAAGAGGGGTAGGAATGTATCTAGACATTAGTAGGAATGTATCTAGACATCCACACACTATGTATAATTTTATAATACTCCCCCCTTGGATGTCTATTGTACATAGTCATACGCATTGAAAGTTGTCTCATTAAAAACTTTACCTAAAAAAACTCAATGGGAAAAAAAACCTTGGTTAAGGGAAAAAGAGTGTAGCGCATATTAGCTCCCTCTCATGAATGTATCCTTAAGCCCTTCAGCTGTCGCATTCTAATATTGCCACACAATCCTTCAAACATTGTAGTTGGTAATACTTTGGTGAACAAATCTGCTAGATTATCTTTTAAGCAAATTTGTTGAATATCAATGTCACCGCACTTATCAAGGTCATGTGCGAAAAAGAATTTTGGTGATGTGCTTTCTTCTATCTCCTTTGATGCACCCTTCCTTTAATTGAGCTATACATGCAACATTATCTTCATACATAATGGATGGAGTTCTTTTGTAGCAATTTTCTAAGAATATGCCTCGTTAAAAATCTTACCAAATAAAAATTCAGTGGGAAAATTTTTGGCGAAAGAAAAGAGTACAATATTCTTGTATAACTTCTAGTGCCTTGGGATTACCTCATTAAAACCTTGCAAAGGAAAATTCAGTGGGAAAAAATCTTAGCGAAGGAAATAGAGTAAAATCAGCACATATCCTTTTTACTCCTCTTCATAAGTACATAGAATTTTTATTGTTCATGGTAAAAATATCATTAAGTCGAAGCATGCCAATATTGTGCACCATCTTCTTCAAAATCATAGTTAGTAATGACGTAATGAATATATCAACTAAATTATCACATGATCATATATGCTTGATATCAATATCGCCATTCTTCTGGGGCTCATGTGTATTAAATAATTTTGGTGCAATATGTTTGGTTCTATCACCCTTTGGATAAAATAATCTCAAATCAATAGTCTCACGAAGATAACATAAAATATGTTTAATTTCATTACAATGTCTTCGAGTTGGTGCATAACTATACATTGCTAGTAAGTTAACTGCAAATGCTATATCAGGTCTTGTCAAATTTGTAAGATACATCAAAGTACCAATTATATTAAGATATAGTACTTCAGAACCAAAACACCAATTTCACGAAGATATGGTACTTCAAGACCAAAAGTTTCTTCATCATTTTCTTGTGGTCAAAACGGATATTTCTTGATATCAAGTGACCAACCCATCATTGGAGTACTCAAAGGATTAACATTATCCATGTAAAGTTACTTCAGGACTTTTTATGTGTATGTTGATTGATGAACAAGAATTTCATAGCCAAGAAAAAATTTGTCTTACCAATATCTTTCATCTCAAATTTGTTTTTTTTGTCGACTCTTCTAGAGCAAGATCTTTTATCAATAAATACAGTAATAATAACAAATCAAGATTATGATCTTTTGATAAAAATGCATGCACAAATTAGATTATTCTCAAATCCTTCTTTCAAAAGATATCCACTCAGGCGATTATACCACAATATGCATCTGGATTGCTTTAACTCATATAAGAATCTTTGTAGCTTGATAGAATACATACTTCGAGATGTAGAATTATATACTTCAGACATTTTATATCCTTCAGAGATTTTCATGTAGATATCATTATCTAATGATCCATATAGATATGATATAATAACATCCATTAATTTCTCTTACTACCAAGTTAATTAAAAATCCGAATGTAATTGTGTCCATTATAGGAGCATATGTTTCTTCATAATTAATATCATGTCTCTAAGATAAACCTTGTGCTACAAGTCGCGCTTGGTATCATATAATTTTATTTTTATTATTTCATTTACGTACAAATACCCATTTATATCCAACAGGCATTACGCCTTTAGGTGTTCGGACTATAGGTCCAAAAACTTCACATTCACTTAGTGAATTTAATCCTGCTTAAATCGCCTCTTTCCACATTGGCCAAATATTTCTACATTCATCAACGATTTGTGGTTCATATACATGATCATTACTTCTGGTAATATCAATAACAACTTTATATGAAAATATGTTGACAACGATTTTATTTCTATCCAATATATACGTCTCCTGTATATATACATAATGTATCAAGATCTCGTTATTTTCAGGTACCTGATTCTCTTCAGGGGATAACTCATCCTTTTCAGAAAATAACTCTTCAAGAGTTTTATTTACAGGGGATTTTTTTTCATAAGTTTTGGATAGATCGATAATTTTTTTGTAGCATGTTTCATGGGTATAGCCTCTTTATAGGCTTCAACTTGTTTTTCTTGTACTTTATTCTTCTGGAAAATTTTATCTTTAACACCGATCATTCTTTCACGTTTCAGGTGTGACTTTAATTCAATTTTCTGTTGTATTAACTGATTGTCCTACAGGGACTTCAATCCTTGCTAGAGTATTAGCAGCTAGAATATGAGATATCACTATTTTCTTATTATCGGTGAATAATTCTGGTAATTGATTTGCAATTCATTGCAAATGAATAATCTTTTGAACTTCTAGTTCATATTAATTTGTATAAGGATCAAGATTAAATAATGTTGAAACATTGCAATTAATCTCCCATCGTGCTTCAAGCAACGATCTCACGTCGTGCTTCAGGCAATGATTTTTCTCCCCCTAATGGTGGGAAGACTGTTTCATTAAAATAACAATCCTCAAAATATACCTTAAAAATATCACTTATTGAGGTTATGATGCAGCATGTAAAATAGCATGATCCCAAGCATAAATTGGTAATTTTGATTTCATAATCACTGTGACGCCCCCAAAATAGGTCCACACAACCCATTCTGAGTCGTCAAATACATGGTACAGAACTAAATACAAACTTCATTAATACAATTGTCGTGCAAAATACGACAACACATATGCTGTGAGTTTTAGTACAAATATTGTCTTGTAGACAATATCCAAACTCAAATAAAATTCTCATTACAATTATTGATACACTATTTTACAAAATAGTGAGAACTACTATAATAACTGTCTTGAACCATCACTCCACACCCCGGCTAGTCCCACCTATATTCTCGTATCCTGAGAAGAACAATGGAATCAAAAGGATAAAGGTGAGCTCAAGTAGCCCAGTAAAGAATATTATGACTAAGATAAAGTAGTATAAATTATCCTTAGTCCTCAACAGAAAAAAACTGATAGAATACAATAGACAACAAGTTTTATATCAATAACTGCAGCGAAAACAACAATCCGGTAGAAGAGTCAAGCAGAGCATGATTTCTACTATCTTCTATGATTTAAAAGTCCATCATCAATATTTTATCCCTGTAACATCATTCAATAAATATTTCAAATCAACGAATTATCCATGCACTACGGGCCAAGGATATTCGTTCGTATCACCAGTGGTCATGATCATGCCAAACACCTGTCTATCTATGCACTACGGGCCAAAGAGGACTTTCACCACAAACTTTATATGTAACATTAAAGGTTATGATTGTACCAATACACAATTCCTGGTCATAATCATATTAATCAACTGCCCATCTTTGCACTACGGGCCAAAGATGACTTCCAGTATAAGCATGAGGATGATAACAATAAGATAAAGATTCAATCAAGTGAGATATAGGATAAATATTAGGGAATTCTAATTCAATTTATCCAGAGTTCAAATATGTCCAAATTTTTAACATGATAACTGCACTGTGGAGTAAAATTCAAGAATAATATTCATGTATCAAAAATAATTTGGACAGAAAATAAATTAATTTTTTTGTCGTGAATAGTACCCTGGATGAATAGTACTTCATGAATAGTACCCCATGAATAGTACTTCGTTAATAGTACCCCGTGAATAGTACCCCGACATGAAAAGATTAAAACTTAACAAGAATGTTCAGAAAATATTTCTGTGAAACGATACTAGATGAAGCGCAAATTTCAAGGATATTCGACTAATTTCAGGAATTATAGAAGCAATACTTACCATAGTAAGTTTAAATTTAGGAATATGAAATGAAATAATTTCACTTTCTTAATATGGAGTATGAAAGAAAATAATATTTCTTACGAGTATTGAAATAAAATAATATCCTTTACCTTAGTAGAAACTGAATTTGACTAGAATATCAGATATTATTCTGAGAAAATCTTGCACAAAAAGCTACACTCAAAGTATCCTTATACTCAAGAAAAATACTCACAATACTATAAAATAAGAATTTCTGATTTTGAAGGTGTGTTTTAGGAGGGAGAGATTACCCCCTATTTATAGCAACGGAGGGAGAGATAAACGAATCTGCCTAATTTGTTCCTGCCAAACTTTTGCCTAATTCTTTTTTTTTCTAAGGTTGAGGGCCCACACCAAATAAATTGCATGCATTGTCTTTGCAGATTATCAATCACCCACCACTATGAAAAAAATGCGCAGGAGAATAGTGTACGGAGAAATTCAAAACCAAAATAATGACCTTTACTCCACTTTTATTCACATGCTGAAAATTATATATTATTATAATAATATTACCATTTAAATTATAAAAAAAAATTATAATATTATAATAATATATTTGAATGAATATTTTATCGGAGAAGATAATTGTCAAACTTTTAACAAATAATTCATGCAAAATTCCTTCATTTATATCAAAATTGAACAAATATTCACTACATAATAATTATTCATAATTAATATTATAAGCTAAGAATATTAACTACTAGATCATTCCCATGAAAGAGGTGGCTTTCCGATAAGGATTTATCCTTATTGGAGTGCAATTAGATAACCTAATCCCTTTTCTCGACAGAATTTTTTAGACATTGCCAATAATGCTAACTAATAATATGAATAATTGTGTCGTATCAATTATTAATTTAATAATATAAAATATTGTGCAGATGATACTGTGACAATAATTGAATCAATAATATGAGATACTTTGCAACAATTACTGTGGCAATTATTGAATGAAACTGAGTGACTTCTTACGTAAGAATCAATAATCCAAAAATATTGTGCAATATCGTGTACTACTATGCAACCACACATATTAATGTACTTTTTATCACCGGGTATTTCAACATTTAACGGTAAAAGTTTTGCCATTATTTTTATAAAAAAGTTATTTCTGTCGTTTTCTATATCCAACAGTTAATCCGTTATGTGCTCCACCAATGATTGTGCTGTTGTATGAATATTTCCTGACAAAAAGAATATTTTCCGACCAAACGAATATTTTATGATCATTTGCTTACTTTGTAAAAATTGCACATTTCACCCATAACTAAAGCTTTATATCAATCAACACCATATTATTCAAAATAATAATTAGAGAAATTAAATTTTTATTCATAAAAAGTTGGGGTCTTACAACCTCCCCTCCTTATAAAATTTCGTCCTCGAAATTGATGTACGTACCTGGTAATGTCGAAGAGGTGAGGATACCTTGTTTTCATATCAGATTCTAACTCCCAGGTCATTTCCTCAATATCGTGATTTCTCTATAAAACTTTGACTTGAGGTATAACCTTTGAGCGTAGAATATGTTCTTTCTTATCCAAGATTTTAATAGGTACCTCTTCATACGTTAAATCTTCTGCTATTTCATCTGATTCTAATTCAATAATGCGGTTCGGGTCTTTCACATTATTCAGGAGCATTTTACCGACCTCCAAGTGGGCCGAAGGCCTGACACTAAAAGGGGTTTACAAGCCCAATGGGCCGAAGCCCTCGGAGATGCTGAAGGTGTTGAGTTGGTATGTCAAAGTCCTTTGATTTGGAACCCCACTGTGGTGTATAGTGTTAGGTTGGGCCTTGAGTCCTTTGGTAGAAGCTCGCGAGATAGTGAAGTTCGGTTGGGTTGGGCTGTCTGGTGGGCTATTCTCACAGATAAAGTGGAGTTTTAACCATATTTGAATAAGGTAACTCCAAAGGTAGTGTTTGTATGAGACCCCAAATTTTATGAATAAAGATTTAAATTTCTCAAAATAATTTTTTTTTGAATATTATGGTGTGGATTTGATATAATGTTATAGTTGTGGGTAATATTTATAAATTTTGCAAAGTATGCAAGTTGTTATATAATATTCGATTGCCTGGGAATATTCGTTTTAACGAGGGAATATTTAAATAACCAAGACAATCATTAGTGGACCCCATAATGTAAGTATTGTTTTAGTTAGAAAATGACAGAATTATCATTTTATAAAAATAACTACGAAAAGTATTTCAATTAAAGCATTAAAGTACCCTTTAGTAAAAATCACAAGATGTCTGGCGTGGTTGCATAAGTAAACACAAATATTGATTATTGATGCTTACGTAAGAAGTCACTTAGTTATACTCAATTATTGCTACAAGAATTGTCGCATCATATCTCTCATATTATTGATTCAATTATTCTCACAGTATCATCTGTATAATATGTTATATTATTAAATCAATAATTGAGACAGCAAAGTTATTCATATTATTATTTTCAATATTGATAGATGGAGGTACTATAGATGGAGGTACTATACTATAATTCATATTTTCATATGTTTAGAACTATTGATTCACATGATTTACTATTGATTCACATGATTTACTATTAGGGGAGGTGGTGCAAGTTTGATAATACTTGCAGGACTAAATTAAAAATGAAGGAAAAGAGGAAGGTATTATATTGTAATATTTCAAGTCCCAAAACGTGCAATTATCAAAACTATATTTTCCTATAAATAAAAGCTCATTCCTTCATTATTTTTCACCAATTCACTAAAGCTATAGAGCAATTATTATAGAGAGAAATTATAGAGAAAAAGAAGAGAAGTTTGCTACCTCACTATTCCAGTATCCAGTCTTGTTTTGAGGTAAGGGGTATTATTCTTTCGTATTCATGAAGAGAGTTATTTTCTTTCAATACTTGTATGGGTTGTTATTCAATTCCATTATTTATTATTATGTTAGAATAACTTTTGTCTATGTCACAAATACCGCATATATGGTGAAATTCTTCTATTATTCCATTCTTTATTATTACATTGGAATAACTTTCATGCATGCGATCTATCGCATGCCAGTGAATTCTGTTGTTATTTTATTCTTTATTATTACTCGTTGGAATATCACATGCATGCGGAGTTACGGCATGATTCGGTTTCTTTCTTTATTATTCTATTGGAATATCCATGCATGCGGATTACGCATTTGACCGGTTCCATTCTTTATTATTACGTTGGAATATCTCGTCTGCATGCGGATTACGCATGACCTGGTTCCATTCTTTATTATTCGGTTGGAATAACCTGTCTGTGCGGTATATCGCATTCCTGGTGAATTCTTTTGTTATTCCATTCTTTATTATTCTGTTGGAATAACCTGTCTGTGTGGACTACCGCATGTATGGGGAATCATCCTTTGTATTCATTCCTGATTAAATTATGGAAATAATCTGTCTACGTGGATTACTGCATGGCGGGTGAAAATCTATTTGCAGTTTCGTATATTCTATTATACTCGAGATATCATTTCTTTTGTACACAAATCATGGAATATCATTTTTTGGTATTTTTTTTACGAGTTACTATTCACGCAGTTCTTATTCATTGAAGCATTATTCACTCTGGTATTATTCACTCGGGTATTCTGGGTACTTTTTTTTGTGCTAGAGTACTATTCAAGAGCTACTTATTCATGAGTTCTTATTCACCCGATTACTATTCACTCTAGTATTCATTCACTCGGGTATTCGGGACACTTTTAGGTAATTCTGGGAACTATTCACGGGTACTATTCCCAAAATACTATTCATTTGGTACTATTCACATTGAAAAATATATTTTTTTTACGTCAAATTATTTTGGTACATTAATATTATTCTTGAATTTTACTCTACAAAGTAGTATCATGTTGACAATTTGGACGTTATTGGTTCCTGGATAAATTAATTTATAAATCTTTAAAATTTATCCTTGAACTAGTTTTATTGAATTATTATGTCATTGTCATCATCCTCATGCTTATATTGTGATGAAAGTCATCTTTGGTTTATGTGCATAGATGGACTTGGTATGATTATGACCATGGATTATTCGGTATAATCATGATCGTAATGTGACGAATGATGTGGTAAAAGTCCTCATTGGCCTGTAGTTCATTGATGGACAGTTGTTGGTATGATTATGACTAGGGATTATTCGGTATAATCATGACCATTGATGATTACATGAATATCCTTGGCCGTGGTGCAGGGATGATTCGTTTTTATTTATTAGGCTGAGTCTCAGCAATAAAGTTGATGAAAAACTTTTTAAATCATAGAAGATAGTAGATTTTATGCTTTACTTGACTCTTCTAATGGATTTCTTATTCCGCTGCAATTGTTGATCTAAAACTTGTTGTCTATTATATTCTATCAGTTGTTATACTGTTGAAGGCTAAGGATAATTTATTATGCATTATCTTAGTCATAATATTTCTTACTTGGCTAGTTGAGCTCACCCTTTCTTTCATTGTTCTCTTCAGGAAATGAGAATATAGCTATGACGAGTCGGGGAACGGATTGATGGTCCAGATGGTTGTTTTAGTAGTCCTCACTATTCTATAAAATAGTGTGACAATAAATGTAATGAGGACTCCATTGAGTGTGGATATTGTCTAGATGACAATATTCTTATTGAAACTCTCAGCTATGTTTTGTCGTATTTTTACACGACAGTTGTATAATTAAGTTGTATTTGAATTTTGTACCATGTATCTGGCGACTCAGAATGGGTGATATATACCTATTTTGGGGGCGTCACAGTTTGGATTGGATTCCACTTCCACCTTTTAAGGAGATTGTGTTGGACCCAAATTATGGTAACTGCCATGTTTAGGAGTCCTAAACCGACTCGGAAAGGGATTCTAAGGTACGAGAACACTATAAATACAAGGCTTGGGTTTCAATCAAGAGGTAATACTTTCTTTGAGCACTAAATACTAAAGCCTCCTTTGTTATACCTTGTGAACGACATGTACTTATTCTCACGGCAAAACTTAGCATTAACATTGGCGCTAGAAGGAGGGCTTTTAGTGCTTTCTGCAGTCACAGTAAATTTTTCCGGTTAAAGGCCATGTCGAGAAGGGATACATGTGCCTCTAACCAGGAAAAGAAAAAAACACACCAGACCACCCAGGTGAGAGGGTCGGTCAAAGACAGACTGGGTTCCAGAATTCATGGGGATCAGGAGGAACGGCCTTTCCCTCCCACAGTAAACTCTTCTACGATGACCAAAGAACGCCTATTCAAGTCAGTCAGGCTGATGAAAATCACTCTCGGGCACATGAGGGACAAGGGAGAGACCGAGGAGAAGGCAACCGAGACCATAGGAAGTTCATTCTTAAGAAGAAGATGCAGCAAAACAAAGACACCATGATGGCCTTGCGTCTTCAGCAGGAAGAGCTCGAAGAGCAGATGGCGAAAATGGCTGGAGAGCAGGAAGCATCCTCGAAAAGGCATAGGCATCGGAGCCGATCCCGGTCACCCCGTAGGGGAGAGGCGGATAGAGAACAGATTAGACATAGAAGACGCTCTCGAGAAGGCCAAAGCCGAAGGAGGAGCCGCTCGGGAGACTGGAGGTCAGATCACCCGGGCAGGTCTAGACAGAATAGGAGGGTCGCGTCTCTTGAATATGAGAGGGACAGACATAGATCATCCCCTCGTAAAGAGGAGTCCGATCCCCTCGCGCGAAGGGTGGCAGAGTTGGAGAAATTATTGGCGGCAAAGAGTTTGATGGGAACGCCTCAGCTTGCATATGATCGCCCTTCTCACCCGAGATAAATCATGTCATCGCCGACCCTAAGAAGAAGATGCCCCCAATGGAGACATATGATGGGTTGTGAGATCCCTATAATCATTCAGATGGGTATGACAGGTTGATGACCTATTATGGACAGTCAGATGCTGCTAAGTGCCACATGTTTACAACAACCTTGAAGAAGAGTGCCCGGGAATGGATGGGGACCTTAGTGGCTGGATCAATTAATTCTTGGAGTGACCTTCGGGAGAAGTTTCTTGCTCGGTTCTGGAGTAACAGAAGACGAGGAAAGATTACTGCTTCCCTCATGCAGGTTCGACAGAAGGCGGATGAAAGCCTAGGCCATTACGTCAAGAGATTTCGGGAGGCTGTGGGTTCGGTAGCAGAGTTGAACTCTCCACAAGCCTTGGGATTTTTCACGACTGGTCTGGATATTGGGAAGTCAAAGAAACTGATGAAGGATCTGGTGATCAACCCTCCGGTGGATTTGACAGAAATTTTCCATCGAGCCGAAGGATTCATAGTGATTGAGGAGGCAATGGGAAACTTCAAACCACACTCCCAATCTTATGAGAAGTCTAGAGACCGGGACAAGCAGACTTATTAGCGGTCGGACAATCAGGGGAGGTCGGATAGCTCTGGAAGAAAAAACTATAACGGTGGAGGTTCGAGCAGTGGCCGACCACCTTTCCCGAACAAAAATGTCAACAAAGTCTACACCGCCCTCAATACAGATCAGGCAAAGATATTAGAGGAGATGCGGAACAAACCATTTTTTGAGCCATGTTCAACGCACCCGAAGCCCGACAAGAGAGGTCGGGATAAATACTATGAATGCCATCAAAGTCGAGGGCATACGATGGAGATGTGTAATGATCTGAAAGATTTGATAGAGAAGAATGTTCAGAATGGGCAGTTCCTACAGTATGTGGTTGGTCAGGAAGGTTCAGAGGCGCCTCGAGAGGAAAATAGTGGACCGACTCGTGAAACACAGTCGAAACCGAACCCGCAACCCTGAGGTGTGATTGATGTAATTTTGGGCGGTTCGGTAGGACGTATGACCGGGAAGAAGAGAAGCGGACACCTTGAGGCCGTGTTATCGGTAGCAGGTTCCTCGCCAAGGAAAGATCGGGCCTACCCGGGGGTATCCATCTTGTTCTCAGATAAGGATTATCCAACAGATCTAATAGAACCACACGAAGGGGCGTTGGTGATAACAGCTCAGGTCAGGCCAGTGGACATGAAGAGGATGATGATCGACAATGGCTCCTCTATCGACATACTGTACACACACACTTATCAAAGGACGGATTTGGAGGGAAAAAAAGATGGAGTTGGGTGGAGAAGGCCCGTTGTATGGTTTCAGTGGGGACCCGATGCACGTGTCAGGCACCATCGAATTGCCCGTCAGGTTCGGTACGACTCCCCAGCAGACAGAGATAATGGTCAGATTCTTTGTGGTATAGGTGGATTCGGCGTACAACGCTATATTAAGAAGGCCGACGCTAGCAGCATTGCAAGCAGTAACATCCATACCACACTTCAAAATTAAGTTTCCGACACCGAACAGGATAGGGGAGGTAAAAGGCAATCTTGATATTGCCCGAAGGTGCTATCGGAACACATTAATCTCGTCGGGGGTCGGGGTCAGCAAGCAGAAGTAAACGATGGCCATTAAAATAGAGCCATTCACTGAGAGCAGCACCGAACCAATGGCCCTGCCAGCTGAAGAGACTGAAGATGTAGAGTTAGTCCCAGGTAATACAGAGAAGCTGATCAGGATCGGGTCGGGACTAATAGAACCACTACGGACATGACTGGTAGATCTTCTTCGGGTATATGCTGACATCTTTGCATGGGAGCCTAGCGATATGCCTGGAGTAAGTGAGTCGGTGACCCTGCACAATTTGCATACTAACCCGAAGAGAAAGCCGGTAATACAGAAATGAAGGATTTTTTCTCCAGAGAGGCAGAGGATCATATATGAAGAAATTGCCAAACTTCTGAAATCGGGATTCATATTCGAAATCGACTACCTCGAATGGTTGGCAAGTGTGATTCTGGTTCAAAAACAGAACGGAAAGTGGAGATTATGCATAGATTACACGGACCTGAGCAAGGCATGCGGAAAGATTTCTATCCTTTGCCTAACATAGATCAGTTGATTGATGTCACTTCGGGGTATGGTATGTTAAGTTTCATGGATGCCTTCTCAAGATACCACCAGATTTTGATGAGCAAGGAGGACATCCCAAAGACTAGTTTTATTACTCATCGGGCCATCTATGCATATCGGAAGATGACCTTCAGATTGTTAAATGACAGGGAAACATATTAGTGAATGATGAACTTCGTATTCAGAAAACAACTAGGCTGGAGTATGGAAGTGTATGTGGACGATATGATTGTGAAAAGTATGTTAGTCTGGGATCATCTGGAGGACCTAGAAAGCTGCTTCGAAATGGTAAGAAGACATAAGCTAAGGCTAAACCCGACTAAGTGTACCTTCGGATTGGGGTCAGGAAATTTTCTGGGATATCTAATCAGTAAGAGAGGTATTGAAGCAAATCCAGAGAAGATTCAGGCGATCTTAGACATGAAATCTCCAAAGACATACAAAGATGTGCAGAGGTTGACGGGCCAGATAGCTGCCCTTCGAAGATTTGTGTCAAGATCAGCCAAAAGATGTTTACCCTTCTTTGACACTCTCAAGGGGCCGAAGAATGAGAAGAGTTTCCAGTGGACCTCAAAGTGCGAAGACGCATTCCAAGGGATCAAGAAATATTTGTCTTTGGCACCTTTATTGATGAAGCCGATCCCTTCGGAACCTTTGTATCTATACATGGCTGTAAGCTCGATGGTCGTGGGAGCAGCACTGGTCAAGGACAAGGGGGGAAGATAGTTCCTGGTGTACTACGTTAGCTACGTTCTTCGGGATGCAGAGACAAGATACCCGAACTTGGAAAAATTCGCCTACGCCTTGATCATAGCGAGTAGAAAGCTGTGTCATTATTTCCAAGGTCGGTTTGTAGTGGTATATACGGATCAACCGTTAAAGAAAGTACTGCACAAGCCAGAAGTGTTGGGTCGGTTGGCCGCGTGGGCAATGGAATTAACACAATTTGCTATTGAATATCATCCCCGAACAGCAATCAAGGGACAAGTGTTGGCAGACTTCATAGTAGAATGTTCTTTCACCGAACCGGACGTGAATACAATTGTCGAAGCCCAGCAGGTGCCAACTTTGTGGACTTTGTATGTGGATGGGTCATCGACTTTAAACATCAATGGAGCAGGAGTTATTCTGACAAGTCCCGAAGGGTTTAAAGTCCAGCAAGCCATCCGGTTCCAGTTCAAAGCTACAAACAACGAAGCAGAATATGAAGCCATTCTAGCTACACTTCGGTTGGCCCAAAGCTTGGAAGTACAGAAGCTATTTATCTACATCGATTCCCAGCTGGTGGTCAAGCAGATATCGGGGGAGCTCGGGGAGAAAGAATGTCAAAATATCTGGCCGAAGTGAAAGATAAACTCATGTACTTCAGCACATGTAGTTATCAGGGGATCGATCGGGCAGATAATACAGTAGCAGATGCTCTGGCCAAACTAGTAACTACTGAAGCTAGTTCATTCAATGGGTCAGTATACTTAGAGCTATTGGAACAACCCAGCGTACCGAAGGCGAATGTGATGGCCCTGGATCAGCTCGACTGCTAGCTCACACTATACATATCGTATTTGGCTGATGGGGTATTGCCTTCGGATCACATATTGGCGAGAAAGATCAAGCACAGGAGTTCGAATTTTATTCTTATTGATGGAGAGCTATATCGAAGGGCCTTTATTTCTCCACTGCTAAAATGCTTAACACCCTCAGAAGCAAATTATACACTTCGGGAGGTGCACGAAAGAATTTAGAGATCACATAGGGGCCAAGTCATTGGAATATAAGATTCTGAGGCAGGGATACTATTAGTCAACCATCTACTAGAAAGCCAAAGATTTCATCAAAAAGTGTTCGAAATGCCAGCTGAACAGTACCATCCGTCATCAGCCTCCTGAAGAATTATTTTCGGTCTTGTCCCCGATTCCATTTGCCATATGGGGAATCGACATCCTGGGGCCTCTACCGAAGGCCAAGGGACAAGTCAGTTTCGTGATCATGGCCATCGACTACATGACAAAGTGGGTTGAAGCTAAACCTCTGCAAAAGATCACCGAACAAGAATGTTTGAAGTTTTTCAAGGAGGGCGTTGTTTATCGTTTTGGTATGCTGATGGCAGTGGTTTCGGACAATGGCAGGTAATTTGTAGGGTCAAAATTTGAAGCTTTTCTGAAAGAATTGGGGATTCAGCACCGAAAGACTTCAGTTGCCCACCCTCAGTCAAACGGTCAAGTAGAAGTTACTAACCGAACCCTGCTTAACGGAATCAAAAGACGACTTGACGAACTAAAGGGTCGGTGGCCAGAGGAATTACTCAGTGTTTTATGGGCTTATCGGACTACTCCGAGAACAACAACTGGGGATTCACCATTTTGATTGGCATATGGGACCGATGCACTCGTACATATTAAGATCGGATCTCCTACCCTTCGGGTCAGCCAATATAAGGAGTTGTACAATGACCAGGGACTACGGTTAAATCTGGATCTTTTGGAAGAAGTTCGGGACTCAGCTCTGATAAGGTTAGGAATTTACCAAAAGAGAATAGCCCGACACTACAATCAGAAGGTGAAGCAGAGGAGATTTGAAGTTGGAGACTTAGTCCTTCAGGAGTCGGAGGCATCAACCTCCCAGAACACCGACAAGCTGATGCCTAACTGGGAGGGACCCTATAAAGTGGTAGAAGTACCGAAGCTAGGTACATACCAGCTTCGAGCAATGGATGGTTCTGAAGTAAAGAATGCATGGCATGCTGGAAGACTTAGAAAATTTTACCAGTAAAAGTTATGTCATTCTTTTCTTTGTTTGTGTAATCGTTTTATTTATCAATGAAATAAATGAGATTTTTCTTCAGAAATGTTTGTACTTCATTTATATTCATAAAATTTTACGTACCCAATCAGATAAACTTCGAACTCAAGCCGATCAGAACGTTTGAAATGACGGAACTGATCGATAAAAGTATCGGGTACAACTGGTCGGGATAACCACCAATTGAATCAGATAAGATTTGGACTTAAACCGATCAGAAAGTCAGAAATAACATAACTGATCAGTAAAAGTCACGGGTATAACTGATCGAGAAAACTGAAATTATTCATCAGACGAACTTCGGGCACAACATGATCAGGAAGTTCGAAACAACATAACTGATCGAGAAAAGTTGTAAGACCCCAACTTTTTAATAAATATGATTTTTCTATAAATATTATTTTCTGAATTTGATGTGGGTAGTATTTACAAATTTTTCAAAGTACGCAAGTTGTTTTATAATATTCGATTGGTCGGGGAATATTCATTTTAACAGGGAATATTCGTATGACGACACAATCATTGGTGGATCCCACAACGGAATTATTATCGGATTGAGAAAACGACAAAAATATTTTTTATGAAAATAACGACGGAAGGTTTACAGTTAAAATTGTTAAACTACTCGGTAGTAAAAGTACAGTAATACGCATAGTTGCATAGTAGCACACAGTATTGATTATTGATGCTTACGTAAGAAGTCACTCAGTTATACTCCATTATTGCTACAGTAATTGTTGCATTATATCTCTCATATTATTGATTCAATTATTGTCACAATACCATCTCAGATAATATGTTATATTATTAAATCAATAATTGAGATTTAAAGTTATTCATATTATTAAATTACAATATTTACAATGTCTAGAAGTTCTGTCAAGGAGAGGTTTGGTCACCTAATTGCGCGCCAATAGGGAGAAATCCTTATTAGAAAGCCCCATCTTTCCTGGGAACGATCTGGTTGTTAAATATTGTGAGTTATAATATTAATGATGAATGTTATTAAAAATTGAAGTTGAGTTCGGAGTTGAATTTGGAGACGCGGACGTGATATTTGAGTCCGGAACGATGAAATTAGTAAAAATAGACTATAAACACAAAATTTTCCAGGGATAATTTTTGGTCAAAAAAGTCAACAGTTGACTTTTTCGGAAAAAGTCAAACTTCAAAATTTCAAAATTTTTATTGTTGATAAAAATAGTTCCATTGTGTTGGGATTATTAGTGTTAGTGGAAATCGACATTTATTTCGATAATAATTAATGTCTAGAGGTTATATTGACCAATCGGGTAATTAACCAAATAAATGAGCAATTAATTGCTATTAATTCACATGATTATAACTATTTGTTCACATGTGTGTACTATTGGTTCACATTCTTGTTACTATTAGGGGAGTTGGTGCAAGATTGATAATACTTGCATGACTAAGTTAAAAATGGAGGTATAGATGGAGGTACTATACTGTAATTCGTATTTTCACATATCTAGAACTATTGATTCACATGATTTACTATTGAATCACATTATTTACTATTAGGGGAAGTGGTGCAAGTTTGATAATACTTGCATGACTAAATTAAAAATAAAGGAAAAGAGGAAGGTATTATACTATAATATTCTGAGCCCCAAAACGTGCAATTATTGAAACTATATTTTTCTATAAATATAAGCTCATTTCTTCATCATTCTTCACCAATTCACTCAAGCTATAGAGCAATTATTATAGAGAGAAATTTTAGAGAGGAAGAAGAATAGAAGTCTGCTACCTCTCTACTCCAATATCAAATTTCTTTCTAAGGTAAGGGGTATTATTTCTTTCTTTCGTCTTTATGAAGAGAACTTCTATTATTCCATTATTTATTATTATGTTGGAATAACCTGTCTATGCGAAGTACCGCATACATGGTGAAATTCTTCTGTTATTCCATTCTTTATCATTTTGTTGGAATATCATCATGCGTTCACATGCGCTTTTTGTGGGACCGACGATTCCGCCTTCTTTATTATTTCGTTAGAATATCTCATGCATGCTTTTACGTCGGATTCGGTTCCGCTCTTTATTATTACATTGGAATATCCCATTCGCGCTTTTTTACGAACCCGATTCCGCCTTTATTATTCTATGGAATATCACGTCTGCATTTGTTTTACGTGGGACTGGTTCCGTTATTTATTATTTCGTTGGAATAACCGCCTGCTGTCGTTTATCGCATGCCTCGGTGATTTTTTTTTTGTTATTCCATTCCTTGTTATACTCAGTTGGTTAAAGTTTTGACTTCTATACTCCATGAAATTAGTGGAATATCCTTGATATTTGCGCTTCATCCATTATCTTTTCATGAAAATATTCTTCTGAGCATTCTTGATTTTTACTCTACAAAGAAGTATCATGTTGACAATTTGGACGTTGTTAGTTCCTGGATAAATTAATTCTTGAACTTGTTTTATTGAATTCTTATATCATTGTCATCATCCTCATGTTTATATTTTATTGAAAGTCATCTATGGCCTGTAGTGCATAGATGGACTTGGTATGATTATGACCAGGGATTATTCGGTGTAATCATGACCGTAATATTACAAATGATGTGGTAAAAGTCCTCATTGTCCGTAGTGCGTTGATGCATAGTTGTTAGCATGATCATGACCATTGATGAATACACGGATATCCTTGGCCCGTAGTACATGGATAATCTGTGGTCGTGACCCTAATGAATATCCTTGGCCGTAGTGTAGGGATGATGTGGATTATTTGTTAAGCTGAGTCTCAGTGATAAAAAGTGATGAAAAACCCTTTTAAATCATAAAAGATAGTAGATTTTATTCTCTACTTGACTCTTTTAATAGATTGCTTGTTCCGCTGCAGTTAAACTTAATGTCTATTATATTTTATCAGTTTAACATTGTTGAAGGTTAATGATAATTTATCCTGCATTATCTTAGTCATAATATTTCTTACTGGGCTAGTTGAGCTCACCCTTTTTTCACCGTTCTTCTTGAAATGAGAATATAAGCCGAACGTAGTCTGGAAAAGCGAGTGACTATCCGATGATAGTATTAGTAGTCCTCACTATTCTCGTAAAATAGTGTGATAATAAATGTATTGAGGACTTATTTTGAGTTTGTGTAATCTTGCCTGAAGACAATGATTGTATTAAAACTCACATAACTCATGTTGTATATTTAAGTTCAGATTCGAATTTTGTACCATGTATCCGAATTTTGTACATGGAGATAATGTATGATCAATAAAGAATCTACCACTTCTATTAAAAGAAGAGAAATGTCATATGTGATTCGATAAATGACAACCCAAGAGTCTTGGTTAAAGCGAATGAAATTAGAAAGGAGTTTTAATTTGCATTATTTGGAGTTGTGTATTTAAGGATCGAAATACATATAATTAAATAAAATAAGACTTGACAAGAATTCCATGTCTTATATTTAATTGGGACATCAGATGGTGGAAGGATTGAATCAGATGCAGAACTATTTACTCAAATGTTCTTTTATGATTAATGTTGAAATCTATATTATCTCGAAAAGTCGTTGATCGCTAGGGAGGCTTATCCTATTGTAGAATAAATATTATTTATTTAAATAAATTAATTGTTTAATTTATTTATTTAAATAAGATTAGAATTGTTCTAATTGATTTATTCACAATAGGTTTAATATGGAGAACCTAAAGGGTCACACCATAAAAGGAAGAATAATTATTTAAGAAGTTAATGGCATAATCGTAATAATATGTTATGTATATTTAATTTAATCTATGGTGATAGAATAAATTAAATAGCTTAATATTTATTATTTAATATTTTAGAAATATTAAATATAAATTAATAAGAGGAGTCTTATTAATATTATTATTATTATTATTATTTTAATTTCTAAAAGAGTTTAGGAATTAATTTAATATAAGTACTCTCATTTATTCCTAATAAGATTAGGAGGAAAATTAATTAAAGCAGGTTTAATTAATTATCCCTAATAAGATTAGGGAGCCCTTTAATTAAAAGGGTTTAATTAAATAATACCTTATTTTTTAATAGGTTACTTGATATCTTTATAAGAGGAGTCTTATATCGTATATCAATAATACGTAATAATTCCAATGGTTGGAGAGTACGCTCCTTTTCTATAGAGATAGAAAAACTAGGGTTTAGCCAACCACCCATCTTCTTGAATCCTTCTTCTTCCTTGGTGGATCACCTCTAGAGGCCAAACACTTGGGTGGCTAACGTTGATCAAAGGAAGGAACAAACCCGGTGGATTCAAGTTGAACGCGAAAAAGGATTGGAGGTGAACTTGTACCTGAGGAAGCTCGATCTTCAAGGGTATGATTCTTATTCGTTATCTTTTTCGTTTAATTAATAATTGTGCATAAAGGGTGATCCGGGTATATGGTTTGTAAAAATTTTAAACTCTGATTTTTACACGTTTCCGCACTTTTATGCAATTTGATTGCGTTCATGAATAATACAAACCTAACAGTGGCATCAGAGCCAAACCTTTATGCAAATTATTAATTATTTTAATTTGATATGTATATTGATATGTGTTTAGAACAATTTAATTGGGCATAAATTTTTTTTTTTATAAAATTTTTTTAAAATAAAAAAAAAATCGCAAAATCCATTTGAATCCGTGACCGAGACTTGAAGGCTTGAAGCACATGACACAAAATGGGTTAACTGGATTACATGGATTCACGGTAATATATATGTAATAGTTTATGGGTTATATATTATATATGATATAATCCTTTCAAAAGTTATCAGGTGGTTATCATATATATTAACCTGCAATATGATTCCTACGTGGCCTACCTGGACAAGTCTTTAGCTGCTACGGTTATTATTATATAACGAATATATATACATATATGTATATTATATATATATATTATGTATATACCGTAATATATATATATATATATATATATATTATGTATATGTAATATATATTTTAATAATTTTATAATTAAAATAAAATGTTTATTTTAATCTTAAAATAAAAGTTTATTTTAATATTAAAAATAAAAAGGTTTATTTTAATTTTAAAATTAGATTTCATGCTAACTAATTAGAGTTGGAATTGGATTCCATGATAACTAATTGGAGTTGAAATTGGATTTTATTTTTCCTAAAATAAAAGAGTTTATTTATGAATAGGGAAGTAAATCCATCTTTCCTTAAATAAAGGAGTTTATTTAGATATGAAATAAGATTTCATATTATTCAAAATAAAGGAGTTTATTTTTGAATAGGAAAGAGAATCCGTGTTTCCTTTAATAAAAGATTTTTTATATATGGAATTGGATTCCATAATTAATTAAAATAAAGGAGTTTATTTTGATTAAAATTTTGATTAAAATAAAATAGTTTATTTTATTCAAAATTGGATAAATTAAAATAAAATAGTTTTATTTTGATTTAAATTTGGATTAAAATAAAGGAGTATATTTTGATTCAAAATAGATTTTATACTAACTAAATTTGCCCATTAAATGATATCAATATATATATTAAATGTTTATTATTCATGAGATGAATGTTATTTATTGATGCATATGGTGATGTGTATGATAATAAATGGGATTGATTATGGACTATTGATTCAATATGATTGGATTTTATTTTAGTTGGATGCATGAATGTATGGGTTTTATTAAATGGGGTCTCATGTATCTGCCTCTCTTCTAAGTTTTCTTAATGTAAATTCTATCGTCCTCCTATGTACTTCCTCTTGACTGCTGATCAAGGTTTCTATTTATTTTAAAATAGTTTTGTAATAGGAATAATTAGAATTATTTTGAAGAATTGGAGATCAAGGGGCAAGGAGCGCTTGAAGACCCGTTTGTAATGGAGCCATGGTTTAAATGTAATAGTTATATTTAAATATTAATTCTTGTACCCCTAGGATTTGACCTTTTGGTTCACTTGGTGGCTCTAGTGAACCAAACTAGAATAAAAGTCCATAATCAATCCGGGTAGAATATAGTATTCTATATGTGGATGCTTATACTATATATATTATATATTATGCAAACATGCTTCGCATGTTAATTAATATGACGCGTATTTTATATATATATGTGCATGCGCGCTAAACAAGATGAGACATTTTAATAACAAACCCCTCAAATTTTATATTAAGTCCTAAGCGTTCAAAGATATTTGGAATATCGAACGTCACCTTCTAGTATGATAAACTTAATAGAGTATTAAATATTTAATATGAGTTTGTTGTGTCACCACAAGGCAAGTATTAAGTATTTAAGATGTTAATTTATCACATTTGATGCTTATAAAGAAAATTGAACAATATTGTTTTGTTGTGTCACCACAAGGATGATATTTTTCTTTTTGAATATATGGAGTGCTAGGTCGGACTTAACTTGGATAATTTTGATTCGGATGTGCCACCACTGATCAAAATAATCTAAGAGGCAAAAGAAAAGGAGTTGCATAGTTGATGTAATTGATAAAAAGTTGTCTACCTATTTATTTATATATAGTTTGTTGTGTCACCACAAGGCTATATACATTTGAAATGGGATCCTTATTCTCACTAGCAAATCATTAATTAGATTTTGCCGAACTATATAAGTGAGGGTAATATAGTTTGAAGAAAATAGTGGGAGATACCAATTTAAAACAAGACCTAATTTATTTTGGTAATTAATAAAGAATGTATGTTAAAATGTTGTTAAATACAAATTCATTTACAAAATTTTACAATGTCTTAATTACTATCAACTGCGAAACATATTAGATGTTATTTAATCGGACCGTATTAAGCGGATTGGTTAAGGAATTTGAGAATAGTTCTCATAATTTAAAAGCTATCTTATGTCCTTAATACGCTTATCCTCGCAATGGTTGCGCATAATGCCTCGAGGAAGAGATTGCTACTTTTAGAAAGTGGCAAGATGATGCATGATTATTTCAATGCATCATGCTCGCATCCATGAGTAACGAGCTTCAACACAAGATGAAACTATGGATGCTCCTACTATATTCCCGCACATCAAGTAGTTGATGGTGAGAAAAGTAGGACCGATAGATATCGACATCTAAGGAGCTCTTCCGATCTAGAATGGCCAATGGCACTATAGTATGCATAAAAAGTTCTTAACATAATCAATTTGATTGATCAATTAGACAACTGGGTTTTGTCATGGATGGAGAGTTGAGCCAAGATTTGATCTTGCACTCACCCCGGACTCTTTCATAATTGTTGTGAATTTTTCATATGAACAAGCTAGATACTAGCCTCGCTGATTTGCTTATCATGTTGAAAAATGTTGAGAGTCACTTTCCAACCAAGAAAGACCGAGTCTTACTGGTAGGGGTCAAAGGATCTTCTGAAAAGAAGAATAATTCTAAGAAGGTAAATAGAAAAGGCAAAAACAAAGGATAATAAGAACAAAACTGATACGGATAGCAAAGGAGTTTGCTTCCACTACAATAAGTCAGGACACTGGAAAAGAAACTGCGAGAAACATCTTGTAGAGGCTAACCAAAGAAGCTTAGTGAAGTTTTGGTTACAAATACAAATTTGTTCATGATTGAAATAAATTTTTCTTTAAGTCAATGTTCTACTTGGGTATTGGATACCGACTTTGGTTATCATAAATATAGATTTATGAAGGGACCAAGCAGAAGTAGAAAGCTAAACAAATATAAGTAATCCTATGTGCGGGAAATGTAACAAAGGTTGCCATATTAGCCATAGAAACTTATTGTTTAGCAATGCCTACGGGCAAATCTATTAAGTCAATAAGTTGTTATTGTATTCCAGTTCTTGTTAAAAATATTATTTCCATTTTATTGTTGGACAATGAAATCTTTGGTATTATAATTAAGAACAATTGTTGTTCTATTTATAATAATAATGTTTTGTATAGAACTGGAAAAATTACTTAATAAATTTAGTATACTTGACTTACATGAAAATAATTTTGCATATTGAACAAATTAGTATAAGAAAAGGAGATGATCATTCAAAGAGTTGAATGTGTGTATTTGCTAAAATACAAGTGTGAATTATTTGAAAGGTTCAAAGAATTTGAAGTGAAACAAATTGGCAATGTATTAAGATTCTTTGATTAGATCAAGGAATAAATACTTGTGCAATAAGTTTCGGATCATCTCAAATGGTTTTCTCATAATGAACACATCCTCGACACGCAATAATTGATTGATGTATCTCGAATGAAAATCGCACTTGTTGAATATGGTGCGGTCCAAAATGATTTTACCGACATTCCAAGATATCCTTCCGGGATAATGTCCTAGAAATGGTCGTGACATCTCACTTAAAATGGTAACCTCAAAATCCGCCCCAAGACTCCATAAAAGTTATGGATGGGGAGGATTCCTAATCTTAAGTATGTTAAGATAAGGGTTGTCAACTTATGTGAAAAGGTTTCAAAGGATAAGCTTGGAACAAGATTTGACAAGTACAATTTGTGGGACATCCTAAAGTAAATTTAGGTATATGTTCTATAATCCTACTTAGCAAAAGGTGTTTATTCATGAAACACGCTTCCTTCTAAGATAAAGGTGTTTATCATTGAAGGGGCTAGTGGAGGATAATAGATCTTCAAGAGTTCAAGAACCACAAAACACTATAAGTCAAATAAGAGGAACTTGTAGATAGACCTATTGTACCTACAACCGAATCGTAAATCTGAAATAGTAATTGAAGATACCTAGAGGTATGGATTCATCATGGATGATGATGATGAGGTACGATCATAGAAGATGATGATCCGAGTTACATACGATGAGGTAAGAGTTCTAGTGTGTACAAAAAGGGTCGGTGGGAGCGTTATGACATTTCTAGTATTATATATTGATATACTACGGATAAGGAATAACATGCCAATGCTACAATCAGTAAAGATAAAGTTGTCTAAACATTCCTCCATGAATGGTTTGGGAAGAGTATCTTAATTGGGGATAAAATCTATATAGATAGATACAACAGGATGCTCGACTTAACCCAAGGAACGTATATTCATTTGATGCTAAAGTCGTTTAGCATGGCAAACTCTAAGAGATGTCTCATGTCGATGAGCTATGGAGTGTATCTCTCTTAATAGTCCCCACAGACTCCTGAAAAGAGAGGTCGCATGAGTGACAATCATGTATGCAATGAAATGTACGAGACACGATGTTGATCGGTCATATTATGAGAAGTTCACTATGAGTCAATGAAAACATCTTAAAGTGCTTAACCTAAGCACCAAGGATGTGATCATATTCATGGTGGGTCTAAATTAAAACTAGAGGGCTTAATGACTCAAGTTTTTCGAGATAGACCAAGATGACGAGAAAAATCCACTTTAAGGTAAAGCGTTATCTTGAGCAGTGGTGCGTTGAATTGGAAAGGTTCCAAACAAAGAAAGAGTTCTTTGGTTTAGTGATAAAGATAAAGTATATAGCTATAAATGAAGCCGCAAGTTGATTGTTTGGATTAAAAGTTCATTACGTAACCAGGAATAGTTCCTAAGTCTCATCTTGGATCTAAACATGTGTTGTGGCACTTTCATTTGATTATTAGAATCATTGAAAGATGGGAAATCACTATAGAGATAGTGGACTCTCATGAACAACATTACATATCCATTAACTAAAGCTTATCCAACAAAGCAGGATAATCGCCACTTAGAGAAGAAGAGTATGAGATACCATGACGACGATTGGCTTTAGTGCAAGTGGGAGATTGAAAGTAGTATGCACACAAGCCAATCATGTTTGATGATAAAGCATATACTTTGTAACAATCTTATTCATTTATTAATAAAAAGTATTAATTTATTAAAGGCTTTTAATTATCTACATGATGTCTTTGTTTTATAATATGTGATAAACCCATAGTTTTAAGCAATGCTTTTAGAATAATGATGATGATCATTCTAATGAGATCTAAATTCTTAGAAAGCTTAAAACTAAAATAGTTCCCAATCATTGGATTACTAAATTGGGGATTAGTGAATCCGGATAGATTGGTACATACGTTGCTTGCTTATTGGATGAGGATGATTGATCTCATGATCATTTGTGTGGAGACACTAAAGCAAGTATGTAGGTTCTTATTAGAGAATAAGTTCATTGAACATTGGCTTGCTAAGGAATACCTAATGGAGTTTTACTTCTGTCAATAGGAATTCTGTAGTGATGATAGTAGTACAAGTGATCCTTGGACTTGAGATCATCATAGTATCTTGTGTATGATGAGTTATACTTTGACTTATTCCTTAAGACCCTTAGGGTATATCAAAGGGTATGCTTGGGTATAAAAGTTGTACATGGAGATAATGTATGATCAATAAAGAATCTACCACTTCTATTAAAAGAAGAGAAATGTCCTATGTGATTCGATAAATGACAACCCAAGAGTCCTTGGTTAAGGCGTAATGAAATTAGAAAGGAGTTTCTAATTTGCATTATTTGAGTTGTGCATTTAAGGATCGAAATACATATAATTAAATAAAATAAGACTTGATGAAGAATTCCATGTCTTATATTTAATTGGGACATTGTATGGTGGAAGGATTGAATCAGACAAAGAACTATTTACTCAAATGTTCTTTTATGATTAATGTTGAAATCTATATTATCCGAAAAGTCGTTGATCACAGCTAGGAGGCTTATCCCTATTGTAGAATAAATATTATTTATTTAAATAAATTAATTGTTTAATTTATTTATTTAAATAAGATTAGAATTGTTCTAATTGATTTATTCTGCTATTAGGTTTAATATGGAGAACCTAAAGGGTCACACCATAAAAGGAAGAATAATTATTTAAGAAGTTAATGGCATAATCGTAATAATATGTTATGTATATTTAATTTAATCTATGGTGATAGAATAAATTAAATAGCTTAATATTTATTATTTAATATTTTAGAAATATTAAATATAAATTAATAAGAGGAGTCTTATTAATATTATTATTATTATTATTATTTTAATTTCTAAAAGAGTTTAGAAAATAATTTAATATAAGTACTCTCATTTATTCCTAATAAGATTAGGAGGAAAATTAATTAAAGGAGTTTAATTAATTATCCCTAATAAGATTTAGGAGCCCTTTAATTAAAAGGGTTTAATTAAATAATACCTTATTTTTAATAGGGTTACTTGATATCTTTATAAGAGGAGTCTTATATCAGATATCAATAATACGTAATAATTCCAATGGTTGGAGAGTACGCTCCTTTTCTATAGAGATAGAAAAACTAGGGTTTAGCCAACCACCCATCTTCTTGAATCCTTCTTCTTCCTTGGTGGATCACCTTTAGAGGCCAAACACTTGGGTGGCTAACGTTGATCAAAGGAAGGAACAAACCCGGTGGATTCAAGTTGAACGCGAAAAAGGATTGGAGGTGAACTTGTACCTGAGGAAGCTCGATCTTCAAAGGTATGATTCTTATTCGTTATCTTTTTCGTTTAATTAATAATTGTGCATAAAGGGTGATTCGGGTATATGGTTTGTAAAAATTTTTAAACTCTGATTTTTACACGTTTCCGCACTTTTATGCAATTTGATTGCGTTCATGAATAATACAAACCTAACAGTTAACTAATTTTGGAATTACCTGGCACTGAGCACGAACATAGGCTACGAGATACTCTTCGGAAGATAATCCCTTAAAACGTTTGTCATCTCCGGGAAGTTTGAAATGATCGAACAGCTGGAAGGGAAACACTTTTGAAGGGCTCTTCAGCCAACAAGTAGTCGGCGTTCCTTGAGAAAAGCTCGCCTTAAAAGTAGGAGTTGAAGTGGGAAGGGGTTCGGCCTCAATAACCAGCTGCTCAGGAACTTCATCTACACGAGGCTTCTTGGATCGAGGTTTGAGAGGAACCTCTTCGGTTTCCTCCGAATCTTTGATCACCGCAACTTGTGTAGGGGGTGGAAGAATCGGCTTCGGCAGAACTGAAGAAGTGGCCTTGGGGGGGGATTTTGTGGAAGGCTTGGAGGGCTTCTTGGTCTTCTTTAACAAGGCCATCTTCTGAGCTCAGCTCATTTTCAGTGCGTTCTTGGTAGATGGTTCGGCGGTGGCAGCTGAAGGAGGTGGACCCGATGCAAAGCTGGTGGAGAGTTCAGCAATTGGGATAGTCTCTTCCCCGACAGCATCGTCGATGATGGGGAGGCGGATAAGTCCGACTATATTCGGCAACGGCATCAGGGAGGCATCAGCCCCCTTTGGTTTGAAGATTGTCACTACACAAAAGAAAATGAGTCAGAAAAATGGATACAGATAAAAGAGTTATGGAGAACTTCCGGACAGGATACTTACACCCATGTCTGTACAACCAGGTCTCGTTGGATAAAACCCCCAGACTCCATTCGGTCTTACTCCATTTCTTGTACAACTCTTTGAAAGCATCAGCACGATCCTTCAGAAATTTTGACACCTTGGCGATAGGATCTTCGGGATGGGCCCAGTTCGGGAGAATTTTGAGGTCGGTCCCTTTCACAAAGATCCATTGTGGGTGCCACCCTTTGTTGCTCGAGGGGGGCTTGATGGGGACGGTTCGGTTGGCTTGTTTGTTTAATTGCCGAAGGCCGGGTTCCTTCGAACGACCAATAGTGAATAAGGTAAAAAAGAAATCAAGGCCAGGAGCAATCCCGATCTCCTGGCATAGGGCGATGAAAGAAATCAGGTGGATGTACGAGTTTGGCACAAGTTGTGCGAACCCGATCCCGACAAAGCAGAGAAAATATGAGATGAATTCGTGAATGGGAAACCGAACCCCATACTTTAGAAGGTACAGGGGTACGACAACCCACTCACCCTCGGGTCTCCCGAACATTCTCTCCTCAGAGTTTGGTATCCGAAGCTTATACTCCTTCGATATGTTGGATAGTACACGGATGTCTGAGATCTAGGAAGGAGCAACAGTGGATGTGGTGTTGATATGGGAAAACTCCATTTCGGAGTGGTAGGCATTTCGAATTTTGGCTTCGGCACTAATCGGAGTAAGAAGAACTGAAGAGGTGGCGGTAAGGAGTTGGTGTCGGCAGATCCACTAGAACCAGGTCAGTGGTACCAATGGAAGAAATAATGGTAACATCCTCGACGTTTGGGACTTATTCAGGGGTAAAATCAGTCATTAAAGCAAAAACAAGCAGAAATGGGAAGTGATGAAGGTGATTTGGGAATGGAAAGACCTGGAATCAGAGAAGCTTGGTGAAGTAAGATGCTCACCAGAAATCGACTTCGCCGAAAAATATGAGAGGAGAATTTGAAATGCTGGAGATAGGGAAAAGGTGATTTTGGAGGGTAGGTTAGGGGTTTTATAGGGAGATGGCACGAGACCCTAGGGCGGCTATTTATAATTGGTGGGACCCAGTCTTGGGGAAGCGTGTGACGTTTCGAGAAATAAAGTGGAACCGTTTAGGTTCCCCATGTAACTCATCATTTGCTAGTGTGTCTTCTTGATTTTTGCCTTTTCAAGTCTCTAATTATAAATAAATTATAACAAGAGACTGGGGAAAATGTTCGGGAGCATTTTACCGACCTCCAGGTGGGCCGAAGGCCTGACACTAGAAGGGTTTTACAAGCCCAATGGGTCGAAGCCCTCGGAGATGCTGAAGGTGTTCGGGTTCGGTATCTGAGTCCTTTGGACCGGAACCCTACTATGGTGTATGGTGTTCGGGGTCGGGCCTTCGAGTCCTTTGGGCCGAAGCTCAGACCAGATAGTGAAGTTCGGTTGGGTTGGGCCTGTATAGTGGGCTATCCTGCGTACAGAGTCTGGAGTTTTAACCATATTTGAATAAGGTAACTCCAAAGGTAGTGTTTGGATTGGATTCCACTTCCACCTTTTCAGGAGATTGTGTTGGACCCAAATTATGGTAACTGCCATGTTTAGGAGTCCTAAACCGACTCAGAAAGGGATTCTAAGGTACGAGAACATTATAAATACAAGGCTTGGGTTTTAATTAAGAGGTAATACTTTCTTTGAGCACTAAATACTAAAGCCTCCATTGTTAAACCTTGTGAACGGCCTGTACTTATTCTCACACCGGAGCTATCCCCCGGAGGCACAAGTCGTCAAGCTTCGTGTGATCTATTATTGTGTAGGATTCAGAGCCTGGACTTGGTGATTGGAGGCGCTGATGAAACTTGGCGTTAACACACATATTTACGTAGCATGGATATGTGGAAAACATTACGAACACGAGACATATTTGGCCGTAAGGCGAGTCTATAGGCCACAGTTCCTACTCGATCGAGGATTTCAAATGGACCAATGAATCGAGGGTTGAGCTTTCCTCTCTTTTCAAACCTCGTAACTCCTTTCCATGGAGCAACACATAACAATACATGATCTCCAACATTGAACTCCACGTCCCTTCGATGAAAATCAGCATAACTCTTTTGTCGATCTTGTGAGGTTCGTATATGTTTTCGGATCATTTAAATCTTTTTCATAGTCATGCGTACCATTTCTGGTCCCAAAAATGTTGCTTTACGCACCTCGTCCCAGCATACTGGAGAATGACACTTTTGTCCATACAACGCCTCGAATAGAGTCATGCCTACACTTGTTTGATAACTGTTATTGTAGGAGAATTCCACTAATGGCAAGTACTTGTCTCAATTTCCTTTGAAGTCTAGGACACAGAGCCTTAATAGATCTTTAAGAGTTTGAATAGTCCTCTCCGATTACCCGTCTGTCTGAGGATGATATGCAGAACTAAATCGTAGATCAGTGCCCATAGCTTTCTGAAAGCTAATCCAAAATTATGAAGTGAATCTTGGGTCTCGATCAGAAACTATGGATACTGGCATTCCATGCAATCTCATAATCTCATTTATGTACATACGAGCAAGGCGTTCAAGTGAATAAGTTTCTCGTATAGGCAAGAAATGAGCAAAATTGGTTAATCTATCAACAATGACCCAAATTGCATCTATGCCTTGAGAAACCTTGGGAAGACCGGTAACAAAATCCATGCTGATGTGCTCCCACTTCCATTCTGGTATTTCAAGTGGTTGCAATGGACCTTTTGGTACTTGATGGTCCGCCTTGACACGTTGACAGGTTAAACACCTTGAGATAAACTCTGTAATCTCTCTCTTCATATTGCTCCACCAAAATGTATGTCGAAGATCACGATACATTTTAGTACTTCCATGATGGATTGCAAACGGTGTGTTGTGTGCTTCCATCATGATTTTGTACTTTAAATCAGAGTCTTTAAGAACACAAAGTCTGGAGTTGACTCGAAGTATTCCTTCTTTGTCGATTCTTGCTTCTGGAATAACACCTTCTTGTACTTTCTTCTTCATACTCATCAGCTCCACGTCTGTAGCTGGAGCAGCTTAAAATTTATCGATTAAAGTTGGTTCTACTCTTATATTTAACATCATCACGTGGGTCCCTGGAGTCTTTAACTCTATCTCCATCCTTTATAAGTCATACAAAATGGGTCATTGCATTATCAACATTGCACTCGTACCTGCATATGATCTTCTACTCAACGCGTTAGCTACCACGTTCGCTTTTCCAAGATGGTATTTAATGGTATGGTTATAATCTTTCAACAGCTCGAGTCATTTTCGTTGCCGCATGTTGAGTTCCTTTTGGGTGAAGAAATACTTGAGGCTTTTATGATCTGTATAGCTCCCCATACAGGTAGTGCCTCTAGATCTTTAGCGCGAAAATGACTGCTGCCAATTCTAGTTCATGAGTAGGATATTTCCTCTCATATTCTTTGAGTTATCTTGAGGCATAGGCTATGACTTTCCCATGTTACATGAGAACACATCCTAAACCTCTCACTGCTCAAGCATCATCAGATGATAAATCCTTCGAACTCGATGGTATTATCGTAGCAGTCTTTGAAATGAGTCTCCTCTTGAGTTCTTGGAAACTCTTCTCACATTCCTCGCTCCATCCGAATTTTGTATCTTTTCGATTCAACTGAGTTAATGGAGTAGCGATTCGAGAAAATCCTTCCACGAATCTTCGATAATAACCAGTTAAGCCCAGAAAGCTACGTACTTTGGTTACTGAGTTAGGTTGCTCCCAACTTTGTATTGCTTCAATCTTTTTCGGTTCCACTGATATTTCATACTTTGATATCACGTGCCCAAGGAATGCTACTTCCTCAAGCCAGAACTCGCATTTCTTTAACTTCACGTATAACTTGTTTTTATGAAGCTTTTGGAGTATCAGCTTCAAGTGTTGCTCATGATCTTCACGACTTTTGGAGTAGATGAGGATGTCATCAATAAAAACAACCACAAAATGATCCAAATATTCCTTAAATGCTCGGTTCATCATATCCATGAAAGCCGCATGAGCATTAGTCAATCCAAAAGACATGACTAGGAATTCATAATGCCCGTACCAATTTCTGAAAACAGTCTTTAAAATGTCATCAGTTTTAATCTTTAACTGATGTTATCCGGAATGAAGATCGATGTTTGAGAAGTACTTAGCACCTTGAAAATGGTCAAACATGTCATCAATTCGAGGTAACGGGTACCTACTTTTTTATGGTGACATGGTTCAACTCTCGATAATCAATGCAAAGTCGCATACTCCCATCTTTCTTCTTTAGTAATAAAACAGGAGCACCCCAAGGAGATGTTCTAGGATGAATGAAACCAATATCTAATCACTCCTGAAGTTCAATAGGAGCCATTCGATATTGGATTTTAGAAATGGGTTTTGTACTGAGTTCAAGGTCAATACAAAATTCGATATCACGCTCTGGGGGTAGGCCAGGAAGTTCTTTAGGAAATACGTCAGGAAATTCATTAACAACAGAAATATTATTCAAATCTGACGTATTTTTTTTCAAGTATTTGACATGGGCTAAGAAAGCTTGACATCCATTATTTAATAAACGAATGACTTTATGGCTTGATATGACAATGATTGACTTTAGTGGTTTGGTTGCTTGAATCCGCATAACAGGTTGGGTAGGAATATGAAAACTAATAACCTTACAAAAACAATCAATTTTAGCATAATGAGTAGTTAACCAATCAATCCCTAAAATCACATCAAATGGAAGTATCTTTAAAGAGATAAGATCAACAGGTAATGTGATGGTGCCAACTTGAATCAAGCAAGATTTATAAACAGTGGATGTAATGAAGGTTTCTCCTAACGGAGTTTCAACAGATAAGTCAAAGTCTAATTTGTCAAGGGTCAAGTTCAAACGTTGAGCACAAGCATGAGAAATAAAAGAATAGGTAGAACCAGTATCTAATAAGGTATAGACTTCTCAAGAGTTTATGATTAGCTTACCCATGATAATTTCGTTTGGGTTCCTTGCCTTTTGGGACGTCACGACAAACGTTCTCCCTTGAACCACCGACTTCGTTTTGTTCATAGACACCTTTGGTGTCACCGTCCCAGCTAGACTTGACTTCACTATCGGACAAAATTGGATTATATGACCGTCTTTTCCACAACTGAAACACACCTTGGAAGGCTGTGAACAGCTTGGACTTATGTGTCCCTCCTCTCTGCATCTGTAGCATTTAACTGGCGGTCGTTCTCCTCCCCTAGAAATTGTTGTTGTTGCTAGTGCTGCTGTCGATGTCTTTCCGTCATTGTTAAATCTTCTCTTCTTGAAATTTCCACTTGAATAATTTCTTTTATTATCTTAGCCATGATTACCACGGAAGTGGTTACCATTTCTGGCATGTTGGCTATCACTGCTTCGATGATTGGTGCCACTGGTATGACTATTCTCGTGCTGTCGGTTGTTGTCTTTTGGTTGAGCTGACTATTAATCCCGCTCTAATAACTGAGCCTTATTCACTAAATCTAAATATAAGCAAAGTTTATGAGAGATAAGATGTTGATGAATTTTGGGTTTTAAACCTCTTAGAAACATTCACGTCATCCGCTCCTTATTTTCAACCAAATGAGATGCAAACCGGGACAACTCCGCAAACTTTGCCTCATATTGCGATACAGTCATATTGTTCTGCTCCAGTTTTATTAATTCCACCTCCTTCATGTGACGAATACTTTCTGGAAAGTACTTGTCGTTGAATAATTCTTGGAACCTCTCCCAAAACATCTTAAGTGCGGACAGATGAGTACTTTTTATAGATTTCCACCAATAATCTGCCTCTTCGCGCAATATGAAGGTAGCAAAGGGACTCTTCAGTGCATCCCAAGACATCAAATATCTTGGTAATTTGCTTAATCTATGTCTCTGCCTTTAGTGTCTCTAGCTTTCCCAAAAACTCTGGCGGTCCCAACTCCTTGAATTACTTAGCAGTGACAAGCCGTGAGTTGCCATTGTTTCCACCTGCATTTTGAATAGGAGTTTATCTCGTTTGGTGTTGCATGAATTGCAGAAAGCTCCTAAACATCCCTTCATTCATCATTTGGTTGGTGTTGTTGTTTATAGGAGGATTATTGCCCTCTTGATGCACATTATCCTGGTTGTTGATTGTCGGTGTCTCAATGGTCGCATGTGCTCCATTTCTCATCTAAAAATTTTCAGATGTCATTCTCAAATACTGCCACAAAACAAGGGTTAAATAAAAAAATATTGTCTTGTAGACAATATCCAAACTCAAATAAAATCCTCATTACAATTACTGATAAACTATTTTACAAAATAGAAAGAACTGCTATAATAATTGTCTTGAACCATCACTCCACACCCCGACTAGTCCCTGTTATATTCTGGCCTCCTGAGAAGAACAATGTAACAAAAAGGAAAAGTGTGAGCTCAACTAGCCCAGTAAAGAATATTATGACTAAGATAATGTAGAAAAAAACTATCTTTAGTCCTCAACAGGGAAAAACTGATAGAATACAATTAACAACAAGTTTTAGATCAACAACTACAGTGGAAACAACAATCCATTAGAAGAGTTAAGTAGAGCATGATATTTACTATCTTCTATGATTTAAAAGTCCATCATCAATATTTTATCCCTGTAACATCATTCAATAAATATTTTAAATCAACGAATTATCCATGCACTACGGACCAAGGATATTCGTTCGTATCACCAGTGGTCATGATCATGCCAAACACCTGTCCATCTATGCACTACGGGCCAAAGAGGAATTTCACCACAAACCTTATCTGTAACATTAAAGATTATGATTGTACCAATACACAATTCCTGATCATAATCATATTAATCAACAGCCCATCTTTGTACTACAGGCCAAAGATGACTTCCAGTATAAGCATGGGAATGATAACAATGAAATAAAGATTCAATCAAGTGATATAAAGGATAAATATTAGGGAATTATAATTCAATTTATCCAGAATTCAAATATTTCCAAATTGTCAACATGATAACTGCTTTGTGGAGTAAAATTCAAGAATAATATTCATGTATCAAAAATAATTTGGACAGAAAAGAAATTAAATTTTTTTATCGTGAATAGTACCCCGGATGAATAGTACTTTATGAATAGTACCCCGGCATGAAAAGATTAAAACTTAACAAGAATGTTCATTTTTGTGAAACGATACTAGATGAAACGCAAATTTCAAGGATATTCCACTAATTTCAGAAATTATAGAAGTAATACTTACCACAGTAAGTTTAAATTTAGGAATATGTAATGAAATAATTTCACTTTCATAATATGGAGTATGAAAGAAAATAATATTTCTTATGAGTATTGAAATAAAATAATATCCTTTACCTTAGTAGAAATTGGATTTGACTGGAATATCAGATATTATTCTGAGAAAATCTTGCACAAAAAGCTACACTCAAAGTATCCTTATACTCAAGAAAAATACTCACAATACTATAGAATAAGATTTTCTAATATTGAAGGTGTGTTTTAGGAAGGAGGGATTATCCCCTATTTATAGCAACGGAGGGAGAGATAAACAAATTTGTCTAATTTTTTTCCTGCCAAACTTTTGCCTAATTCTTTTTTTTTCAAAGGTTGAGGGTCCACACCAAATGAATTGCATGCATTGTCTTTGCAGACTATCAATCACCCACCACTTTGAAAAAAATGCGCAGGAGAATAGTGTACAGAGAAATTCAAAACCAAAATGATGACCTTTACTCTATTTTTATTCACATGCTGGAAATTATATATTATTATAATAATATTATCATTTAAATTATAAAAAAATTATAATATTATAATAATATATTTGAATTACTATTTTATCAGAGAAGATAATTTTCAATTTTTTAACAAATAATTCATGCAAAATTCCTTCATTTATATCAAAATTGAATCAATATCTACCACATAATAATTATTCATAATTAATATTATAAGCTCACAATATTAACAAACAGATTATTCCCATGAAAGAGGGGGCTTTTCGATAAGGATTTATCCTTATTGGCGCGCAATTAGACAACCTAGCCCCTTTTCTCGACATAATTTTCTAGACATTGCCAATAATGCTAACTAATACTATGAATAATTGTGTCGTGTCAATTATTGATTTAATAATATAAAATATTAAGCAGATGATACTGTGACAATAATTGAATCAATAATATGAGATAATGTGCAACAATTACTGTGGCAATTATTGAATGAAACTGAGTGACTTCTTACGTAAGAATTAATAATCCAAAAAATATCATGTAATATCGCGTGTCTTCTTTGTGCAACCACGCCAGACATCGCATTTTTTTTCACCTACTATTTCAACAGTTAACGGTAAAAGTTTTGCCGTTTTTTTTATAAAAAGGTTATTTCTGTCGCTTTCTATATCTGACAGTTATTCCATTATGTATTCCACCAAGGATTTTCGCCGTCGTACGGATATTCCCCGACAAAAAGAATATTCTCCTGCTAAATGAATATTTTATGACCACGTGCTTACTTTGCAAAAATTACACATTTCACCCATAACTAAAGCAATATATCAATCAAAACCTTATTATTCAAAATAATAATTAGAGAAATTAAATCTTTATTTATAAAAAGTTGGGGTCTTACAATAAAAGGTCGAGCAATAATTTAAAATCTCTTAAAAATTGATTCAGCTATATCATTTTGAGTATGTGTATGTGCAACATGATGTTTAACATAAATTCTAATTAACATGCAATATTCATCAAAAACTTGAGATGTGAATTTTACCAGCATTATCTAAATAAATTTTCCTTGTTATATAATTCAGAAATTGTACTCGCAACCTAATTATTTGAGCAAGAAGCATAGGAAATGCAATATTTTTAATTAAAAGTAAACATACATGTGATCATCTGGATAATACATCAATTAAAACCATAAAATACTTGAATATACCACAATGTGGGTGTATTGGTTCAAATAGATCACCTTAAAATCTTTCTTTGAAATATGAACACTAAATAACAAAAAATTAAATATGATAGTTTGGTAATTAATTTACTTTGATATAATCAACAGGTAAAGGAATCTTCTGGTTCTTTAAGGGATGTTCATGGGAGTTTTCAATAATTTAACGCATCATTATTTATTCTAGATGATCATGCCAAATCATAAAAATAATCCGAACACTTCTGGTGTATTGCACACTTCTAGTGTATTACAAGATTTGTTTCAACTATTCTCATTTTAGTATAATATAACCTTGAAGAGAAAATATATAGTTTTTCTAATATGAGCTTCTGGCCTGATACTATTGAAGTAATATAAAGAAATTCTTCGCTGCCTTCGTTATTGGTTTCAATATAATAACCATTATAACGTATATCCTTAAACCTACGCAAATTTCTGCTTGTCTCAGAAGAATATAAAGAATCATCAATACAAAGTTTTGTACCCTTTGACAACATTATAATAGCTCTTCGAGAGCCTTTAATTAAGTTTGATGAATAATCGCTCTTCTAGAACCTTTAATTAAGTTTGATGAGCTTCTAGCCCATACATCTTTATATATGCAAAAATATAAATTTAACTTTATTACTTGAAACATAAATAAAACATATAATAAAAACACTTATTATAATGCCATAATACAATGAAATAAAAATAATTAATTGGTATGAACATTTTTATCAACATCATCAAGGAAATCATAGATATCAAAATTAGTTATTTCCATTCCATTTGAAAGTCAAAATAATTCATGGGATCTTCAGGATCATTATGATCAATAAAATTTATTTCAATTTTATTTCCTTTTCTTTTATAGAGTCTTGATACAAAAATCCAAATATTTAGGAGTACGACAGGTACATTCCATTTTCTATATTGATAGTTTTTTTCACGCCCACGACCATAACCATAATTTCTTCTATGTTTATCAAATGAGGTTCCATTCACTTCAAGGAATGGAGTAGAATCAATCGGGCGAGATTGTTGATTTTTCAACAAAAACTCATTATTTATTCAGTCACTAGAAGAAATAATATCACTTCTAGGAATATAATTTCATTTATCGCTTCAGGGAATATTTTCTGAACTAACGCTCTCGATATTGCTGCTGCAGGAGCATATTCGAGGCATGAAATATAATAAATATTTTTTCTAACATGTCTTTATCAATATTTTTTTGATGGAGATGATGGGGAATAAAAATAATTGATTTTGCATGATCCTACAGGGATGCATGTTTGTCAATCTTAATTATATCTCCAAAGTTGTCTTTATATGAATATCAGTATCAAGAGTCCATGACAAGTAATTCTTTCTCGATATATATCAAGGACAATAAATTTAAGTTTTGTACTGTTCAATATTTATATAAATATATAATTAAATAACTAAATATAAATATCAAATCAACAAAAACAGTAGCAAAACTTAAGTGTGACAACAATAATAAACATGTCATTTCCTGTTTAGTCCAAGACAAAATTCTCTCTTAATTAATACTAGTAGTTTTCTTTATTATGTCATGCTATGTTAATCAAATAAAAAATGGTTTTGTTTCTCAAAAGTAAAAAGATGGGTGTAACATGTTAGACATGATAATGAATGCCTTTTGAATAATTAGGAGTATATGAATGCATGTTCAAGCATATCATAATGCAAATTGACAATAAAGAATCATTGACAAACAAGTCTGGTTTTCAAAAAAATGTCTTCATCCGAGAGTAGGCCTGACAAAATATGGTTATGAGTTGGTTTTGATTTTCAAAATATGGTTATGGTTCCATTTAAGAACTAAAACCATATTAACCATTTTAAGATGTTTTGACTTTTAAATGTAATCATTGAAAAATAAAATTACATGAATCATCACAATTAAATTAATTAAGTAATAATATGATATAAAAATTATTAATATAAATAATAAAATGCTAAAAAGCTATACTAATAAAATTTTAAATTGAAATTATTAATACCCTTCCATATTTAAATAATTTTTAAAATTATTATTAACCTTCTATGAATGTCGTTTAAATATTAAAACATATTTATAATTCTTTTGTAACTAGAATACTAGTATAATTCTTTTGTAACTAGAATGCTAGAATTTATATTATTGTAATTATAATTATCTAATTATCACTATATCTTATTCTCATATATTTTTAAATTTAAATATTCTTTAAAATTTATATTATTAATAAAAATAATATTTAATGATATAATCTGTCAAACAAATAAATCGTTAAATTAAAATAAATACCAAATATATGAAATATTATTGCAGATTTTATATTTATTTAATTTTTCATCCATAATTAGTCATACATTATTACTTATACAACATATTTTAGAAGCAAATAATTTTTTTTTTCATAAAAATCAACCTACACGATATTAATTTATTATTTTCTATAATTAATATTTAATGTTGTATAATACAAAAATATAAAAATAACACAATAATTTTATAAAGAAATTTGTGCTAAACACGGGATCATTAGCTATTCTAAAATTATAGATACAATTTGATATTTAAGGTCAAACGACATCATATTAAATTTTGACTTATAAAAATTTAAAATAAAATATATTTTATTATTAATAGTTTTTGTTAAGTAATATATAATTATAATATATAAGGATCCGGTACTGAGCCGCCGGCAATTCCATTTTTAGCAGTTGGATTTTCATTTTGCTTTCGTTTAGTTAAAAAGTGTAGGTATTAAAATTTATTTTTTGCAGTTGATTTTCATATTTAAAATTCTTAATTTTGGTATGGTATGGTATGAAATATGGGTTGAAAAATGGTTAATCGGTTCAAAACTATATTTGTTTTAAAAAATATGGGTCCAAACTTTAACCAACCTGAATAAATAAAAATAGTTAATCAACCCATTTGGTTCCAGTTAATATGGTTTGACCCAACAGTTAATTAATTAACTATATTGCCAGTTCTATCCGAGAATGATAGGACAGTGATTTATGGTCTTTCTTTTAATTTTATATGGACTACCAAGAGTCATATCTATATATAAATATACCAGTCAGTACTAGTAATATTTTACTACAAACAATTTTAACTACTCCACTAGTATGTATAATAATATATTATCATATAGTACTATATATACATAATCAAATTTAATTGTAATAAAACAATACTCACGGTAAGTTGAGAGAACTTCTTTTCTAAAATTGGGTAGAAACTCGTGTTGATAACGTCTTATAAAAGATTATACTAAATATTAAGAACAATGATGATTAGTGAAAAGAGAGAGCATTCTCATTGTATTTGTATATCAACTACCATCCTCTTGACAATACTTCTATTTATAAGCACATGTACATAAATACTTGGAAGTTTCAAAACTCATAGATCATGGGAGTTTCAAAGCTTAAAGGATATGAGAGTTTCAAAGCTCAAAGGTCATTACAATAAAGAGGGGTAAGAATGTATCTAAACATCCACACACTATGTATAATTTTATAACAGTTCTAATCTAATATCAATATTTAAGCCGGACCACAGTCATTTATTCATGAATACTGTCAAACAAGTGAATTTTATCCCAGACCAACTTGCTTTGAAGTATGGTGGTTGCTAGCCTCAGAAGGTAAAACTATTTAAAACATATAGTAATTTTTCTTTTTTTATAATTTTACAAATTTAGTAATTGTTTGTGAATTTTTACAATTGTTTAAAATGAGGCTATCATGATATTTTTACAACAACATCGATCCATCAATTTTTTTTTAAAAGATGAATGGATAAATGATTGTTTAGTAACTTACGTTATTGAGAATGATATTTTTATAATTATCGAAAATAATCATGTAACAATTTCAAGTTATAGAGTCTTGAAAAATATTATTGTAAATAATATATGAATATTTTTTAATTTTTGAATTTATTATATTATATTTTTATTTTTTATTAAAAAAATTTCTTTAAATTACCCGCTGAACGAAGGGGTTGGATCCACCCCTGAAACTCATCTTTTATATTCTAAAATTTTCTTTAGTTGTTGTTGGTACTTTTATTGATCATTATTTGTAGCTACGGTTGTTTTTAAGGTGGTTATTTTTTTCGAATTTGCAGATATTGAAATCGAGCAACTCATTTTTTAGCTTCTTTAACTCTTTTTCTTGTGTTTTTGTTTCCAGATTTTATACTGGTTGTAAGAAGTTTCTAATTTTATTCTTCTAATTATTAGTACAAATTCATAAGATTAATAATATTTTTCTCAGTCCTGTTTTAATAATTAGGATCGCTTTTATTACACATATCCTTTGATTTCTCTCAATACACGATTAGCAACATAAATATTATATTTAGTGACAAAATAAAATTCGGTGCAAACAATTAGCAACACATTAAAATTCTTCGCAAACAATTGTGTGATGAAAGTGTCGCTAAATGTAATATTTGTGTACGTATTGAGAGAAATTTGACGAGACGTGTAATGGAGGGAATTCTAATCCGAGCTGTACCATATTTAATACCAAACTACTTTCTCCATCTTAAAAAAAATGAGTAAAGTACAAATTTTACACGTTAAGAAGAACAAAAGTAGAGAAAAAATAGTAAATAAAATTTCAAATATCTCCTTATTAGTCCCACAAGATTCATAAATTAATAAGTAATTTTAGTTTTTATTACTAATAGAGCCCAACAAATGACATAATTATCATTCATTTTATGTATTTTATCTCATCCTTTTGGGTACAAAAATAATTATACTTTTAGTCATTTTTTTAAGGACGGAGGGATTAATATATACTCACTCCTTTCTATTATATATAATGTTTAGGAAATAATCACACCGTAATAAGAAATCTAAATAATTATAATGTTGGGTATTTAATGTTGGTTTCAGATTTCATTACCATTCATGCACTAATTAATTACTCTTCTTCCTCTTTTTTAATTATTTTATTTTTTAGAGGCAAAGTAAAAAATATTATTTTTTTAAAAAAATTCTTCTTAAACGATTTATAATGGAAAGAAGAGAATATAAAAATAGAACTACAAATTCTTCTACTAAATAAGCTTCAAATTAATTATCTTGAAGTTGTCTATTAATTGTACCATAAGGTCTTACGAACTTCAATGATTAGGGGATTGTGGTCCATCCTAATAGGACATACATGCGGACATGGTAACCACGTGACTAGCACAATCCCCAACTTGTATTCTTCATCTTTAGAGTATGCATTAATGATCGGTCCCGTCCGGTACTTTTGTTAATTTTTTTTTTTACCACAATTATAAGAATAATAAATAAAAAATAATAGAGCAAGTTTAAAAAAAAAAATTATAAAGGAAAATATATTTTTGATTGAAAATACACTGTAAAAGAAAGTATATTTTAAACTTTCCTTTACGAGTTTTTGTTCAAATTTCGCTTCTATTATTTTTATTTATTATTTTCATAATTATGGTTAAAACAAAAAAAAAGGTATAAGAACCACAAATCTATTATGTTTTTGAAGCTCTTGCTAATTGATATCTTCACGTCAGATCAGATATAATCATATGAAAATATAAAAATATATATATATATATATATATATATATATATATATATATATATATATATATATATGGGGTCCATCCAAAATAATCGATTGATGTGGGCGTAGCTTTTTTGACTTTTGTTGAAATTTTGATGGAGCAAAAAAAAAAATTCAATAGACAAAAAAGAGTTATTGTGGATGGAACCATAGATATATATATATATATATATATATATATATATATATATATATATATATATATATATATAGGGTCCATCCATAACAATAGGTTCTTATGGAAAAACCTTTTTTAGCTATTGAAATTTTAAATTTGAAGCAAAAAAATATATAAAAAAATTTTAATGACCAAAAAAGGTTTTTCCACAACAATGGATTTCTTATGGATTAACCATATATATATATATATATGTGTGTGTGTGTGTGTGTGTTTGGTACGCTTAAAGGGTATGTGATTCTTATTTTGGGATTACTAGCTAAAAGGTTTTTTTTTACAAGTAAAAATAATTTTATTAATATCAAATAATTGTAATACAAACTTGGCAAACTGAATAGATTTGGATTGGGCCACAACAAATTGCTTACAAAACACCTTAAATAACTGAACTCAAATAAAATAAAAAACGAATTACAGATGCTCTAGGTTGAAATGTGATACGGGTAGAATTATCTATCAAGATTCGATATAATTTAAATTTTTAGTATTTATAGACAATTTAAATATTTGATATATTTTTACTTATTAATTAGTAGTCAGGTAGTTTTAATTATTATTTAGTAATTTTAGGAAGTTTTTCAATGATTATTTAGTCAATTTATCTCACACTTCATGAATTCCTGTGATTGTTTCTATTCTCTCTACCTTCTTTCGCTGTGTCAGTTAGTATCAAAGCGAGAATTCAAACTTGTGAATTGATGGCGGCTGAACGTGTGCAAGACAACCCACCTCTTTGTAACGATGAGGGGATGTCGGTCACCTGGATTGCGTTGCAGAATTTAGATGCCACAACTGAGACCCTAATCGGTAGACTCAATAGGCTGGATGTTAGTTTTGGTGATGTAGCGGTGGCACTCAACGGGCTAAACGAAAGGTTCGACAGGGTCGAAAGGGCACTATTCGGTAGGATCGACATGCATCAAGGTGATGATCGTTGTACTAGCGCAGATAATTACAGGCTACGTAACCATCAGGGGCATGGACAAGAACGAGTGGACAAAGAATCAATCCAGATCTGTGTATCGAAAATTTCTAAAGCTACAAAGGCACAGATTGAACAAGTATGTGATTATATTGACTTCCTTAAGAGTGAATGTGATTGGTTCGATTATGAGATTTATATTCGTAATCGTAAAAACTTGTTGCCCCAATATGATGATTTTTTGGAGGAATTAGAAGAAGCACATTATAGACTTGCCGGATTGAAACATCAGTATCAAGTTGAGAAAAGAGGAGCTAGAGAAGTGCGTCAGAACGATATTTTTTTTAATGAAGTTGGAAGGTGTTGCAAGAATATTATAGCCAACAGGAAAAATCCCAAGAAAGTTGTAATGTCATCAATCCTATTTTTAATAGAAAGTCTAATTTGTCAGTTCCATGTGATTGGTCCGTTATTATAAAGAGTGTGGAAGGCACGAAGGAGGAAGTCGAGCAAGAGATTATAGTTAAAGACGAATCAATTTTAGTGATTGAGGATGATCATGATTTGGGATTATCGCGACATAATGATATGGATATCGTAGAAATTGAGATTGATCATGAGATTTTTTAAAATCTTATATTCGACAACTTTTGAAAATTTTGATTTTATCGTTCCTAATCATTTGTTGCAAGTGCAGGTTAATACGAAGGCTTTGATTACTTCAAAATTATTTTCAATTTTTTTTTTGAGAAACAACATCGTGAATACATGGTACAAAGAAGATTGTGAATGTCTAGCGGTTGGGGCTTGATATTATTTCATTTTAAAATTCGAGGTCAAATTTTCTCCAATAAAAGGGGAATGACACGGGAAGAGTTATCTACCAAGATTCGATATAATTTATGTTTTGGTATTTATGGACAATTTAAATATTTGATGTATTTTTACTTACTAATTAGTAGTCAGGTATTTTTAATTATTATTTAGTAATTTTAGGAAGTTTTTCAATTCTATTGTAATTAGGAAGCTTTTTAGGTAGATTTTGATTCCAAATCAATTTATTATTTCCTTATAGGATTAGGGTTTCCTTTTAACAGTATAAATATGGTGCAAGGTTGATGTAATTGGGAACAACTTTATTATTATTATTCTGGTTTATGAAATACTTGGCTATTTAGTCAATTTATCCCATATTTTGTGAATTTCTGTGATTGTAAAGTTCATAAATTCAATTCCTGTGATTATTTTCTATTCTCTTTACCATTTTTCGCTGTGTCAAAATGAGAAATCACTCTTATTATATCGCGCAGCTGATGATTTTTTCATCTTTTGGCCATGTTCACCATGCATAGCACTTATTAAGTGTTTCTGAAAGCTCACGAATCCCCTTCAAATATTTAAATAGCTCAATAATATATTTATTTCGTACCATTAAAGTTACATTTCAACATCAAAAAAGAGAATTTGATCTCACAATCCATTACATTTTTAATGGAGTAATTAAGGACTCTTGTAATTGCAAAAATTTCAAATGCACCCTAGCAGAGATATATTGATTTGAGAAACAAATTGTATAATGATATATAGAAGGGACATACAGTTATGGGGGTAATATAGATTTTAGCTGACAGTTTTATATTCTGAAATAATAGACGTTCTTCTGGTGCTGGTAAAATTTTGGTTGATGGTGAGATGCTATGTAGCACTCCCTTTAGGGGAGGATCTGTAATGGGGCCAACATAGGTAGTTGTCCTTGTTGGATTTTTTTATATATGTATAGGGGTAGGGCAGATATGTAAATTAATAAATTTAAGGGGGACAGATTAATGAAAGAGTTAAATTTGGAGGGGGTAAATTTTTTTTATAAACCAATTCTAAATACAAGTACAAAAATCGTCTTATTTTAAAGTTTGGTAAAATCTCAGAAGTATTTTTTGTATAATTTTTGGTTTTTAATGTAAGTGTGTGAACTGTGAGGGATTGTTGATTCAAGTTTAATTTTTTTTGTTATTAATTTGGTTAAATGTTGTTACTTTTCGTTTGGTCTGATCGAGTTTTTGTTTTTGGGTTGTTTGATCTTCAATTGAAAATGAGATCATTTTTGTTGAGTAGTTTATGTCTTTTATTGTGATAGCTTACAATAATTTTTTCTTATTTTATAATGGAAAATGAAAAAAAATTTGATTATAAACCTTTAGTATCCCCTCATTTCTATTTGTTATAATCACTTTACTTCCCTGCATCTAACTAATGGACCCTGTATAATTTTTGGTGTTTAGAGTATAAATTTTGGATAGTTTGTTTCTCTTATTTAAAGTAAAACTTATTTGAAACTTATAAAAAGATACTAAAACTATTTTAGGATATGAAATTAATTCATGGTTTTTGTGAGACCCCAGATTTTATCAATAAAGATTTAAATTTTGTTGAAATAATTTTTTAATATTATGGTGTGAATTTAAGATAATATTATAGTTGTGGGTAGTATTTATAAATTTTGCAAAGTATGCAAGTGGTTATATTATATTCGATTGCCTGGGAATATTAGGTTTAGCGGGGAATATTCATACAACGGCTCAATCATTGGTGGACCCTAATAAAATTATTATCGGATTGAGAAAAGCGACAAAATATTTTATTGAAATAACGGCGGAAGTTTTACCTAGTAGTTCTTGTTGAACTACTGGTAGTAAAAGTACGAAGAATACGATGTCGTTGGTTGCGTAAAACACCCAGTATTGATTATTGATGCTTATGTGAGAGATTCTTCGGTTTGATTCCATTATTGTCGATTAATAATATGAATTATTATAGCGATAATGACGTTTTGTTTTATTCGTATTATTAACGTAATAAAAGCGAAACATCTTTTATATAAAATAGAATACTTTATTAAAATTATTCTATAAATAGAATATATTATATTTTATTATGCATAGTGTTGCATAGTGTTTTGCATAGTATTGCATAGTGTTTGCATAGTAAAATATTTTTATATAAATAGAATATATTATATTTTATTTAAAAGATTTTTCTTTAAATATGGACCGTCAGATTAAAGTAAATCAATCTGGACCGTTCATGGATTAGTTACTATGCATTCCATTTTCCTATAAATAGAAGCTCATTCCTTCATTATTTTCTTATTAATTCATTGAAACTAGAGAGAGAAATTATAGAGAGAGTTTATATAGAGAAAATTATAGAAAAAGAAGAAGAGATATTCTTTACTTCACTACTTCTATATTAGGTTCTTTTTTACGGTAGGGGTGTTATTGTTTCTTCTTGAAGAGAACTTACATTATTCCATTCACTATTATTCTGTTGGAATAACCTATAAAAGTGGCATACCCTATACATAACTTTGATATCTGTGGCATACCCTATACTTGGTGAAATCCTTATGTTATTCCATTGCTTATTATTACATTGGAATAACTTGATGTATCATGATTTACCCTATACTTGGTGACATTCTTCTATTATTTACATTGGAACATCACATGCAGGTGTGTTTTACAGGACTGGTTAAAATCTTTATTATTCTGTTGAACATCATCATGCATGTGTTTACTGGGACACGGTTTGCTGTCTTTATCATTTTCATTTGAATATCCTATCGTGTGTTTTACACGGATCCGGTTCCATCTTTATTATTCATTGGAACATCACGCTGGTGTGAATTTCACTTGACTTGGTTCCGTTATTATTATTACATTGGAATAACCGTCTCATGCAAGTACCGCATGCATGGTGATTTCTTTTGTTATTCCATTCTTTATTATACCCGGTTGGTTAAAACTTTGACTTCTATACTCCATGAAATTAGTAGAATATCCTTGATATTTGCGTTTCATCCAAAGATCTTTTCATGGAAATATTCTTCCGATCATTCTTGAATTTTACTCTACAAAAGCGATTATCATGTTGATAATTTGGACGTTAATAATTCATGGATTAAATAATTCTTGAACTTGTTTTATTGAATTATTATGTCATTGTCATCATCCTCATGTTATATTATGTTATCTTTGGCTTACGTGCATAGATGAACTTAGTATGATTATGACTGAGGATCATTCGGTATAATCATGACTTGATATAAATGATGTGACAAAAGTCCTCGATGGCTGTAATGCGGTGATGGATAGTTTTGGTATGATTATGACCAGGGGTGATTCGGTATAGTCATGACCATTGATAATTTGATGAAAATCCTTGACCGTGGTATGCAGGGGATGATTAGATGTGGTGGTTTATTTATTGTTTGAGTCTCGCCGATAAAAATTGATGAAAACCTTTTAAAACCTAAAAGATAGTAGACTTTATTCTCTCTTGACTCTTTTAATGGGTTGCTTATTCAGCCGCATGATTAAACCTGGTTGTCTATTGTATTTTATCGGTTTAACATTGTTGAAGGCTAATGATAATTTATTACGCATTATCTTAGTCATAATATTTCTTCTTGGGCTAGTTGAGCTCACCCTTTCTTTCCTTTGTTCTCTTGAAATGAGAACATATTGGGACTGATCGGGGAACGAAGTAATGGTCGAGAGGATAGCATTAGTAGTCCTCACTATTACGTGAAATAGTGTGATAATAGTTGTAATGAGGACTCCTTTTGAGTTTGTATAATATCTAGTAGACAAAATTTGTATTCAAACTCACGTTTATGTCGTATTATTACACGACATGATTATATTAGTAAGTTGTATTTGAATTTATGTACCATGTAAGTGGCGACCCAAGATGGGTGACGTATACCTATTTTTTGGGGCGTCACGGTTAGTATCGAGCTTAGGATATGATCCTGGCTAAGATGCGAGATAAGAACTAGGAGGGAGAGCGGAAATTCCTTCGCTAGTATGACCTACCTAAGTTTATTTGGTATTTGATTGGTCGATCGTAGTATAGTGATAATATGTTGTATGTCAATTAACCCTTATTTTGTGGCGGTGTTTGAAAATGGCATCCGAGAATGTTGAGAATAGCAATGGAGCATGGGAGATCTGTTGATTCTCCACGGATCAATAATCGAGGACAATGTGCAACAGGATGGCGATAATCCTCCGTAAACAACAACACCGATCAATTGATGAATGATGATGCGTTTAAAAGGTTTTAGAATTCATGCAACATCGGTGAAAAGAGACTCTGTCCAAAACGTAAGTGGAAACACGAAAAAAAACTCTCAGGCCACCGCTAAACAATTCAAGGAGCTGGGACCACCGGAGTTTAAGGGAGCCAAAACCACTTCGGCGGAAGCATGGATAAAGCAGATTACCAAGATATTTGATGTCTTGGGATGCTCCAAGGAGCAAAAGGTTCCTTTTGCCGCCTTTTATGTTGCTGGAGAGGATTCATGGTGGGAATCGGTAGAAACGTACTCAACTTCTTCATCTTGAAGATATCTTAGGAGAAGTTCCGGGAGTCGTTCAACGACAAATACTTTCCTGAAAGTATTCGCCACATGAAGGAGGTGGAGTTTATCAAGTTGGAACAAAACAATATGACCGTGTCGCAATACGAGGCAAAATTTGCGGAGTTATCACGATTTGCGTCCCACTTGGTGGATAATGAAGAGAGAATGACGCGAATGTTTTTAAGAGGTTTGAAGCCAGAGATACGTCAACATCTTATTTCTCATAAACTGTATTTTTATTCAGATGTTGTAAATAGGGCTCAGTTAGTGGAGCGCGATAACGAGTCAACGTTAACTAAAAAAGAAAGTAATGCAAAATTATAATACCAGCGAGAGTAGTCATCGAAGCGGTGACAACAAGCGTGGAGGGAATCAACAGGCCAGATATGGTAACCACTTCGGTGGTAATCAGGGCCAAAACAATAAGAATGGACATTTCAAGAAAAGGAGATTCAACAATGATGGAAAGACGTCAGCACCAGCACCTGTTGTCAAGGAAGGAGAAGGACCACCTATTATATGCTTCAAATGCGGAGGAGAGGGACACATCGAATCCGAACTGCGCTTACGTCAGTCAAAGCATGTTATAATTGTGGAAGAGAAGGTCACTTAGCTCGATTTTGTCGTTCATCAAGACAAATTCAACTAGGATGGAGGCACCAAAGGTCGTCCCTGGACAAACCAAAGCCGGTAGTTTAAGAGAGAGCGTTTTTTTTCTCGTGACGAGGAACACGAAAAAAAGATTATCACGGGTAAGTAATCATAAGCTCTTGCGAAGTCTATACCGTGTTAGATACCGTTCTACCCACTCTTTTATTTCACCTAGTTGCGTTCAACGTTTAAATTTGACTCAGGAGAAGTTAGACTTTGACTTATTGGTTGAAACTTCGTTAGTAGGAGCCTTCGTTCCGCTTACTATTTTTAAATCTTGTTTGATTCAAATAAACACTTTCACGTTTACTGTCGATCTTATCTTTTGAAAATACTTACCTTTGATGTGATTTTAGGAATCAATTGGTTAACTACTCATCATGTTTTTCGTAAGGTTGTTAGCTTTTATATTCATAACCAACCCATTATCTGAATTCAAAGTAACCAAACCCTAAAGTTAATCCTTTGTTATATCAAGCCATAAGTAAAGAGCCCCGATCCTTTCGTTGTTAACTTCCTTGTGTGGAATGCACCGCAAGCGGACTTTTCGTAGGCGACGTCGCGGATGAAGATGGCAAGTTGATAGGTATCATTGTGAGGTGCCATCTGTGTTAAGGGATAGAAGTCACGATTGGTATTAATGTGACGTACTATCCAAGTCTTGGACGAGATAATGATTTTGAATGATATTTCTATCATTAATAAATTTCTTGACGTATTCTTGAAGATTTCTAGCCTACCCTAGAGCGTGAAATCAATTTTGTATTGACCTCAAAGACAAAAACCCAATTCTTAAACCCTCAAATATTTCTTCAACTAAAATGAGCAGTTTACGTGGTTTATGATAAAAGTCATAATAAAAGTATTGGACTAATGAAAACCATGGGTACGTAGTATTAGTAAGTGTTATGATGAGTTATGTTGGTTATTATGTGAAAACATGAAAGTTTCTTAGAAATCACAAAGAGTTGAAAATCAGATTTTGGTGAAAACGTAATATGAAATTTAATTGACCATATCTCCTATTATATTTTGAATTTTGAGTGTGGTCAAGTCCTAGAGTTAGATCTATGAGTTACCTAACTAATCCAAGTGGAATTACTGGAAAAGGTGTTGTAGATTTTGTGTGGACTGATTTTAGCAAAGGAGTGCAAAGCTGCAAAAACCAAAAAAGCTGCTGCCATGATTTTAGAGGGCTGTTTCGGCCACTTAAATTATGAGAAAAATTCTGGGTTTTGGGACATGAAAGTATATGGTATAAAGTACCTCCTGTCCAAAAATGAGCTCATTCCGACTTAAAATGAGCAAGTTATGACTATTTCAATATTTAGGTTTTTCCGACGAAAAATGCTATAACCGGAGTTCTATAACTCCGATGACCATGAAATTTAAACTGGAAGCTCACGATAACATGTGTAAGGTCCTGCCAAGATTTGGGAATTTTGGAGTTAAACTTGAGGTAGCTAATTTCTTAAGGAATTAATTAGAAATTGATTTTGAAAAATAGTAAATGAATTTTAAAAATTCGAGAGAAAATATATTTTCATCATGGGACTATATTATGCTAAATCCCAGAAAAGAAATATTTTTGGGACTGATTTGGTATTTTCATGAAAATAGTTTAATTACTGAACATATGAGTTAAATATGTTATGTGAAGTAACAAAGTTGAAAATAGGATTTTATGGCTAGAGAATCCTATATAGAGTATATGCATATTTTTGATGAGGATTTAATAATTGGTGATGATATTTTATGAGTATGACATTTTGAATGATTAAATGCATTATATGAGTAAAAGCGTAAACAATTAAGATAAATTGTTTATAAATTTAAGAAGTGATTAAAATATTGTTATAATATTAATGATATTAGATTATGAGATTATTAAGTGATTGAAAACATGGGGATATTCTTGAATCCTGGATAAATTATATTATAAATGTTTAATATTTATCCTTTATCTCATTTGATTGATTCTTTATACCATTATCCTCATTCTTATATTATGTTGAAAGTCATACGTATTCTGTAGTGCATAGATGGACTTGGTATGATTATGACTGAGGGATTGTTCGGTATAATCATAATCAGTAATTGAATACACAATTATCTTTTGGTCGTAGTGCATGGATAATTTGTGGTCGTGATACTTAATGAATACACAATTATCTTTGGTAGTAGTGCATGGATAATTTGTGGTCGTGATCTTAATGAATACACAATTATCTTTGGTAGTAGTGCATGGATAATTTGTGGTCGTGATACTAATGAATACACAATTATCTTTGGCCGTAGTGCATGGATAATTTGTGGTCGTGATACTAATGAATACACGATTATCTTTGGTAGTAGTGCATGGATAATTTGTGGTCGTGATACTAATGAATACACGATTATCTTTGGTCAGTAGTGCATGGATAATTGTGGTCGTGATATTAATGAATACACAATTATCTTTGGTAGTAGTGCATGGATAATTTGTGGTCGTGATATTAATGAATACACGATTATCTCCGTGGTAGTAGTGCATGGATAATTCGTGGTCGTGATACTAATGTATATCCTTGGCACGTAGTGCGAGGGGATGATTCGATGATATGGATTAATTATTGAGTGTAGTCTCAAAGAATGAAATATTAATTCATGGATGTGGTAAAAGTCATCTTTGTCAGTAGTGCATTGATAGACTTGGTATGATTATGACCAAGGATTATCTCGGTATAATCATGATCAGTAATTGACAAACACAAATATCCTTGGCCAAGAGTGCATGGATAATTCGTGGTCGTGATACTATTGTTTGAGTCTCAAAGATTATTGGTTTTCTGATTGTATATCTTTGGCTTGTAGTGCAAAAGATGAATTGTTAATGAATATCTTTGGTAGGATTATAAAGATGAATTAAATGTTTTCAATGATAAAGGTATTCAAGGTATTCTCATCTCTTTATCATATCGTCAGTGCATACCCTAATTTCGAGGGCAAAATTCCATAAGGGGGGAGATTGTGAGACCCCAGATTTTATCAATAAAGATTTAAATTTTGTTGAAATAATTTTTTTATATTATGGTGTGAATTTAAGATAATATTATAGTTGTGGGTAGTATTTATAAATTTTGCAAAGTATGCAAGTGGTTATATTATATTCGATTGGTTGGGAATATTAGGTTTAGCGGGGAATATTCGTGATAACTACTCAATCATTGGTGGACCCCATGTAATTATTATTGTCGGATTGAGAAAACGACAAAAATATTTTATTGAAATAACGGCGGAAGTTTTACTGAAGTGGATTCTTGTTGAACTACTCGGTAGTAAAAAGTAAAGAATACGATGTCGTGTGGTAGCGTAAGTAGCACCGGTATTGATTATTGATGCTTATGTGAGAAGTTACTCGGTTTGATTCCATTATTACGATTAATAATATGAATTATTATAGCGATAATGACGCTTTTTGTTTTATTCGTATTATTAACGTAATAAAAGCGAAACATCTTTTATATAAAATAGAATACTTTATTAAAGTTATTCTATAAATAGAATATATTATATTTTATTATGCATAGTGTTAGTAGTGTTTTGCATAGTATTGCATAGTGTTTGCATAGTAGAAATGTTTTTATATAAATAGAATATATTATATTTTATTTAAAAGATTTTTCTTTAAATATGGACCGTCAGATTAAAGTAAATCAATCTGGACCGTTCATGGATTAATTCTTATGCATTCCATTTTCTTATAAATAGAAGCTCATTCCTTCATTATTTTCTTACGAATTCATTGAAACTCAGAGAGAGAAATTATAGAGAGAAGCTATAGAGAGAAAATTATAGAAAGAAGAAGAGATTATCGCTACTTCACTACTTCTATATTCGGTTCTTTTTACGGTGAGGGGTGTTATTGTTTCTTCTTGAAGAGAACTTCATTATTCCATTCACTATTATTCATCATTGAATAACTTGTAAAAAAGTGGCATACCCTATACATAACTCAGATATCTGCCAGATACCCTATACTTGGTGAAATCCTTATGTTATTCCATTGCTTATTATTACATTGGAATAACCTCAGATACATGATTTACCCTATACTTGGTGACATTCTTCTATTATTCTATTGGAACATCACATGCGTGTGTTTACACAGGACTGGTTAAAATCTTTATTATTCTCCGTTGGAACATCACATGCTCGTGTGTTTTACACGGACTGGTTAAAATCTTTATCATTCTCATTGGAATATCCTATCGTGTGTTTTACACCGGATCCGGTTCCATCTTTATTATTCATTGGAACATCCCGCTTGTGTGAATTTCACTTGACTGGTTCCGTTATTATTATTATTACGTTAGAATAACTCCATACATCGGAAATCCGCATGCATGGTGATTTCTTTTGTTATTCCATTCTTTATTATACCCGGTTGGTTAAAACTTTGACTTCTATACTCCATGAAATTAGTAGAATATCCTTGATATTTGCGTTTCATCCAAAGATTTTCATGGAAATATTCTTCCCGATCATTCTTGAATTTTACTCTCACGTAAACGAAGATCGTCACGTTGATAATTTGGACGTTAATAATTCATGGATTAAATAATTCTTGAACTTGTTTTATTGAATTATTATGTCATTGTCATCATCCTCATGTTATATTATGTTATCTTTGGCTTACGTGCATAGATGAACTTAGTATGATTATGACCGAGGATCATTCGGTATAATCATGACTTGATATAAATGATGTGACAAAAGTCCTCGAGGGGCTTTGTAATGCGATGATGGATAGTTTTTGGTATGATTATGACCGGGGTGATTAAGTATAGTCATGACCATTGATAATTTGATGAAAATCCTTGATAGTGGTACGGGGATGATTAGATGTGGTGGTTTATTTATTGTCGAGTCTCGTGATAAAATTGATGAAAACCTTTTAAAACCTAAAAGATAGTAGACTTTATTCTCTACTTGACTCTTTTAATGGGTTGCTTATTCATTGCAGATTAAACCGGTTGTCTATTGTATTTTATCGGTTTAACTTTGTTGAAGGCTAATGATAATTTATTTACGCATTATCTTAGTCATAATATTTCTTCTCGGGCTAGTTGAGCTCACCCTTTCTTTCACTTTGTTCTCTTTGAAATGAGAACATAGCTGGGACGAGTCGGGGAACGAAGTAATGGTCCAGAGGATAGCATTAGTAGTTCTCACTATTCTGTGAAATAGTGTGATAATAGCTGTAATGAGGACTCCTTTTGAGTTTGTATAATATCTAGTAGACAAAATTTGTATTCAAACTCACGATTTATGTCGTATTGTATACCACGCAGTTATATTAGTAAGTTGTATTTGAATTTATGTACCATGTAAGTGGCGACCCAAGATGGGTGACGTATACTTAATTTTGGGGGCGTCACAGTTTTGTTTTGAATATAGAAAAGAAAATTTGGCTTAGAACTTTGAGCATTTGAAAAATAATTCAAATTGAATTATGACAAGTAACCAAAGTAAGTTTCTAAATTGTATCTAAATATTTTTTATTTAAAATTCTTTTTTAGTTTGGATTATGAATATTTATTGCAATTTGTAAACATTATTATGATTAGTTCAAGTTTTTTTTTATTTAACTTAAACAAAAAAAATTAGTTAAAATTCGCCCCTACTAGAAAAAATTTCTGGATTCGCCCCTGACCCACTTCCCGAATAGAAAAAGAAGGTCACATGCAAAACACAACAACCATTAAAATAATAAATAGGGCACTAATAATTAACTTCAATATATTAATTAGTTCATAATCCATCAATGTCGAATTAAATACAATTCTCTAAACAATTTATAAAATAATCAAAATCTAAAATCAATTAAACCTATATGGTCAAAGGTAAACTGTGACGCCCCCAAATTTGTGAATAAATTATGATGGATTTGGTGCTCACGCATCATCTGTGACACCCCCAAATCTGGGTACTTCGATTCCACGGGATTTGGTGTTCACTGTACAAATATCATCTATCTATCTACCCATAATAAATGCAAACCATGCAATAGATAGAAATAAAATCTTCCCTTATAGGTTACAACATCTAAATCATAAACATAATCCCGAGTTGAACTAACCTTAAACATCGTAATGAGATATAAACAATAAGTCTTAAACAACATCATTAACTCAAGTCTAATATAAATACATCATCAAATAAAATAACAAGTCTTCAACACTTGCTAACTTTGCCCTTGCCTTTACTAGTGGAAGGTTCGTCCGGTTCTTTCGTTCTTAAGCTCGCAATGTTATTATAAAGCAAGAGTGAGCACTATTGTCCACAAGTATAACAATGAAATAACAAAGATAATAACATGCGAGTGAATCAAAGACATCCGAATAAAAGCTCAACTTTTGAATCAAGAATGAATAACAAGAATCAAAAGAATTCGAGGGTCATAAGACCTTGAACTATGTCCCAGTTAACAAGAGTTATACTTGAAACCTTTAACAATCATAAGACTATGGACCTTTCTTCTCGCATTTTGGGGGATCAACCCTTAGATATCATCTTGTGCACAATATCTTAACGCTAACGATAAGTAAATCCTTTGCGGAGGTTGTTCATCTCGGTTTGACATTTCAGTCCGCACTAAAGGAAGTTTGGTTTGGACAATTCATCAAGGAGTCGGAAATTTAGAACGCTTATCAACTATGGACTAGTCGAATCAATAAGGGTTCGCTAGTCTAATAAGGTTCAATAATAATGATATTCAAATTGAATAATAATCTCGTGAAGTATATACAATAGGACAATTATTGTATAAGCTGAATCATGCTTTGAAAAGATAATCAATCTTTAATATAACATTTGAACATGAATAATAATAATGATAATTTACTCGAGGTAATTAATAAACTTGAACAATAATGACAAGTAGGGTTAGGAAAACTTGCCTCGCATGTAGATGCTAAACGATTACTACTTCCGTTCACCACAAATCCTACACACATACCATATGTATTCACGACATTCATTAGTTACATTTTCACTTAATTATTTAATATAAACTCCATTTTATTTAACAAATCATTACCCTTCTAATTTAATTACTTAATTAAATTAGAATATTTTCATTCTCTTACTATTATTACACTCTAATAAATTATTTCATAATAATTTCCATCGAATATTTATTTTATTCCATAAATATTTTAATAATAATTTTTATCGAATATTTATTTTATTCCATAATATCTCAATTAAAATATTTAATTTATTTTATAAATATTTTAATAATAATTTTCATCGAATATTTATTTTATTCCATAAATATCTCAATTAAAATATTTAATTTATTTTATAAATATTTTAATAATAATTTTCATCGAATATTTATTTTATTCCATAAATATCTCAATTAAAATATTTAATTTATTTTATAAATATTTTAATAATAATTTTCATCAAATATTTGTTTTATTCCATAAATATCTCAATTAAAATATTTAATTTATTTTATAAATATTTTAATAATAATTTTCATCAAATATTTATTTATTTATTTATTTATTATTTTTTATTATTATTTTATTTATTTATTTATTTATTTATTTTGAATAGTTGTATGGATAATTTAGTTTAGTAACGCCACGAAGCAAGTTACCTGTGCTCATTTTCTCTGTAGTTTTTGATTCTCGATTAGTCATGAACATAACAAGGCCAAATTAGGCCAAAAATCAATCATAGGTAAAATTATACATGAACATGGCCATAACTTCCAATTAGTTATTTTTACACGAATTTAGACTTACCCAATCATTGTAATACATATATAATCATTACTTAACCCATCTAGCATGATTTTTAACAAGTTACAACACATAATTTGCAAAATCAACACATTTACTTCCAGTGTTCTTGATGTTCTTGAAGGTTTTGAAAATAAAACATAAAAATTGTCCCTACGGATTCGTTATAACACCGAATCCGTTCATTTAAACTTTGGTCTCTTCGTATCAACATGCATAACAACATACGAGTGTAAAATTTAGGGATAATATACGATCAATACATAAAATATCACGTATAAGGCCATAAGGCCAAAACCCATACTCTGTAATTTTGTAGAAATCATACACGACGTAATTTCATGAAACTGATGATATGGTTTACAAAATATATATAATAAAATACGATTTGATATGCCATAACACAAACAAAACCCATAATCATTACTCCAATCCCAATTACAGATGCTAAACCAAAACTTTGAAAGCCATTTTTATAAAAACTAAATGACGTAACAATGAAAATTGGGTTGGAGAGAATTACCCAAGTGTATAATTAATGGAAGATGAATTCCTTCTCAGATGACTCTCACAATCCTCTTAACAAACTCCGACTTCTCAACTCTTTCTCTGTATTTCTCTCTGTTATGATTTCTAGACTTAGGCAAATAATGAAGATGAAATAAAAGAATACGTAAACTAAATAATAATAATCGACGATTTGGTGGTGGTTGCGATCGTACCACGGCTTAAGCTGCCCCAACTCCCTTTAGTTCCATGTTTGCCTAGCTAGAATAGGTTTCAAAAACCATTTAATTTAATAAAACTTTATCATATAGTTTAATTAATGTCACACCCATTTCAAATATCTTATTTAATATAAATAAAATATAATAACTTCTCATAAATTCAAGATAGTCACATTATTAATTTTCTCATTAATAAATAATGTCAAATTATTAACTCGCTAATTAATAATTAAATTAATTAAATAACATCATGCTTAATTAAATATTTCATTTAATTCGATAAGCTCACATAATTACATATTTGAATAATAATTATTCTCTACATTAATTTAATAAATGTAACACATAATTAAATTAATCTACCACAATTGCATCAAATAATTATTTAATCCAATAATTAAATCATCAAAAATATTTATTTAATTCAATAAATATTAAAATTAATTTACAAAAATTTCGTTCGTCACATCATCTACTTCTATTTAAAATCTTTCAATCCAACACTAAGTCTTTTGTTTATAAGTATTAATCTATTCTTTTGTAACTTCTATTTATCTAGAATCCAAAGTACCAATAACAAGAATGTTCCCATATTGGAGGGGGCTTTCCGCTAAAGATAAAACTTTATCGGTGCGCAATTAGATAACCTAACCTCTTTTCTTGATAGAACTTTCTGTATTATCAATACCCTCACCCAGATAGATAGATTTATTCAATAATGAATTTCAAGTCAATTATCAAATTATTAATTAAAGACAGGACACAAATGTGATAAAATATGTTCAACATTATTGATTTAATAATTCGGTTACCCAATATCTTGATCTCATTACATAAAAGTCATTTATGACATAAATTCTAAATACAGAAATTGAAAACATTTATAATGCTATTCTACGCATGCTTCTTTCCTTTTTCTTTTTCCCCAGAACCTTCGGGAATTTCTTCTTTAGTTGAAAATGAATATTATATTCTAGGATGAGCATAAAGTTTCTCAACAAGTCTTACAAATAGCATATAACAGACTTATAATTTTTGAAGGAATGATAGATTTCAGTAGTGGTAGCTGAGTGGTTTCTCAAACCATGAACTAGTATTGTTCTCACTCGTTAAAACTTTAGAACCATGTCTGGATATTTATAGGGGATCAGCCTAACAATATCCCATATTATGCATAATATCTGCTACACTGACTATGAAACATATCACAGTGTTTAAGTCGATTACTCGACACATCATCTATTCCCCAATGAATAAGGGTTGTTTGCCTCGGTTACTAATGTAAGACCCCAACTTTTTATGAATAAAGATTTAATTTTCTCTAAATATTATTTTGAATAATAAGGTTTTGATTTGATATAATGCTATAGTTATGGGTGATATGTGCAAATTTTGCAAAGTAAGCAAGTGGTCATAAAATATTCGTTTGGTCGGGGAATATTCTTTTTGTCGGGGAATATCCGTACGACGACACAATCATTAGTGTATCCACAACGGAATGACTGTCGGATATAGAAAGCGACAGAGATAACCTTTTTATAAAAATAACGACAAAACTTTTACCGTTAAACTGTTGAAATATCCGGTGATAAAAGTAAAGTAATACACGTTGTTGCATAGTAGTACACTGTATTGCACAATAACTCTAATTATTGATGCTTACGTAAGAAGTTTCTCAATTTTATTCAATTATTGCAACATCAGTTGCTGCATAGTATCTCATATTATTGATTAAATTATTGTCTCGGTACTGCACAATATTTTATATTATTAAATCAATAATTGAGACGACACAATTATTCATATTATTATTTGCATTATTGACAATGTCTAGAAAGTTCTGTCGAGAAAAGGGGTTAGGTTATTTAATTGTACGCCAATAAGCAAAAATAATTATCGAAAAGCCCCCTCTTTCCTAGGAATGATTTGGTTGTCAATATTGTGAGTTATAATATTAATGATGAATAATTGTTAAAAGGTTAAAATGTATTTATTGAAGATAAGTGATTTTTGATAAATATTTATTTAATTTTTGATATAAATAGAGGGTTTGTCATGAGGCGTTTGTTGTAAGTTTGACTTATTATTCCATGGGGAGATGTACTAATTTTTCAGACCGTCGATTGTGGTTTTAATAGTAAATTAATATGGACCGTCGGTTGTGGTTTTAATAGTAAATCAATATTGACCGTCGGTTGTGGTATGACTTACAAAGAATGGAGATAGAGTTAAAAACTTTAAGGACCCATGTGAAAATGACAAATATACGAGTAGAACCGACTTTAATCGATATAGTTAAAATTGCTCAGGCTATATACTCAGAGCTAGACACGCAAGGCGGGCCAGTCGTTTATTGGCCGAGCTGTCATGGGTGGGCCAAAATGGCCCCAGTTTTGGTGGGCTAGAAATAAGCGACCCAGGGTCCGTGTTGGGCTTTACTACGGCGACATTTTTTATTTTTTTTAACCTGCTAAAATCTCATATTCTTAGTATTGATTAACATATAAATAATAATTGGTTGAACTTAATACATTCCTCAATGCAAATGTTGAAAAAGAAAGATTAAAGATAACATAACACTGCTAAAGAAAAACATGCTTGCAATGCCATAGGAAATAAGCCAATGTTTCTCACCTCTCCGTGCATCCGCTCAGTAAAATAAGCTCCAAAACATGCTTGCAATCCCATCTTCTCAGTCCAAGATTGGCATGACATCCTGTGCAAATAGATTCATAAATTTGTCATTATATATTTGTATATGGTAGAACTGTGCTTTCAATTTTTATAATAATGAAATAGCTATCTCAATAATAACTGCTATCTCAATAATAAGTGCTAAAATACCCCAAATATGTCACACATCTAACTGGGTTCGCCATCGCAGTAATCAAGCAAGTTACTATTCTAGTTTTATAACACATGTGCCACCCTACTTTGGGTTCACCAACCAAATGCTTCTAATCACAACCTCGAGTTGAGAAATGCCAAAATAATTAAGCAAAATCATGCATCGGTGACAAACACTTTTAACTCAATCACCCCCATTTATCCGGAATATCAACATAGCAAATATATTTCTAACTAGTCATTAGAGAATCACATACAATACCTCTAACAAGTCTACACAGTTGATGAAAATGATCGATGGGGCCAGATTTGCATGACAAAGCAAAATCTTTAACGAACAATGATATCATCACAATATTTATCGACCACTTTTTTTGACAAGTGATGCATCACCGATCATCTTTCGGTCTTTGTTTTCACTAAAGCAAAAGAAACAACTTAAAACTAAATTCACATTGACAAATCAATTGATACTTGTACTTCAAAATATCACTTAAGCGAGGTTTCAACTTGTAGCAAAATTATCTTCGATTCAATGAGCTTCGAACAATCTACATTAATATGAGCCGTAAATAGATTACAAGAGAAAGTCAATCAATGGTTGTTGCAATAAGTTAATTAATGAAAATGATGCATAGTCTTGTGGGCTTTGATACCCAAAACAAAGAAGATTATGAACCTCTGCATAACCCGATTCGATTATTTGTCTATAAAATCTTATTTATCAACACAAATATCAGCAGTTCAACACTTAGCAGTGTCATATCACATTTCATTTTGAATAATTTTGACAAGCATGAATTGAAGAAACATGCTCAAAAATAAAATACCCACCACAAGCATGATTTAAAACAATTGAGTCCACATATACTCCCAAAACAATTCAGTCCAATAAAATAATTTGCTTCACCAATTAAAAATAACTAGAAAGTCTAGAATCCTCCAGTTATACTCCCAATTTAGTCCACATATCTATTCAATATTCACAATCCAAGCACAGATTTATTGTCACTGTTCCAGTTATACTCCCAATTCTGTCCACATCTTCTCTTCTTTGCCGAAATTGCAGGGTTTTACCAAAATTGAAGAAATTTAGTAACCCCAACAAAAGATTTCATCCAATAAATTAAGAACATAAATAAAAAAACCATAACATAGCGTAAATAAAAAAGCAGAACATATTATCTAGCGGAATGCAGAACACATAGTTAAGAACTTAAGACCGAAAAACGAAGGGAAAAGGTAGATAGGCGTGGGACGTGGACGATCGATCGAAGTGTAGAGAAAAGAAGCTACCTGTAGGGAAGAAGAAGCTACACAGGGCGTGAGACGTCACTCGTGACTCGTCGGTCAATGACTCGGCAGGATAATGCAGATATAGTCGATCGATCGAAGAAACTTGAGGAGTGAGGATCGAGGAGTGAGGAGTGAGGACTCTCTCGTGACTGTCGTCGACGCCTCCGCCTCGCCTCTCGGTCTCTCTCACTTAGTCACTTTCGCTTTTATCAAATCTGAAATCTAGAATAAGGGTTAACAACTTAGCACTTAGCCTTAGCCACTTAGCCAGAAATGAGAAATCAGAACAAGCGAACAACTGAACAAGAACAAGGGTTTTCTTAAAGGATCGGGACCGGGTTTACGGCCACCGTGGCGGTTGTCATTGGTAAGAACCAAATTTGGACCGGGCCAAAAAGGCCCAGATTTCAGTGGGCTAAAAAAATAAAGCCCATAGCCCGCTTTTTTTTTAATGGTGGTTCTACCACGTGCTCAGGCCCATTTTACCAGGTCTACTCAGAGCTGATGAATATGAAGAAGAAAGTACAAAAAGGTGTTATTCCAGAAGCAAGAATCGTCATCTCAACCCTCGATTTATTATTCCATTTGAATTCCTTGACTGAGTAAGAACTGTGACCTATAGACTCGTGTTACCACCAAGTACGTCTCGTGTTCATAACATTTTTCACATATCTATGTTACGCAAGTATGTGGAAGACCCGAACCACATTATTGAATTATAACCAGACGAGATAACAGAAGATTTAACGTATGAAGAGGTACCTGTTAAAATCTTGGATAAGAAGGAACATATTCTATGCTTAAAGGTTATACCTCAAGTCAAAGTTTTATGGAGAAACCACGATATTGAGGAAATGACCTGGGAGTTAGAATCTAAAATGAAAACAAGGTATCCTCACCTCTTAGATATACTAGGTATGTACATCAATTTCAAGGACAAAATTTCATAAGAATGGGAGGTTGTAAGACCCCAACTTTTTATGAATAAAGATTTAATTTTCTCTAAATATTATTTTGAATAGTAAGGTGTTGACTTGATATAATGCTATAGTTATGGATGATATGTGAAAATTTTGCAAAGTAAGCAAGTGGTTAAAAAATATTCGTTTGGTCGGGAAATATTCTTTTTGTCGGGGAATATCCGTATAACGGCACAATCATTGGTGGACCCCACAACAGAATGACTGTCGGATATAGAAAGCGACAGAGATAACCTTTTTATAAAAATAACAGCAAAAATTTTACCATTAAACAATTGAAATATCTAATGATAAAAGTACAATAATACACGTTGTTGCACAGTAGCATATGTGACACCCCCAAAAAAGGTATACATCACCCATCTTGAGTCGCCAGATACATGGTACATAAATTCAAATACAACTTAATTATACAACAGTCATGTAAAATACGACAAAACATAGTTGAGAGTTTAAACAAGAATATTGTCATCTAGATAATATCCACACTCAATGGTGTCCTCATTATAATTATTATCACATTATTCCATAGAATAGTGAGGACTACTAAAGCCATTTATCCTGGACCATCACTCCATTCCCCGACTCGTCCCAGCTATATTTTAATTTCCTGAAGAGAACAATGAAAGAAAGGGTGAGCTCAACTAGCCCAGTAGGAAATATTATGACTAAGATAATGCAGAATAAATTATCCTTAGCCTTCAACAGTATAACAACTGATAGAATACAATAGAAAACAAGTTTTAGATCAACAACTGCAGCGAAAATAAGCAATTCATTAGAAGAGTTAAGTAGAACATAAAATCTAGTATCTTCTATGATTTAAAAAGTTTTTCATCAACTTTATCGCTGAGACTCAGCTTAATAAATAAAATCGAATCATCCCTGCACCATAGCCAAGGATATTCATGTAATCATCAATGGTCATGATTATACCAAATAATCCCTGGTCATAATCATACCAACAATTGTCTATCAATGAATTACATGCCAATGAGGACTTTTACCACATCATTCGTCACATTACGATCATGATTATACCGAATAATCCCTGGTCATAATCATACCAAGTCCATCTATGCACGTAAGCCAAAGATGACTTTAATCACAATATAAGTATGAGGAGGATGATGACAATGACATAATAATTCAATAAAACAAGTTCAAGGATAAATTTTAAAGATTTATAATTTAATTTATCCAGAAATCAATAATGTCCAAATTGTCAACATGATACTGCTTTGTAGAGTAAAATTCAATAATAATATTCATGTACTAAAAATAATTTGGACAGAAAAAAAATAAAATTCGGGTGAATAGTACCCCGACACGAAAAGTGTCCCGAATACCCGAGTGAATGATACTAGAGTGAATAGTAACATGTGAATAGTAACTTATGAATAGTACTCTAGCACGAAAAGTTCCCCGAATACCCGAGTGAATAATACTAGAGTCAATAGTAATCGGGTGAATAGTAACCCGTGAATAGTAACTTATAAAAAAAATACCAAAGAAAATGATATTTCATGACGAGTATAAAAGAAATGATATCCCAGATGAGTATAATAGAATATATGAAACTGCAAATGGATTTTCATCCGCCATGCTGTAATCCACGTAGACAAATCATTTCCACAATTTAATAAAGAATGAATACAAATGATCATTCACCATGCATGCCGTAATCCACAAAGACAAAGTTATTCCAATGTAATAATAAAGAATGGAATAATGTAAGAATTCACCACGCATGCGATAGACCGCACATACAGGTTATTCCCAACAAAATAATAAAGAATGGAACCAGGTCATGCGTAATCTGCGCAGACAGAGTATTCCAATAGAATAATAAAGAATGGAACCAGGTCATGCGTAATCCGTACAGACGGGATATTCCAACAGAATAATAAAGAATAGAATAACAATAGAATTCACTAGGCATGCAATAGACAACATGATAAAAGTTATTCCAATGTAATAATAAAGAATGGAATAATGAAGAATTCACCGAAGCATGCGATAGATCAAGACGCATAAAAGTTATTCCAATGTAATAATAAAGAATGGAATAATGTAAGAATTTCACCATGTATGCGGTAGATTGCAGACAGATGTTATTCCAATATAATAATAAAGAATGGAATAACAACCTTACTTAGTATTGAAAGAAAATAACTCTCTTCATGAATACGAAAGAATAATACCCCTTACCTCAAAAGAAGACCTGGATCTTTGGAATAGTGAGGTAATGAGACTTTCTTCTTCTTCTTCTCTCTATAATTTCTATCTATAATAATCGCTTTCTATAACTTTAGTGAATTGGTGAGAAATGAAGAAAGAATGAGCTTCTATTTATAGGAAAATATAGTTTCGATAATTGCACGTTTTGGGGCTCAAAATATTACAGTATAATACCTTACTTTTTTCCTTCATTTTTAATTTAGTCCTGCAAGTATTATCAAACTTGCACCACCTCCCCTAATAGTAAATCAAGTGAATCAATAGTAAATCATGTGAATCATTAGTTCTAGACATGTGAAAATACAAATTACAGTATAGTACCTCCATTTATACCTCCATTTTTAACTTAGTCATGCAAGTATTATCAATCTTGCACCAACTCCCCTAATAGTAAATGAATGCGAATCAATAGTACATATATGTGAACAAATAGTTATAATCATGTGAATCAATAGCAATTAATTGCTCATTTACCCTGTTAATTACCCGATTGGTCAACATAACCTCCAGACATCAATTATTATCGAAATAAATATCGATTTTCACTAACACTAATAATTCCAACATAATGAAACTATCAATTTTATCTTTAATCAACACGAACGTATTCATAATTAATATTATAACTCATAATATTTAACAACCAGGTCGTTCCCAGGAAAGAGGGGGCTTTTTGATAAGGATTTCTCCTTATTGGCGCGCAATTAGGTAACCAAACCTCTCCTTGACAGAACTTCTAGACATTGTCAATATTGCAAATAATAATATGAATAACTTTGTCGTCTCAATTATTGATTTAATAATATATAACATATTATGCATATGATACTGTGACAATAATTGAATCAATAATATGAGAGATATGATGCAAAGCAATTATCAGTAGTAATAATTGAGTATAACCGAGTGACTTCTCACATAAGCATCAATAATCAATACCGTGCTACTTACGCAACCACGCCAGACATCGCATTGTACTTTACTACCGGGTAGTTCAACGCTTTAATTGGTAACACTTTCGCCATTATTTTTATAAAATGATAATTCTGTCATTTTCTAACTATGACAATACTTTTGTTGTGGGGTCCACCAATGATTGTGCCGTCGTACGAATATTCCCAGTTAAAACGAATATTTCCCGACCAATCAAATATTATATAACAACTTGCTTACTTTGCAAAATTTTATAAATATTACCCACAATTATAACATTATATCAAATTCACACCATAATATTCAAAAAAATATTTCGAGAAATTTAAATCTTTATTCATAAAATTTGGTGTCTCACAATCTCCCCTCCTTATGAAATTTCTCCCTCGAAATTTACGTACGTACCTGGTATGATGAGGATACCTTGACTTCATTTTAGATTCTAACTCTTGAGGTATAACCTTTGAGTGCTGAATACGATCCTTCTTATCCAAGATTTTAACACGTATCTCCTCATACATTAAATCTTCTGCTATCTTGTCTAGTTCTAATTTAATAATCTGGTTCGGGTCGTCCACATAATTACGTAACATCGATACGTGAAAAATATTATGAACACGCGACATACTTGGCGGTAAAACGAGTATATAGGCCACAGTTTCTGCTCGATCAAGGATTTCAAATGGGCCAATTAAATCGAGGGTTGAGATTTCCTCTCTTCATCGATTCTTGCTTCTAGAATAATGCCCTCTTGAACCTTCTTCTTCACATTCATCAGCTCTGAGTATGTAGCTTGAGCGGCTTTAACTTTATCGATTAAATTTGATTCTAATCGTATATTTGTTATCTTCACGTGGGTCCCTAGAGTCTTTAACTCTATCTTTATCATTTGTAAGTTATACGAAATAGTTTTTTTTGTGTGTTAACAACATCGCACTTGTAAACGCATACAATCTTCTACTCAACGCGTCAGCTACCACGTTCGCTCTTCTACGATGATATTGAATGGTATAGTCATAATTTTCAATAGCTCGAGCCAACGTCCTTGGTGTATGATACGTTCATTTTAGTTGAAGAAATATTTGAGGGTTTTAGAAATAGGTTTTGTATGGGGGTCAATACAAAATTCGATTTCACACTTTGGGGGTAGGCCAAGAAGTCTTCAAGAATATGTCAGGAAATTTATTAATAATAGAAATATCATTTAAAAACTATGACTCTCATCCAAGACTTGGATAGCACATGAAACGAAGGTTTTTACTAACGAAATTTCAACCGATAAGTCAAAGTCTAATTTCTCTGAAGTCAAATTTAAACATTGAGCACAAGAAAGAGAGATAAAAGAATGGGTAGAACCGGTATGTAATAAGGTATAGACTTCGCAAGAATTTATAATTAACTAACCCGTGCTAACTTCGTTTGGGTTACTCGCTTTTTGAGAAGTCACAAAAAATGTTCTTCCTGAAACCACCAACTTTATTTTGTCCGTATCCGCCTTTGGTGCCACCGTCCAAGCTGGACTTGACTTTGGTGCACGATAAATCGGGCTAGGTGACCTTATTTTCCACAATTGTAACATGCTTTGGACTGTATCACGTAGTTTAGACTAATATGTCCCTCCCCTCTGCATTTGAAGCATACAATTGGCGGTCGTTCTCCTTCCTTGAAAACGGGTGTTGGTGCTGCTGTCTTTCCATCGTTGTTGAACCTTTTCTTCTTGAAATTTCCACCCCTATTATCTTGGCCATGATTACCACCGAAGTGGTTACCATTCTTGGCATGATAATTTCCCCCACGATGGTTATCATTGTTTCGATGGCCGTTGCCACCGGTATGATTATTATCATGTTGTTGGTCGTTGCCTTTTGGTTGTGCTGACTCATTATCGCGCTATAATAACTGAGCCCTATTCACAATATCTGAATATAAACAAAGTTTGTGAGAAATGAGGTATTGACGTATATCGGGTTTCAAACCTCTTAGAAACATTCGCGTCATTCGCTCCTCATTATCGACCAAATGGGATGCAAACCGGGATAACTCCACAAATTTAGCCATGTATTGCGACACGGTCATATTACTTTGCTCCAACTTGATAAACTTCACCTCATTCATGTGACGAATACTTTCGAGAAAGTAATTATCGTTGAACAACTCTCGGAACTTCTCCCAAGACATCTTGAAAAGGCCAGTTTGGTACGCTTTTACTGATTCCCACCAAGAATCGCTTCTTCACGCAACACAAAGGTGGCAAAGGAAACCTTTTGCTCCTCGGAGCATCCCAAGACATCAAATATCTTGGTGATTACTGTACTTTTACTACCGGGTAGTTCAACAGTTTTAACGGTAATACTTTTGCCGTTATTTTTATAAAATGATAATTCTGTCATTTTTTAACTACGACAATACTTCCGTTGTGGGGTCCACCAATGATTGTGCCATCGTACGAATATTCCCTGTTAAAACGAATATTCCTCGACCAATCGAATATTATATAACAACTTGCTTACTTTGCAAAATTTATAAATATTACCCACAACTATAACATTATATCAAATCCACACCATAATAGTCAAAAAAATATTTTGAGAAATTTAAATCTTTATTCATAAAATTTGGTGTCTCACAGCATACGGTATTGCACAGTATCTCTCATTATTGATGCTTACGTAAGAAGTCACTCAGTTTTATTCAATTATTGCAATAGTAGTTGCTGCATAGTATCTCATATTGTTGATTAAATTATTGTTACAGTATCATCTGGACAATATTTTATATTATGAAATCAATAATTGAGACGACACAGTTATTCATATTATTATCTGCATTATTGATAATGTCTAAAAAGTTCTGTCAAGAAAAGGGGTTAGGTTATTTAATTGCGCACCAATAAGGAGAAATTCTTATCGGAAAGACCCCTCTTTCCTAGGAATGATCTGGTAGTCAATATTGTGAGTTATAATATTAATGATGAATAATTATTAAAAGGTTAAAAATGTGTTTACTGAAGATAAGTGATTTGTGGTAAATATTTATTCAATTTTTGATATAAATAGAGGGGTTTGTCGTGAGGCGTTTGTTGTAAGTTTGACTTATTATTCCATGGGGAGATATACTAATTTTTCGGACCGTCGGTTGTGGTTTTAATAGTAAATCAATTTGGACCGTCCGTTTTAATAGTAAATCAATCTAGACCGTCTGTGAATCAGTTACTATTTAGTCCATTCTCCTATAAATAGAAACTTATTTCTTTTTTCATTCTCACTAATTAACTAAGACTCACAAAAAAAACTATAGAGAGAAAGAAGAAGAGTATTTTGCTACTTCACTATTGCAGTATCTAATCTCCTACTAAGGTAAGGGGTATTATTTCTTTCGTATTTGTAAGGGATATTATTTTTTGTATTCATTCTTTAACTGTGGAATAACTTTGCTCTACTCTGGACACTGCATTGCATGGTGAATAACCCTTCGTACTCATTCTTTATGTGTGGAAAAGATCTGTCTATGCAGATTACCGCATGACGGGTGAAAATCCATTTACAGTTTCGTATATTATTTCTTTTCATATTCTTAAATCTAAACTTCTCATGGTAAGTATTGCTTCTATAATCCCTGAAATTAGTAGAATATCCTTGATTTTTGCGCTTCATCTAGTATCGTTTCATTGGAATATTGGTCTGAACATTTTTATTAAATTTCAATATTTTTATTCGGGGTACTATTCCCGGGGTACTATTCACTCGGGGTACTATTCATTTGGTACTATTCATTCAGGTACTATTCACTCGGGATACTATTTACTCGGGGTACTTTGCATGACGGGGTACTATTCATTTGGTACTATTCATTCAGATACTATTTACTCGGGGTACTTTGCCTGACGGGGTACTATTTATTTGGTACTGTTCATTCGGGTACTATTCAGGATAAAATTGGTTTCTTTTATGACCAAATTATCTTTGATATATGAATCTTATTCTTAAATTTAAATCCACGTTTTGATCATCATGTTGACCATTTGGATATTCTTGAACTCTAGATAAATTAAAATATAAATCTCTAATATTTATCCTTGGTCTCACTTGATTGATTCCTTATATCAGTGTCATCATCCTCATGCTTATATTATGGTGAAAGTCATCTTTGGATCGTAGTGCATAGATGGACTGTTGATTGGTATGATTATGACCAAGAATTGTGTATTGGTATAATTATGACCTGTAATATTACAGACAAATGATGTGGTGAAAGTTCTCTTTGGCCTGTAGTGCATAAATGGACAGTTGTTTGGCATGATCATGACCACTGGTGATACAAACGAATATCCTTAGCCCGCAATGCATGGATAATTCGTTGAATTGAAATATTTATTGATTGGTGTTATAGGGATAAAATATTGATGATGGACTTTTAAATCATAGAAGATAGTAGACATCATGCTCTACTTGACTCTTCTAATGGATTGCTATTTCTGCTGCAGTTGTTAATCTAAAACTTGTTGTCTATTGTATTCTATCAGATTTTTCACTGTTGAGGACTAAGGATAATTTGTTCTCCCTTATCTTAGTCATAATATTCTTTACTGGGCTAGTTGAGCTCACCCTTTTCCTTTTGGTTCCATTGTTCTTCTTCTCAGGAGGCGATAATGTAGCTGGGACTAGTCGGAGAGTGGAGTAATGGTCCAAGATGTTTATTTTAGTAATCCTCACTATTTTGTAAAATAGTGTGTCAATAATTATAATGATGATTTTATTTGAGTTTGGATATTTTCTACGAGACAATATTTGTATTAAAACTCACAGTTTATGTGTTATCGTATTTTGCACGATAATTCAATAGTTGTATTAATGAAGTTTGTATTTGGATTCGGTACCATGTATCTGGTGACTCAGAATGGGTTTTGTGGACCTATTTTGGGGGCGTCACAGTTGGTATCAGAGCTATAAGTAAAGAGCCCCAAACCTCTCGATGGTGACTTCCTTGTGTGGGATGCACTGAAGCCAGACTCTCCGTAGGGGACGCCATGAATAATAGTGACAAGCTGATAGGTATCATTATGAGGTGCTATCCAAGGTTGGGATGAGAGTCACAGTTGGTATCAGAGCTTAGGAATATGATCTTTAGCGGAGATCTGGGATTAGAACTAGGAGGGGAGAGACGAGTAAAACCTTCGCTAGTGTGTCCTACCTAAGCTTATTTGTTATTTAATTGGTCGGTCAGAATATATGGATAATATGTGGCATGTCAATTTATTTAATTAACCCTTGTTTTGTGGCAGTATTTGAGAATGACATCTAAATTTTTTGAGATAAGCAATGGAGCACATGCGACTATTGAGACACCGCCAATCAATAACCAGGATAATGTGCATCAAGAAGGTAATAATCCTCCTGTAAACAACAACACCAATTAAATGATGAACGATGGGATATTTAGGAGCTTTCTATAATTCATGCAACACCAAACGAGAGAAACTCCTATTCAAAATGCAGGTGGAAACAATGGTAACTCACGGCTGGTCACTGCTAAGCAATTCAAGGAGTTAGGATCGCCGGAGTTTTTGGGAAAGCTAGAGCCACTTAAGGCAGAGGCATGGATTAAGCAGATCACCAAGATATTTGATGTCTTGGGATGTACAGAAGAACATAAGGTTCCCTGCACCACCTTTATGTTACGTGGAAAGGCGGATTACTGGTGGGAATCCCTAAAACATCTAGGTTGAACCTGACTTTGATTGGTAAGAAATGAGAAGATTTAGTCAAACGGTCTACTATCATCCAAATTGCATCATGACCTCTTTGTGTGGTTGGAGGCCTATTATAAAATCCATGGTAATATGCTCCCATTTCCACTCTAAAATTTCTAAAGGTTATAATAACCCACTTGGTCTTTGATGCTCTACTTTAACTCTTAGGCATGTTAAACATCTACTCAAGAACTCCGCTACTTACCTCTTCATGTTTGGCCACTAGAAGTGCCGACTGATATCTTTGTACATCTTAGTACTTCCTGTGTGGATAGTAAACTCTGAACTATTTACTTCACAAAAAATTTCTTCCCTCAATTCTGGTGCCGGAGGCACCCAAATTCTTGAGTCAAATCTCAATACTCCTTCTTTATCGATCTTGAACTTATCATCCCCTTTTTCAGTTATTTTCTTCTTTAGCTTTTCACAATCTTCATCTATCTCCTGTTGTTCCTTAATTTTTTTAAGTAAGGTTAAATCAGTCTTCATCACAAATAATTTCTCTATAACATCATTCGAAACTCTTGTTTTAATCTCTAATATATTGAATTCTTTTAACAATTCCTCCTAAATTGTTAACATCCTCGCTTTTTCTTGGCTTTTCCTACTGAATGCGTCATCAACTAAATTGGCTTTTCCTGGATGATATAAGTTTTCACAATCGTAATCTTTTATCAATTCCAGCCATCTCTTCTGCCTCATATTTAATTCTCTCTGTGTAAAAATATAATTTAAAATCTTGTGATCAGTATAAATTTCATATTTCTCCCCGTATAAGTAATGCCTCCAATATTTCAAAGAAAATACTACTGCAACTAATTCTAAATCATGAGTAAGATATCTCTTCTCATAATCCTTTAATTGGCGTGATGCATAAGTGATTACTTTTTCGTGTAGCATCAAAACACAACATAATCCTTTACGCGAAGCATCGCTGTATACCAAAAACCTCCCACTATCATCTGGTAAGGATAATACTGGTGCCATACTTAATCATTTTTTCAACTCTCGAAAGCTCTCTTCACATTTATCTGACCACACATATTTCACGGTCTTTCTTGTTAAGTTAGTTAACGGAGCTCCTATTTTTGAAAAATCTTGAATAAACCTCCTATAATACCCTTCTAAACCAAAAAAACTTCTAACTTTAGTTGGTGTCTTTGGTTGTTCCCAATTCATCATTGCTTCAATTTTTACTAGATCTACCAAAATTTCATTCTTGTCAATTACATGACCCAAAAAATGAACTCTTTCCAACCAGAACTCATATTTTAAAAATTTAGCATAATTTTTCCCTCCTTAGGGTCTAACACACTTCTCAAGTGTTGCTCATGCTCTTCCAATGTTTTCGAGTATATCAAAATATCGTTGATAAACACAACCATAAACTTATCTAGGAAATGTTTAAAAATCCTGTTCATCAAGTCCATGAAAGATGTCGACGCATTTGTCAACCTAAAAGACATCACTAAGAATTTATAATGCCCATATCGCGTTCGAAACGCTGTCTTTGGCACATATTCGCTTCTTACCTTCAGTTGATGGTAACCTAAGCGTAGATCAATCTTTGAAAAATATTTAGCCCCTTTCAACTGGTCAAACAAGTCATCTATTCTAGGTAAAGGGTATTTATTCTTTATGGTCAGTTTTTTTAATTCACGATAATCAATACACAACCTCAATGTTTCATCTTTCTTCTTTACAAACAACATTGGTGCTCCCCAAGGAGAAACATAGGGTTGTGTATTTCTTATCCAGCAGTTCTTGCAATTGTACTACTAATTCCTTCATTTAGACTAGAGCCATTTTCTATGGAGCCTTTGAAACAGGTGTCGTACCAGGTGCTAAATCATTAACAAACTCAAATTTTCTATTAGGTGGAAGACCAGCTGGTAGGTCATCTAGAAACACATCCAGAAAGTCTTTCATAACCAGTATTTGATCAATTCTTGTCCCTTTTTGTTGGGTATCTACTATATGAGCTAAATAACCAACACAACACTTCTTAAGTAGTCTCTTTGCTTGCATTATTGTCAAACAATGAGATTGCTTTGGCGAACAATTCCCTTGAAACACTACCTTTAACCGAGATTAGGTCATAAGGTTTACACACTTATGGTGGCAATCAATCATTGCCCTATGATTGATTGGCCAATCCATTCCCAAGATTACATCGAATTCTCCTAACTTTATGGGAATAAGATCTACCCAAAAATTGTGCCCTCTAATTGTTATGCAACAGTTTCTTTAGATATGATTAACAAGGACTACTTCTTTATTGGCAATTTTTATCTTTAAGGGATATTTCAAGTCTTCACATGGTATATCTAAACGTTTAGCAAATTTATCAGATACAAATGAGCAAGTAGCACCTGAATCAAATAACACACAATAATTTATAGTGTTGATTAGAATGATACTTGACACAACATCCTGTGCTACCAATGCATCTCTAGCAGTCATGTTGAAGGTCCTTACCATAGGTCGACTTGGGCCTCCTGGTCCAGCTATGGTCAGTCGAGTGTTATTACCAGCTTTGTTCCATTCGCCCATTTCAGTTCCTCTTTTTGGACAATTCCTCGCTTGGTGGCCTTATGCTCCACAATTGAAGCATCCACCTTTCTTGGGATTTGGAAAATTTGAGGCAAAATACCTTGTCTGTCCGCATTTGTAGCAAACATTCTTTCCTTTTAAACAGGGTTCAATGTGGCCTTTGCCTTGAAGGCCTCTCCTCTCCTTTTATTTTCTCCCTCTTTGCTTTTATTATTTGCACTTCATTTTCTCTTGTTCCCACTACTCCCTTCTCCCTTACTATAATTCCCCTCATTTTTTCTTAAACTTATTAAGTGCCTCACTACCTCTCTTGGCTATTATTGCCTTCTCTAAAATTTGTGAGAATTTTTCCAGTTGTAACATAGCTAACTTACTTCTAATCCAAGGTCACAGACCTTCTGCAAACCTACGAGTTCTTCTTCCCTTAGTATTAACTTGATGCGGGGCGAAATGAGCTAATTCATTATATTTAGTCGCGTACTATGATACTGACATATCCCCCTACTTTAATTCCAAGAACTGAACCTCGATCTGATTCTGCACGCTCTTCGAAAAATAATTTTCTAAGAAAATTTCTTTAAACCTAGCCCACATAATTATTCCTTCCCCCGCACGGGTCTGGTTTGCCTCCTACCCGTAATTTGCTTCACCTTTCATTAAGTATGTGGCGAAGTCTGTCTTTTGATTTTCTTCGACCTTTATTATTGTAAAGGCCTTTTTTTTATCTCTTTTATCCAACCTTAGGCTTTAATAGGATCAGTTGTTCCTTTAAACTCAGGAGGTCCCATGTTTCTAAATTCTTTAAAGGTTATATTATAAGGTGTGGGTGGATTAATGGTATTGTTCATAAGGGCTCTTATCAATAAATTCAGAAATAGTTGCATAGGGTTAATGTTATTTGGTTCCTCCTCACCTTGTTGCATAGGATTAATGTTATTTGGTTCCTCCTCACCTTGTATCCCTATACTTTGTGTTTCCTCATTACTGCTCTCAGCTTGTTGTTTTCTCCTTGATGGCATTGTTCTAAATTTATAAAAGAAAACAACTAATAAATATAAAATCACATAAAAATATATTACAAACATATCTTTATTTATTATTTTACACATAAATAATAAAAATCCCATATGTACAACAAAATCTGGGATTTTTTTGACACAAACTATCATAAAAGAACTTCTATTCTACAACAAAGTCTTGGGATTTAGCACAACCTATCAGTATTAATAATCTCAAATACATACAAAATTTGAGATTATTAAACATAATATCACAACATATTATGCCAAATCCTTCCATGTGACTAACTTAACAGTCGATAGCTTTCTAAAATTCCTCATAGAGCATACTAGACACAACGGAACGGTTGATATCATAGCCTGACTTTTTCGACTCCACGGGAAAATTCTCCACACGTTGTTCTAATTTTATGTAGAACAGACAACAATCATGAATCTCCTGATTCTTTTCTTCTTTTTCTTTTTCTAACTTAGCCCTTAAAGAATAGTTTTTCGTGGCCTCGTCTATCCATATATTTTTAGCACAAAAATCTGATGGTTTGCAACTTTCACCATTGCCATTACATCTTCTACTATGAAATTGACATTTTCTTCTTCATTTATCACCTCAAATACTTCGGCGGGAGTTCCTTCATTATACTCTACTGGAGGTTCTGGGTATTCTAGGATATCTTCATTGGGTTCTACTACTGGTATATTTTTCCAATTAAATTCTCCATTCACCCTAAAAAAATGAAATTAAATTTTCTTAGTATTTCAATCATGAAATAGTATCCATAACTAATGTGTTGTAAAATAACGCTTATACTCATTTTTTTATATTCTATTAGTTTATCTTTTATTTAAAAGTTTTATTATTCAAGGCCATATCCTAAGGTTTTTCTACCGTAGAGCTATGACTTATGGCTTTGATACCAACTTGTGACGCCCACAAATCCGTGAATAAATTATGATAGATTTGGAGCTCACGCAACATCTACTTCTATTTAAAATCTTTCAATCCAACACTAAGTCTTTTGTTTATAAGTATTTTATTATTTTGTAATTTCTATTTATTCAGAATCCATAGTACCAATAACAAGAATGTTCCTAGATTGGAGGGGGCTTTCCGCTAAAGATAAAACTTTATCGGTGTCCAATTAGATGACCTAACCTCCTTTCTTGACAGAACTTTCTGTATTATCAATACCTTCACCCAGATATATAAATTTACTCAATAATGAATTTTAAGTTAATTATCAAATTATTAATTAAAGACAGGACACAAATGTGATAAAATATGTACAATATTATTGATTTAATAATTTGGTTTCCCAATATCTTGATTTCATTACATAAAAGTCATTTATGACATAAATTCTAAATACAGAAATTGAAAACATTTATAATGCTATTCTACGCATGCTTCTTTCCCTTTTCTTTTTCCCCATAACCTTCGGGAATTTCTTCTTTAGCTGAAAATAAATATTATATGCAAGGGTGAGCATAAGATTGTTCAGCAAATCTTACAAATAACGTATAACAGACTTATGATTTTTGAAAGTATGATAGATTTTAATAGTAGTAACTGAGTGGTTTATCAAACCTCATCTAGTATTGTTCTTAGTCGTTAAGACATTAGAACCTTGCCTAGATATTTATAGGGGATCAGCCTAATAATATCCCATATTATGAATAATATCTGCTACACTGACTACGAAACGTATCAACAGTGTTTAAGTCGATTACTCGACACATCATCTATTCCCCAATGAATAAGGATTGTTCGTCTCAGTTGTTACTAACATACAGATATCTCCACTGGCGAAGACAAGATTGGTTCGCAGTGGGGTCAATAATTAGAGTATCAGACAATAAATTAAAATTTATAATTATAGTAACAAAAAACAACTCAAATATATAACCACAAAAATATAATATGTCATTGTTGTAGCCATCAAACTTATCCACAAAAAATAACTAGTAGAATTTAATAATTACAATTGTCCTCTGCGTGTTTTCATTCGTTGAAATCATTTCATAATACTTTCATTGTTAATGCAATCAAATACATCCTTCTCGATGTATGTAATTCATCAGTTAATCTGCCATGGAATTTCGCAACCTACTCTTAATTATCTTCATCGCAGAAAAAGCTCTTTCAACAGTAGCAGTCGCAACAGGTAAGATTAATTCCAACTTTAGAAGTAGATATACTAAAGGAAATACAATATGTTTCTTAGTACCTACGAGCTTTCTTACAAGACAGCTAATCCCTTGAACTTCTAAAAACTCTTAATTTGTCCGTATATCAGAAATGTAATTATCTAGTTGACTATCAAGTTTCATAAGATCCATTGGAGAAAAGTCATTTGAATAAATGCTATCGAGATGAATCAATTTGTCCTTATCAAAATGAGCGAAATAATCACTAAGATTTAAGCATGTCACTGATAAAAACAAGTCAGCACTTGCTTCCGTAAAACGATCATTTAATTCTTGAAGTTGCCAATCCAAAATATTACAAAATATTTCAACATAATAATGGTGAAAATTTGTAATACTTTGAGATTTTCGACTTGATCTCTTATGGAATAAAGCATTTATATCTATAATGTCAATTTTGAGTTTGTTGCAAAATAAACAAACTTCATCAAGTAGTTTCTTCCATCCTTCATCTCTCATAACCTTCAATAGTTGCTTAAACACTTTAACTAATTCCATAGAATTTACAATGTCTTGATCCTTTCTTTGCAATGCTTGTGATAATTCATTTGTAATTCCCAATATCTTTCTCATCAATATTAGATCAAATGCCAAACCAAATTATTGCAATGACTCTAATAAACCAAAAACAGTACCATTTTGTTGGTATACCAAACCATCATCTGAAACCTCCTCAAGTACATCAATCATTGAGGAGAACATAAGAATCAAGTTCAAAAGTGTCTCATAATGTGATCCTAAACGTGTGTCACCTGCCCGTTTAAGACTAGTTTCTTGATGCAAGCCTTTCCCACTTTGAAGTTCATTATTCATCAATACTTTCCCGACTCTAGCAGCTTCTGTGACGCCCCCAAAATAGGTCCACACGACCCATTCTGAGTCGCCAGATATCACACTATAAAAATCATTTTCAAACTTAATTTATACAACTGTTGAACTGTTGTGCAGAATACGACTATAGTTAAACTGTGAGTTTTAATACAAATATATATAACTCTCATGGTGCCTCGACCACAACCTTACAATGGTACTTTACATAAAAGTACAGTCGATAACTATTTAAGAAATTAAAATCTTTGGAAAATACTCAAGGAAACCTTCGTACATGGGAGGCCATGCGTCTAGGTTATGATAGATATCATATGTCCACAGAATTATCCTTGGTTGACCCAATAGTCCCCAAAGAAAAACAAGAATATTGCTATCATCTTCTTTCCAATGGTGAGTCTTCTATTGACTTATAATTATCTCCATTGTCTCCAATTCAGAATCATATTTCAAACAAACTCCGAGATTATATAGGTAGTGCTCGTAGATATACTAAGCAAGTGGATGTGCTAAACCATGTCTTATGATAACATGAGGTTGTATATCATTAGATATCTTGTATGATAGTGGCAAAACACCCTTGCAAAGTTGGGTTCACCTCACCCTATTCGGTTCACCAAAATTAAATATCAAATGACGTATACAATACGACACACTTATCTAAAGTTCTCAATAAAATTATTTCCATACTATTTAGGAGAACCTCTCAAATTATATAGACCACCGATTCTATTCTCCTCGTTATACCCGGCCAACCCAGCTACACTCTTATTACCTGGAAGGAATTGTGAAGCAAAAAGGGTGAGCACAACTAGCCCATTAAAGAATATCATTACATCATCAATAGCCTTTATCAATAATAAATCAGAGATTTAGAACATATGGTAGATGATAAAACTTTTCAACCATAGTTGCAGCGGAACGATCAATCCATTAAAAGAGTCAAGTAGACCATCAGGTCTATTATCTTCTCCATGTTAAAAGTCCACCAATAATGTTTTATCCCTGTAATATCAATCAATAATTCATGTCCACAATCATATGAATAACTCATAATCATAATTGTGATTCTAAATTCCTCTTTGCACCCAGGACGAAGATAATTTTCATCGCCTATCTTCACCTGAAACATCAAAAATCATGGTTATAACAAATCACAATTCTTGTTCATAATCATACTAATAAATTTATCTTTGTACTACGGGCCAAAGATATTCATCAACAATTCATTTTTGTTCTACAAGCCAAAGACATACAACTGTATATAGAAGGGTCAAGTAGAGCATGATATCTACTATCTTCTACGAATTAAAAGTGTATTATCAATATGTTATCGCTGAGACTCAGCTTAATAATTAATCCACATCATCGAATCATCCCTGCACTATGGCCGCGCCAAGGATATTCATTAGTATTATGACCACGAATTATCCATGCACTACGGGCCAAGGATATTCGTGTTTTCAACCATGGTTATGATTATACCGAATAATCCCTGGTTATAATCATACCAACAATTGCCCATCAATGCACGTAAGCCAAATTTATATAACCAATAATCAACGGTCCATCTTTGCACGCAAGCCAAAGATATACAACTATAAAACCATTAATCAACAATCCATCTTTGCACGTAAGCCAAAGATATACAACTATAAAATCAGTAATTAACAGACCATCTTTGCACGTAAGCCAAAGATGACTTTCATCACAATATAAGCATGATGATGATGACCATGATATAAGCGAAAACAAGGATAAATATTAAAGACTTTAAATTTATCCAAATATTATCAATAACTTAATAAACTCATAATCTAATATTATTAATATTATAACAATATTTTAATCACTTCTTAAACTTATAAATAATTTATTTCAATTGTTTACACTTTACCAAATAATGCATTATAATCATTCAAAAATGCCATACTCATAAGATTTCATCACCAATGTTCAAATCCCTCATCAAAAATCTGCATATACCCTATATAGGATTCCCAAGCCATAAAATCCTATTTTTTAATTTTGTTACTTCACATAACATATTTAATTCATTTACTCATAACTAGTTCATTTTCATGAAAAAAACCAAATCAGTCCCAAAAATATTTCTTTTCTGAGATTTAGCAGAATATAGTCCCATATTGAACATATATTTTCTCTGAATTTTTAAAATTCATTTACTATTTTTCATATGGCAAAATTGCGAATATTTAGACATTTATCATAAATTGTACTTTTGTCCAAAAATTCGAAATTTATGTGGTATACTCTGTTATATACATGTACTCTCAATAAAAAATTTCACTAATTTTGGAGTTAACCACAAGGAGTAATAAGGGTTTACTTTTAAAATAGTCTTTTCTCATAAAATTCATAAATCCTAATCTATACATCCAAAAATCGCCATCTAGAAAACTCAATAAACTATCATTTCAAATTTTTCCAGAATTTTTGAGGGTCAGAAAAATTACAAAACCGCAAATGGATTTTCGCCCGCCATGCGGTAATCCACGTAGATAGATCATTTCCACAATTTAATAAGGAATGAATACAAGGGATCATTCACCATGTAAATGCGTAATCCACATAGGCAAAGTTATTCCAGCAATAATAATAAAGAATGGAATAGCAGAAGAATTCACCATGCATGCGATAGATCGCACAGACAGGTTATTCCCAACAGAATAATAAAGAATGGAACCAGGTCATACGTAATCCACACAGACAGGATATTCCAACAAAATAATAAAGAATGGAATAACAACAGAATTCACCAGGCATGCGATAAACCGCATAGGTTATTCCAACAGAATAATAAAGAATGGAACCAGGTCATGCGTAATCCGCACAGATAGGATATTCCAACAGAATAATAAAGAACGAAACCAGGTCATGTGTAATCCGCACAGACAGGATATTCTAACATAATAATAAAGAATGGAATAATAGAAGAATTTCACCATGTATGCAGTATTTCGCATAGATAGGTTATTCCAACATAATAATAAGGAATGGAATAACAATAGCTCTCTTCATGAATACGAAAGAAATAATACCCCTTACTTTAGAAGAAAACTGGATACTAGAATAGTGAGGGTAGCAGATTTCTTCTTCTTCTCTCTATAATTTCTCTCTATAATAATTGCTCTATAGCTTTAGTGAATTGGTGAGAAATGAAGGAAGAATGAGATTCTATTTATAGGAAAATATAGTTTCGATAATCGCACGTTTTGGGGTTCAAATATTATAAGACAATACCTTCAACTTTTCTTTCTTTCATTTTAATTTAGTCCCGCAAGTATTATCAAACTTGCACCACTCTCCCTAATAGTAAATAATGTGAATTAATAGTACAATCATGTGACTCAACAATATATAATCATGTGAAAATACGAATTACAGTATAGTACCTCCATCTATTCCTCCATTTTTAACTTAGTCATGCAAGTATTATCAATCTTGCACTACCTCCCCTAATAGTACATGAATGTGAATCAATAGTACACACATGTGAACAAATAGTTATAATCATGTGAATTAATAGCAATTAATTGCTCATTTATTCGATTAATTACCCGATTGGTCAATATAACCTCCAGACATCAATTATTATCGAAATAAATGTCGATTTCCACTAACACTAACAATCCCAACACAATGTAAATATTTTTTTCAAAAATTTCATTTTTGAAATTTCAAAGTTTGACTTTTTCCGAAAAAGTCAACTATTGACTTTTTTGACCAAAAAGTCAACCCCAGCAAATTTTTTGTTTATAGTCTATTTCTACTAATTTCATCATTCCGCACTCAAATATCACGTCCACGTCTCCAAATTCAACTCCGAACTCAACTTTGATTTTTAATAACATTTATAATTAATATTATAACTCACAATATTTAACAACCAGGTCGTTTCCAGGAAAGATGGGGCTTTCCGATAACGATTTCTCCTTATTGGCGCACAATTAGGTAACCAAACCTCTCCTTGACAGAACTTTTAAATATTGTCAATATTGCAAATAATAATATGAATAACTTTGTCGTCTCAATTATTGATTTAATAATATATAACATATTATGCATATGATACTGTGACAATAATTGAATCAATAATATGAGAGATATGATGCAGCAATTATTGTAGCAATAATTGAGTATAACTGAGTGACTTATCACATAAGCATCAATAATTAATACCGTGTGTTACTATGCAACCACACATATTACTGTTCTTTTACTACCGATTATTTTATGACAACTTGCTTACTTTGAAAATTTTTCAAATATGACCATTAACTTTAAGCTTTTATCAATTTAACTATTTACCAAAATACAAAAATTGAATACTTTTATTTCATAAAATTCGGGATCTCACAATCTCCCCTACTTATGAAATTTTGCCCTCGAAATTTACATACCTGGTAGTTCGAAGAGATGAGAATACCTTGCTTTCTTTTCAGATTGTACCTTCCTGGTTATTTCCTCTGTATCATGATTTTCCCATTTCACATCTTCTGTATTTCAGATATCATTCTACAATATATCTTCAAAACAAAGGTTAATTTATATATCATATTTTTTTAACTTATCAAGTAAACAATTTCAGCTTAGGTAAGTCACACACTAGCGAAGTATATAACTCGTCTCTCTCCTCCTAGTTCTAGACTCTTATCTCCGCCAGCGACCATATTCCTAAGCTCTGATACCATTTATGACGCCCCCAAAATAGGTCCACATGACCCATTCTGAGTCGCCAGATATCACACTATAAAAATCATTTATAAACTTCATTTATGCAATTGTTGAACTATCATGCAGAATACGACCACAGTTAAACTGTGAGTTTTAATCCAAATGTATATAACTCTCATGGTGCCTCGACCACAACCTTACAATGGTACTTTACATAAAAGTATAGTCAATAACTATTTTAGAAATTAAAATCTTTGGAAAATACTCAAGGAAACCTTCGTACATGGGAGGCCATGCGTCTAGGTTATGATAGATATTATATATCCACAGAATTATCCTTGGTTGACCCAATAGACCCCAAAGAAAAATAAGAAGATTGCTATCATCTTCTTTCCAATGGTGAGTTTTCTCTTGACTTATAATTATCTCCATTGTCTCCAATTGAGAATCATATTTCAAACAAACTCTAAGATTATATAGGTAGTGCTCGTAGATATACTCAGCAAGTGGATGTGCACAACCCTGTCTTATGATAACACGAGGTTGTATGTCATTAGACTTCTTGTATGATAGTGGCAAAACACCCTTCCAAAGTTGGGTTCACCTCACCCTATTCGGTTCACCAAAATTAAATATCAAATGACGTATACAATACGACACACTTATCTAAAGTTCTCAATAAAATTATTTCCATACTATTTATGGAAAGCCTCAACAACTATAGACCACCGTTCTATTCTCCTGTTACCCCCCGCTCGACCCAACTACACTCTTATTACCAGAAAGGAATTGTGAAGCAAAAAGGGTGAGCACAACTAGCCCAGTAAAGAATATCATTTACGTCATCAATAGCCTTTATCAATAATAAATCAGAGATTTAGAACATATGGTATATGATAAAACTTTTCAACCATAGTTGCAGCGGAATGAGCAATCCATTAAAAGAGTCAAATAGACCATCGGGTCTATTATCTTCTCCATGTTAAAAGTCCACCAATAATGTTTTATCCCTGTAATATCAATCAAAAATTCATATCCACAATCATATGAATAACTCATAATCATAACTGTAATTCTAAATTCCTCTTCGCACCCAAGACGAAGATAATTTTCATCGCCTATCTTCACCTGAAACATCAAAAATCATGGTTATATAAAATCACAATTTTTGTTCATAATCATACTAATAAATTTATCTTTGCACTACGGGCCAAAGATATTCATCAACAATTCATCTTTGCTCTACAAGCCAAAGACATACAACGGTATATAGAAGAGTCAAGCAGAGCATGATATCTATTATCTTCTACGAATTAAAAGTATATTATCAATATGTTATCGCTGAGACTCAACTTAATAATTAATCCACATCATCGAATCATCCCTGCACTACGGCCGCGCCAAGGATATTCATTAGTATTATGACCACGAATTATCCATGCACTACGTGTGACGCCCCCAAAATAGGTATACATCACCTATTCTAAGTCGCCAAATACATGGTACAGAATACAAATACAATATTAAATATACAACATGAGCTGTGAGTTTTAATACAAATATTGTCTTTTAGACAGTATTCAAACTCAAAATAAGTCCTCAATACATTTATTATCACACTATTTCATAGAATAGTGAGGACTACTAATGCTATCATCTGGACCGTCACTCCGTTCCCCGACTAGTCCCTACTATATTCTCATTTCCTGAAGAGAACAATGAAAGCAAAAGGGTGAGCTCAACTAGCCCAGTAAGAAATAATATGGCTAAGATAATGCAGAATAAATTATCGTTAGCCTTCAACAGTGATAAACTAATACAATATAACAAACATCAAGTTTAACTGCAGCGGAACACGCAATCCATTAGAAGAGTCAAGTAGGGAATAAAATCTACTATCTTCTATGATTTAAAAGGTTTTTCATCACTTTTATCGCTGAGACTCAAACTTTTATTAAATAAACCACGCCATCCCCTGCATTTACTACGGCCAAGGATATTCATTAAGATATCACGACCACAAATTATCCATGCACTACGGGCCAAGGATATTCGTATTTTCATCAATGGTCATGATCATGCGAATAACGCACAGACAATATATTCCAACAGAATAATAAAGATTGGAATAACAGAAGAATTTTACCATGTATGCGGATTGCATAAAAACAAAAGTTATTCCAATAGAATAATAAATAGTGGAACCAGTCATAAATAATACGCATGTATGTGATATTCCAAATGTAATAATAAAGAATGGAATAACAGAAGAATTTCACCATGTATGCGGTACTTCGCATAGATAGGTTATTCCAACATAATAATAAGGAATGGAATAACAATAGCTCTCTTCATGAAAATGAAAGAAATAATACCCCTTAGCTTAGAATAAAGCTGGATACTGGAATAGAGAGGTAGCAGACTTCTTTTCTTTTTCCTCTCTATAATTTCTCTATATATTAATTGCTCTATAGCTTTAGTGATTTGGTGAAAAATGTAGGAAGAATGAACTTTTATTTATAGAAAAATATAGTTTTGATAATTGCACGTTTTGGGGCTCAAAAAATTATAGTACAATACCTCCAACTTTACTTTTATTTTTAATTTAGCCCTGCAAGTATTATCAAACTTGCACCACCTCCCCTAATTGTTAATAATGTGAATCAATAGTTCAATCATGTGATTCAATAGTTATAATCATGTAAAAATACGAATTACAGTATAATACCTCCATCTATACCTCCATCTTTAACTTAGTTATACAAGTATTATCAATCTTGCACCAACTCCCCTTATAGTACATGAATGTGAATCAATAGTACACACATGTGAATAAATAGTTATAATCATGTGAATTAATAGCAATTAATTCCTCATTTATCCAATTAATTACCCGATAACTTCTAGACATCAATTATTATCGAAATAAATGTCAATTTTCACTAACACTAATGATTCCAACACAATGGAATTATCAATTTCATCTTTAATCAACACGAACTTATTCATCATTAATATTATAACTCATAATATTTAACAACCAAGTCGTTCCCAGGAAAGAAGGGCTTTCCGATAAGGATTTCTCCTTATTGGCGCGCAATTGGGTGACCAAACCTCTCATTGACAGAACTTCTGGACATTGTCAATATTGTAAATAATAATATGAATAACTTTGTCGTCTCAATTATTGATTTAATAATATAACAGAATATGCAGATAATACTGTGATAATAATTGAATCAATAATATGAGAGTTATGATGCAGCAATTACTGTAGCAATAATTGAGTATAACTGAGCGACTTCTCACGTAAGCATCAATAACCAATACCGTGTGCTACTATACAACCACGCCAGACATCGTACTTTTACTCTTTGGGTAGTTCAAGCGCTTTTAACGGTAACACTTTCGCCGCGTTCTTTTTATAAAAGATAATTATTTCATTTTCTTACTACGACAATACTTCAAGTTATGGGGTCCACCAATGATTGTGTTCAGTGCATTTAATATTCCCCAAACCAATTGAATATTATATAACCATTTGCTTACTTTGCAAAATTTGTAAATATTACCCACAACTATAACATTATATCAAATCCACACCATAATATTCAAAAAAATATTTCGAGAAATTTAAATCTTTATTCATAAAATTTGGGGTCTCACAATCTCCCCTCCTTATGAAATTTCGCCCTTAAAATTTACGTAAGTACCTGGTATGCCGAAGAGATGAGGATACCTTGACTTCATTTCATATTCCAACTCTTGAGGTATAACCTTTGAGTGTCGAATATGATCCTTCTTATACAAGATTTTAACACGTATCTCATCAAACGTTAAATCTTCTGCTATCTCGTCTAGTTCTAATTCAATAATCTGGTTCGGGTCATCCACATATTTACGTAACATCGATACGTGAAAAATGTTATGAGCACGCGACATACTTGGCGGTAAACGAGTCTATAGGCCACAGTTCCTACTCTATCAAGGATTTCAAATGGGCCAATAAAATCGAGGGTGGAGATAACGCCTTCTTGAACCTTCTTCTTCGTATTCATCAGCTTTGAGTATGTAGCTTGTACGGCTTTAACTTTATCGATTAAAGTAGATTCTACTCGTATATTTGATATCACCACGTGGGTCCTTAGAGTTTTTAACTCTATCTTCATCATTTGTAAGTTAAATGAAATGAGTTTTTGTGTTAACAATGTCGCACTCGTAAATGCATACGATCTTCTACTCAACGCGTCAGCTACCACGTTCTCTCTTCCACAATGATATTGAATGGTACGATCGTAATCTTCAACAGCTCGAGCCAACGTCTTTGGCGCATAATACGTTCGTTCTAGATGAAGAAATATTTAAGGGTTTTAGAAATAGGCTTTGTATTGGGGTCAATACAAAATTTGATTTCACACTCTGGGGTAGGCCAGGAAGTTCTTCGAGAATACGTCAGGAAATTTATTAACGATAGAAATATCATTTAAAAACTGTAACTCTCATCCAAGACTTGGATAGTACGTAACATTGATACCTATCAACTTGCCACTGTTATTCACAACGTCCCATACGGAAAGTTCGGCTTCGGTGCATTCCACACAAGGAATTCACCAGCGAAAGGCTCGGGGCTCTTTACTTATGGCTTGATATGACAATGATTGACTTTAGTGGTTTGGTTGCTTGAATTCGCATAACAGATTGGTTAGGAATATGAAAGCTAACAACCTTATGAAAAGCATGATGAGTAGTTAACCAATCGATTCCTAAAATTACATCAAAGGAAGGTATTTTCAAATAGATAAGATCGACAGGTAATGTAAAAGTGTCGATTTGAATCAAACAAGATTTATAAATAGTGGAGGTAACGAAGGTTTCTACTAACGAAGTTTCAACCAATAAGTCAAAGTCTAATATCTCCGTAGTTAAATTTAAACATTGAGCGCAAGCAAGAGAGATAAACGAATGGGTAGAACCAGTATCTAATAAGGTATAGACTTCTCAAGAATTTATAATTAACTAACCCGTGCTAACTTCGTTCGGGTTACTCGCTTTTTTGAGAAGTCATAAAAAATGCTCTTCCTGAAACCATCGACTTTGTTTTGTCCGTATCCGCCTTTGGTGCCACCGTCCCAGCTCGACTTGACTTTGGTGCACGACAAAATCGGTCTAGGTGACCTTCTCTTCCATAATCGTAACAGGTTTTGGACTGCTGCGTACAGTTTGGACTGATATGTCCCTCCCCTCCGCATTTGAAGCATATGAAAGGTGGTCGTTCTCCTTCCTTTACAACGGGTGCTGATACTGACGTCTTTCCATCATTGTTCAATCTCCTCTTCTTGAAATGTCCATTCTTATTGTTTTGGTCATGATTACCACCAAAGTGGTTACCATTTTTGGCATGTTGATTCCCTCCATGCTTATTGTCACCGCTTCGATGACTGCTATCACTGGTATTATCATTTTGCCGGCTGCTCTCTTTTGGTTGGGTTGACTCATTATCACGCTCCAATAACTGAGCCCTATTAACAACATCTGAATACAAAGACAGTTTATGAGAAATGAGGTATTGACGTATATCGGGTTTCAAACCTCTTAGAAATATTCGCGTCATTCACTCCTCATTATCGACCAAATGGGATGCAAATCAGAACAACTCGGCAAACTTAGCTTCGTACTATGACACGGTTATATTGTTTTGCTCCAGCTTGATGAACTTTACCTCCTTCATGTGACGAATACTTTCGGGAAAGTACTTGTCGTTGAACAACTCTTGGAACTTCTCCCAAGACATCTTGAAAGGCGATCGGTGGACGCTTTTTCTGATTCCCACCAAGAATCGCCTCTTCACGCAATATAAAGGTGGCAAAGGGAACCTTTTGCTCCTTGGAGCATCCCAAGACATCAAATATCTTTGTGATATGCTTTAACCACGTCTCTGCCTTAAGTGGTTCTGGCTTTCCTAAAAACTCTGGTGATCCCAGCTCCTTAAACTGTTTAGCAGTGACCGTCCGAGAGTTGCCAGTGTTTCCACCTGCATTTTGAATAGGAGCCGCTCTCGCCTGATGTTGCATGAATTGCATAAAGCCTCAGAACATTCCATCGTTCATCATTTGGTCAGTGTTGTCATTTGCATGAGGATTGTCGCCTTCCTAATGCACATTATCCTGATTATTGATCTGTGGAGACTCAACGATCTCCTGTGTTCCATTGCTATTTTCAATATTCTCGGATGTCATTTTCAAATACTGCCACAAAACAAGGGTTAATTAACATATCACATATTATCCCTATACTCTGACCGACCAATTAAATACCAAATAAACTTAGGTAGGTCATACTAGTAAAGGAATTCCCCATCTCTCCCCTCCTAGTTCTTGTCTCACATCTCAGCCAGGGATCATATGTGAGACCCCAAATTTTATGAATAAAGATTTAAATTTCTCGAAATATCTTTTTTTAATATTATGGTGTGGATTTGATATAATGTTATAGTTGTGGATAATATTTATAAATTTTACAAAGTATGCAAGTTGTTATAAAATATTCGTTTGGTGGGAATATTCTTTTTGTCAAAGAATATCCGCATTTGACGACACAATCATTAAGTGGACCCTACAATGTAAGTATTGTCGTAGTTAAAAATGATGTAATTATCATTTTATAAAAATAACTACGAAAGTGTTACCAATTAAAACCATTGAAATACCCTTAGTAAAAGTACAAGAATACGCATGGTTGTATAGTATACACACAAGATTAATTATTGATGTTTACGTAAGAAGTCACTCGCTTATACTCAATTATTACTACAAGAATTCTTGCATCATATCTCTCATATTATTGATTCGATTATTGTCACAAGATCATCGTGATAATATTTTATATATTATTAAATCAATAATTGAGACGACAAAGTTATTCATATTATTAAATTACAATATTTACAAGATGGAGGTATAGATGGAGTTACTATACTGTTATTCGTATTTTCACATGATTATAACTATTGAATTACATGATTGAACTATTGATTCACATTATTTACTATTAGGGGAGGTGGTGCAAGTTTGATAATACTTACAGGACTAAATTAAACATGAAAGAAAAGTTGGAGGTATTGTACTGTAATTTTTCGAGCTCCAAAATGTGCAATTATCGAAACTATATTTTTCTATAAATAGAAGCTCATTCTTCCTTCATTTCTCACCAATTCACTAAAGCTATAGAGAAATTATTATACAGAGAAATTATAGAGAGAAAGAAGAAGAGAAGTCTGCTACCTCTCTATTCCAAAGATTCGACTTTTATTCTAAGGTAAGGGTATTATTTCTTTCAGTATTCATAAAGAGAGCTTACGTTATTTCATTCTTTATTATTATGTTGAATAATATGTACATGCAAGTACCGCATACATGGTGAAATTCTTTCGTTATTTCATTCTTTATTATTATGTTGGAATAACCGTACATGGCAAGTACCGCATACATGGTGAAATTCTTCTATTATTCCATTCTTTATTATTCTGTTGGAATATCCTGTCTGTGCGAATTATGCTAGACCTGGTTCCATTCTTTATTATTTTATTGGAATAACCTATCTGTGCGGTCTATCGCATACATGGTGAATTCTTTGTTATTCCATTCTTTATTATTCTGTTGGAATATCCACATCAGCATGCGATTACGCTGAGACTGGTTCCATTCTTTATTATTCTGTTGGAATAACCTGTCTGTTCGGTCTATCGCATGCATGGTTAATTCTTCTGTTATTCCATTCTTTATTATACTGTTGGAATATCCTGTATGTGCGGTTTACGCATGACCTGGTTCCATTCTTTATTATTCTGTTGGAATATCTGTCTGTGCGGTTTACGCATGACCTGGTTCCATTCTTTATTATTCTGTTGAGAATAACCTTTATGCGGTCTATCGCATGCATAGTGAATTCTTTTGTTATTCCATTCTTTATTATTCTGTTGGAATAACCTGTCTATGTGAATTACCGCATGCACGGTGAATGATCCTTTGTATTCATATGAATAGTATTTTCATTCAAAATGGGGTTTCTGCTAAGGGCAGTTTCATAATTTTTCTGACCCTCAAAAATTCTGGAAAAATTTGAAATGATAATTTGATGAGTTTTCTAGATTATGTCCAAAAATGACGATTTTTGGATGTATAGATTAAGAGTTATGGATTTTATGGGAAAAGACTATTTTAAAAGTAAACCCTTATAACTCTTTGTGGTTAACTCCAAAATTGGTGAAATTTTTATTGGGAGTACATGTATATAGCAGGAGTATATCTTATAAATTTTGGAATTTTTGGACAAAAGTACAATTTATGATAAATGTCTTAATATAATAGTTTTAATATATGAAAAATAGTAAATGAATTTTAAAAATTCGAGAGAAAAATATATGTTCAATATGGGACTATATTACGCTAAATCCCTTTAAAAGAAATATTTTGGGACTGATTTGGTATTTTTCATGAAAATGAACTAGTTATGAGTAAATGAATTAAATATGTTATGTGAAGTAACAAAATTGGAAAATAGGATTTTATGGCTTGGGAATCCTATATAGGGTATATGCAGATTTTTGTTGAGGGATTTGATCATTGGTGATGAAATCTTATGAGTATGGCATTTTTAAATGATTAAAATGCATTATTTGGTAAAGTGTAAACAATTGAAATAAATTATTTATAAGTTTAAGAAGTGATTAAAATATTATTATAATATTAATAATATTAGATTATGAGTTTATTAAGTGATTAATAATATTTGGATAAATTTAAAGTCTTTAATATTTATTCTTGATTTCGTTTGATTATTGCTTATATCATTGTCATCATCCACATGCTTATATTGTGATGAAAGTCATCTTTGGCTTACGTGCATAGATGGACTTGGTATGATTATGACCGTGGATTATTCGGTATAATCATGAATAGTAATGTAACGAATGATGTGGTAAAAGTCCTCATTGGTGCAGTAGTGCGTTGATGGGCGAGTTTTTGGTATGATTATGACCGAGGATTATTCGTTATAGTCATGACCATTGATGATTTAATGAATATCCTTGGCCCGTAGTGCAGGGATGCTTCGATGATGTGGTTTATTTATTAAGCTGAGTCTCAGCGATAAAAAAGTTGATGAAAATATTTTAAATCATAGAAGATAGTAGATATCATGCTCTACTTAACTCTTCTAATGGATTTCTTATTCCGCTGCAGTTAAACTTGATGTCTATTGTATTTTATCAGTTTAACATTGTTGAAGACTAATGATAATTTATTATGCATTATCTTAGTCATAATATTTCTTACTGGGCTAGTTGAGCTCACCCTTTCTTTCATCGTTCTCTCTGTGAAATGAGAATATAGCTGGGACGAGTCGGGAAACAGAGTGACGGTCCAGATGATAACATTAGTAGTCCTCACTATTCTGTTAAATAGTGTGATAATAAATGTAATGAGGACTGCATTGAGTGTGGATATTGTCTAGATGACAATATTTGTATTAAAACTCATAGCATATGTTTTGTCGTATATTACACGACGTTTGTATAATTAAGTTTGTATTTGTATTCTGTACCATGTATTTGGCGACTCAAGATGGGTGATGTATACCTGTTTTGGGGGCGTCACAATTGGTATCAAAGCTTAGGGATATGATCTCTAGCTGAGATGTGAGACAAGAACTAGGAGAGGAGAGACAGGGAATTCCTTCACTAGTATGACCTACCTAAGTTTATTTGGTATTTAATTGGTCGGTCAGAGTATAGGGATAATATGTGATATGTTAATTAATCCTTGTTTTGTAGCAGTGTTTGAAAATGGCAGCTGAAAATGTTCACAATGGAGAGAATGAGACCGTTGAGACACCTTTAATCACTAACCAGGTTAATGTGATGTTAAATGAAGAAGAAATTAGAGATATCTACGTGGTGAGTGAAGAACTATTAGTTGCACCCGAGCTAGTTACAGAGGTAGCAGCTGAGAGTGAGGAAGAAGAAGAACCTGAGGAGAATTTATTAGAAGAATTTTATGATCAAAATTTATAATTTCAAGATCGTATTCATGAGTTAGAAGAGCAGACTGAAGAACGACAGGCGGTCGTGGAGCAAAGAGATATAACAATTCAAAATTGTGTTACCCGATGTGCGATGCTCGAACAGAAGCACTCTTTGGAAGAGTATAAGATATTAGAGCTGTAATCTGAGAATGCTATGATCAAAGTTCTGATGAAAGAAGAAACAACTGAATGAAGGAGAATAGATGATGCATGGGTAGAAGCCGCACGACGCGTAGATATTGTAGAAAAAGACGTTCGATCCAATAAGGCCAAAATAGATAAAAACGGATTTTGCTTTTTGGACAACAATTGGGAGAATCTAACATCGAATTCAGAATTACCCTGTGCATAGAGGTCAACCCCAATTCAATATGGATCGGAGAGTAATGATTCAAATCATGGATCAGGAATGTGACGAAGCAATTAAGGGTGGAATGTGCCCTATAGTAAAGTCAAATCCGGTAGTTTAAGTGAGAGTGTTTGTCGAGAAACCCGTACGAAGTTATTACTGGTAAGTTAATTATAAACTATTATGAAGTCTATACCTTATTCGATACCAGTTCCACCCACTCTTTTATTTTTCCTACTTGCAGTCAATGTTTAAATTTGACTCCGGAGAAATTAGACTTTGATTTATCTGTTGAAACTTCGTTGGGAAAAACCTTCGTTACCTGCACTATTTATAAATCCTGTTTGATTCAAATCAACACTTTCACGTTACCTGTCGATCTTATCTCTTTTAAAATACTTGCATTTGATGTGATTTTAGGAATCGATTGGTTAACTACTCATCATGCTTTTCGTAAGGTTGTTAGCTTTCATATTCCTAACCAACTTGTTATGCAAATTCAAGCAACCAAACCACTAAAGTCAATCATTGTCATATCAAGCCATAAGTAGAGAGCCCCGAGCCTTTCGCTGGTGACTTCCTTGTGTGGAATGCATCAAAGCCAGACTATCCGTAGGGGACGTCGTGAATAACGGTGGCAAGTTAATAGGTATCAATGTGACGTGCTATCCAAGTCTTGGATGAGAGTCACGATTTTGAATGATATTTCTATTGTTAATAAATTTCCTGACGTATTCTTGAAGACTTCTTAGCCTAACCCTAGAGCGTGAAATCAAATTTTGTATTGACCCCAGTACAAAACCCATTTCTAAAACCCTTAAATATTTCTTCAACCAAAACGAACGTATTATGCGCCAAAGACGTTGGCTCGAGCTGTTGAAGATTACGATTATACCATTCAATATCATCGTGGAAGAGCGAACGTGGTAGCTGACACATTAAGTAGAAGATCATATGCGTTTACGAGTGCGATGTTGTTAACACAAAAACCCATTTCGTATAACTTACAAATGATGAAGATAGAGTTAAAGACTCTAGGGACCCACGTGAAGATAACGAATATATGAGTAGAATCGACTTTAATCGATAAAGTTAAAATCGCTCAAGCTACATACTCAGAGCTGATGAAAATAAAGAAGAAGGTTCAAGAAGGCGTTATTCTAGAAGCAAAAGTCGATTAAGAGAGAAAACCGCAACCCTCGATTTTATTGGCCCATTTGAAATCCTTGATCGAGTAGGAACTGTGGCCTATAGACTCGTTTACCGCCAAGTATGTCGCGTGCTCATAACATTTTTCACGTATCGATGTTACGTAAATATGTGGATGACCCGAACCAGATTATTGAATTAGAACTAGACGAGATAGCAGAAGATTTAACGTTTGATGAGATACGTGTTAAAATCTTGTATAAGAAGGATCATATTCGACACTCAAAGGTTATACCTCAAGAGTTGGAATATGAAATGAAGTCAAGGTATCCTCATCTCTTCGGCATACCAGGTACTTACGTAAATTTCGAGGGCGAAATTTCATAAGGAGGGGAGATTGTGAGACCCCAAATTTTATGAATAAAGATTTAAATTTCTCGTGTTTTTTTTAATATTATGGTGTGGATTTGATATAATGTTATAGTTGTGGATAATATTTACAAATTTTGCAAAGTATGCAAGTTGTTATAAAATATTCGTTTGGTCGGGGAATATTCTTTTTGTCGGGGAATATCCGTACGATGACACAATCATTGGTGGACCCCACAAAAGAAGTATTGTCGTAGTTAAAAAGCATGTAATTATCATTTTATAAAAATAACGGCGAAAAGTGTTACCGTTAAAGCTGTTGAACTACCCTTAGTAGTAAAAGAAATACGATGTCTACGCGTGGTTGCATAGTAGCACACGTTATTGATTATTGATGTTTACGTAAGAAGTCACTCAGTTATACTCAATTATTGCTACAGTAATTGTTGCATCATATCTCTCATATTATTGATTCGATTATTGTCGCAGTATTATCTGCATAATATTTTATATATTATTAAATCAATAATTGAGACGACACAGTTATTCATATTATTAAATAACAATATTTACAATATCTAGAAGTTCTGTTAAGGAGAGGTTTGGTCACCTAATTGCGCGCTAATAAGGAGAAATCCTTATCGAAAAGCCCCCTCTTTCCTGAGAACGACCTGATTGTTAAATATTATGAGTTATAATATTAATGATGAATAAGTTCGTGTTGATTAAAGATGAATTTGATAGTTCCATTGTGTTGGGATTATTAGTGTTAGTGGAAATCGACATCTATTCTGATGATAATTGATGTCAGGGGGTTATTTTGATAAATCGGGTAATTAATCGGATAAATGAGCAATTAATTGCTAATAATTCACATGCTTATATAACTATTTGTTCACATGTGTGTACTATTAAATCACATTCATGTACTATTAGGGGAGTTGGTGCAAGATTGATAATACTTGTATGACTAAGTTAAAGATGAAGGTATAAATGGAGGTACTATACTGTTATTCGTATTTTCACATGATTATAACTATTGAATCACATGATTGAACTATTGATTCACATTATTTACTATTAGGGGAGGTGGTGCAAGTTTGATAATACTTGCTGGACTAAATTAAAAATGAAAGAAAAGTTGGAGGTATTGTACTGTAATTTTTCGAGCCCCAAAACGTGCAATTATCGAAACTATATTTTTTTATAAATAGAAGCTCATTCTTCCTTCATTTCTCAACAATTCACTAAAGCTATAGAGAAATTATTATAGAGAGAAATTGTAAAGAGAAAGAAGAAGAGAGGTCTGCTACCTCTCTATTCCAGTATCCAGCTTTATTCTAAGGTAATGGGTATTATTTCTTTTGTATTCATGAAGAGAGCTTCTGTTGTTCCATTCTTTATTATTATGTTGGAGTAACCTGTCTATGCGAAGTAATGCATACATGGTGAAATTCTTCTGTTATTCAATTCTTTATTATTATGTTGGAATAACCCGTCTATGCGAAGTACCGCATATATGGTGAAATTCTTCTGTTATTCCATTCTTTATTATTCTGTTTGTTATATCCTGTTTGTGAAGATTATGCTAGACCTAGTTTCATTCTTTATTATTCTGTTGGAATAACCTGTCTGTGCGGTCTATCGCATGCATAGTGAATTCTTTATTATTCCATTCTTTATTATTACATTGGAATATCACATGCGTGTGGATTACGCTGAACTGGTTCCATTCTTTATTATTACATTGAAATAATAACTCATGCATGCGATCTATCACATGCATGGTGAATTCTTTCGTTATTTCATTCTTTATTATTACATTGGAATATCACATGCATGCGGTTTAAGCATGACTGGTTCCATTCTTTATTATTCATTGGAATATCACATGCATGCGGTTTATGCATGACTGGTTCCAATCTTTATTATTCGTTGAGAATAACTCATTTATGCATGTGGTCTATCGCATGCATGGTGAATTCTTACATTATTCCATTCTTTATTATTCATTGGAATAACTTTGCTTATGTGGATTATCGCATGTATGGTGAATGATCCTTTGTATTCATATGAATTGTATTTTCATTCAAAAGGGGTTTCTTCCAGGAAGTTTCGTAATTTTTTGACCTCAAAAATTGCGGAAAAATTTGAAATGATAATTTGATGAGTTTTCTAGATTGTGTCCAAAATGGCGATTTTGGATGTATAGATTAAGAGTTATGGATTTTATGGGAAAAGACTATTTTAAAAGTAAACCCTTATAACTCTTTGTGGTTAACTCCAAAATTGGTGAAATTTTTATTGGGAGTACATGTATATAACGGGAGTATACCCTGTAAATTTCGGAATTTTTGGATAAAAATACAATTTATGATAAATATCTAAATATTCAGTAATTTTGGCCATATGAAAAATAGTAAATAAATTTTAAAAATTCCGAGAAAAATATATGTTCAATATGGGACTATATTCTGCTAAATTCCAGAAAAGAAATATTTTTGGGACTGATTTGGTATTTTTCATGAAAATGAACTAGTTATGAGTAAATGAATTAAATATGTTATGTGAAGTAACAAAATTGAAAAATAGGATTTTATGGCTTGAGAATCCTATATAATATGCAGATTTTTAATGAGGAATTTGATCATTGGTGATGAAATCTTATGAGTATGACATTTTTAAATGATTAAAATGCATTATTTGGTAAAGTGTAAACAATTGAAATAAATTGTTTATAAGTTTAAGAAGTGATTAAATATTATTATAATATTAATAATATTAGATTATGAGTTTATTAAGTAATTGATAATATTTGGATAAATTTAAAGTCTTTAATATTTATCCTTGATTTCGTTTGATTATTGCTTATATCATTGTCATCATCCTCATGCTTATATTGTGATGAAAGTCATCTTTGGCTTACGTGCATAGATGGACTTGGTATGATTATGACCAGGTATTATTCGGTATAATCATGACCGTAATGTAACGAATGATGTGGTAAAAGTCCTCATTGGCCGGTAGTTTATTGATTGACAGTTTTTGGTATGATTATGACCAGGGATTATTCGGTATAGTCATGACCATTGATGATTTAATGAATATCCTTGGCCCGTAGTTCAGGGATGCTTCGATGATGTGGTTTATTTATTAAGCTGAGTCTCAGCAATAAAAAAATTGATGAAAATATTTTAAATCATAGAAAATAGTAGATATCATGCTCTACTTGACTCTTCTAATGGATTGCTTATTCCGCTGCAGTTAAACTTGATGTCTATTGTATTTTATCAGTTTAACATTATTGAAGACTAATGATAATTTATTCTGCATTATCTTAGTCATAATATTTTGTACTGAACTAGTTGAGCTCACCCTTTCTTTCACTGTTCTCTTCAGGAAATGAGAATATAGTTGGGACGAGTCGGGGAACGGAGTGATGATCCAGATGATAGCATTAGTAGTCCTCACTATTCTGTTAAATAGTGTGATAATAAATGTAATGAGGACTCCATTGAGTGCGGATATTGTCTAGATGACAATATTTGTATTAAAACTCATAGCATATGTTTTGTCGTATATTGCACGACGTTTGTATAATTAAGTTTATATTTGTATTGTGTACCATATATTAGGCGACTCAAGATGGGTGATGTATACCTGTTTTGGGTGCTTCACATCATATCCCTAAGCTTTGATACCAACTGTGACGCCCCCAAAATAGGTATACATCACCTATTCTGAGTTGCCAAATACATGGTACAAAATACAAATACAATCTTAAATATACAACATGAGCTGTGAGTTTTAATACAAATATTGTCTTCTAGATGATATTCAAACTCAAAATAAGTCCTCAATACATTTATTATCACACTATTTCATAGAATAGTGAGGACTACTAATGCTATCATCCGGACCGCCATTCGCTTTCTCGACTAGTCCTCGCCACGCTCTCATTTCAAGAGAACAATAAAAGCAAAAGGGTGAGCTTAACTAGACCAAGAAGAAATATTATGGCTAAGATAATGCAGAATAAATTATCGTTAGCCTTTCAACAAATGTTAAACCGATACAATATAACAAACATCAAGTTTAAGCTGCCAATGAAACAAGCAATCCATTAGAAGAGTCAAGTAGAGAATAAAATCTACAATCTTCTATGATTTAAAAGGTTTTTCATCACTTTTATCATCGAGACTCAAATTTTATTAAATAAACCACATCATCCCCGCACTACTACCAAGGATATTCATTAAGATATCACGACCACAAATTATCCATGCACTACGGCCAAGGATATTCGTGTTTTCATCAATGGTCGTCATCATGCCAACAATCGTCCCATCAATGCACTACGGGCAATGAGGACTTTTACCACATCATTTGTAACATTACGGTCATGACTATACTGAATAATCCCTGGTCATAATCATACCAAGTCCATCTATGCACTACAGGCCACATATGACTTTCAACATAATATAAACATGAGGATGGTGACAATGACATAATACTTCAATAAAACAAGTACAAGAATTAAATTTTAAAGATTTATAAGTTAATTTATCCTTAACTCAAAAACGTCCAAATTGTAAACATGATACTGCTTTGTGGAGTAAAATTCAAGAATGCTCAGAAGAATATTTCCATGAAAACAGAAGAATTTTATCATGTATGTGGTACTTCACATAGACAGTTTATTCCAATAGAATAATAAATAGTGGAACCAGGTCATGCATAATACGCACAAACATGATATTCCAACAGAATAATAAAGAATGGAATAACAGAAGAATTTCACCATGTATGGAGTATTTCGTATAAACAGGGTATTCCAATATAATAATAAGGAATGGAATAACAATAGCTCTCTTCATGAAAATGAAAGAAATAATACCCCTTACCTTAGAATAAAGCTGCATACTGGAAAAGAGAGGTAGCAAACTTCTCTTCTTCTTTTTCTCTATAATTTCTCTGTATAATAATTGCTCTATAGCTTTAGTGAATTGGTGAGAAATGAAGGAAGAATAAGCTTCTATTTATAGAAAAATATAGTTTCGATAATTGCACATTTTGGGGCTCAAAAAATTACAGTACAATACCTCCAACTTTACTTTTATTTTTAATTTAGCCCTGCAAGTATTATCAAACTTGCACCACCTCCCCTAATAGTAAATAATGTGAATCAATAGTTCAATCATGTGATTCAATAGTTATAATCATGTGAAAATACGAATAACAGTATAGTACCTCCATCTATACCTCCATCTTTAATTTAGTCATGCAAGTATTATCAAGCTTGCACCAACTCCCCTAATAGTACATGGATGTGAATCAATAGTACACACATGTGAACAAATAGTTATAATCATGTGAATTAATAGCAATTAATTTCTCATTTATCCGATTAATTACCCGAAAACTTCCAGACATTAATTATTATCGAAATAAATGTCAATTTTCACTAACACTAATAATTCCAACACAATAGAACTATCAATTTCATCTTTAATCAACACGAACTTATTCATAATTAATATTATAACTCACATTATTTAACAACCTGTGTCGCTCCTGGAAAGAGGGGCTTTTCGATAAGGATTTCTCCTTATTAAAGCGCAATTAGGTGACCAAACCTCTCATCGATGTAACTTATAGACATCATTAATATTGCAGATAATAATATGAATAACTTTGTCGTCTCAATTATTGATTTAATAATATATAACATATTATGCGAGATGATATGTGACAATAATTGAATCAATAATATGAGAGTTATGATGAAAAGAATTATCGTAGTAATAATTGAGTATAAGCGGTGACTTCTCACGTAAGCATCAATAACCAATCTGGTGCTACTTATACTAACTACGCCAGACATTGTACTTTTACTCTTTGGGTAGTTCAACAGTTTTAACTGTAACACTTTCGCCGTTATTTTTATAAAAGATAATTTTATCATTTTTTACTACAACAATACTTCCGTTAGGGGTCCACCAATGATCGGTAGTCAGATTTAATATTCCCTGTTAAAATGAATATTCTCCGACCAATCGAATATTATATAACCACTTACTTATATTGCAAAATTTGTAAATATTACCCACAACTATAATATTATATTAAATCCACACCATAATATTCAAAAAAATATTTCGAGAAATTTAAATCATAAAATTTGGGGTCTCACACTACAGGCCAATGATATTCATGTTTTCAACCATGATCATGATTATACTGAATAATCCCTGGTTATAATCATACCAACAACTGCCCATGAATACACGTAAGCCAAAGATATACAACCAATAATTAACGGTTCATCTTTTCACGTAAGCTAAAGATATACAACTATAAAACCAATAATTAACAGTCCATCGTTACACGTAAGCCAAAGATATACAACTATAAAACCAATAATTAACAGTCCATCTTTGCACGTAAGCCAAAGATGACTTTCATCACAATATAAGCATGAAGATGATGACCATGATAGAAGCAAAAACAAGGATAAATATTAAAGACTTTAAATTTATCCAAATATTATCAATCATTTAATAAACTCATAATCTAATATTATTAATATTATAACAATATTTTAATCACTTCTTAAACTTATAAACAATTTATTTCAATTGTTTACACTTTACCAAATAATGCATTTTAATCATTCAAAAATACCATACTCATAAGATTTCATCACCAATGATCAAATCCCTCATCAAAAATCTGCATATACCCTATATAGGATTTCCAAGCCATAAAATCCTATTTTTCAATTTTGTTACTTCACATAACATATTTAATTTATTTACTCATAACTAGTTCATTTTCATGAAAATAACCAAATTAGTCCCAAAAATATTTCTTTTCTAGGATTTAGCAGAATATAGTCCCATATTGAACATATATTTTTCTCGAAATTTTTAAAATTCATTTACTATTTTTCATATGGCCAAAACTGCCGAATATTTAGACATTTATCATAAATTGTACTTTTGTCCAAAAATTCTGAAATTTACGGGGAATACTTCTGTTATATACATGTACTCCCAATAAAAATTTCACCAATTTTGGAGTTAACCACAAGGAGTTATAAGAGTTTACTTTTAAAATAGTCTTTTCCCATAAAAGTCATAACTCCTAATCTATACATCCAAAAATCGTAATTTTTGGACACAATCTAGAAAACTCAACAAATTATCATTTCAAATTTTTCCAGAATTTTTGAGGGTCAGAAAAATTACGAAACCGCAAATGGATTTTCGCCCGCCATGCGGTAATCCACGTAGATAGATCATTTCCACAATTTAATAAGGAATGAATACAAGGGATCATTCACCATGCATGCGGTAATCCACATAGACAGGTTATTCCAACAGAATAATAAACAATGGAATAACAGAAGAATTCACCATGCATGTGATAGATCGCATGCACGAGTTATTCCCAAATGAATAATAAAGAATGGAACGTGTCATACATAATCCACACAGATGAGGATATTCCAACAAAATAATAAAGAATGGAATAACAAATGAAATTCACACGCATGCGATAAACCGCATGCAGAAAAGTTATTCCAATGTAATAATAAAGAATGGAACCGAGTGTAAAATGCGTAATCCGCATGCATGACGAGGATATTCCAATGAATAATAAAGAGCGAAACCAGGTCGTGTGTAATCCCATGCAGACGAGGATATTCCAATGAGAATAATAAAGAATGGAATAATAGAAGAATTTCACCATGTATGCAGTATTTCACATAGACAGGTTATTCCAACATAATAATAAGAAATGGAATAACAATAGCTCCCTTCATGAATACGAAAGAAATTGTAAGACCCCGAAATTTTTAAATAAAAAGGAATTTTCTCTATTTATTATTTTGAAATAGTAAGGGTTGATTTGATTAATGTGGATAGTTAAGGGTTAAATACATAAATATTTCAAAATAAGCAAGTGGTTATAAAATATTCATTGTTGTGGGAATATTCGTTTTGGTCGTGGAATATTAAATCTTGCGTGGGAATATTAAATGCGATATGGCGCTTGACCATGTGTGAGCCCATAACTGAAAAGCGAATGGATGAAGAAAGCGACAAATATAAGTTGTTTTTAAATAACTGGCGTAGTTTGTTACAGTTAATCTTTGTTGGAATACCGGTGGTTAAAAACACTAATACGCTGTTGTTGACAAGGTAGCACAGTATTGCACCAATTATTGATTCTTACGTGAAGAAGGCACTACTCAATAATGGTTCTGATAATTCTTATTCAAAGATTTTATTGAGTTAATAATTGTTGCGTTGATATTTTATATCTTTGTTGTTTCAATAATTGTCATTTACGTATTTTTCATTATCGAAGCAATAATTCATATTATCCGAATAATATTATTAGATAACATTATTGGCAATGTCTAGAAAGTTACATCTAAGGAGAGGTTTGGTCACCTAATTGCGCGCCAAGAAGAAGAAATTCTTATTGGAAAGCCCCTCTTTCTGAGGAAGGCGCACGGTTGTCAATATTGTGATTGTGACGCCCCAAAATTACGTATACGTCACCCATCTTGGGTCGCCACTTACATGGTACATAAATTCAAATACAACTTACTAATATAAGCATAGGTGCACAATACGACATAAACTATGATTTTGAATACAAATATTGTCTACTAGATATTATACAAACTCAAAAGGAGTCCTCATTACGACTATTGTCACACTATTTCACGAATAGTGAGGACTACTAATGCTATCCTCACGGACCATTACTTCGTCCCCGACAGGCTCGTCAAATATGTTCTCATTTCACGAAGAGAACGGTGAAAGAAAGGGTGAGCTCAACTATCCCAAAGAAGAAATATTATGACTAAGATAATGCGAGAATAAATTATCATTAGCCTTCAACGGTGTTAAAGCGATAAAATACAATAGACAACCGGTTTAAGCTGCGGTGGAATAAGCAACCCATTAAAAGAGTCAAGTAGAGAATAAAGTCTACTATCTTTTAGGTTTTAAAAGGTTTTCATCAATTTTTATCATTTGAGACTCGACAATAAATAAACCACCACATATAATCATCCACGCTGTACCACGGTCAAGGATTTTCATCAAATTATCAATGGTCATGACTATCTTAGAATCACCCCCCGGTCATAATCATACCAAAACTATCCATCAATTTGCATTCTAAAGCCATCGAGGACTTTTGTCACATCATTTATATCAAGTCATGATTATCCGAATGATCCACAGGTCATAATCATACTAAGTTCATCTATACACGTAAGCCAAAGATAACATAATATAACATGAGGATGATGACAATGACATAATAATTCAATAAAACAAGTTCAAGAATTATTTAATCCATGAATTATTAACGTCCAAATTATCAACATGATCTTTGTTTCGTGAGAGTTAAATTCAAGAATGATCGGAAGAATATTTCCATGAAAAGATATCTTTGGATGAAACATGAAATATCAAGGATATTCTACTAATTTCATGGAGTATAGAAGTCAAAGTTTTAACTAACTGGGTATAATAAAGAATGGAATAACAAAAGAAATCACCATGCATGCGATGCCCGCTTTGAAAGGTTATTCCACAGAATAATAATAACGGAACGAGTCGTGTGAAATTCACGCAAGCGGGATGTTCCAACAGAATAATAAAGATGGAACCGGATCCGGTGTAAAACACACGGATAGGATATTCAAGCGAGAATGATAAAGAGCGAAACCAGTCCGTTGTAAAACACATGCATGAGGATGTTCCAACGAGAATAATAAAGGCGGAACCCGGTCGGTGTAAAACACACATGCATGGATGTTCAATGAGAATAATAGAAGAATGTCACCAAGTATAGGGTAAATGGCGTATCTGAGTTATTCCAGCGAGAATAATAAGCAATGGAATAACATAAGGATTTCACCAAGTATATAGGGTATCTGGCGTATACAAAGGTTATGTATAGGGTATGCCACTTTTACTGAGTTATTCAAGCAGAATAATAGTGAATGGAATAATGAAGTTCTCTTCAAGAAGAAAGAATAACACCCTTACAGGTACAACAAATAATACCCCTACCGTAAAAAGAACCGAATATAGAAGTAGTGAAGTAGCGAGAATACTCTTCTTCTTTCTATAATTTTCTCTCTATAGCTTCTTTCTATAATTCTCTCTCTAGAGTTTCAATGAATTCGTAAGAAAATAATGAAGGAATGAGCTTCTATTTATAGGAAAATGGAATGCATAGTAACTAATCCATGAGCGGTCAGATTGATTTACTTTAATCGACGGTCCATATTTAAAGAAAAATCTTTTAAATAAAATATAATATATTCTATTTATATAAAAACATTTTACTATGCAAACACTATGCAATACTATGCAAAACACTATGCAAAACACTATGCAACACTATGCATAATAAAATATAATATATTCTATTTATAGAATAACTTTAATAAAGTATTCTATTTTATATAAAAAGATGTTTACATTTTATTACGTTAATAATACAAATAAAACAAAAGCGTCATTATCATTTATAATAATTCATATTATTAATCGACAATAATGGAATCAAACTGAGTGACTTCTCACATAAGCATCAATAATCAATACCGCAGTGCTACTACGCAACCACACGTACATCGCATTTTTACTTTTACCGAGTAGTTCAATAGTAACCACGGTAAAACTTCCATGTAGTTATTTGATAAAAAATATTTTTTGTCGTTTTCTCAATCCAAACAATAATTACATTATGGGGTCCACCAATGATTCCGTTGTCGAATATTCCCCGCTAAACCGAATATTCCTGACCAATCGAATATAATATAACCACTTGCATACTTTGCAAAATTTATAAATACTACCCACAACTATAATATTATCTCAAATTCACACTATAATATTAAAAATTATTTCGACTAAATTTAAATCTTTATTGATAAAACTGGGGTCTCACAATCTCCCTCCTTATGGAATTTCAGCCCTCGAAATTAAGTGCGATACTGATATAATAAAGAGGTGAGGATACCTTGAATACCTTTATCGTTGAAAATATTAAGTTCATCTTTGCAATCCGGCCCAAAGACATTCATTAACAATTCATCTTTGCACTACTGGGCCAAGGATATATAAGCGTAAAACCAATAATACCGAGACTCAAATTTTAATAGTATCACAACCATGAATTATCCATGCACCTCTTTGGCTAAGGATATTCGTGTTTTCAATTCTGGCCATGATTATACCGAATAATAATCCGTGGTCATAATCATACCAAGTCTATCAATGCACTACTGACCAAAGATGACTTTTACCACATCCATGAATTAATATTTCATTCTTTGAGACTCATTTCAATAATTAATCCATATCATCGAATCATCCCCGCACTACGTGCCAAGGATATTCATTAGTATCACGACCACGAATTATCCATGCACTACGACCAAAGATAATTGTGTATTCATTAGTATCACGACCACAAATTATCCATGCACTACTACCAAAGATAAGCGTGGATTCATTAGTATCACGACCACAATTATCCATGCACTACTGACCAAAGATAATCGTGTATTCATTAGTATCACGACCACAAATTATCCATGCACTACGGCCAAAGATAAGCTGTGTATTCATTAGTATCACGACCACAAATTATCCACGCATCACTACTGACGAAGATAAGCTGTGTGTATTCATTAGTATCACGACCACAAATAATCCATGCACTACGACCAAAGATAATTGTGTATTCATTAGTATCACGACCACAAATTATCCATGCACTACTGACCAAAGATAATTGTGTATTCATTAGTATCACGACCACAAATTATCCACTTTTCACTACCAAAGATAAGCGTGTATTCATTAGTATCACGACCACAATTATCCATGCACTACGGCCAAAGATAATCGTGTATTCATTAGTATCACGACCACAAATTATCCATGCACTACGGCCAAAGATAATTGTGTATTCAATAGTATCACGACCACAAATTATCCATGCACTACGGCCAAAGATAATTGTGTATTCATTAGTATCACGACCACAAATTATCCATGACTACTACCAAAGATAATTGTGTATTCATTAGTATCACGACCACAAATTATCCATGCACTACTGACCAAAAGATAATTGTGTTTTCAATTACGGTTATGATTATACCGAACAATCCCTGGTCATAATCATACCAAGTCCATCTATGCACTACAGGACACAGATGACTTTCAACATAATATAAACATGAGGATAATGATATAAAGAATCAATCAAATGAGATAAAGGATAAATATTAAACATTTATAATATAATTTATCCAGATTCAAGAATATCCCCATGTTTTCAATCACTTAATAATCTCATAATCTAATATCATTAATATTATAACAATATTTTAATCACTTCTTAAATTTATAAACAATTTATCTTAATTGTTTACGCTTTACCATATAATGCATTTAATCATTCAAAAATGTCATACTCATAAGATATCATCACCAATTATCAAATCTCTCAAAAAAATATGCATATACTCTATATAGGATTCTCAGCCATAAAATCCTATTTTCAACTTTTTGTTACTTCACATAACATATTTAACTCATATGTTCAGTAACTAAACTATTTTCATGAAAATACCAAATTAGTCCCAAAAATATTTCTTTTTTGGGATTTAGCATAATATAGTCCCATAATGAAAATATATTTTTCTCGGAATTTTTAAAATTCATTTACTATTTTTCAAAAATTAATTTCTAATTAATTCCTTAAGAAATTAGCTACCTCAAGTTTAACTCCAAAAATTCCCAAATCTTGGCAGGATCTTACACATGCTAACGTGAGCTTCTAGTTTAAATTTCACGGTCATCGGAGTTATAGAACTTCGGTTATAGCATTTTTCGTCGGAAAAACCTAAATATTGAAATAGTCATAACTTGCTCATTTTAAGTCAGAATGAGCTCATTTTTTGACAGGAGGTACTTTATACCATATACCTTCATGTCCCAAAAGGCCAGAATTTTTCTCATAATTTAAGTAGCCGAAACAGCCCCTTCAAGTTTCTGGGCAGTAGCATTTTCGAAATTTACAGCTTTGACCTCCTTTGCTAAAATCAGTCCACACAAAAATCTACAACACCTGTTCCATTAATTCCACTTGGATTAGTTAGGTAACTCATAGATCTAACTCTAGGACTTGACCACACTCAAAAATTCAAAATATAATAGGAGATATGGTCAATTGAATTTCATGTTACGTTTTTCACCAAAATCTGATTTTCAACTTTTTGTGATTTCTAAGAAACTTTCATGTTTTCACATAATAACCAACATAACTCATCATAACACTTACTAATACTTCATATACCCATAATTTTCATTAGTCCAATGCTTTTATTATGACTTTCATCATAATCCTCGTAAATGAGATCCTTTTAGTTGAAGAAATATTTGAGGGTTTAAGAATGGTTTTTTATCTTGGGGTCAATACAAAATTCGATTTAACGCTCTAGGGTAGGCTAGAAATCTTCAAGAATACGTCAAGAAATTTATTAATGATAGAAATATCATTCAAAATCATTACTCTCATCCAAGACTTGGATAGTACGTCACATTGATCTGACTGTGACTTCATCCCTTAACCTAGATAGCACCTCACAATGATACCTATAAACTTGCCATCTTTAGTCATGGCGTCGCCGAGAAAAGTCGGCCGGATTGCATTCCACACAAGGAAGTCAACAACGAAAGGTTGGGGCTCTTTACTTATGGCTTGATATAACGGTGATTAACTTTAGGGTTTGGTTACTTTGAATTCAGTATAACAAAGTTGGTTAGGAATATGAAAGCTAACAACCTTACAAAAAGAATAATGAGTAGTTAATCAATCGTTTTCAAAAATTACCTCAAAGGCAAGTATTTTCAAAGAGATAAAATCGATGAGGTAATGTGAAAGTGTTTATTTGAAACAACAAGATTAATAAGCAAGTGGAGGTAACGAAGGTTTCTCCCAACGAAGTTTCAATAGATAAATCAAAGTCTAATTTTTCCGAGTCAAATTTAAGCGTTGAACGCAAAGCAAGCGAGATAAAATAATGGGGGTAGAACCCAGATCTTATAAGGTATAGACTTCGCAAGAATTTATAATTAACTAACCCGTGCTAACCGTTCGAGTCACTTGCTTTTTAAGAAGTCATGAAAAACGCTCTTCATGAAACCACCGACTTTGTTTTATCCGTATCTGCCTTTGGTGCCACCGTCCTAGCTGGACTTGACTTCACTATACGACAAAATTGAGCTAAATGACCTTCTCTTCTTGAAATTTCCACTTCTATTATCTTTGCCATGATTACCACCGAAGTGGTTACCATTCTTAGCATGATAATTCCCCCACGATGGTTATCATTGTTATGATAGCCGTTGCCACCAGTATGATTATTATCGTGTTGTTGGTCGTTACCTTTTTGGTTGCTGACTCATTATCGCGCTCCAATAACCGAGCCCTATTCACAACATCTAAATACAAACACTGTCACAAAACAAGGGTTAATTAACATGCAACATATTATCACTATACTCTAATGAACCAATGAAATACCAAATAGACTTTAGGTAGGTCATACTAGCGAAGAATTCCCGTCTCTCCCTCCTAGTTCTTATTTCGCATCTTAGCTGGGATCATATCCTAAGCTCGATACCAAGTTGTGACGCCCCAAAATTAGGTATCGTCCACCCATCTTGGGTCGCCACTTACATAGTACATAAATTCCAAATACAACTTACTAATATAGCTATGGTGTACAATACGACATAAACTATGATTTTGAATACAAATATTGTCTACTAGATATTATACAAACTCAAAAGGAGTCCTCATTACAACTATTGTCACACTATTTCACAGAATAGTGAGGACTACTAATGCTATCCCTCGGACCATTACTTCGTTCTCGACTCGTCCCAAATTTATGTTCTCATTTCACAAGAGAAACAGTGAAAGAAAGGTGAGCTCAACTAGCCCGAGAAGAAATATTATGACTAAGATAATGCGAATAAATTATCATTAGCCTTCAACAGAGTGTTAAAGCGATAAAATACAATAGACAACCGGTTTAAGCTGCAGTGGAATAAGCAACCCATTAAAAGAGTTGAGTAGAGAATAAAGTCTACTATCTTTTAGGTTTTAAAAGGTTTTCATCAATTTTTATCATTTGAGACTCGACTTAATAAATAAACCACCACATATAATCATCCCCGTACCACGGTCAAGGATTTTCATCAAATTATCAATGGTCATGACTATAAGAATCACCCCTGGTCATAATCATACCAAAACTATCCATCAACGCATTACTGAGTGCCATCGAGGACTTTTGTCACATCATTTATATCAAGTCATGATTATACAAGAATGATCCACGGTCATAATCATACTAAGTTCATCTATGCACGTAAGCCAAAGATAACATAATATAACATGAGGATGATGACAATGACATAATAATTCAATAAAACAAGTTCAAGAATTATTTAATCCATGAATTATTAACGCCCAAATTATCAACATGACATCTTTGTTTTGTAGAGTTAAATTCAAGAATGATCGAAGAATATTTCCATGAAAGATCTTTGGATGAAACGCAAATATCAAGGATATTCTACTAATTTCATGGAGTATAGAAGTCAAAGTTTTAACCATTTGGGTATAATAAAGAATGGAATAACAAAAGAAATCACCATGCATGAGGTACCAGATAGACAAAGTTATTCCAATGTAATAATAATAATAACGGAACCGGTCGGTGAAATTCACACCAAGCGGGATGTTCCAACAGAATAATAAAGATGGAACGGATCCAAATTGTAAAACACGACAGATAGGATATTCCAACAGAATGATAAAGAAGCGGAACCGAGTCGGTGTAAAACACATGCGATAAGATGTTCCAACAGAATAATAAAAGCGAACCGGTCCGGTGTAAAACACATGCATGAGGATGTTCAATGAGAATAATAGAAGAATGTCACCAAGTATAGGGTAAACAGTGTATACAAAGTTATTCCAATGAGAATAATAAGCAATGGAATAACATAAGGATTTCACCAAGTATAGGGTATGCAGCGTGACACTGAGTTATGTATAGGGTATGCCACTTTTACAAAGTTATTCAACGGAATAATAATAGTGAATGGAATAATGAAGTTCTCTTCAAGAAGAAAAGAATAACACCCCTGACGGGTACAACAAATAATACCCCTTACCGTAAAAGAACTGAATATAGAAGTAGTGAAGTAGCAGAATACTCTTCTTCTTTCTATAATTTTCTCTCTATAGCTTCTTTCTATAATTTTCTCTCTCTAGAGTTTCAATGAATTCGTAAGAAAATAATGAAGGAATGAGCTTCTATTTATAGGAAAATGGAATGCATAGTAACTAATCCATGAACGGTCCAGATTGATTTACTTTAATCTGGCGGTCCATATTTAAAGAAAAATCTTTTAAATAAAATATAATATATTCTATTTATATAAAAACATTTTACTATGCAAACACTATGCAACACTATGCAAAACACTATGTAACACTATGCATAATAAAATATAATATATTCTATTTATAGAATAACTTTAATAAAGTATTCTATTTTATATAAAAAGATGTTTCTGTTTTATTACGTTAATAATACAAATAAAACAAAACGTCATTATCGCTATAATAATTCATATTATTAATCGACAATAATGGAATCAAACTGAGTGACTTCTCACATAAGCATCAATAATCAATATCGTATGCTACTATGCAACCACACGTATTACTGTACTTTTACTACCGAGTAGTTCAATAGTAACCACGGTAAAACTTCCGCCGTTATTTCAATAAAATATTTTTGTCGTTTTCTCAATCAAACAATAATTACATTAATGGGGTCCACCAATGATTCCGTTATACGAATATTCCTCGCTAAACCAAATATCCCCAGACCAATCGAATATAATATAACCACTTGCATACTTTGCAAAATTTATAAATACTACCCACAACTATAATATTATCTCAAATTCACACTATAATATTAAAAATTATTTCACTAAATTTAAATCTTTATTGATAAAATCTGGGTCTCACGGTGATTCTCGTAATATTATTTGTGAATAATTAATTATTGATTTATATGATGAGGAAAATATTGATTTTATGTGGATATAGATGGAGAAATTTTTAAAATGACAATTGTTGAAAATTAATATTTTATCTTTTTACGATAAAATAATTCATTTAAATATATTATTTTAATAATATATTAATTGGTGATATTTTTACAACGAATGTGGGATATATGAGTATACGAGGAGGAAGAGTATTTTTGTTGCAATAAATGTTTAAAACATGTTAAACATGTAAATTGGACCTCATTTATCGAATTTGAAATTTGATTATAGCATGTAAAATCGACGTTTGTGGATTTGGGTCAATTTCTATTTAGAATTTGGGAACACTTTCTTACGCAAAGTTGTAGAGAATTGAATTTCCTATAAAAACTTGCGAGATTGAATTTTCGATGAAAGGGCTATTTATTATGAATTATTGAAGTTAGGATTAATTGATTATCATTTTTTGGAGTTTTAAGTAAGTTTTGCATGAAAACGTTTTTGTCACTTATGGGACATGTGTTAGTGGTTGATTTCAGCTGATGGTGTGCGTGAGGAAGATGTGGAAAATAATATTATTAATATATTAAATTTTACGCTTTGGTGTTCTAAGCAATTTCCTATAAATAGGTGCTTAGGTTAGAATTGAAAATCACACGTAAGCGAAGTTTTTCTCTCTATATTATCGAGTATTCTTGTGAGTATTTTGAGTATACTTTGAGTATTGTTATACGGTGCAAGTCCAAGTCATAGCCTATATCCAGGTTGTTTCAAATTAGAAGTCTTGATCTTTCGAGGTAAGGGATGTTATTTTCTTCTCAAATGATATTATTTCTTCAATATCATTATATCTTGAAATGTTGATCTGAAGTTTTTATCAAATTTGGAACTTTTTTCATGTGGGGTTACTATTCATGAGTTCTTATTCATGAGTTACTATTCACGAGTTACTATTCACGAAAGTACTATTCATGAAGCGTGAAGATGTTTTTGTGGAATTTCTATCTTTTGGTGTCGAGTTACTATTCACGTATACGGTGATTATTCACATATATCTGAGACTATTCAATAGAAAAATAAAATTTCTTCTTTTCGTCTCAAAACATCCATTTCGGATACTAACTCGAGTGTATCCATGTTTTGATCATTCTTGAATTTTACACCACTATGATTATTTTTGAGGTATTTTTAGGCGTGGATAAAACCAAGTACGAATCCTTAATCCTTAATCCTTGTCATTTTGTTTCTTTGGATTCGTTTCTTTAAAAAATATTTTCATCATCCTCGGTCTTAAATGATGATATTATGGAATATCTTTGGCACGTGAAAGTAAAAGATGAATGATTTCTTAAGAATATCTTTGGCTTTCAGAAGTGCAAAAGATGAATGATTTCTGAAGAATATCTTTGGCCCGTAGTACAAAGATGAGCGGTGTTTAAATGAACATGACTAATCGATGAATATCTTTGGCTCAGTGCAAAGATGAATATTTGATTCGGATGTATATTGATTGATGTTACAGGATAAAAGATGAGCGATGAACTTTTAAATTCATATATAGAAGATAGTAGTTTGCATTCTCTACTTAACTCTTCTAATGAATTATTATTTCATTGTGAATATTGATTTAAAATTTGTTGTCTATTGTATTCTATTAGATTTTTCCTGTTGAAGACTAACGATAATTTGTTGTATATTATCTTAGTCATAATATTCTTTCTTGAGCTAGTTGAGCTCACCCTTTTCCTTTTGTTCCATTTTTTTCTCGGGAGGCGAGAATATAGCGAGTACAATTGGGTATGGAATGAAGGTTTAGAAAGGATTGTTTAGTAGTCCTCACCATTTTTGTAAAATAATGTATCAATAAATGTGATGAGGATTTATTTGAGTATAGATATTGTCTAGAAGATAATATTTGTATTCAAACTCACGATTTCTTGTTGTAATAATAAAGTTGTAGTTGTTTACATGTACCATGTATTGACAACCTCGGAATAGGTGATGTATACCTATTTTGGGGGCGTCACGGTTGGTATCGAGCTTAGGGATATGGTCTCTGGCGGAGATCGGGGAATAGAACTAGGAGGGAGAGACGAGTAAATCCTTCGCTAGTGTGTCCTACCTAAGCTTATTTGTTAGTTGGTGGATATATAGGGATATTATGTGATATATTGATTTCCTTAATTAACCCTTGTTTTATGGCGGTATTTGAGAATGTCATTTGGGAATATTAACAATGGAAATGAGACCGTGGAGATGCTGTACTCACCAACGAGGAGAAGCGTGCAATAGGTGGCAATGTTCCTCCTGTGAACAACACCATTGAGCGAGATGATGAAGCGAGGGGATGTTTAGAAGTTTTTGCGATTCATGCAAAAATCGAGACGAGGAGACTCGTGTTCAAAATACTGAGGAGGAAATGATAGCAATTCACGGGTTGTCACTGACAAGCGATTCAAAGAGTTGGGACCACGAATTTAAGGGAAAGCGAGATCCGATCATGGCGGAAACATGGGTCAAGCAAATTACCAAGATATTCGATGTCTTGGGATGCACGGAGAACAGAAGGTTCCATTCGCCACCTTTATGTTCCGTGGCGGCGAGAATACTAGTGGGAGTCTGCGAAGGCGTACCCATCCAAAACCGCACTCAAAGATGTCTTGGGAAAAGTTTGAAACTATTTAATGACAAATACTTTCACGAAAGTGTTCGTCATATGAAGGAAGTGGAGTTCATCAGATTAGAAGCGCGAACAACATGGCGGTGTCTCGATGACGAGGCAAAGTTTGCAGAGTTATCCGAGTTTGCACCTCATTTGGTGGAGAATGAGGAGCGATGACGCGGATGTTTCTTAGAGGTTTGAACCTAAGATACGTCGATATCTCATCTCTCATAAATTTTCTCTTTATTCGAGATGTTGTAAAGCAGGGCTCAATTATTAAGCGAGATAACGAAAGTACGGTCAATTGAGGGACCACAACGAGATCGTACAGAGATAGCGAGTCAGCAGAATAATGATAACCAATGAGAAAGAAAGCAGACGGACGATGAAATGGTAACCACTCTGGTGGTAATCATGGCCATGAAAATAGAAGAAGCGAGTCGAGGAGGAGATTTTAAAGAGGAGATTTAACAACGACCATGTGAAGATGACAGTCAGTTTTAAAGAATCGGTTCTAAGGGAGGAGAACAACCACCGGTCATATGCTACAAATGCGAAAAGAGGGACATATCGGTCAAAGCCGCCCACAACAGTTCAAGGTATGCTATAATTGTGGAAAGGAAGGACATATAGCTCGAGATTATACAAGAGCGAAACCTAGTTCAATGGGGGGACGGTGACTCAAAAAGATCTATCCGAGAAAAGTCAAAGTCAACGATTCCGGAAGAGCGTTTGTTGTATTTGGTCATAATGCGAGAACCCAAACGAAGTGATCACGGGTAAGCTATTTATAAATTCTTGCGAAGTTTATACCTTACTTGATACCGGTGCTACCCATTCATTTATCTCTCCTGCATGTGCTCAACGTTTAAACTTGACTCAGGAGAAATTAGACTTTGACCTATCTGTGGAAACTCAGTTAGGAGAAACTTTCATCACATCCTTCGTTTATAAATCTTGTTTGATTCAAGTTGGCACCATTACCTTACACATTGACCTTATCTCTTTAAAGATACTTGCTTTTGATGTGATTTTAGGGATTGATTGGTTAACTACTCATCATGCCAAAATTGATTGTTTTCGTAAGGTTGTTAGTTTTCATATTCCTAACCAACTTGACTGTTATTTAATTCAAGCAACTAAACCATTAAAATCAATCATTGTCATATCTAATCATAAAGCTATTCGTTTATTAAAAAGCGGATGTCAAGCTTTCTTAGCCCATGTTATGGATTTGAATAAAGACACGTCAAATTTGAATAATATTCCTGTTGTTATTGACTTTCCGACGTATTTCTCAAAGAACTTCCGGTCTACCCCGAGCGTGAAGTTGAATTCTTTATTGATCTTGAACACGGTACAAAGCCCATTTCTAAAACCCCATATCGAATGGCTCCTATTGAACTTCAGGAGTTAAAGGTCCAACTACGAGGAATTGTTGGACATCGGTTTCATTTCTAGTATATCTCCTTGGGGTGCTCCTGTTTTATTTGTAAAGAAGAAAGAGGCGGGAGTATGCGACTTTGTATTGACTATCGGGGAATTGAACCATGTCACTATCAAGAATAGGTATCCTCTACCTCGTATTGATGACTTGTTTGACCGGTTGTAAGGGGCACAATTTTTCAAAAATCGATCTTCGATTACGGATATCATCGGTGAAGATTAGAACCGAGGATATTCAAAGAGCGCCTTGTAACTCGGTATGGGCATTATGAATTCTTAGTTATGTCTTTCGGACTAACTAATGCTCCTATGGCTTTCATGGATATGATGAACCAAAGTATTCAAGGAATATTTGGATCAATTCGTTGTTGTCTTTATTGATGACATCCTCATATATTCCAAAAGCCTTGAAGATCATGAGCACCATTTGAAAATTTGGTACTCCAAAGGCTTCGTGAAAACCAACTATATGCCAAATTGAAGAAATGCGAGTTCGCGGCTTGAGGAAGTAGCATTCCTTGGGCGATGGTGTCGAAACATGGAGTATCTGTTGATCCGGCGAAGATTGAAGCAATACAAAGTTAGAAGCAACGAAGTCGGTGGTCAAGTACGTAGCTTTTTGGGCTTAATTTGGTTATTATCGGAGATTCATGGAAGGGTTTTCTCGAATCGCTACTCCATTAACTCGCCTAACTCGGAAGGATACAAAATTCGTTTAGAGCGATGAATCGCGAGAAAAGTTTCCAAGAGCTTAAGAGGAGACTTATTTAAGACTGTTTCTAACAATACCATCTGGTTCGGATGGATTTGTTATCTCTGATGATGCTTGAGTGCAAAGGGTTAGGATGTGTTCTCATGCAACGTGGGAAAGTCATAGCCTATGCCTCATGACAACTTAAAGAGTATGAGAGGAATTATCCTACTCATGATCTAGAGTTAGCAAACAAGCGTTTTCAGCGCTAAAGATATGGAGGCACTATCTATATGGGGAGAAAGTGGAGATATATTCGGACCATAAAAGCCTTAAATATTTCTTCACTCAAAAAAGAACTCAACATCTTGGCAATGACGTTGGCTCGAGCTATTGAAAGACTACGACCACACTATTCAATACCATCACGGTAAAGCGAACGTGGTAGCCGGCGCATTGAGTAGAAGATCATATCACGAGGGGAACGAAAAGTGCGATGATGTCAAGTATACGCGTAGAGCCAACTTTAATAGAAAAAGTTAAGGTTGCTCGAGCCCCAGGCCGGATGATGCGTATGAAGAAGAAAGTACAAGAAGGAGCTATTCCTAGGGCGAGAATTGATGAAGAAGGAATACTTGAGTCCACTCTAGACTTTGTGTTCCTAACGACTACGATTTGAAGTACAAGATTATGATGGAGGCACACAATACGCCATTTGCAATCCATCTGGAAGTACTAAAATGTATCGTGATCTTCGACATACATTTTGGTGGAACAATATGAAGAGAGAGATTGCAAAGTTTATCTCAATGTGTTTAACTTGTCGGCGTGTAAAGGCGGAGCATCTAGTACCTAAGGGTCCGTTGCAACCACTTGAGATTCCGGAATGGAAGTGGGAACACATTACCATGGATTTAGATTCTGGGTCTTCCTACGGTTTCTCAAGGCATCAATGCTATTTGGGTTATTGTTGATAGATTAACCAAGTCCGCTCATTTCTTGCCGATCACGGAGACTTATTCCCTTGAGCGTCTTGCTAGTATTTACGTGAATGAGATTGTGAGGTTGCATAGCATGCTGTATCCATAGTTTCATATCGTGACCCAAGATTCACTTCAAGATTTTGGGTTAGCTTGCAAAAAAGCTATGGGCGCGGATTTGCGATTTAGTTCGACATACCATCCCCAAAGCGGACGGACAATCGAGAGGACTATTCAAACTCTTGAAGATCTATTAAGACTACGTGTCCTAGACTTCAAGGGTAGTTGGGATAAGTATTTACCATTGGTGGAATTCTCTACAACAGCAGTTATCGTGCAAGTATAGGTGTGGCTCCATTTGAAGCATTATATGGACGAAAATGTCGTTCTCCAATATGTTGGGATGAGGTGGGTGAAGCAACATTGTTGGGACCCGAGTTAAATACGATATGACTACCGAAAAGATCCAAATGATTCAACAACGTATACAAACGGCACAAGATCGACAAAAGAGTTATGCGGATCTTCATCGAAAGGACGTGGAATTTAATGTAGGGGATCATGTATTGTTGCGAGTTGCTCCATGGAAGGGAGTTACAAGATTTGGGAAGAGAGGAAAGCTCAATCCACGATTTATTGGTCCATTTCAAATTCTTGACCGAGTAGGAAATGTAGCCTATAGACTTGCGTTACCTCCAAGTATGTCTCGTGTTCATAATATGTTTCACATATCTGTACTTCGTAAATATGTGAAAGACCCGAACCACGTTATTGAGTTAGAACCGGACGAGATAGCCGAAGACTTAACGTATGAGGAGGTACCTGTCAAGATCTTGGATAGGAAGGAGCATGTCCTACGCGCGCAAAGGTCATACCACAAGTTAAAGTTTTGTGGAGGAAACATGCTATAGAGGAAATGACCGGGAATTGGAAATGGAAATGAAAGCGAGGTATCCTCACCTTTTGAAACATCAGTGCGTCACGTCAATTTCGAGGACGAAATTTCATAAGAGAGGTAGGTTGTAAGACCTCAAATTTTTAAATAAAAGGAATTTTCTCTATTTATTATTTTGAAATAGTAAGGGTTGATTTGATTAATGTGGATAGTTAAGGGTTAAATACATGCAAATATTTTAAAATAAGCAAGTGGTTATAAAATATTCATTGTTGTCGGGAATATTCGTTTGGTCGTGGAATATTAAATGCTGTAGGGAATATTAAATGCGGCGGTAGTGACCCATGTGTGGGCCCCATGTGGAAAGCGAATGGATGAAGAAAACGACAAATATAAGTTGTTTTTAAATAGCGGCGTAGTTATTACAGATTAATCTTGTTGGAATACCCGGTGGTTAAAACACACTAATATGCGTTGTTGAGCGAAGCTTTACAGTATTGCACCAATTATTGATTCTTACGTGAAGAAGCCTTTACTCAATAATGGTTACGATAATTCTTCGTTCGGTATTTTATTGAGTTAATAATTGTTGCGTTGATATTTTATATTCTTTGTTGTTTGATAATTGTCATTACACAAGATTTTTCATTATCGAAAGCAATAATTCATATTATCCGAATAATATTATTAGATAACATTATTGGCAATGTCTAGAAAGTTACATCTAAGGAGAGGTTTGGTCACCTAATTGCGCACTTCAAAGAAGAAGAAATTCTTATTGGAAAGCCCCTCTTCTCAGGAAGCTGCACTGGTTGTCAATATTGTGATTACGTAATATTATTTGTGAATAATTAATTATTGATTTATATGATGAGGAAAATATTGATTTTATGTGGATATAGATGGAGAAAATTTTAAAATGACAATTGTTGAAAATTAATATTTTATCTTTTTACGATAAAATAATTCATTTAAATATATTATTTTAATAATATTTTAACGGTGATATTTTTACAACGAATGTGGGATATATGAGTATACGAGGAGGAAGAGTATTTTGTTGCAATAAATGTTTAAAACATGTTAAACATAAATTGAACCTCATTTATTGACTGAAATTTGATTATAGCCTGTAAAATCGACCGTTTGTGGATTTCGGTCAATTTCTATTTGGAATTTGGAAAAACTTTCTTCTGCAAAGTTGTAGAGAATTGAATTTCCTATAAAAACTCGCGAGATTCGAATTTTCTGATGAAAGGGCTATTTATTATGAATTATTGAAGTTCCGGATTAATTGATTATCATTTTTTTTGGAGTTTTAAGTAAGTTTTGCATGAAAAACGTTTTTGTCACTTATGGGACATGTGTTAGTGGTTGATTTCAGCTGATGGTGTGCGTAGGAAGATGTGGAAAAATAATATTATTAATATATTAAATTTTCTGCTTTGGTGTTCTAAGCAATTTCCTATAAATAGGGTGCTTAGGTTAGAATTGAAAATCACACCAGAAACTGAAGTTTTCTCTCTCTATATTATCGAGCGTATTCTTGTGAGTATTTTGAGTATACTTTGAGTATTGTTATACGGTGCAAGTCCAAGTCATAGCCTATATCCGGTGTTTCAGCTAGAAGTACTGATCTTTCGAGGTAAGGGATGTTATTTTCTTCTCAAATGATATTATTTCTTCAATATCATTATCTTTGAAATGTTGATCCAAGTTTTATCAAATTTGGAACTTTTTTCATGCTCGGGGTTACTATTCATGAGTTACTATTCATGAGTTACTATTCATGAGTTACTATTCACGAAAGTTACTATTCACGAGTACTATTCATGAAGCGTGAAGATGTTTTTTGTGGAATTTCTATCTTTTGGTGTCAGAGTTACTTATTCACGATATACAGATTATTCACGATATGGTACTATTCATAGAAAAATAAAATTTCTTCTTTTCGTCAAAACATCCATTCGGATACTAACTCGAGTGTATCCATGTTTTGATCATTCTTGAATTTTACACCACTATGATTATTTTTGAGGTATTTTTTAGGCGTGGATAAAACCAAGTACGAATCCTTAATCCTTAATCCTTGTCATTTTGTTTCCTTTGGATTCGTTTCTTTAAAAAATATTTTCATCATCCTCGGTCTTAAATGATGATATTATGGAATATCTTTGCTTTTGTAGTGCAAAGATGAATGATTTCTTAAGAATATCTTTGGCTCTGTAGTGCAAAGATGAATGATTTTGAAGAATATCTTTGGCCCGTAGTACAAAGATGAGCGCGGTGTTTAAATGAACATGACTAATCGATGAATATCTTTGGCCCGTAGTGCAAAGATGAATATTTGATTCGAGATGTATATTGATTGATGTTACGGAGGATAAAAGATAGGCGATGAACTTTTAAATTCATATATAGAAGATAGTAGTTTGCATTCTCTACTTAACTCTTCTAATGAATTATTATTTCAGCTGCGAATATTGATTTAAAATTTGTTGTCTATTGTATTCTATTAGATTTTTCCTGTTGAAGACTAACGATAATTTGTTGTATATTATCTTAGTCATAATATTCTTTCTTGAGCTAGTTGAGCTCACCCTTTTTCCTTTTGTTCCATTTTTCTCGGGAGGCGAGAATATAAGCGAAACGAGTCGGGGTATGGAATGAAGGTTTAGAAAGGATTATTTAGTAGTCCTCACCATTTTTGTAAAATAATGTATCAATAAATGTGATGAGGATTTATTTGAGTATAGATATTGTCTAGAAGATAATATTTGTATTCAAACTCACAGTTTTACTATTGTAATAATAAAGTTGTAGTTGTTTCTGTACCATGTATTGACAACTCAGAATAGGTGATGTATACCTATTTTGGGGGCGTCACAGAAATAATACCCCTTACTTTAGAAGAAAACTGGATACTAAAATAGTGAGGTAGCAGACTTCTCTTCTTCTTTCTCTCTATAATTTCTCTCTATAACAATTGCTCTATAGCTTTAGTGAATTGGTGAGAAATGAAGGAAGAATGAGATTCTATTTCTAGGAAAATATAGTTTCGATAATTGCACGTTTTGGGGTTCGAAATATTACAGTACAATACCTTTAACTTTTCTTTCATTTTTAATTTAGTCCTGCAAGTATTATCAAACTTGCACCACCTCCCCTAATAGTAAATAATGTGAATTAATTGTACAATCATGTGACTCAATAGTTATAATCATGTGAAAATACGAATTACAGTATAGTACCTTCATCTATACCTCCATTTTTAACTTAGTCATGCAAGTATTATCAATCTTGCACCACCTCCCCTAATAGTACATGAATGTGAATCAATAGTACACACATGTGAACAAATAGTTATAATCATGTGAATTAATAGCAATTAATTGCTCATTTATTCGATTAATTACCCGATTGGTCAATATAACCTCCAAACATCAATTATTATCGAAATAAATGTCAATTTCAACTAACACTATAAATCCCAACACAATGGAAATATTTTTCTCAAAAAATTCATTTTTGAAATTTCAAAGTTTGACTTTTTTGAAAAAGTCAACTGTTGACTTTTTTGACCAAAAAGTCAACCCCAGCAAATTTTGTGCTTATAGTCTATTTCTACTAATTTCATCGTCCCGGACTCAAATATCACGTCCGCGTCTCCAAATTCAACTCCGAACTCAACTTAGATTTTTAATAACATTCATAATTAATATTATAACTCACAATATTTAACAACCAGGTCGTTCCCAGGAAAGAGGGCGCTTTCTGATAAAGGATTTCTCCTTATTGGCGCACAATTAGGTAACCAAACCTCTCCTTGACAGAACATCTAGACATTGTCAATATTGCAAATAATAATATGAATAACTTTGTCGTCTCAATTATTGATTTAATAATATATAACATATTATGCAGATGATACTGTGATAATAATTGAATCAATAATATGAGAGATATGATGCAACAATTATTGTAGCAATAATTGAGTATAATTGAGTGACTTCTCACATAAGCATCAATAATCAATACCGTGTGCTACTATGCAACCACGCGTATTACTGTTCTTTTACTACCGATTATTTTATGACAACTTGCTTACTTTGAAATTTTTTCAAATATGACCCTTAACTTTAAACTTTTATCAATTTAACTATTTACCAAAATAGAAAAATTGAATACTTTTATTTCATAAAATTCAGGATCTCACAACTTCTTTCTCTCGAAGACTATCTCGACGCTTGCATGATGCTCCAACCACATTTAACAACTCAAAAACCTTGTTAAAAAACCAAGCAATGTGTTTATACTTACTAGCAATAGCTACAATAGTTAATTGGAGTTGATGAGTAAAATAATGGACATAAAATGCAAAAGGATTATCATTCATGATTAAGGTTTTGAGACCATTAAATTCACCTTGCATGTTACTGGCTCCATCGTACCCTTAACCACGTATTCTTGATAAACTTAGTCTGTGACTTGAGAAAAAGGTCTCAATTGCTTCTTTAAGCAATGAAGTAGTGGTACTAGTAACATGAACTGTACCAACAAAACGTTCAACAACACATCCCTTTCTATCCACATAGCGTAAAGCTATTGCCATCTAATCTTTGATTAAAATATCACGAGACTCATTAACTAATATTGCAAACACATCATCTCCAATATCACTAATGATAGCAATGGTAGTTTCTACTTCAACAAAATTTATAATATCTTTCTGAATATCACTTGACACCAATTTTAGATTTTTTGGAGCATTTTGCAACACAACATTTTTGATACTTTCATTGTGATTAGCAAGAAATTGTAGAAGCTATAAGAAATTTCCTCTATTAATTGAATCCTCATCTTCACCATGACCACGAATGGTTAACCTTGATGCAAAAGAAATCTTATGCAATCAAGTGATGCATTTTAGCGAATTCGATATTCAAGTCTCGTTTGTTAAATTGTTTAATAAAAACATTCTGAATATTTTGCTTTAGTTTCATCAAATCTTGACATTTACTCCAAGCTTGGTTATGAACACTGTGAGACCCCAAATTTTATGAATAAAGATTTAAATTTCTCAAAATATTTTTTTGAATATTATGGTGTGGATTTGATATAATGTTATAGTTGTGGGTAATATTTACAAATTTTGCAAAGTAAGCAAGTGGTTATATAATATTTGATTGGTCAGGGAATATTCGTTTTAATAGGGAATATTTGTACGACGACATAATCATTGGTGGACCCCACAACGAAAGTATTGTCGTAGTAAGAAAATGACAAAATTATCTTTTTATAAAAATAATGGCGAAAGTGTTACAGTTAAAACTGTTGAACTATCCGGTAGTAAAAAAGTACAGTAATACGCGTGGTTGTATAGTAGCACACAGTATTGGTTATTGATGCTTACGTGAGAAGTCACTCAGTTATACTCAATTATTGCTACAGTAATTACTGCATCATAACTCTCATATTATTGATTAAATTATTGTCACAATATCATCTGCATAATATGTTATATATTATTAAATCAATAATTGAGACGACAAAGTTATTTATATTATTATTTACAATATTGAAAATGTCTAGAAGTTCTGTCAAGGAGAGGTTTGGTCACCTAATTGCGCACCAATAAAGAGAAATCCTTATCGAAAAGCCCCCTCTTTCCTGGGAACGACCTGGTTGTTAAATATTGTGAGTTATAATATTAATGATGAATAAGTTCATGTTGATTAAAGATGAAATTGATAGTTCTATTGTGTTGGAATTATTAGTGTTAGTGAAAATCGATATTTATTTCGATAATAATTGATGTCTTGAAGTTATCGGGTAATTAATCGGATAAATGAGGAATTAATTGCTATTAATTCACATGATTATAACTATGTGTTCACATGTGTGTACTATTGATTCATATTCATGTACTATTAGGGGAGTTATTGCAAGATTGATAATACTTGCATGACTAAGTTAAAGATGGAGGTACTATACTGTTATTCATATTTTCACATGATTATAACTATTGAATCACATGATTGAACTATTGATTCACATTATTTACTATTAGGGGAGGTGGTACAAGTTTGATAATACTTGTAGGGCTAAATTAAAAATGAAAAAAAAGTTGGAGGTATTGTACTGTAGTTTTTTAAGCCCCAAAACGTGCAATTATCAAAACTATATTTTTCTATAAATAGAAGCTCATTCTTCCTTCATTTCTCACCAATTTACTAAAGCTATAGAGCAATTATTATAGAGAAAAAGAAGAAGAGAAGTCTGCTACCTCTCTATTCTAGTATCCAGGTTTATTCTAAGGTAAGGGGTATTATTTCTTTCATTTTCATGAAGAGAGCTATTGTTATTCCATTCCTTATTATTATGTTAGAATAACACATACATCGCCAATACCGCATACATGGTGAAATTCTTACATTATTCCATTCTTTATTATTACATTTGGAATATCACATGCATGCGTATTAGACATGACCTAGTTCCACTATTTATTATTACTCCGTTGGAATAACACATACATGTGAAGTACCGCATACATAGTGAAATTCTTACATTATTCCATTCTTTATTATTACTTTGGAATATCACATGCATGCGTATTACGCATAACACAGTTCCATTATTTATTATTACATTGGAATAACACATGCATTCGATTACATCGCGTGCACGTGAATTTGTTGTTATTCCATTCTTTATTATTACATTTGGAATATCCAAAATCTACGCGGATTTCGCATGACTGGTTCCATTCTTTATTATTCGGTTAAGAATAACTTGTCATGCGATTACATCACATGCATGGTGAATTCTTCTATTATTCCATTCTTTATTATTACGTTGGAATAACACATCATGTGGATTACCACATGCATGGTGAATGATCCTTTGTATTCATTCCTTATTAAATTGTGGAAATGATCTATCTACGTGGATTACCGCATGGCAAGCAAAAATCCATTTGCAGGTTCATATATTCTATTATACTCAGTTGATTAAAGTTTTAGCTTCTATACTCCATGAAATTAGTAGAATATCCTTGATATTTGCACTTCATCCAGTATATTTTCACGGAAATATTCTTCTGAGCATTCTTGAATTTTACTCCACAAAGCAGTATCATGTTTATAATTTGGATGTTTTTGAGTTCAGGATAAATTAACTTATAAATCTTTAAAATTTAATTCTTGAACTTGTTTTATTGAAGTATTATGTCATTGTCACCATCCTCATGTTTATATTATGTTGAAAGTCATATGTGGCCTGTAGTGCATAGATGGACTTGGTATGATTATGACCAGGGATTATTCGGTATAGTCATGACCGTAATATTACAAATGATGTGGTAAAAGTCCTCATTGGCCCGTAGTGCATTAATGGACAGTTGTTGGCATGATGACGACCATTGATGAAAACACGAATATCCTTGGCCCGTAGTGCATGGATAATTTATGGTCGTGATACTAATGAATATTCTTGGCCGTAGTGCAGGGATGACGTGGTTTATTTAATAAGCTGAGTCTCAGCGATAAAAGTGATGAAAAACCTTTTAAATCATAGAAGATATTAGATTTTATTCTCTACTTGACTCTTCTAATGGATTGCTTGTTCCGCTGCAGTTAAACTTGATGTTTGTTATATTGTATCAGTTTAACACTGTTGAAGGCTAACAATAATTTATTCTACATTATCTAAGCCATAATATTTCTTATTGGGCTAGTTGAGCTCACCCATTTGTTTTCATTATTCTCTTCAGAAAATGAGAACGTAGCAGGGAATAGTCGGGGAACGGAGTGACGGTCCAGATGATAACATTAGTAGTCCTCACTATTCTATGAAATAGTGTGATAATAAATGTATTAAGGATTTATTTTGAGTTTGAATACTGTTTAGAAGACAATATTTGTATTAAAACTCACAGCTCATGTTGTATATTTAAGATTATATTTGTATTCTGTACCATGTATTTGGCTACTCAGAATAGGTGATGTATACCTATTTTGGGGGCGTCAAAAACACTATTAGGCCCTCCAAAATGAATATCAAATCTCTCTTTCTTCTTCAATGTTGTGAAGCCGTTAGTATTGAAAGAATCACCACCCACTTATTTTCTAGTGTTCGGCCTAAATAGATAGCAACATAAGCAGAATGCCACATCAATAGCTATGCTATACTCCAACCAATTTCCATATTCTTTAAACTAAGAAGGATTAAATTTACGTCAGTATCCCCCAATTTGAGTCTATGGGAAGTTATGTTTGAGAGGCTGACAAGGACCCTTTAGCATGAATGTTCTTCTTACTTCATCTTAAATATTATGATGATACTTTGATATTTTCTTTCGCAACCCAGGGTTTGCTTCAAGATTTCCCAAATCTACTTTATCATCATCCTTTTTCTGATTTTTATTAGAACATAATTCTTCAAATGCAGAAACTTTTCTAAATACAAATTTGTCCATATTGGATGTTTAAAGAATTAAAGATATTATGAACTTAATTACAATAAAAACAAACTTGTGCCAAACTGCCAATTTCACGAACTCAAGTTTTGTTGAAAAAGGGACATATGCATCCAATTTAATAATACTAACAAAAGGGGGAAATTGTAAGACCCCAACTTTTTATAAATAAATTTTAATTTCCTCTATTAATTATTTTGAAATAGTAAGGAGTGGATTTGATTAATGTGGTTAGTTATGGGTAAAATATGTAAATTTTGCAAAATAAGCAAATGGTTATAAAATATTCATTATTGTTGGGGAATATTCGTACGACAGCGCAGCCATTTATGGGCCCCATAACAGAAAACTGTTGGATGCAGAAAATGTCAAGTATGAGTTTTTTTATGAATAACGGCGTAATTACGAATTGCTTGTTGGAATACACAGTGGTTAAAATACGATAATATCGTGGTTGCCGCGATAGCATACGCTATTGCACAGGGTATTGCATAATATTTTTAGATTATTGATTTTTACGTAAGAAGGTACTACTCAATAATTGCTACAGTAATTACTGTTAAATATTTTATTTTATTGATTCAATAATTGTTACGTTGATATTTTATATTATTATTGTTTCAATAATTGTCACTGCATAGTATTTCCCATTATCAGATCAATAATTCATATTATTTGAATAATATTATTAGATAGCATTATTGATAATGTCTAAGGAAGTTCTATCTAGGAAAGGGGTTTGATCACCTAATTGCGCGCCAGTAAGGAGAGATCATTATCAAAAAGCCCCTCTTTCTTGGGAAAGACCTGGTTGTCATTATTATGATTCTGTAATATTATTTGTGAATAATTTATTATTGATTTATATAATAAGGAAATATTTATTTTATGTGGATATAAATTGTGACGCCCCCAAAATAGGTATACATCACCTATTCTGAGTTGTCAATACATGGTACAGAAACAACTACAACTTTATTATTACAACAAGAAAGCGTGAGTTTGAATACAAATGTTATCTTCTAGACAATATCTATACTCAAATAAATCCTCATCACATTTATTGATACATTATTTTACAAAATGGTGAGGACTACTAAACAATTCTTTCTAAAACCTTTATTCCATACCCAGGCTCAGTACTTGCTATATATTCTCGCCTCACGAGAAGAAAAATGGAACAAAAGGAAAAGGGTGAGCTCAACTAGCCCAAAGTAAAGAATATTATGACTAAGATAATATACAACAAATTACCGTTAGTCTTCAACAGGGAAAAATCTAATAGAATACAATAGACAACAAATTTTAAATCAATATTCGCAGTGGAAATAATAATTCATTAGAAGAGTTAAGTAGAGAATGCAAACTACTATCTTCATGTATGAATTTAAAAGTTCATCGTCTATCTTTTATCCCTGTAACATCAATCAATATACATACGGAATCAAATATTCATCTTTGCACTACTGAGCCAAAGATATTCATCGATTAGTCATGTTCATCTAAACACTGTTCATCATCATTTGCACTACTACCAAAGATATTCTTGAGAATCATTCATCTTTGCACCACGGGCCAAAGATATTCAATAATATCATCATTTAAGACCGAGGATGATGAAAATATTTTAAAAAAGCGAATCCAATTGAAACAAAATGACAAGGATTAAGGATTAAGGATTCGTACTTTGTTTTATCCATGTTCAAAAATACCTCAAAAATAATCATAGTGGTGTAAAATTCGAGAATGATCAAAACATGGATACAATCAAAGCTAGTATCCGAATAGATATTTTGGACAAAAAGAAGAAATTTTATTTTTTAGGTGAATAGTGTCAGTATATCGTGAATAGTGCAGTATCGTGAATAGTAACTCAGACACCAAAAGATAGAAATTTCCCAAAAAACATCTTCACGCTTCATGAATAGTACTCGTGAATAGTAATTCGTGAATAAGTAACTCAAGAATAGTAACTTCGTGAATAGTAACTCATGAATAGTAACTCATGAATAGTAACCCAGAGCATGAAAAAGTTCCAAATTTGATAAAAGTTTCAACCAATATTTCAAAGATAATGATATTGAAGAAATAATATCATTTGAGAAGAAAATAACATCCCTTACCTCGAAAGATTAGTACTTCTAATTTGGAATCTGGGATATAGTCTTTGAAAGGAACTTGCACCGTCTAACAATACTCAAAGTATACTCAAAATACTCACAAGAATACGCTCGATAATATAGAGAGAAAACTTGATTTACGGTGTGATTTTCAATTCTAACCTAAGCACCTTATTTATAGGAAATTGCTTAGAACACAAAGCGAAAATTTAATAAATTAATAATATAATTATATAAATTTCCTCGCATGCCTAGAATCTGATTTCAGCCATCAAACACATGCCACATTCTAGAAAAAGTAAGAAAAAACGTTTTTCTAAATTTAAATATTTTAAACTTCAAAAATCAATTATTTTTGAACTTTGGAACTTCAATAATTCATAATAAATAGCCCTTTCATCAGAAAATTCGAATCTCATGAGTTTTATAGGAAATTCAATTCTCTACAACTGCGGAAGAAAGTTTTCCAAATTCCAAATACAAATTGGATGAAATCCACAAGCAGGCGATTTTTAATTTATAATCAAATTTCGATCGATAAATGGGGTTCAATTGAGCATGTTTAACATGTTTTAAACATTTATTGCAACAAAATACTCTTCCTCCTCGTATACTCATATATCCCACATTCGTTGTAAAAATATCATCATTATTATATTATTAAAATATAATAATATATTTAAATGAATTATTTTATCGAGAAAAAGATAAAATTTCAATTTTCAACAATTGTCACATTAAAATTTTCTCCATCTATATCCACATAAAATCAATATTTTCCTCATCATATGAATCAATAATTAATTATTCACAAATAATATTACAGAATCACAATATTGACAACCGGTGCGGTTCAGGAAGAGGGGCTTTCAATAAGAATTTCTCCTTCATGGTGCAATTAGGTGACCAAACCTCTCCTTAGACGAACTTTCTAGACATTGCCAATAATGTTATCTAATAATATTATTAGGATAATATGAATTATTGCTTCGATAATGAAAATAACGTGTAATGACAATTATTCAAACAATGACTAATTTAAAATATCAACGCAAAGACAATTATTAAATCAATAAAATCTTGAGCAATTAATTCTGTAACCATTATTGAGTAGTGCCTTCTTACGTAAGAATCAATAATTGGTGCAATCTACAGTGTCTTCTTGTGTTTTAACCACCAAGAGTATTTTAATAAAGATTAATATGCAGTAATAACTACACGTTATTTTTTAAACAACTTATATTTGTCGTTTTCTTCATCCAATCGCTTTTACGTTATGGGGCCCACACATGGTCGCTACCGCCGCATGCGAATATTCCCCAAAGCGGTCTTAATTTTCCACGACCAAACGAATATTCCCAAACAACAATGAATATTTTATAACCACTTGCTTATTTTGAAATATTTGCATATTTTACCCTAACTATCCACATTAATCAAATCAACCCTTACTATTTCAAAATAATAAATAGAAAATTAAATTTCATTAATAATAAGTTGGGGTCTTACAACCTCCCTCCTTATGAAATTTCGTCCTCGAAATTGACGTGACGTCCCTACTGGTGTTTGAAAAGGTGAGGATACCTCTCTTTCATTTCCATTTCCAATTCCCGGTCATTTCCCTATAGCATGATTCCTCCACAAAACTTTAACTTGTGGTATGACCTTTCTTGGCGTAGGACATGCTCCTTCTATCCAAGATCTTGACGGTACCTCCTCATACGTTAAGTCTTGGCTATCTCGTCCGGTTCTAACTCTATAACGTGGTTCGGGTCTTTCACATATTTCTGAAATCTGAGATATGTGCAACACATTATGAACACGAGACATACTCGGAGGTAACGCGAGTCTATAGGCTACATTTCCTACTCGGTCAAGAATTTGAAATGGACCAATAAATCGTGGATTGAGCTTTCCTCTCTTCCCAAATCTTGTAACTCTCTTCCATGGAGCAACTCGCAACAATACATGATCCCCTACACTAAATTCCACGTCCTTTCGATGAAGATCCGCATAACTCTTTTATCGATCTTGTGTGCGTTTGTATACGTTGTCGAATCATTTGGATCTTTTAGTCATCATCACATTATACTTCTCGGGTCCCAACGGTGTTGCTTCACCCACCTCGTCCCAACATACCTGAGAGCGACACTTTTCGCCCATATAATGCTTCAAATGGAGCCACACCTATACTTGCACGATAAGCTGTTGTTATAGGAGAATTCCACCAATGGTAAATACTTATCCCAAGCGCCCTTGAAGTCTCAGGACACGAGTCTTAATAAATCTTCAAGAGTTTGAATAGTCCTTTCGATTGTCCGTCTGGTTTGAGGATGGTATGCGAAGCGAATCAATAAATCTGTGCCCATAGCTTTTTGCAAGCTAACCCAAAATCTTGAAGTGAATCTTGGGTCACGATATGAAACTATGGATCTGGGCATGCCATGCAACCTCACAATCTCATTCACGTACATACTAGCAAGACGTTCAAGTGAATAAGTCTCCAGATCGGCAAGAAATGAAAAGCAGACTTGGTTAATCTATCAACAATAACCCAAATAGCATTGATGCCCCGAGAAACCGTAGGAAGACCCGTGAACGAAATCCATGGTAATGTGTTCCACTTCCATTTCGAAATCTCAAGTGGTTACCAACGGACCCTTAGGTACCGGATGCTCGCCTTTTACGTTGACAAGTTAAACACATTGAGATAAACTTTGCAATCTCTCTCTTCATATTGTTCCACCAAAATGTATGTCGAAGATCACGATACATTTTAGTACTTCCAGGATGGATTGCAAATGGTGTATTGTGTGCCTCCATCATAATCTTGTACTTCAAATCAGTCGTTAGGAACACAAAGTCTAGAGTGGACTCAAGTATTCCTTCTTCATCAATTCTCGCTTAGGAATAGCTTCTTCTTGTACTTTCTTTTTCATACGCATCGACCAAGATTGGGTGGCTCGAGCAACCTTAACTTTTTCTATTAGAGTTGGCTCTGTGCGTATACTTGACATCATCGCACTCATTCCGCATATGATCTTCTACTCAACGCATCACCTACCATGTTCGCTTTTCGGGATGGTATTGAATAGTGTGGTCGTAGTCTTTCAATAGCTCGAGCCAACGTCATTTGTCGATGTTGAGTTCTTTTTGAGTGAAGAAATTTTAAGGCTTTTATGGTGCGAATATATCTCCACTTTCTCCCCATATAGATAGTGCCTCCATATCTTTAACGCGAAAACGACTGCTACCAACTCTAGATCATAAGTAGGATAATTCCTCTCATACTCTTTAAGTTGTCGCGAGGCATAGGCTATGACTTTCCCACGTTGCATGAGAACACATCCTAACCCTTTGCCTGAAGCATCGCTGTAGATAACAAATCCATCCGAACCGGATGGTATTGTTAGAACAGTCTTAGAAATAAGTCTCCTCTTAAGCTCTTGGAAACTTTTCTCGCATTCTTCGCTCCAAACGAATTTTGTATCCTTCCGAAGTTAAATTTGGGTTAATGGAGTAGCGATTCGAGAAAACCCTTCCCACGAATCTCGATAATAACCACCTAAGCCCAAAAACTACGTACTTGATCCACCGAGGCCTCGGTTGCTCCCAACTTTGTATTGCTTCAATCTTCGCCGGATCAACAGATACTCCATGTTTCGACACCACGTGCCCAAGGAATGCTACTTCCTCAAGCCAGAACTCGCATTTCTACAATTTGGCATATAGTTTGTTTTCACGAAGCCTTTGGAGTACCAGCTTCAAATGGTGCTCATGATCTTCACGACTTTTGGAATATATGAGGATGTCATCAATAAAAACAACAACGAACTGATCCAAATATTCCTTGAATACTCGATTCATCATATCCATGAAATCCGCAGGAGCATTAGTCAATCCGAAAGATTTGACTAAGAATTTATAATGCCCATACCGAGTTCTGAAGGCAGTCTTTGGAATATCCTCGATTCTAATCTTGATTTGATGATATCCGAGCTAAGATCGATTTTAAAAGAATTGTACCCCTTGCAATGGTCAAACAAGTCATCAATACGAGGTGAGGATACTTATTCTTGATGGTGACATGGTTCAATTCCAGATAGTCAATACAAAAGTCGCATACTCCGTCTTTCTTCTTTCACGAATAAAGCAGAGCACCCTAAGGAGATGTACTTGGGGACAGAATGAAACCGATGTCCAACAATTTCTGTAGTTGGACCTTTAACTCGAAGTTCAATAGGAGCCATTCGATATGGGTTTTAGAAATGGGCTTTGTACGGGTTCAAGATCAATAAAGAATTCAACTTCACGTTCGGGGGTAGGCCGGAAGTTCTTTGAAATCGTCGGGAAAGTCAATAACAACAGAATGTGGCGCCCCAAAATTAGGTATACAACACCCATCTTGGGTAGTCGGATACATAGTGATACGGAATTTAAATACAACTTACTAATATAAGCGTAGGTGTGCAATCGACATAAAGCGTGAGTTTGAATACAAATATTGTCTACTAGATATTATACAAACTCAAAGGAGTCCTCATTACAATTATTATCACACTATTTCACGAATAGTGAGGACTACTAATGCTATCCTCGGACCATTACTCCGTTCCCCGAGCTCGTCCCGGCTATGTTCTCATTTCACGAAGAGAACGGTGAAAGAAAGGGTGAGCTCAACTAGCCCGATGAAATATTATGACTAAGATAATGCGAGAATAAATTATCAATAGCCTTCAACAGTGTTAAACCGATAAAATATAATAAACATCAAGTTTAAGCTGCGGTGAACAAGCAATCCATTAAAAGAGTCAAGTAGAAAATAAAATCTACTATCTTTTATGATTTAAAAGGTTTTTCATCTTTATTAAAGTTGAGACTCGACTTTAATAAATAATCCACATCATCGAATCACCCACACTTTTCGGCCGAGGATATTCTTTAGTATCACGACCACAATTATTCATGCACTACGGGCGAGAATAGTTGTGTATTCATTAATGGTCATGATCATGCCAACAATCGTCCATCGATGCACTACTACCATCGAGGATTTTTACCACATCATTTGTAACATTACGGTCATGATTACACTTAGAATAATCCACAGTCGTAATCATACCAAGTCCATCCATGCTCTCTGAGGCCACGAGATGACTTTTAAAAAACTTATAAACATGAGGATGATGACAATGATATAAGAATTCAATAAAACAAGTTCAAGAATTATTTTATCCGAGGAATTATTAACGTCCAAATTGTCAACATGATCTTTGTTTTGTAGAGTAAAATTCAAGAATGATCGGAAGAATATTTCCATGAAAGATCTTTGGATGAAGCGCAAACATCGAGGATATTCTACTAATTTCATGGAGTATAGAAGTCAAAGTTTTAACCAATTTGGGTATAATAAAGAATGGAATAACAAAAGAAATCACCATGCATGCGATGCCGGCTTTGGTGAGGTTATTCCAATGAGAATAATAATCGCGGAACGGTCGGTGAAATTCACACGCAAGCGAGGATGTTCAATGAGAATAATAAAGATGGAACCGGATCCGGTGTAAAAACACACGAGATAGGATATTCAACAGAAGAATGATAAAGAGCGGAACCGGTCGGTGTAAAACACTGAGCAGGATGTTCCAGCGAGAATAATAAAAAGGCGGAACCGGTTAGGTGTGTAAAACACACGCACGTTTGTTCCAGCGAGAATAATAGAAGAATGTCACCAAGTATAGGGTAAACCAGCGTATCTAAAAGTTATTCTTCAACGAGAATAATAAGCAATGGAATAACATAAGAATTTCACCAAGTATAGGGTATGCCAGCATTATATACTGAAGTTATGTATAGGGTATGCCACTTTTACTGAGTTATTCAATAGAATAATAATGAATGGAATAATGAAGTTCTCTTCATGAATAAGAAAGAATAACACCCACTTACGGTACAACAAATAATATTCCTACCTTAGAAGAAGGCGAATATTGGCAAAGTGAAGTAGTAACTAGCTTAGTAATACTTTTCTTTCTTTCTCTCTATAGTTTCTCTCTCAGAGTTTCGGTGAATTCGTAAAGAAAATAATGAAGGAATGAGCTTCTATTTATAGGAAAATAGAATGCATAGTAATTAATCCATGAGCGGTCCAGATTGATTTACTTTAATCGGCGGTAATATTTAAAGCAAAATCTTTTAAATAAAATATAATATATTCTATTTATATAAAAACATTTTACTATGCAAACACTATGCAACACTACGAAAAAAACACTATGCAACATTTATGCATAATAAAATATAATATATTTTATTTATAAAATAACTTTAATAAAGTATTCTATTTTATATAAAAGATGTTTACATTTTATTCGTTAATAATAATATGAATAAAACAAAAGCGTCATTATCGCATTATAATAATTCATATTATTAATAATAACAATAATGGAATAAATGAATGACTTCTCACATAAGCATCGATAATCAGTATACTAAGTGACTTCTTATGCAACCATAACGACATCGTTTTACTTTTACGACCGCGTAGAGTAGTTCAACGGGTATCAGCGTTTTAAAACTTCCGCCATTATTTCAATAAAATATTTTTGTCGTTTTCTCAATCAAACAATAATTCTATTTATGGGGTCCACCAATGATTGGTAGTTATGCGAATATTCCTGCTAAAAAGAATATTCTCCGACCAATCGAATATAATATAACAACTTGCATACTTTGCAAAATTTATAAATATTACCCCAACTATAACATTATATCAAATTATTCCATAATATTCAAAAATAATATTTATAGAAAATTCATCTTTATTTATAAAAAGTTGGGGTCTTACAACCTCCCTTCTTATGAAATTTCAGCCCTCGAAATTAGAAGTGCGTACACTGGTATGTCGAAGAGGTAAGGATACCTTGATTTCATTTGATTCTAACTCCCAAGTCATTTCCTCAACATCGTGGTTCCTCCACAAAACTTTGACTTGAGGTATAACCTTGGGGCGTAGAATATGTTCCTTCTTATCAAAATTTGAGCAGGAACCTCTTCATACGTCAAATCTTCCAGCTATTAAATCGGTTCTAACTTCGATAATATGGTTCGGGTCTTTCACATATTTACGTAACATGGATATGTGAAAAGCGTTATGAACACGAGACATATTTGGCGGTAAAAGCGAGTTTATAGGCCACGGTTCCTACTCGATCGAGGATTAAAATGGGCCGATGAATCGAGGATTAAGTTTTCCTCTCTTTCCAAATCTTGTAACTCCTTTCCATGGAGCAACACTTAACAACACATGATCTCTATATCGAATTCCCGTCTTTTCGATGAAGATCGGCATAACTCTTTTATCGATTTTGTGAGGTTTTTATCGTTGTCGGATCCTTTGAATCTTTTAAAGTAGTCATACGTACCAACTCTGGTCCCAACAACGTTGCTTCACCCATCTCATCCCGGCATCTTTGGAGAGCGACACTTTCTTCCATCTGGCGCTTGAATGGAGCCATGCCGATACTTGCTTGATAAGCTGTTGTTGTAGGAAAACTCCACCGATGGTAAGAACTTGTCCCAACTCCCTTGAAATCAAAGACCACGAGTCTTAATAGATCTTCAAGAGTTTGAATAGTCCTCTCCGATTGTCCGTCCGTTCGAGGATGATATCTGCGAGCTAAATCGTGAAAGTCTGTGCCCATAGCTTTTTGTAAACTAACCCAAAATCGTGAAGTGAATCTTGGGTCTCGATCGAAACTATGGATCTTGCGGCATACCATGCGATCTTACAATCTCGTTTATGTACATCTGAGCAAGGCGTTCAAGTGTATAAGTTTCTCGTATCGGTAAGAAATGAAAGCGGACTTGGTCAATCTATCAACAATGACCCAAATCGCATCAATGCCTTGAGAAACCTTAGGAAGGCCGGTAACAAAATCCATGGTAATGTGCTCCCACTTCCATTACGGAATTTCAAGTGGTTCTGATGGACCTTTTGGTACTTGATGCTCCGCTTTAACTCGTTGACAAGTTAGACACCTTGAGATAAACAGCGCTATCTCTCTCTTCATATTGCTCCACCAAAATGTATGACGAATATCATGATACATTTTGGTACTCCCAGGATGGATTGCAAATGGTGTGTTGTGCGCCTCCATCATGATATTATACTTTAAATCAGGGTCGTTAGGAACACAAAGTTTGGAGTTGACTCGAAGTATTCCTTCTTCATCGATTCTTGCTTCCGGCATAGCACCTTCTTGCACTTTCTTCCTCATACGCATCAGCTCCAGGTCTGTAGCTTGAGCAGCTTTAACTTTATCGATTAAAGTCGGTTCTACTCGTATATTCGCTATCATCACATGCGTCCTTGAGTCTTCTTTAACTCTATCTCCATCTTTTGCAAGTCACACAAAACTGTGTTGACAATCTCTTTTCATACTTGCATTTGATCTTCTAATCGTCGGCTATTACCACGTTAAAAGGATGGTATTGGATGGGTATGATCATAATCTTTCAGCGATTCAAGCCAAGCGTCGTTGTCGCGTATGTTGAGTTCCTTTTGAGTGAAGAAATATTTGAGGCTTTTATGATCGTAAAGATCTCCACTTTCTCCCCATACAAGTAATGCCTCAAATTTTAAGTGGATGGTATTGGATGGATCATGAGTAGGATAATTCCTCTCATATTCTTTGAGTTGTTGAGGCATAAGCTATAACTTTTCCATGTTGCATAAGAACACATCCAACCCTTTGCTCAAGCATCATCATGTAGATGACAAATCCCTCAAGAGCTAGATGGTATTTAACCGAAGCAGTCTTGAAATAAGTCTCTCTCTTGAGTTCTTGAAAACTCTTCTCACATTCTGAGCTCAATAAAGATCTCACTATCTTTGAGTAATGCCTTTGGTCGATTGGGTAGTGATTAGAAAATCCTTCCAGTCCTTGATCTCTTGAGTAGAATAATTCCTCTCATATTCTTTGAGTTGTCACCGAGAATTCTATGACTCGATACCCGTTGTTAGGTTTGTAAAATCAAATTGCAAAAAAAATTAGCGTGTAAAATCGAGTTTTTAAAATTTTACAAACCATATACGGATCACCCTTTATGCACAATTATTAATTAAGCGAAAAGATAAAGAATAAATCATACCCTTGAAGATCGAGCTTCCTCGGTACAAGTTCACCTCAAATCCTTTTCGCGTTCGATCTTGAATCCACGGGTTTGGTTCCTTCCTTTGATCGGCGTTAGCCACCCAAATGTTTGGCCTCTGGGGTGATCCACGAGGAAAGAAAAAATTTAAGAAGATGGGTGTTTGGCTAAACCCTAGTTTTCTATCTACATAGAAAAGGGTACTCTCCAACAAATTGGAATTATGTCGTTGTAAAAAGTCAACAACCCCTACCACCCATAATAAGACTCCTCTTATTTATAGATGTGGGCAACCCATCTTAACAATTAAGGAATTGGGTTTTATTTAATTAATTAAATTCTTTTAATTAATTAAGCTCCCTAATCTTATTAGGGATAATTAATTAAACTCCTTTAACTAATTTTCCTTCTAATCGATTAGGAATAAATGAAAGTACTTATATTAAATTAATTCCTAAACTCTTTTAGAAATTAAAATAATAATAATTGTAATAATATTAATAAGACTCCTCTTATTAATTTATATTTAATATTTCTAAAATATTAAATAATAAATATTAAGCTATTTAATTTATTCTATCACCATAGATTAAATTAAATATACATAACTATATTATTACGATTATGCCATTAACTTCTTAAATAATTATTCTTCCTTTTATGGTGTGACCCTTTAGGTTCTCCGTATTAAGCAGGTTGTGAATAAATCAATTAGAACAATTCTAATCTTATTTAAATAAATAAATTAAACAATTAATTTATTTAAATAAATAATATTTATTCTCTGATAGGGATAAGCCTCCCTAGCGATCAGCGACTTTCCGGATAATATAGATTTCAACATTAATCATTAAAGAACCTTTGAGTAAATAGTTGCAAATGTCTGATTCAATCCTTCCACCATCTGATGTCCCGATTAAATATAAGGCATGGAATTCTTGTCGAGTCTTATTTTATTTAATTATATATATTTCGACTCTTAAATGCCTGACTCAAATAATGCAAATTAGAAACTCCTTTCTAATTTCATTACCTTATAACCCGAGGACTCTTTGGGTTGTCATTTATCGAATCACATAGGACATTTCTCTTCTTTTATTAGAAGTGGTAGATTCTTTATTGATCATACATTATCTCCATATCTGACTTATTATACCCAAGCATACCCTTTGATATACCCTAAGGGTCTTAAGGAATAAGTCAAAGTATAACTCATCATACACGAGATCTTATGATGATCTCAAGTCAAGGATTACTTGTACTACTATCACTCTGAGAATTCTATTGACGGTGCAAATAAAACTCCATTAGGTATTCCTTAGCGAGCCACGTTCGATGAACTTATTCTCTAATAAGCACCTACGTACTTGCTTTAGTGTCTCCACACAAATGATCGTGAGATCAATCATCCTCATCGATGAAGCAAAGCAGCGTATGTACCAATCTATCGGATTCACTAATCCCCGATTTAGTAATCGATGATTGGGAACTATTTTAGTTTTAAGCTTTCTAAGAATTTAGATCTCATTAGAATGATCATCATCATTATTCTAAAAGCATTGCTTAAAACTATGGGTTTATCACATATTATAAAAGCGACATCATGTAGATAATTAAAAGCCTTTAATAAATTAATACTTTTTATTAATAAATGAATAAGATTGTTACAAAGTATATGCTTTATCATCAAACATGATTGGCTTGTGTGCATACTACTTTCAATCTCCCACTTGCACTAAAGCGATAAATCATGGTATCTTATCTCTTCTTCTTCTACAAGTGGCGATTATCCTGCTTTGTTGGATAAGCTTTAGTTAATGGATATAATGTTGTTGTTATGAGAGTCCACTATCTCTATAGTGATTTCCCATCTTTCGATGATTCTAATAATCAAATGAAAGTGCCTGACACATGTTTAGATCGAAGATGAGACTTAGGAACTATTCTAGTTACGTAATGAACTTTTAATCCAAACAATCAACTTGCGACTTCATTTATAGCTATATACTTTGTCTTTATCACTAAACCGGCAACTCTTTCTTTGTTTGGAACCTTTTCGATTCTTTGCACCTTTATTGAGGTAACACTTTACCTTAAAGTGGATTTTTTACGTCATCTTGAGTGCATACGAAAAACTTGAGTGCATTAAGCCCTCTAGTTTTAATTTAGACCCACCATGAATATGATCACATCCTTAGTCTTGGGTTAAGAACTTTAAGATGTTTTCAGCGACTCGTAGTGAACTTCTCGAGAATATGGTGATCGACATCGGGTCTCGTATATTTCATTGCATACATGATTGTCACTCATGCGATCTCTCTCTTTTTGGAGTCTATGGGGACTATTAAGAGATACACTCCATAGCTCATCGACATGAGACATCTCTTGGAGTTTGCCATGCTAAGCGACTTTAGCATCAAATGAATATCGTTCCTTGGGTTAAGTCGAGCATCCTCTTAAATCTATCTATATAGATTTATATCCCCAATTAAGATACTCTTCCCAAATCATTCATGGAGGAATGTTTAGACAACTTTATCTTTCTTGATTGTAGCATTGGTATGTCATTCCTCATCAAGTAGTATATCAACATATAATATTAGGAATTTCACGGCGCTCCCTTGACCCCTTTTGTACACACTAGAACTCTTACCTCATCGTATGTAACTCTGGATCATCATCTTCTATGATGTCGTACCTCATCATCATCATCCATGATGAATCCATACCCTCTAGGTATCTTGGTGCTTATTCGGAGTTCTGATTCGGTTTGTGGTATAATAGAAATTATCTATCTCTGAGGTTCCTCTTATTTGACTTATAGTGTTTTGTGGTTCTTGAACTCTTCAAGATCTATTATCCTCCACTAGCCCCTTTGATGATAAACACCTTTATCTTAGAAGCGGCGTGTTTCGTAACAAACACCTTTTGCTAAGTAGGATTATAGAACATATACCTAAACTTACTTTAGGATGTCCCACAAATCTGTACTTGTCAAATCTTGTCCCAAGCTTATCCTTTGAAACCTTTTCACATAAGTTGGACAACCCTTATCTTAACATACTTAAGATTAGGAATCCTCCACATCCATAACTTTTATGGAGTCTTGGGGTTGGATTTTGAGGTTACCTTTTTCGTAGTAATGTCACGACCATTTCTAGGACATGATCCTAGAAGGATCTTTGGAATGTCGGTAAAATCATTATGGGACCGTACCATGTCCAACAAGTATGATTTTTCCTTTCGAGATACATCAATCGATTATTGCGTATCGGGGGTGTCCATTATGAGAAAACCATTTGAGATGATCTAGAAACTTATTGCACAAGTATTTATTCCTTGATCTAATCAAAGAATCTTAATACTTTGCCAATTTGTTTCACTTACGAATTCTTTGAACCTTTGAATAATTCACACTTGTATTCAACAAATACATACATTTGACTCTTTGAATGATCATCTCCTTTTCTTATACTAGTTTGTTGATTTACAAAATATAATTTTCACGTAAGTCAGTATACAAAATTTATTAAGTAATATTCGATTTCTATCTGAAAACATTATTATTATAAATAGAACAACAATTGTTCTTAATTATAATACCAAAGATTTCATTGTCCAATGATAAAATGGAAATAATGTTTTTTATGAGAGCTGGAATCTGATAACAACTTATTGACTTAATAGATTTGCCGTAGGCATTGCTAAACTATAAGTTTCTATGGCTAATGTTGCAACCTTTGCTTCATTTCCACACATAGGATTACTTATATTTGTTTAGCTTTCTACTTACTGCTTGGTCCCTTCATAAATCTATATTTATGATAACGAAAGTCGGTATCAATACCCAAGTAGAACCTTGACTTAAAGAAAAATTTATTTAAATCATGAACAAAATTGTATTATGTAGAAACTTCACTAAGCTTCTTTGGTTAGCCTCTGCAAGAATGCTTCTCATGATTTCTTTCCGGTGTCGGGCTTATTGCGGTGGAAGCAAACTCCTTTCTTTATCCGTATCGGTTTTGTTCTTATTATCCTTTGTTTTGCCTTTCTATTTACCTTCTTTGAATCGTTCTTCTTTTTAGGAAGATCCTTTGGCCCCTACCGGTAAGACTTGGTCTTTCTTGGTTGGAAAGTGACTCTCGACATTTTTCAACATGTTAAGCAAATCGGTGAGGTGATATCTAGCTTATTATATGAAAAATTCACAACAATTGTGAAAAAGTCAGGGAGTGAGTGCGAAGATCAAATCTTGGCTCAACTCTCCATCCATGACAAAAAACGGTTGTCTAATTGATCAATCAAATTGATTATGTTAAGAACTTTTTATGCATCTTATAGTGCCATTGGCCATTCTAGATCGGAAGAGCTCCTTTAGATATCGATATCTATCGGTCCTACTTTCTCACCATCGACTACTTGATGTGCGGGGAATATAGTAGGAGCATCCATAGTTTCATCTTGTGTTTGAAGCTCGTTACTCGTGGATCTGAGCATGATGCGTTGAGCGGTATTGTGCATCATCTTGCCACTTTCTAAAAGTAGCAATCTCTTCCTCGGAGGCATTATGCGCAACCATTGCGAGGATAGGCGTATTAAGGACATAAGATAGCTTTTGATTTATGAGAACTATTCTCAAATTCCTTAATCAATCCGTTTAATTGATGCGGTTAATTTAGCATCTAATATTGCCCTTGATGATAGTAATTTTAGACATTGTAAAATTACGTAAATGAATTTGTAATTAACAACATTTTAACATACATTCTTTTATTAATTACCAAAATAAATTAGGTCTTGTTTTAAATTGGTATCTCCACTATTTTCTTCAAACTATATTACCCTCACTTATATAGTTGGCAAAATCTAATTAAAGATTTGCTAGTGAGAATAAGGATCCCATTTCAAATGTATATAGCCTTGTGGTGACTGACAAACTATATATAAATAAATAGGTAGACAACTTTTATCGATTACATCAACTATCTGACTCCTTTTTATTTTGCCTCTTAGATTATTTTGATCAGTGGTGGCACATCAAGAATCAAAATTATCGAGTTAAGTCGACCTAGCACTCCGTATATTCAAAAAAAGAAAAATATCATCCTTGTGGTGACCTGACAAAACAATATTGTTCAATTTTCTTTATAAGCATCAAATGTGATAAATTAACATCTTAAATACTTAATACTTGCCTTGTGGTGACACAACAAACTCATATTAAATATTTAATACTCTATTAATTTTATCATGCTAGAAAGCGACGTTCGATATTCAAATATCTTTGAGCGCTTAGGACTTAATATAAAAAATTGAGGGGTTTGTTATTAATTTGTCTCATCTTGTTTAGCGCATGCATATATATATATAAAATCGCGTCGTATTAATGAACATGCGAAGCGTGTTTGCATAATATATAATATATATAGTATAAGCATTGCATATAGAATCTTATATTCTACACGGATTGATTATGGACTTTTATTCTAGTTTGGTTCACTAGAGCCACCAGAGTGAACCAAAATTGAGCTCCCCAAAGGGTGCGAAATAATATTTAAATATAACTATTACATTTAAAAACGGGCTCCATTACAAGCGGGTCTTTAAAAGCTCCTTGCTCCTTGATCTCTAATTCTTCAAAATTAATTCTAACTATTCCTATTACAAAACTATTTTAAAATAAATAGAAACCTTGATCGTGATCGAGGGAAATACATAGGAGGAGATAGAATTTACATTTAAGAAAAATTAGAGAAGGCAGTCTGTGAGACCCCATTTAATAAAACCCATACATTCGTGCATCCGACTAAAATAAAATCGATCGCATTTGGTCGATAGTCATAATCAATCCCATTTATTATCATACACATCACCATATGCATCGATAAATAACATTCATCTTATGAATAATAAACATTTAATATATATATTGATATCATTTAATGGGCAAATTTAGTTAGTATAAAATCTATTTTGAATCAAAATAAACTCCTTTATTTTAATCAAATTTAAATCAAAATAAAACTATTTTATTTTAATTTATCAATTTTGAATAAAATAAACTATTTTATTTTAATCAAAATTTTAATCAAAATAAACTCCTTTATTTTAATTAATTATGGAATCGATTCCATGTAATAAAAAAATCTTTAATTAAAATAAACTCTTTTATTTTAATTAATTATGGAATCAATTCCATGTATAAAAAAATTCCTTGTAAAAAAAAAATAATAATGAAACGGCGGATTTTCTTTCACTATTTTAAATAAACTCCTTTATTTTGAATAATATGAAATCTTATTTCATATTTAAATAAACTCCTTTATTTAAGGAAATTGGATTTATGAAATCTATTCACAAATAAACTCTTTTATTTTGAATAATATGAAATCTTATTTCATATCTAAATAAAACTCCTTTATTTAAGGAAAGATGGATTTTCTTACATTAAAATAAAATAAACTTTATTTTAGGAAAAATAAAATCAATTCAATTTCAAATAAACTCCTTTATTTAAGGAAAAATAAATCCATCAATCTTAGTTAGTTATCATGGAATCGATTTCAACTCTACAATTAGTTAGCATGAAATTCTAATTTTAAAATTAAAATAAATCTTTTATTTTAATATTAAAATAAACCTTTTATTTTAAAATTAAAATAAACTTTTTTTTTAATTATAAAAATTATAAAATTATTAAAATTAAAATAAAACTTATATTTTAATATTAAAATAAACTTTTATTTTAATATTAAAATAAACTATTTATATATATAATATATATATATATATATATATATATATATATATATATATATATATATATATATATATATATATATATATATATATATATATATATATATATATATATATATATATATATTAAAAATCAATGCTGCCATGTTTTAAATTATAATATACTTATATATATATATATATATATATATATATATATATATTATATATATAAAAAAAATACATATTTTTTTTTTTTTTTTTTTTTTTAAAAAACATGAATGCATCATTTAAAAAAATGAATACGAATCCTCCTGTTAAACAAGTGCCTAGAAAAAAACCAAAAGCCTTCATGCCCAGATTTGCCAATCCGTAGCCCATGATATATATTTTTTTTTTTATTTTTTTAAATTTTATCTGATAAAAAATATGCCCAATTAAATTATTCTAAACACATATCGATATCATATCAAATTAAAACAATTAATAATTAGCATAAAGGTTTGGCTCTGATACCCTTTATTAGGTTTTGTAATATTCATAAGCATGATCAAATTGCAAAAAAATAAGCGAGAGCGTGTAAAATCGAGTTTAAAAATTTTACAAACCATATACGGATCACCCTTTATGCATAATTATTAATTAAGCGAAAAGATAAAGAATAAATCATACCCTTGAAGATCGAGCTTCCTCGGTCTGAGTTCACCTCAAATCCTTTTCGCGTTCGATCTTGAATCCAGCGGGTTTGGTTCCTTCCTTTGATCGGCGTTAGCCACCCAATGTTTGGCCTACAGGGGTGATCCACGAGGAAGAATAAAAATTGAAGAAGATGGGTGTTTGGCTAAACCCTAGTTTTTCTATCTACATAGAAAAAAAGCGTCTCTCTCAACAAATTGGAATTATATCGTATGTTGTAAAAATCAACAACCCATACCACCCATAATAAAGACTCCTCTTATTTATAGATGTGGGCAACCCATCTTAACAATTAAGGAATTGGGTTTTATTTAATTAATTAAATTCTTTTAATTAATTAAGCTCCCTAATCTTATTAGGGATAATTAATTAAACTCCTTTAACTAATTTTCCTTCTAATCGATTAGGAATAAATGAAATACTTATATTAAATTAATTCCTAAACTCTTTTAGAAATTAAAATAATAATAATTGTAATAATATTAATAAGACTCCTCTTATTAATTTATATTTAATATTTCTAAAATATTAAATAATAAATATTAAGCTATTTAATTTATACTATCACCATAGATTAAATTAAATATACATAACTATATATTATTACGATTATGCCATTAACTTCTTAAATAATTATTCTTCCTTTTATGGTGTGACCCTTTAGGTTCTCCGTATTAAGCAGGTTGTGAATAAATCAATTAGAACAATTCTAATCTTATTTAAATAAATAAATTAAACAATTAATTTATTTAAATAAATAATATTTATTCTCTGATAGGGATAAAGCTCTCCTAGCGATCAGCGACTTTCCGGATAATATAGATTTCAACATTAATCATTAAAGAACCTTTGAGTAAATAGTTGCAAATCTGATTCAATCCTTCCACCATCTGATGTCCCGATTAAATATAAGGCATGGAATTCTTGTCGAGTCTTATTTTATTTAATTATATGTATTTCGATCTTAAATACCTGACTCAAATAATGCAAATTAGAAACTCCTTTCTAATTTCATTACGCCTTAACCCGAGGACTCTTTGGGTTGTCATTTATCGAATCACATAGGACATTTCTCTTCTTTTATTAGAAGTGGTAGATTCTTTATTGATCATACATTATCTCCATATCTGACTTATTATACCCAAGCATACCCTTTGATATACCCTAAGGGTCTTAAGGAATAAGTCAAAGTATAACTCATCATACACAGAATCTTATGATGATCTCGAGTCAAGGATTACTTGTCTTACTATCACTCTGAGAAATTCTATTGACGGGCAAATAAAACTCCATTAGGTATTCCTTAGCGAGCCGCGTTCGGTGAACTTATTCTCTAATAAGCACCTACGTACTTGCTTTAGTGTCTCCACACAAATGATCATGAGATCAATCATCCTCATCGATGAGCAAGCAGCGTATGTACCGATCTATCAGGATTCACTAATCCCCGATTTAGTAATCGATGATTGGGAACTATTTTAGTTTTAAGCTTTCTAAGAATTTAGATCTCATTAGAATGATCATCATCATTATTCTAAAAGCATTGCTTAAAACTATGGGTTTATCACATATTATAAAAGCGACATCGTGTAGATAATTAAAGCCTTTAATAAATTAATACTTTTTATTAATAAATGAATAAGATTATTACAAAGTATATGCTTTATCATCAAACATGATTGGCTTGTGTGCATCTACTTTCACTTGATTGATTGATTTAGGTTGTTCCCGACTTTGAATAGCTTCTTTCTTTCTTGGGTCAGCGGATATTCCATGACTTGATTACGTGCCCAAGGAATGCTACTTCTTGACGCGAATTCGCATTTCTTCAACTTGGCATAAAGCTTATATTCACGAAGCTTTTGGAGTGTCGACCTCAAGTGTTGCTCATGATCTTCACGGCTTTTGGAATAAATAAGGATGTCATCTTGATAAAGGCGACCACAAAGTGATCTAAATATTCCTTGAATACTCGGTTCACCATATCCATGAAGGCGGCATAAAGCATTAGTCGATCGAAAGGACATGACTAGGAATTCATAATGCGTGTCGAGTTACATGAAAGCCGTCTTTGGAATGTCGTGGTTCTAATCTTCAATTGGTGATATCGGAATGAAGATCGATCTTTGAAAAGAATTTGGCTCCTTGCAACTAGTCGAAACAGGTCATCAATACGTGGCAATGGATACCTATTTTTGATGGTGACATGATTGACTCCAGATAATCAATACAAAGTCGCATACTCCCATCTTTCTTCTTCACGAATAGAAGCAGGAGCACCCCGAGGAGAAGTACTAGGATGAATAAAGCCGATGTCTAACAATTCCTGCGGTTGGGTCTTTAACTCACGAAGTTCAATAGGAGCCATTCGATATGGGGCTTTGGAAATAGGTTTTGTACCGGGTTCAAGGTCGATACAAAATTGATTTTCGCTACGGGGTAGGCCGAGGAAGTTCTCTTGAGAATCGTCGGAAATTTATTAACAATAGAAATATCGTTCAAAAGCGGCGTATTTTGTTTAAATCGTGACATGAGCTAAGAAAGCTTGACATCCATTTTTCGATAAGCGAATAGCTTTATGGCTTGAGATGGCCATAGTGATTGATTTTAATGGTTTGGTCGTTTGAATTAGCATAATAGGTTGATTAGGAATATGAAAGCTAACAACCTTACGAAAATAATCAATTTTTGCATGATAAGTAGTTAACGATCAATCCCTAGAATCACGTCAAATGCAAGTATTTTTAATGAAATAAGATCGACGGGTAATGTGAGGTGTGGATTTGAACTAAACAAGACTTATAAGCAGTGGATGTAATGAAGGTTTCTCCCAGCGGAGTTTCCACGAGATAAGTCGAAAGTCTAATTTCTCGGTCAAATTTAATCGATGGCGCAAGTAGGAGAAATAAAAGAATGGGTAGAAGCCGGTATCAAATAAAGTATAGACTTCATTAGAGTTTATGATAAGCTTACCCGTGATGACCTCATTCGGGTTCCTTGCTCTCTGGGAGGTCACAACAAAGCGCTCTCCCTTGCACTACGGTTTTGACTTTTACGGGGACGACCTTTGGTGCCTCCATCCTAGTTGAATTTGTCTTGATGGCAACAAAATCGAGCTAAGTGACCTTCTCTTCCACAATTATAACATGCTTTGGATGGCGTGGCATGATTTGGATGATGTGTCCCTCTTCTCGCATTTGAAGCATATGATAGGTGGTCTTTCTCCTTCCTTAACAACGGGTCTTTGGTCTTTGGCGTCTTTCCATCATTGTTGAATCTCCGTTTCTTGAAATGTCCATTCTTATTGTTTTGGCCTGATTACCATAGAAGTGGTTACCATATCGGCTTTGTTGATTCCCTCACGCTTGTTGTCAAGCCGATGACTTCTCTCATTTGGTATTATAATTTTGTTGGGTTTGCTCTCTTTTAGTTGCGTTGACTCGTTATCGCGCTCCACTAAGCGAGCCCTATTTACAACATCGAATACAAACACGGTTTATGAGAAATAAGATGTTGGCGTATCTCGACTTCAAACCTCTTAAAAACATTAGCGCCATTCTCTCTTCATTATCCACCAAGTGGGGCATGAAATAGTGATAACTCATAAATTTTGCCTCGTATTGCGACACGGTCGTATTATTTTGTTTCGACTTGATAAACTCCACCTCCTTCGTGTGGCGAATACTTTCGGGGAAAGTATTTGTCGTTGAAACGACTCTTGGAACTTCTCCCAAGATATCTTGATCTGGCGAGGTTGAGTCGTTTCTACCGATTCCCACCGATGTCTCGCCTCTCGCTGCAACATAAAAGCGGTGAAGGAACCTTTTGCTCCTCGGAGCATCCCAAGACATCAAATATCTTGGTAATCTGCTTTATCCGTGCTTAGCGAGAAGTGGTTTTGGCTCTCCCTTAAACTCCGGTGGTCCCGGCTCCTTGAATTGTTTAGCGGTGATCGCTTAGAGAGTTTTCAAGTGTTTCCACCTACGTTTTGGGCGAGAGTCGCTCTACTTTCTTTGTTGCATAAATTGCATAAAGCCTCTGAACATTTGATCATTCATCATTTGGTCGGTGTTGTTGTTTGCATGAGGATTGTCACCTTCTTGATGCACATTATCACGATTATTGATATGTGGTGAATCAGCGATCGCGCTGTGCTGCTCCATTCTTATTCTCAACATTCTCGGATGTCATTTTAGAATCTTGCCACAAAACAAAAGGTTAATTGACATATAACAAATTATCTTTATATTACGTGAGCCAATAAAATAGCACGTAAACTTAGGTAGGTCATACTAGCGAAAGGTATTCCCGTCTCTCTCCCCTCCTAGTACTTTTCTCACATCTTAGCGGGATCGTATCCCTAAGCTTTGATACCAATTGTGGCGCCCCAAAATTAGGTATACATCACCCATCTTGGGTAGTCGGATACATAGTGTATGAATTTAAATACAACTTACTAATATAAGCGTAATATACAATCTGACATAAGCGTGAGTTTGAATACAAATATTGTCTACTAGATATTATACAAACTCAAAAGGAGTCCTCATTACAATTATTATCACCTTTATTTCACGAGAATAGTGAGGACTACTAATCTTATCCTGCGGACCATTACTCTCGTTCCCAGGCTTCGTCGGCTATATTCTCATTTCACGAAGAGAGCACGGTGAAAGAAAGGGTGAGCTCAACTAGCCCGAAGAAATATTATGACTAAGATAATGCGAGAATAAATTATCAATAGCCTCAACAGTGTTAAGCGATAAAATATAATAAACATCAAGTTTAAGCTGCTGCGGTGGAACAATGATCCATTAAAAAGTGAGTAGAAAATAAAATCTACTATCTTTTATGATTTAAAGGTTTTCATCTTTGTTATTAAATTTGAGACTCGACTTTAATAAATAATCCACATCATCGAATCACTTACACTTTTCTGGCCGAGGATATTCTTTAGTATCACGACCACAATTATTCATGCTGCACTACGGGCGAGAATAGTTGTGTATTCATTAATGGTCATGATCATGCCAACAAGCAGCATCCATCGATGCACTCTGACCCTTTGAGGATTTTTACCACATCATTTGTAACATTACGGTCATGATGATTATAGAATAATCCACAGTCGTAATCATACCAAGTCCATCCATGCTCTACTGGCCACGAGATGACTTTAAAAAAATATAAACATGAGGATGATGACAATGATATAAGAATTGATAAAACAAGTTCAAGAATTATTTTATCCGAGGAATTATTAACGTCAAATTGTCGACATGATCTTTGTTTTGTAGAGTAAAATTCAAGAATGATCGGAAGAATATTTCCATGAAAAGATCTTTGGATGAAAGCGCAAATATCGAGGATATTCTACTAATTTCATGGAGTATAGAAGTCAAAGTTTTAACTTATTTGGGTATAATAAAGAATGGAATAACAAAAGAAATCACCGTGCATGCGATGCCGCATAGGCAGAGTTATTCAGCGAGAATAATAAATAACGGAACGGTCGGTGAAATTCACGCAAGACGGGATGTTCAACGAGAATAATAAAGATGGAACCGGATCCGGTGTAAAACACACGAGATAGGATATTCAGCGAGAATGATAAAAAAGCGGAACCGGTCGGTGTAAAAACCTGAGACGAGGATGTTCAGCGAGAATAATAAAAAGCGGAACCGGTTCGGTGTAAAACACATGAGACGAGGATGTTCAATGAGAATAATAGAAGAATGTCACCAAGTATAGGGTAAGCCAGCATTATACTGAGTTATTCAACGAATAATAAGCAATGGAATAACATAAGAATTTCACAAGTATAGGGTATATCGGCGTATCTGAGGTTATGTATAGGGTATGCCACTTTTACGGAGTTATTCAATGAGAATAATAATGAATGGAATAATGAAGTTCTCTTCATGAATAAGAAAAGAATAACACCCTTACAGGTACAACAAATAATATTCCTACCTTAGAAGAAGCTGAATATTGGCAAAGTGAAGTAGCGAGAATACTTTTCTTCTTTCTCTCTATAGTTTCTCTCTACAGAGTTAAATTGAATTAAGTAAGAAAATAATGAAGGAATGAGCTTCTATTTATAGGAAAATAGAATGCATAGTAATTAATCCATGAGCGGTCAGATCCAGATTGATTTACTTTAATCGACGGTCCATATTTAAAAGCAAAATCTTTTAAATAAAATATAATATATTCTATTTATATAAAAACATTTTACTATGCAACACTTTATGCAAACACTATGCAACACTTATGCATAATAAAATATAATATATTTTATTTATAAAATAACTTTAATAAAGTATTCTATTTTATATAAAAGATGTTTACATTTTATTACGTTAATAATGTCTGAATAAAACAAAAGCGTCATTATCTTTTATAATAATTCATATTATTAATAATGATAATGGAATCAAAATGAATGACTTCTCACATAAGCATCGATAATCAATCTGGTAGTGTCTTTCTTATGACAACCACACGTATTCTTTGTACTTTTTTACTACCGAGTAGTTCAGCATGTATCAAGCGGTAAAACTTCCGCCATTATTTGATAAAATATTTTTGTCGTTTTCTCAATCAAACAATAATTCTATTAATGGGGTCCACCAATGATTGAGTAGTTATACGAATATTCCTCGCTAAACCAAGAATATTCCCGACCAATCGAATATAATATAACCACTTGCATACTTTTTGCAAAATTTATAAATATTACCCACAACTATAACATTATATCAAATTATTCCATAATATTCAAAAATAATATTTATAGAAAATTCATCTTTATTTATAAAAGTTGGGGTCTTACAACCTCCCTTCTTATGAAATTTCACCCTCGAAATTAGAAGTGCGTACACGGTATGTCGAAGAGGTAAGGATACCTTGATTTCATTTGATTCTAACTCCCAAGTCATCTCCTCAACATCGTGGTTCCTCCACAAAACTTTGACTTGAGGTATAACCTTGGAGGCGTAGAATATGTTCCTTCTTATCAAAATTTGAGCAGGGAACCTCTTCATCGTCAAATCTTCCGCTATTTAAATCCGGTTCTAACTTCGATAATATGGTTCGGGTCTTTCACATATTTACGTAACATGGATATGTGAAAAGCGTTATGAACACGAGACATATTTGGCGGTAAAAGCGAGTTTATAGGCCACGAGTTCCTACTCGATCGAGGATTAAAATGGGCCCGATGAATCGAGGATTAAGTTTTCCTCTCTTTCCAAATCTTGTAACTCCTTTCCATGGGCGACTCTTAACAACACATAATCTCTATATCAAATTCCACGTCTTTTCGATGAAGATCGGCATAACTCTTTTGTCGATTTTGTGAGGTTTTTATCGTTGTCGGATCCTTTGAATCTTTTAGTAGTCATACGTACCAACTCGGTCCCAACAACGTTGCTTCACCCATCTCATCCCAAAGATCTTTGGAAGCGACACTTTCTTCCATACAATGCTTGAATGGAGCCATGCGATACTTGCTTGATAAGCTGTTGTTGTAGGAAAACTCCACCGATGGTAAGAACTTGTCCCAACTCCCCTTGAAATCAAGGACACGAGTCTTAATAGATTTTCAAGAGTTTGAATAGTCCTCTCCATTGTCGTCGTCCGATGCGAGGATGATATCTTGAAGAGCTAAATCGTGAAATCTGTGCCCATAGCTTTTTGCAAACTAACCCAAAATCGTGAAGTGAATCTTGGGTCTCGATCGGAAACTATGGATCTTAGGCATACCATGCGATCTTACAATCTCGTTTATGTACATCTGAGAAAGGCGTTCAAGTGTATAAGTTTCTCGTATCGGTAAGAAATGAAGCGGACTTGGTCAATCTATCAACAATGACCCAAATCGCATGATGCCTTGAGAAACCTTAGGAAGGCCAGGTAACAAAATCCATGGTAATGTGCTCCCACTTCCATTACGGAATTTCAAGTGGTTGCAATGGACCTTTTGGTACTTGATGCTCGCTTTAACTTCGTTGACAAGTTAGACACCTTGAGATAAGCAAGCGCTATCTCTCTCTTCATATTGCTCCACCAAAATGTATGACGAATATCATGATACATTTTGGTACTCCCAAGATGGATTGCAAATGGTGTGTTGTGTGCCTCCATCATGATATTATACTTTAAATCAAGGTCGTTAGGAACACAAAGTTTGGAGTTGACTCGAAGTATTCCTTCTTCATCGATTCTTGCTTCCGGCATAGCACCCTCGTGCACTTTCTTCCTCATATGCATCGGCTCTGGAGTGCGTAGCTTGGCGACTTTAACTTTATCGATTAAAGTCGGTTCTACTCGTATATTCGCTATCATCACATGCGTCCTTGGAGTCTTTAACTCTATCTCCATCTTTTGCAAGTCACACAAAATGGGCCTTTGTGTTGACAATAACGCTTTCGTGCTTGCATACGATCTTTACTCAATCGTCGGCTACCACGTTCGCTTTTCCGGGATGGTATTGGATGGTATGATCATAATCTTTCAACAGTTCAAGCCAACGTCATTGTCGCATGTTGAGTTCCTTTTGAGTGAAGAAATATTTGAGGCTTTTATGATCCGTAAAGATCTCCACTTTCTCCCCATACAAGTAATGCCTCCAAATTTTAAGTGCAAAGACAACATTTGCTGACTCGGATCATGAGTAGGATAATTCCTCTCATAATCTTTGAGTTGTCATGAGGCATAAGCTATAACTTTTCCATGATGCATAAGAACACATCCCAACCCTTTGCTCGAAGCATCCTTTGTAGATGACAAATCCCCTCGAGGCTAGATGGTATTGTCGAGCAGTCTTTGAAATAAGTCTCCTCTTGAGTTCTTGAAAACTCTTCTCACATTCTTCGCTCAATAGAACTTTGTATCTTTTCGAGTCGGTGAGTCGATGGAGTAGTGATTCGAGAAAATCCTTCCACGAATCTTCGATAATAACCCACTAAGCCAAGAAAGCTACGTGCTTCGGTCATTTGATTTAGAGTTGTTCCCGACTTTGAATAGCTTGATCTTTCTTTGGGTCAGCGGATATTCCATGACTTGATACCACGTGCCCAAGGAATGCTACTTCTTGAGCGAATTCGCATTTCTTCAACTTGGCATAAAGCTTATATTCACGAAGCTTTTGGAGTGTCGACCTCAAGTGTTGCTCATGATCTTCACGGCTTTTGGAATAAATAAGGATGTCATCAATAAAAGCGACCACAAAGTGATCTAAATATTCCTTGAATACTCGGTTCACCATATCCATGAAGGCGGCGGAGCATTAGTCGATCCAAAGGACATGACTAGGAATTCATAATGCCGTATCGAGTTACGAAAGCCGTCTTTGGAATGTCGGTGATTTAATATTCAATTGGTGATATCCGGACGAAGATCGATCTTTGAAAAGAATTTGGCTCCTTGCGGTTGGTCAAACAGGTCATCAATACGTGGCAATGGATACCTATTTTTGATGGTGATATGATTGACTCCAGATAATCAATACAAAGTCGCATACTCCCATCTTTCTTCTTCACGAATAGAGCGGGGAGCACCCCAAGGAGAAGTACTAGGGCGAATAAAGCCGATGTCTAACAATTCCTGCGGTTGGGTCTTTAACTCACTTTGAAGTTGATAGAGCCATTCGATATGGGGCTTTGGAAATAGGTTTTGTACCGGGTTCAAGGTCGATACAAAATTCAATTTCACGCTCTCGGGGTAGGCCGGGAAGTTCTTGAGAATCGTCGGAAATTTATTAACAATAGAAATATCGCTCAAAAGCGGCGTATTTTGTTTAAATCGTGACATGAGCTAAGAAAGCTTGACATCCATTTTTCAATAAGCGAATAGCTTTATGGCTTGAGATGATCGTGATTGATTTTAATGGTTTGGTCGTTTGAATTCGCATAATAGGTTGATTAGGAATATGAAAGCTAACAACCTTACGAAAATAATCAATTTTGCATGATAAGTAGTTAACAATCAATCACTAGAATCACGTCAAATGCAAGTATTTTTAATGAAATAAGATCGACGGGTAATGTGAGGGTACCGATTTGAACTAAACAAGACTTATAAGCGGTGGATGTAATGAAGGTTTCTCCCAACGGAGTTTCCACAGATAAGTCAAAGTCTAATTTCTCGAGTCAAATTTAATCGATGGCGCCAAGTAGGAGAAATAAAAGAATGGGTAGAACCAGGTATCAAATAAAGTGTAGACTTCATTAGAGTTTATGATAAGCTTACCGTGATGACCTCATTCGGGTTCCTTGCTCTCTGGGAGGTCACAACAAAGCGCTCTCCCTTGCACTTCTGGGTTTTGACTTTTTTGGAATGACCTTTGGTGCCTCCATCCTAGTTGAATTTGTCTTCTTGATAATGGCAACAAAATCGAGCTAAGTGACCTTCTCTTCCACAATTATAACATGCTTTGGATGGCATGGCGCGATTCGGTGATGTGTCCCTCTTCTCGCATTTGAAGCATATGATAGGTGGTCTTTCTCCTTCCTTAACAACGGGTCTTTGGTCTTGACGTCTTTCCATCATTGTTGAATCTCAGTTTCTTGAAATGTCCATTCTTATTGTTTTGTACGATTACCACCGAAGTGGTTACCATATCGGCTTTGTTGATTCCCCTCACGCTTGTTGTCACCGCCCGATGACTACTCTCATTTGGTATTATAATTTTTTGTAAATTTGCTCTCTTTTAGTTGCGTTGACTCGTTATCGCGCTCCACTAAGCGAGCCCTATTTACAACATCGAATACAAACACGGTTTATGAGAAATAAGATGTTGGCGTATCTCGACTTCAAACCTCTTAAAAACATTAGCGCCATTTCTCTCTTCATTATCCACAGTGGGGCGCCTAAACAAGTGATAACTCGCAAATTTTGCCTCGTATTGCGACACGGTCATATTATTTTGTTCGACTTGATAAACTCCACCTCCTTCGTATGGCGAATACTTTCGAGGAAAGTATTTGTCGTTGAACGACTCTTGGAACTTCTCCCAAGATATCTTGATCTGACAATGAGTTGAGATACGTTTACCGATTCCCACCGATGTCTGCCTCTCTCCGCATGAACATAAAAGCGTGAAAGGAACCTTTTGCTCCTCGGAGCATCCAAGACATCAAATATCTTGGTAATCTGCTTTATCCATGCTTCCGCGAAGTGGTTTTGGCTTTCCCTTAAACTCGGTGGTTGTCTCCTTGAATTGTTTAGCGGTGATGGCAGAGAGTTTTCGTGTTTCCACCTACGTTTTGGGCGAGAGTCGCTCTACTTTCTTTGTTGCATAAATTGCATAAAGCCTACGAACATTTGATCATTCATCATTTTGGTGTTGTTGTTGTTTGCATGAGGATTGTTGCCTTCTTGATGCACATTATCACGATTATTGATATGTGGTGAATCAGCGATCGCTTTGTGCTCCATTGCTATTCTCAACATTCTCGGATGTCATTTTGAGATCTTGCCACAAAACAAAAGGTTAATTGACGTATAACAAATTATCTTTATATTACGGCCGACCAATAAAATAGCACATAAACTTAGGTAGGTCATACTAGCGAAAAGGTATTCCCGTCTCTCCCTCCTAGTACTTTTCTCACATCTTAGCGAGGATCATATCCTAAGCTTTGATACCAATTGTGGCGCCCCAAAATTAGGTATACATCACCCATCTTGGGTAGTCGGATACATGGTATGTAATTTAAATACAACTTACTAATATAAGCATAGGTGTATAATATCGACATAAAGCGTGAGTTTGAATACAAATATTGTCTACTAGATATTATACAAACTCAAAAGGAGTCCTCATTACAATTATTATCACACTATTTCACGAGAATAGTGAGGACTACTAATCTTATCCTCGGACCATTACTCAGTTCCCAGGCTTTCGTCCCGACTATGTTCTCATTTCACAGAAGAAACGGTGAAAGAAAAGGTGAGCTCAACTAGCCCGGTAAGAAATATTATGACTAAGATAATGCGAATAAATTATCAATAGCCTTCAACAGTGTTAAAGCGATAAAATATAATAAACATCAAGTTTAAGCTGCGGTGAACAAGCGATCCATTAAAAGAGTCAAGTAGAAAATAAAATCTACTATCTTTTATGATTTAAAAGGTTTTCATCCTTTGTTAAAGGTGAGGCTCGACTTTAATAAATAATCTACATCATCGAATCACTTACACTTTTCTACGGCCGAGGATATTCTTTAGTATCGCGACCACAATTATTCATGCACTACGGGCGAGAATAGTTGTGTATTCATTAATGGTCATGATCATGCCAACAACTATCCATCGATGCACTCTGACCCTTTGAGGATTTTTACCACATCATTTGTAACATTACGGTCATGATTACCGAATAATCCACTGGTCATAATCATACCAAGTCCATCCATGCTCTACGAATACGAGATGACTTTAAAAAAATATAAACATGAGGATGATGATAATGATATAAGAATTCAATAAAACAAGTTCAAGAATTATTTTATCCGGGAATTATTAACGTCAAATTGTCAACATGATCTTTGTTTTGTAGAGTAAAATTCAAGAATGATCGGAAGAATATTTCCATGAAAAGATCTTTGGATGAAACTTGAAACATCGAGGATATTCTACTAATTTCATGGAGTATAGAAGTCAAAGTTTTAACCAATTGGGTATAATAAAGAATGGAATAACAAAAGAAATCATCACCATGCATGCGATTGCCTTGCATAGACGAGAGTTATTCAACGAGAATAATAATAACGGAACCGGTCGGTGAAATTCTGCAAGCGGGATGTTCCAACGAGAATAATAAAGATGGAACCGGATCCAGGTGTAAAACACACGAGATAGGATATTCAACGAGAATGATGATAAAGGCGGAACCCGGTCGGTGTAAAAACACATGAGCGAGGATGTTCAGCGAGAATAATAAAAGGCGGAACCGGTTAAAGGTGTAAAACACACACGACGAGGATGTTCCAGCGAGAATAATAGAAGAATGTCACCAAGTATAGGGTAAACCGGCATATATCTGAGTTATTCAGCGAGAATAATAAGCAATGGAATAACATAAGAATTTCACCAAGTATAGGGTATGTATGCGTATCTGAGGTTATGTATAGGTATGCCACTTTTTACAAGTTATTCAATGAGAATAATAATGAATGGAATAATGAAGTTCTCTTCATGAATAAGAAGAATAACACCCCTTACGGTACAACAAATAATATTCCCTACCTTAGAAGAAGCTGAATATTGGCAAAGTGAAGTAGCGAGAATACTTTTCTTCTTTCTCTCTATAGTTTCTCTCTCAGAGTTTCAAATTGAATTCGTAAGAAAATAATGAAGGAATGAGCTTTATTTATAGGAAAATAGAATGCATAGTAATTAATCCATGAGCGGTCAGAGATTGATTTACTTTAATCGACGGTCCATATTTAAAGCAAAATCTTTTAAATAAAATATAATATATTCTATTTATATAAAAACATTTTACTATGCAAACACTATGCAACACTATGCAAAACACTATGCAACACTATGCATAATAAAATATAATATATTTTATTTATAAAATAACTTTAATAAAGTATTACATTTTATATAAAAGATGTTTACATTTTATTACGTTAATAATATGAATAAAACAAAAGCGTCATTATCGCTATAATAATTCATATTATTAATCGATGATAATGGAATCAAGTGAGTGACTTCTCACATAAGCATCGATAATCAATACTGAGTGTGCTTCTTATGCAACCACGTATTCTTTGTACATTTTTACTACCGAAAGTAGTTCAACGGTATCAGCGGTAAAACTTACGTCATTATTTCAATAAAATATTTTTGTCGTTTTCTCAATCAAACAATAATTACATTGTGGGGTCCACCAATGATTGAGTAGTTATGCGAATATTCCTGCAAAGCTGAATATTCCCCAGAGCCAATCGAATATAATATAACCACTTGCATACTTTGCAAAATTTATAAATATTACCCACAACTATAACATTATATCAAATTATTCCATAATATTCAAAAATAATATTTATAGAAAATTCATCTTTATTTATAAAAGCTGGGGTCTTACAAGGAATATTATTCAAATTTGACGTGTCTTTATTCAAATCCATAACATGGGCTAAGAAAGCTTGACATCCGTTTTTCAATAAACGAATAGCTTTATGATTAGATATGACGATGATTGATTTTAATGGTTTAGTTGCTTGAATTCGCATGCAACAGGTTGGTTAGGAATATGAAAACTACTAACAACCTTACGAAAACAATCAATTTTGGCATGATGAGTAGTTAACCAATCAATCCATAAAATCACATCAAAAGCAAGTATCTTTAAAGAGATAAGGTCGATAGGTAAGGTAATGGTGCCAACTTGAATCAAACAAGATTTATAAGCAGTGGATGTGATGAAAGTTTCTCTAACGGAGTTTCCACGAGATAGGTCAAAGTCTAATTTCTCGAGTCAAGTTTAAGCGTTGAGCACAAGCGGGAGAGATAAATGAATGGGTAGCACCGGTATCAAGTAAGGTATAAACTTCACAAGAATTTATAAATAGCTTACACCCCGTGATCACCTCGTTTGGGTTCCTCGCATTTTTGACGACCACAACAAACGCTCTTTCAGAACCATTGACTTTGACTTTTACGGGACGGTCTTTTGAGTCACCGTCCCGCATTGAACTAGGTTTCGCTTACTGAGACAATCTCGGCGATATGTCCTTCCTTTCCATAATTATAGCATACCTTGAACTGTTGTGGGACAGTTTGGTGATATGTCCCTCTTCCCACATTTATAGCATATGGCCGGTGGTCGTTCTCCTCCCTTAGAACCCGAGCTTGTTAAGACCGCCATCATCTTCACATGGTCGTTGTTAAATCTCTCCTCGATTTCGCTTCTTCTATTTTCATGGCTATGATTACCACCAGAGTGGTTACCATTTTGTCCGTCTGTTTCTTTCTCCATTTGGTTATCATTATTACATTGATCGCTATCTCAGCACGATCCTGGTTATGGTCCTCGAGTTGGCAGTACTCGTTATCTCGCTCTAATAATTGAGCCACATTTACAACATCCGAATAGAGAGAAAATTTATGAGAAATGAGATATTGTCGATATCTAGGGTTTCAAACCTCTCAAAAACATCCGCGTCATCGTTCCTCATTCTCCACCAAATGAGGTGCAAACACGGATAACTCGCAAACTTTACCTCGTCTTTGAGAGACACCGTCGTGTTGTTTTGTTCTAATCTGATGAACTCCACTTCCTTCATATGACGAACACTTTCGGGAAAGTATTTGTCATTAAATAATTTCGAAATGTCTCCCAAGACATCTTTGAGTGAGTGAAATTTGGATGGGTACGCTTCACAGACTCCCACCGATGAGTCCGCTTCGCGCCACCGGAACATAAAGGTGGCGAATGGAACCTTCTGTTCTTCCGTGCATCCCAAGACATCGAATATCTTGGTAATTTGCTTGACCCATGTTTTCGCCATGATCGGATCTTGCTTTCCTTAAATTACGGTGGTCCCAACTCTCAATCGCTGCTTCATTTGACAACCGGTAATTTCTATCATTTCCTCTGTATTTTGAACACGAGTCTCCTCGTCGATTTTGCATGAACTGCAAAAAGCTTCTAAACATCCCTCGTTCATCATCCGCTTTCGGTGGTGTTGTTCACAGGGAGGAACATTGATGACTGTTACACGTTTCTCCTCGTTGGTGAGTCTGAGGCGTCTCCACGGTCTCATTTCCATTGTTAATATTCTCGATTCGACATTCTCAAATCTTTGTCATAAAACAAGGGTTAATTAAGGAAATCAATATATCACATAATATACTTATATTGACCAACTAAAAAATAAGCTTAGGTAGGACACACTTTAGCGAAGGATTTACTCGTCTCTCCCTCCTAGTTCTATTCCCGATCTCCGCCAGAGATCATATCCCTAAGCTCGATACCAACCGTGGCGCCCCAAAATAGGTATACATCACCCATTACGAGTTGTCGATACATGGTATGCGAAACAACTACAACTTTATTATTACAACAAGAAAGCGTGAGTTTGAATACAAATGTTATCTTACAGACAATATCTATACTCAAATAAATCCTCATCACATTTTTTGATACATTATTTTACAAAATGGTGAGGACTACTAAACAATTCTTTCTAAAACCTTCATTCCATACCCAGGCTAAGTACTTGCTTTATATTCTCGCCTCCACGAGAAGAAAAATGGAACAAAAAGGAAAAGGGTGAGCTCATTAGCCCGATAAAGAATATTATGACTAAGATAATATACAACAAATTACCGTTAGTCTTCAACGAGGGAAAATCTAATAGAATACAATAGACAACAAATTTTAAATCAATATTCGCAGTGAAATAATAATTCATTAGAAGAGTTAAGTAGAGAATGCAAACTACTATCTTCTATGTATGAATTTAAAAGTTCATCGTCTATCTTTTATCCCTGTAACATCAATCAATATACATACGGAATCAAATATTCATCTTTTGCACTCTGAAGCCAAAGATATTCATCGATTGGTCATGTTCATCTAAACACTGTTCATCTTTGCACTACTGACCAAAGATATTCTTGAAATCATTCATCTTTGCACCACGTGCCAAAGATATTCAATAATATCATCATTTAAGACCGAGGATGATGAAAATATTTTTAAAAAAGCGAATCCGGTGAAACAAAATGACAAGGATTAAGGATTAAGGATTCGTACTTTGTTTTATCCATGTTCAAAAATACCTCAAAAATAATCATAGTGGTGTAAAATTCAAGAATGATCAAAACATGGATACAATCAAAGCTAGTATCCGAATAGATATTTTGGACAAAAAAGAAGAAATTTTATTTTTAAATTGAATAGTCAGATATCGTGAATAGTGCCGTATACGTGAATAAAGTAACTCAGACACCAAAAGATAGAAATTTCCCTAAAAATATCTTCACGCTTCATGAATAGTACTCGTGAATAGTAATTCGTGAATAGTAACTCATGAATAGTAATTCGTGAATAGTAACTCATGAATAGTAACTCATGAATAGTAACCCCGACATGAAAAAGTTCCAAATTTGATAAAAGTTTCAACCAATATTTCAAAGATAATGATATTGAAGAAATAATATCATTTGAGAAGAAAATAACATCCCTTACCTCGAAAGATTAGTACTTCTAAATTTGGAATCTGGGATATAGTCTTTGAAGGAACTTGCACCGTCTAACAATACTCAAAGTATACTCAAAATACTCACAAGAATACGCTCGATAATATAGAGAGAAAACTTGGGTTTTACGGTGTGATTTTCAATTCTAACCTAAGCACCCTATTTATAGGAAATTGCTTAGAACACCAAAGCGTAAAATTTAATAAATTAATAATATAATTATATAAATTTCCTATGCATGCCTAGAATCTGATTTCAGCCATCAAACACATGCCACATTCTAGAAAAAGTAAGAAAAACGTTTTCTAATTTTAAATATTTTAAACTTCCAAATATCAATTATTTGAGACTTGAACTTCAATAATTCATAATAAATAGACCTTTCATCAGAAAATTCGAATCTCATGAGTTTTTATAGGAAATTCAATTCGCTACAACTTTTGCAGAAGAAAGTTTTTCCAAATTCCAAATATAATTTGATTTGAAATCCACAAACCAGGCGATTTTTAAGGCTATAATCAAATTTCGGTCAATAAATGGGGTCCACCGAGCATGTTTAACATGTTTTAAACATTTATTGCAACAAAATACTCTTCCTCCTCGTGTACTCATATATCCCACATTAGATTTGTAAAAATATCACCATTATTATATTATTAAAATATAATAATATATTTAAATGAATTATTTTATCGAGAAAAGATAAAATTTCAATTTTCAACAATTGTCACATTAAAATTTTCTCCATCTATATCCACATAAAATCAATATTTTCCTCATCATATGAATCAATTATTAATTATTCACAAATAATATTACAGAATCACAATATTGACAACCGAGGCGGTTCAGGAAGAGGGGCTTTCCAATAAGAATTTCTCCTTCTTGGCGCCGCAATTAGGTGACCAAACCTCTCCTTAGATGCGAACTTTCTAGACATTGCCAATAATGTTATCTAATAATATTATTCAGATAATATGAATTATTGCTTCGATAATGAAAATCTTGTGTAATGACAATTATTGAAACAACAACAATATAAAATATCAATGCAAAGAATTATTAAATCAATAAAATCTCGAGCAATAATTATCGTAACCATTATTGAGTAGTGCCTTCACGTAAGAATCAATAATTGGTGCAATACTGCAGTATCTTCTTGTGTTTTAAACCACCGAGTATTTTAACAAAGATTAGCAGTAATAACTACACCATTATTTTTAAACAACTTATATTTGTCGTTTTCTTCATCCAATCGCCGTTATGGGGCCCACACATGGTCTGCTGCAAGTCGCACGAATATTCCCGACAAGCGATTTAATTTTCCACGACCAAACGAATATTCCCAAACAACAATGAATATTTTATAACCACTTGCTTATTTTGAAATATTTGCATATTTTACCCCTAACTATCCACATTAATCAAATCAACCCTTACTATTTCAAAATAATAAATAGAGAAAATTAAATTTCATTAATAATAAGTTGGGGTCTTACATAAATGAAGGAATTAATGTTGAGATGTTTTATCAGTATTTTGTAAGAATTGAGGTGTTAAAAATCATCCATATATGGATTTCGGTCATTTTCTGTTTGAATTTTGGAAAAACTTTCTTCTACAAAATTGTAGAGAATTAAATTTCCTATAGAATGGACATAAAATTTATATTTTTCTGATAAAAGGCTATTTATTATGAATTATTGAAGTTTCTGAATATTGTTTAAATTTAAAACATTTTGGTGGAGATTTTCTAGAATGGGTGGGCCCCACTCTTGTTCTTTGTTGGTGTGCTGAGAATTATTGTGCTCATTTATAAAGATGGAAGGCTACAAAAGCTTCTGTGTGTAAATTTAGTCTACTTTGGCGTTCTGGTATTCTCCTATAAATAGGGTGCTTAGTTAGAATTAAAAATTACACCAGAATCAGAAGTTTTTTCTCTCTATAATATCGAACGTATTTTTATGAGTATTTAGATACTTTGAGAGTTGATAAATAGTGCAAGTTTCCTTCAGCATTATATCCGATATTTCAGCTAGAAATACTATTCTTTTGAGATAAGGGTTGTTATTTTCTTCGTAAATGATGTTATTTCTTTCAATATCATTATACCAAAATATTGGTATGAATTTAATTATGAAAATTTTATCTTTTTATATCGAGGTTACTATTCACGTATACAACACTATTCACGTATACGACACTATTCACGAGTACGATACTATTCATGAGGACGATTCATGAAGACAATTATCCTCAGGTAAATAATAACACCGATCAAATGATGAACGATGGGATGTTCAGAGGTTTTATGCAATTTATGCAACATCAAGCAAGAGCGGCTCGTGTTCAAAATGCAGGTGGAAACACTAGCAACTCACAGATGGTCACCACTAAACAATTCAAGGAGCTGGGACCATCGGAGTTTTGGGGAATGGTAACCACTCCGCTGGTAATCATGGCCAAGATAATAGAAGTGGAAATTTCAAGAAGAGGAGATTCAATAATGATGGAAAGACATCGACCAAATTTTATTGTTAAGGAATGAGAAACTAAAAGTGGTTGTATGTTACAAACGTGGAGGGGATTGACACATCAGTCCAAACTGTACGCAGCGGTCCAAAGCATGTTATAATTATGGAAGAGAAGGTCACCTAGCCCGATTTTGTCATGCACCAAAGTCAAGTCCAGCTGGGATGGAGGCATCAAAGGCCGTTCGAGACAAGACAAAATCGGTAGTTCAAGGGAGAGCATTTGTCGTAACCTCCCAAAAAGCGAGGAATCTGAACGAGGTGATCACGGGTAAGCTAATTATAAACTCTTGTGAAGCTTATACCTTATTTGATACCGGTTCTATCCATTCTTTTATTTCTCCTACTTGCGCTCAACGTTTAAATTTGACTCCGGAGAAATTAAACTTTGACTTATCGGTTGAAACTCCGTTGGGGGAAACCTTTATTACATCCACTGTTTATAAGTCTTGTTTGATTTAAATCGGTAACCGCACGTTACCTGTCGATCTTATTTCCTTAAAAATACTTGTGTTTGATGTGATTTTAGGGATTGATTGGTTAACTACTCATCATGCAAAAATTGATTATTTTCGTAAGGTTGTTAGCTTTCATATTCCTAACCAACCTCTTATGTGAATTCAAGCGACCAAACCACTAAAGTCAATCACTGTCATATCAAGCCATAAAGCTATACGTTTATTGAAAAACGGATGTCAAGCTTTCTTAGCCCATGTCACAGATTTAAATAAAAATACGTTAGATTTGAATGATATTTCTATTGTTAATAAATTTCCTGATGTATTCCCTGAAGAACTTCCTGGCCTACCCCCAGAGCGTGAAATTGAATTTTGTATCGACCTTGAACCCGGTACAAAAACCCATTTCTAAAGCCCCATATCGAATATCTCCTATTGAACTTCAGGAGTTCAAGACCCAACTGCAGGAATTGTTAGACATCGGTTTCATTCATCCTAGTACATCTCTTTGGGGTGCTCCTGTTCTCTTCGTAAAGAAGAAAGATGGAAGTGTGTGACTTTGTATTAATTATCGGGAGTTGAATCATGTCACCATAAAAAATAGGTACCCGTTGCCACGCATTGATGACCTGTTTGACCAGTTGCAAGGCGCCATATTCTTTTCAAAGATCAATCTTCATTCCGGATATCATCAGTTAAAGATTAAAACCGATGACATCCGAAAGACTACTTTCAGAACTCGGTACGGGCATTATAAATTTCTAGTCATGTCTTTTCGATTGAATAATGCTCTTGCTACCTTCATGGATATGATGAACCGAGTATTCAAGGAATATTTGGATCATTTTGTAGTCGTCTTTATTGATGACATCCTCATATATTCCAAAAGCTGTGAAGATCATAAGAAACACTTGAGGCCGATACTCTAAAATCTTCGTGAAAACAAGCTTTGTGCCAAGTTGGAGAAGTGCGGGTTTTGGCTTGAGGAAGTAGCATTCCTTGGGCACGTGATATCAAATCATGGAATATCTGTTGACCCAGCAAAGATTGAAGCAATTTAAAGCTGGGAGCAACCCAAGTCAGTGACCGAAGTACGTAGCTTTCTGGGCTTAGCTGGTTATTATCGGAGATTCGTGGAAGGATTTTCTTGAATCGCTACTCCATTAACTCAGCTGACTCAAAAAGATACAAAATTCGGTTGGAGCGAGGAATTTGAGACGAGTTTTCAAGAACTTAAGAGGAGACACATTTCAGCACCTGTTCTAACAATACCATCTGGCTCGGAGGGATTTGTCATCTATAGTGATGCTTCGGACAAAGGGTTAGGATGTGTTCTCATGCAACATAAGAAAGTCATAGCATATGCCTCTCGACAACTCAAAGAATATGAGAGGAATTATCCTACTCATGATCTAGAGTTGGCAGCTGTTGTCTTCGCACTTAAAATTTTGAGGCATTACCTGTATGGGGAGAAAGTGGAGATCTATACGTATCATAAAAGCCTCAAATATTTCTTCACTCAAAAGGAACTCAACATGCGGCAATGACGTTGGCTCGAGCTGTTGAATGATTATGATTATACCATCTAATACCATCCTGGAAAAGCGAATGTGGTAGCTTACACATTGAGTAGAAGATCATATTCGGGTACAAGTGCGATATTGTCAACGCAAATACCCATTTTGTATGACTTACAAAGGATGGAGATAGAGTTAAAAACTCCAGGAACCCACGTGATGATGGCAAATATAAGAGTAGAACTGACTTTAATTGATAAAGTTAAAGCTGCTCAAGCTATGGACCTGGAGCTGAAGAAAGTACAAGAAGGTGTTGTTCCGGAAGTAAGAATCGATGAAGAAAGTATACTTCGAGTCAACTCCAGACTTTGAGTTCCAAACGACCATGATTTAAAGTATAAGATCATGATGAAGGCGCACAACACACCGTTTGCAATCCATCCTGGGAGTACCAAAATGTATCGTGATCTTCGACATACATTTTGGTGGAGCAATATGAAGAGAGAGATAGCGGGGTTTATCTCAAGGTGTCTAACTTGTCAACGAGTCAAGGCGGAGCATCAAATACCAAAAGGTCCATTGCAACCACTTGAAATTCTAGAATAGAAGTGGGAACACATTACCATGGATTTCGTTACTGGTCTTCCCAAGGTTTCTCAAGGCATAGATGCAATTTGGGTCATTATTGATAGATTGACCAAGTATACTCATTTCTTACCTATACGAGAAACTTATACACTTAAACGTCTTGCTCATATGTACATAAATGAGATTATAAGACTGCATGGCATGCCAGTATCCATAGTTTCTGATCGAGACCCAAGATTCACTTCACGATTTTGGGTTAATTTGCAAAAACCTATGGGCATGGATTTATGATTTAGTTCGGCATATCATCCTTAAACAGACGGGTAGTCGGAGAGGACTATTCAAACTCTTGAGGATTTATTAAGACTCTGTGTCCTTGACTTCAAAAGAAGTTGGGACAAGTTCTTAACATTAGTGGAATTCTCCTATAACAACAGTTATCAAGCAAGTATTGGCATGGCTCCATTTGAGGCGTTGTATGGACGCAAGTGTCATTCTCAAGTATGCTGGGACGAGGTGGGTGAAACAACGTTGTTGGGATCGGAAGTGGTACGTATGACTACAGAAAATATTCAAACGATCCGACAACGTATAAAAAACCTCACAAGATCGACAAAAGAGTTATACTGATCTTCATCGAAAGGACATGGAATTCAATATCGAAGATTATGTGTGTTACGTGTTGCTCCATGGAAAGGAGTTACGAGATTTAGAAAGAGAGGAAAGCTTAATCCTCAATTCATTGGCCCATTTGTAATCCTCGATCGTGTTCATAACGTTTTTCACATTTCTATGTTACGTAAATATGTGAAAGACCCGAACCACATTATTGAATTAGAACCGGACGAGATAGCGGAAGATTTAACGTATGAAGAGGTACCTGTTAAAATCTTGGATAAGAAGGATCATACTCTACGCTCCAAGGTTATACCTTAAGTCAAGTTTTTGTGGAAAAACCACGATGTTGAGGAAATGACCTGGGAATTAGAATCCGAAATAAAATCAAGGTATCCTCACCTCTTCGACATATCAGGTACGTACCCTAATTTCGAGGACGAAATTTCATAAGAAGGGGAGGTTGTAAGACCCCAACTTTTATGAATAAAGATTAATTTTCTTGAAATATATTATTGAATATTATGGTGTTGATATGATATAATGTTAAATTTGTGGGTAATATTTATAAATTTTGCAAAGTAAGCAAGTTGTTATAAAATATTCGATTGGTCGGGGAATATTCGTTTTAGCAGGGAATATTCGTATGACGGCACAATCATTGGTGGACCCCGTAGCTAAGTATTATCGTAGTTAGAAAACAACGAAATATCTTTTATAAAAATAACGACGAAAGTTTTCTTTGTTAAACCGTTAAACTACCCGGTAAAAGTAAAGAAATACGATGTCTGCATTGGTTGCATAGTAGCACACGATATTGATAATTGATGCTTACGTAAGAAGCCACTCAGTTTAGTCAATTATTGCTACAGTAATTGTTGCATAATATCTCACGTTATTTGATTCAATTATTATCACAGTATCATCTGCATAATATTTTATATTATTAAATCAATAATTGAGACAACAAAGTTATTCATATTATTATTTGCAATATTGACGATGTCTAGAAAGTTCTGTCGAGGAGAGGTTTGGTCACCTAATTGTGCACCGATAGGGAGAAATCCTTATCGGAAAGCCCCCTCTTTCCTGGGAATGATCTGGTTGTTAAATATTGTGAGTTATAATATTAATGATGAATAATTGTTGAAGTATTAAGAATGTGTTTATTAAAGATAAGTGAATTACAAAAGTTAGAGGGGAATAATGCAAACTTGGAAAACTTTAGGGGAACTAAAGTGTAATAAGTTAAATCAATCTGGACCATTGGCGGTGGTTTTAATAGTAAATCAATCTGGACCGTCGGTGGTGGTTTTAAAAGTAAATCAATCTGGACCGTTGGTGGTGTTTTTAAAAGTAAATCAATGGACCGTCGGTGGTGGTTTTAAAAGTAAATCAATCTGGACTGTCAGTTGTGGTTTTAATAGTAATCAATATGGACCGTCCATTCTAATAGTAAATCAATCTGGACCGTTAATGAATTAGTTACTATTTAGTCATTTCTCTTATAAACAGAAGCTTAATTCTTCTTTAATTCTCACCAATTCACTGAGATTCACAAGAGACACTATAGAGAGAGAAACTATAGAGAGCAAGAAGAAGAGTATTCTGCTACTTCAATATTTCAGTATCCAGCCTTTTACTAAGGTAAGGGGTATTATTTCTTTCGTATTCATAAGGAATACTATTTTTCGTATTCATCCTTTAATATGTTGGAATAACCTGTCTACGCGGATTACATACTGTATGACAGGTGAAAATCCATTTGCACTCTTGTATGTTATTTTTTTTTCATATTCTTAAATCTAAACTTACTATGGTAAGTATTGCTTCTATAATCCTTGAAATTAGAGGAATATTCTTGAGTTTTGCGCTTCATCCAGTATCGTTCTATTGGAATATTGATCTGAACTTTCTTATTAAATATCAATTTTTTCACCCGGAGTACTATTCACGAGTTACTATTCACCCAGTTACTATTCACTATAATATTATTCACTCGGGTATTCGGGGCACATTTCATGCCGGAGTACTATTCACGAGTTATTACTCACGGGTTACTATTCACCTAATTACTATTCACTCAAATATTATTCACTTGGGTATTCGGGACACTTTTCATGTCGGGGTACTATTCACGGGGTACTATTCCCAAAGTACTATTCATGGGGTACTATTCACCAAAAAATTATTTCTTTTCTGTCCAAATTATTTTTGATACATGGATATTATTCTTGAATTTTACTCCACAAAGCATTATCATGTTGACAATTTGGACATTATTGAATTCTGGATAAATTAAATTATAAATCTTTAAAAATTTATCCTTTACTTTCTTTTAATTGAATTCTTATATCATTGTCATCATCCTCATACTTATATTGTGATGAAAGTCATCTTTGGCTTATGTGCATAGATGGAGTGTTAATTGGTATGATTATAACCAGGGATAATTCGGTATGATCATGACCATTGATGATTACATGAATATTCTTGGCCCGTAGTGCAGGAATAATTTGTGGACGTGATACTAATGGATATCCTTGGCCCGTAGTACAGAGATGATTCGATGATGTGATTTATTTATTAAGATGAGTCCCAATAATAAAGTTAATGATAAACTTTTTAAATCATAGAAGATAGTAGATATCATGCTCTACTTGACTCTTTTAATGGATTGCTTATTCCGCTGCAGTTAAACTTGTTATCTATTATATTCTATCAGTTTAACATTATTGAAGGCTAATGATAACTTATTCTGCATTATCTTAGTCATAATATTTCTTACTGGGATAGTTGAGCTCACCCTTTTACTTCCATTGTTCTCTTCAGGAAATGAGAACGTAGCTGGAACTAGTCGGGGAACGGAGTGATGGTCCGAGATGGTGTTATAGTAGTCTTCACTATTCTATAAAATAGTGTGACAATAAATGTAATGAGGACTCCATTTGAGTTTGGATAATGTCTAGAAGACAATATTCATGTAAAAACTCTTAGCTCATGTTGTATAATTAAGTTTGTATTTGTATTCAGTATCATGTATTTGGCAACCCTAGATGGGTGACGTATACCTATTTTGGGGTGTCACAAACAACTGCAACGGAAATAACAATCCATTAGAAGAGTCAAGTAAAGCATGATATCTACTATCTTTTATGATTTAAAAGTTTATCATAAATTTTATCATTGAGACTCAACTCAATAAATAATTCACATCACTAAATTATCCACACACTACGGGCCAATGATATTCATTATTATCACATCCACAAATCATCCATGCACTACGGGCCAAGAATATTTGTTATTTTCACCAATGGTCATGATCATGCCAAACAACAATTCATCTTTGCACCCTTGGCCGAAGAGAACCCATGGTCATGATCATACCAACAACTGTCCATCAATGCACTACGGGCCAATGAGGACTTTTATCACATAATTTGTAACATTACAGGTCATGATTATACCGAATTATTCCTGGTCATAATCATACCAATCAACAGTCCATCTATGTACTACGGGCCAAAGATGACTTTCATCATAATAAAAGCATGAGGATGATGACAATGATATAAGAATTCAATCGAACGAGATCAATGATAAATATTAAAAATTTATAATTCAATTTATCCAGAGTTTAAAAATCTCCAAATTGTCAACATGATATTGGTTTGTTGAGTAAAATTCAAGAATAATATTCACGTATCAAAAATAATTTGGACAGAAAAGAAATCAATTTTTGTCATGAATAGTACCCCGGGTGAATAGTACCCCATGAATAGTACTTCATGAATAATACCTTATGAATAATACTTCATGAATAGTGTCATACGTATGAATAGTACCATACGTATGAATAGTGCCGTATGTATAAATAGTACCTATGAATAGTACTTCGGCTTAAAAAGCTTAAAATTTAACAAGAATGTTCAAAAAAATAGCCTTGTGAAACGATACTAGATGAAGCGCAAATTTCAAGGATATTCTACTAATTTCAAGGAGTATAAAAGCAATACTAAGTAAAATAAGTGTAGAATTCAGAATCTGAAATGAAATAATATTACTTACATACTACAGAGTATGGAAGAAAATATTATTTACTTACGAATATTGAACAAAAATAATATCCCTTACAACTGTTGAACAAAAAAGATATTCCTACGAATATTGAACGAAGATAATATTCCTTACGAATATTGAACAAAAATAATATTCCTTATGAATATTGAACGAAAATAAAATTCCTTATGATATCGTAAGCGAATATAAAATAAATAATACCCCTTGTAGACACTCGAATTTTTTTTTGCATACCTGTTACTAACATTGCAGGAAGCATAATCTTCTTTCAGAGATAACCCTGGAAGACAGCTCAACTCAATCCCTGAAATACCACCGAAAGTTCAGTTTCAATCCCGGAAAACACACCGGGAGTATCATTCCCAACCTCAGAGATAACCCCGAGGAATGTAGCTCAAATACCGGAAATTCCACCGGAGAAGGCCGTTCCATCTCAGAGATAACCCCGAGATGTTCAGTTTCAGTCCTAGAAATAACACCAGGAAAGACAACATCAACCTCGGAGATAACCCCGAGGAGTGCAGTTGCAGTTCCGGAGATAACCCCGAAAATGCTTGTTTCAAACTCATGCAGTCAACTTCAACCTCTAAAACAACACCGAAAGGCACTCAGTTCCAATCCCGGAGATAACCCTGGAAGGATAGGCACACTTCAGAGATAACACTGAGGAATCCAACACTTGCAGCAGCCCAATATCAAAGATAACCCTGAGCAACGACTACTTTATCAGCCCAAACCGGAGATAACCCCAATGAATGGCAAAATCATCCGTTTTGCCACCTCAACCCCACATGGCGCCGTCTCAACAAATATCTCAACATACATTCTACACAATAATGTCCCACAAGAACCAAGGAATTACAATCTCGAGTGACTACTACGTAAGGCAGAACACCAGATAGAATTTGAAGCTTGAAGACCAAGAACATGGTTCCAACTTCCTGACTTCGTACAACCTCTAATCCCATGTCATTACGTAGCTCTCGACAGCAGCATGCCGAAACAGGTCTTATACACCTCAATCAGATGCCCGAATTGAAGTTCTAAAAGCTCGACCGAACATAACGTTGCACGCGTGCACGTACTTCAAGACGGCAGGAACCTTGAAGCCCGGGGCACCCCGGGCAGTCGCAGGTGAATCTGCGGCTGCCGTAGGTACACCTGCGGCTCCCCCCTCTATAAATAGAGGGCTAGGGGTGGCCATTTTAGAAGAAAAAATGGCGAGGAAGCCCTGTCCAATTTTCTCTATACACACCCTAAACTGAGTGCTTCCTCATTTTAAACACTTGTGAGTTCATATATAGCTACTTTTTATCGGTGTGAGCCGAGTGTTCATCCATTTAAAGCTATAGAAGTCTTCTTTTGTAGTCCACTGTAAGCCTTCTTATACACTTTAAAGCCTTTCTCTTCATCTTTGCATACACTTTTCTTCACGTTGAGAGTCGTGTTATTTGTGTAGGCCTGGACTTCGAATCGTGGTTTTATTTCTGTTTGTATATATACTTATATATATATATATATTTATATATGGACTAACATTATCGAGTTATTCCTCGATAGATCCTGGGCTTATGTCCGGAGCATGTACTCGCTTTTCTATATATATATATACTTATATATATGAACTATTGTCGAACTCTGTTCGATGAGCCTGGATTTTACATCTGGAGGGTTTACTTGCTTATATATATATATATATATATATATATATATATATATTTGTATATATATGAACTGTTGTCGAACTCTATTCGATGAGCCTGGATTTTACATCCGATGCGTTATCGCTTTTTATATATATATATATATATATATATATATATATATATATAGCTACAAATCATTTGAAATGATAAAATGAAATAGGGATCGATATATATCCTATGCATTTACCGCTTATATATATATATTTACATTTCTGTCAAGCCTGGAGTTTACTTCGTGGCCTTTTACTGCTTTATTTACATATTTAGTCCCGCCTGGAGTTTACTTCGTGGTGTTTGATCGTATTTTACTGCTTTATTTACATTTTTGATCCCAATGGAGGTGTTTCGTGGTGGTTAATCGTGTTTTTATTGCTTTATTTACATTTTTGATCCCCCATGGAGGTGCTTCATGGTGGTTGATCATGTCTTTATATATATATATTTACTGCTTTTATATATTTACATTTCTGATCCCCATGGAGGTGCTTCGTGGTGGTTGATCATGTCTATATATATATATATATATATATATATATATATATATATATATATATTCTGACTTTTATATATATAATCTGCCATCGCTTTCTTATAGCTGCATGCATCATGTGAGCCTAGGAATCATGTGATCACGGATTTAGTCTACTGAATCTAGATTCGGTTTCCGCGATGGACATTTTCAGCTGTAAGCAGCTTGTAAATTATCCACGGTGCTTGTATTTCCTTCGATGGCTTTCATGCCCATGAGGAGTTCGGCACCGCTTTGTATATTATTTTTCTCGAAGATGCTTCACATATCAAAAATAAAAGCAATCAAGCCGAACATATAATAAAATGGAAGTATCAAAAGGCCTCAATTACTATTGAGCACATGGTTTGAAAAACCTCTTTTCCAAAACATCATTGTTATATCATGTTTAAAACTGAATTTTTACAAAAATTCAAACCCATTGTATATAGGTACGAATGAGGCATAGCACTACTTCCAAATAATTGCACATTGACCCACACACACACATTCATATAACAGTTTCTTAAAAAGTGGTAGTCACCGTGGTAACACGGATGTCGGGGGGTGCCTAACACCTTCCCTCCGCATAATCAAGCCCCCGGACCCTAATGAATCTCGGCTTCACAGACCCGTCTAGCAGTGTCACATCATTGGGTCAATGTGCAAATCTTTTCTTGGTTGCGTTGGTGCAACCAGTTAAAAACACCAACTTGCGAATCTTACAGTCAAATCGTCGACATATACATGTTGGACCTTTTAACAACTTATTTTTTGAAACAAATCTCACCTAATATGAGAACACCAAATAACAAGAACAGAAAAGGGACAAATAAAAATCCCGACGTCGACAGGTGGCGACTCTGCTGGGGGCGCTAGTAAGAGGGCTTAAGCCGCTACTACAACTTTTTCAAAACTGTTATGTGCTTGTGTGTGGATGTTTCATTTATATTTTTGATGAATGTGTACGAATGCATCTATTTACTGCACTTAATGCTTTACACTATATCTGCTTGTGGTAGTAGTGCTTCGCACATGTCATCATTTTCATAAATGCTGAGACACGTTGTATGTAAATGTATGTTGTGTGGTTCCTCCACCAGGAGGCTATCTTGTCGGTGTTTGATTACTGGACTCGTAGGGAGATTAATTCCAACGAGGCTCAGGAAAGGCACCACCCAGATTCGCTCCAGTTGAAAGACCGGATTAACTTCCCGTCAAGTAGATTGCGATGATCTGGGAACCTTCATGCCAAAAATCCGCGAGAGTAAACCTAAGATAGGTCAGCCTCTGATAAACCAAACGTGGAGGAAAGTATCTTCATACTCCCCATTTTGAATTACTTGTAAAACATTTGCTTGTAATATCATTCCGTATCAATCTATGAAGAAATATGTGCACATGCATATTTAAATAATTAACATACTGTGACAGCCCCAAATCCGGTACTTCCATTTCCACAGGATTTGGTGTTCACTGTACAAACATCATCTATCTATCTACCCATAAATAAATGCAAACCATGCAATAGATAGAAATAAATAATAAATCTCTCCCTTTATGGGGTTACATCAACTGCATAATAAATAAATCCCAGGTTACTCTAACCTTAAATCATCATCAAGGAAACATAAAAAAATTAGTCTTAAATAATATCAATTCTAAATATCATTACATAACCTCATAAATAATCAGTCTTCATTACTTGCTAAGCTTGCCCTTGCCCTTACTAGTGGAAGGTTCGTCTGCTCTTTCGTTCTTAACGGCAATGTTATTATTCGCAAGAGTGAGCACGATTGCCCACAAGTATAACAATATAACAAATGAATAATAACATGCGAATGAATTAACAACTTCTGAAATAAAGCTCAACTTTTGAATCAAGAATGGATAACAAGAATCAAAAGAACTTCTGAGGGTCATAAGACCTTGAACTATGTCCTAGGTTATCAAGTGTTTTTACTTGAAACCTTTAACAGTCATAAGACTATGGACTCTTCTTCTCGTACTTAGGGGGATCAGCCCTTAGTACCATACTGTGCACAATATCTTAACGCTAAAGCGTAAATAATCCCCTATCTGAGGTTGTTCATCTCGGTTTAACATTTGAGTGCGCACTAAAGGAAGTTTGGTTTGGATAATTCATCAAGGGGTTCTGAAATTTAGAACGCTCATCAACTATGGACTAGTCGAATCAATAAGGGTTCACTAATCTAACAAGGTTTAACAGTAAATGAATATTTAAATTGAATAACATCTCAAAAGGTATACAATAGAATAATTATTGTATAAAAACATCATGCTTGAAGATTAATAAACTTTAATATACAAGACAGGCTTGATCAATAAAAATGAGAACTTGCTCAATATCAAAAGATGAATTAATCAATTTATATAATGATAACAAGTAGGGTTAGGAAACTTGCTCAACGAAAGTTTAGGGTAAGAAACTTGCTCAACGTAAATGTAGAGTTTGAAAACTTGCTCAATGTAACAAGATAAGGTTTAGAAACTTGCCTCGTGCGTAGATTACACGTTAATAAAACTCATTCTTTGATTTAAATCCTACATATCATTCATGTTCACAACACCAATCAATTATCACGTAATAAACATCACAAGTTTAATCTTTGTCTAACTCGAGTTCATGACTATACTTAGTCAATTACTACACTTATTGTCAAAAATTAAGACTTCACAAACAATAAGGTAACTATGCATTTGATCATTCAATTCACACGTAATTGTGTTATGGACATTTTAAGAATTTATTTTAACATCTCATTATAGGTCTAACAAGTCTTTATGTTCATTAGACTAGGTCACTAACTCATTTCTATACTTGAACATTAAAAATTTTCATTTTCTGGACAATCTGCTAAGTGGTATGCGCCACTTTTTGTGACTGGGTCTTAGCGCCAAGTAACCGTGGCACTACTTGCGTGGTGGTATTATATAAGCGAGAAATGAAGCGGAGAGTTGGCAATAATGAAACCCAGCACTCAATTTCGATTCGCGAAGAACACAGAATTCAACGAAATAAACACTTCTTGAACACTAATTTCATCAAATTACTCATACCCACATGTTATAATTCATACATAATCATTACCCAACATTTATAGAGCGATTTAACCCATTAAAACACATAATTACATACCTAAATCATGCAAATTGTACTGTTCTTGATTTCTTGAAGTTTTGAACATAAATTCTAAAATTTAACGCCATAGATTCGATATAAGACCAAATCCAACCATTCAAATTTTGTTTTGTTCATTTTATCAAGCATAATCATACAAGTGTGTGAATTTTGCAAAACAATTTATGTTTGACATATTAAAAATACGTATAAGGCCATATGGCCATATTACATACTCTGAAATCTTTTACTGTATAATTTCATGAAACTGAAGACATGAAAACCCATATAATATATATTAAAACATGCTATGATGTTATATTAACAAATAATCACATAATTCCTACTCTTTACAATTAATAGAGACCTTACAGAGTTTTGAAAGCCATTTTTATCAAAACTTAAATAACGTAAAATATGAGAATTGGGTTAAGGAAAAATTACCCAAAGCGTAGAATATAACTTTTACAGAAGGTGAAATTCTTCTCAACTGTTCTTCAATAAGACACTCACAATCTCCTTAACAATTTTCTAAATTCTCAAACTCTCTCTTTTCCCTCTCTGTTTAATGCCAGACTTAGCCAAAAAAAATGAAAGGAAAGAAGAAGTATAAATAAAAGAATGAACTGACGTGTTGATGGTCAGTTACCCAGTCATGGGTTAACTGCCCATAACCTCCTTTAGTGCTATGTTTGGCTAGCAAGAAAATAATTCAAAAACCATTTAATTTAATAAAACATTATCATATAGTTTAAATAATGTCACACTCCTTTATAAAATAAATCAATATCTTATTTAATTTACCTTAAATAAAATATAATGATTTCTCAATAATGCACATAGTCACATAATTAAATTTTCTCATTTAATAATAATATCAATTATTAAATCTCTATTGAATAATTAAATTAATTAAAATACTATCATGCTTATTAAATATTTCTTTTAATACAATAAGCTCACATAATCACATACTTCGAATAATAAAAATTCTCCACATTAATTTAATAAATATAACACATATAATTAAATTAATCTACCACCACTTCATCAATTAATCATTTAATCTAATAATTAATTCATCAAAAAAATATTTATTCAATCCAATAAATATTTAAAATTAAATCACAAAGTCTCGGTTGTCACATCTTTCCCCTCTTAAAAGGATTCTGTCCCCAGAATCAAAATTCAACAATTCGTCCCATTACACATACTATCCTGTATTGCAAACAACTAACATCCCTTTTGCAGGATAATATTCCTAAAACGGATACATCACATAGCATGTAAACTTTTATACATTCCCTAAGACTAAACTATGCAAGTCTTTTGTAGGGAAACAATTGGGCCTGTTACTCACTCAAAATCCAAAAAGGCCACGAACCTACAGCCAATCATGTCTTCATCTGACCAGTCAAATCTTAATCCTGTTTCTCATGAAGAATTTAACGGATTAAACAAACAAATTACAGAGTTGGTTGTTCTGCTTAAAGAATTACATTAGTCTACTCAGGGTTCTCGAATACCCGTACATACAGAGTCCTCTGCACAGGGAGGGACCCAAGGTTCGGAAAAAACAATTTCAGAACTTCAATTGGTTACAACTGACAAAAGCCCTGAAAACACCCATCTCAAAGAAGATCCAGACACCGCTGATATCAGGAAGAAAGTCCTTCAAATGGAGGAAACCATCTGTTCTATCAAAGGAATTGGAGCACACGGTAGTGTTTCATATGCTGACCTTTGTGTATTCCCTAGTGTTCATTATCCAGAGAAGTTCAAAACTCCTGACTTTGAAAAATATGATGGGTTAGGGGATCCTTACACACATTCGAAGGTGTTTATTGGAGAACTTGGATCTTATGCAGAGGATGAGAAGCTTAGAATGCAGCTATTCCAGAAGAGTCTGACTGGAGAAGCCCGGTCGTGGTATACCAGATTAGACAACTCAAAGATCCATAGTTGGGAGGAATTAGCTCATGCCCTCAGTACAGCTTCCAGTCTCAAATGGCTCCTGACCGGTACCAAATTACCAAGGTCAAGAAACAGTCCAATGAGTCTTTCAGAGAGTATGCTCAAAGGTGGAGGCACCTTGCTGCTCAAGTTATTCCTTCCATGACGAAATTAGAAATGGTTATGACCTTCATAGACATACAAGAAGCTCCTTTCTATGAAAGAGTCTTAGCTGGCATTGGTAAACCATTTTCTGAAATGATCAAACTTGGAGAGATGGCTGAGATGGGATTGAAGTCAGGAAAGATTCAAGACCTAGACGCTCTTAAAGTAGTTGCTGAGCACATCCAGTCTGGAAGTTTTGGAAACAACCCCTGGAGGGTCCATAAAAAGAAAGAGGAGGATGTCTCCTTGATACTACAAGGTCAAAAGGGCAGTCAGAATATGCCTATCCAAAGGAGAAACTACTCCCCTTTGCAAACACAGTCTTCAAACCCTCCATTGCCTAAGGGTGGAGAAGTCAGTCGCCCTCAAGTGTTCACACCCTTAGGGGACTCGCTCGAGAATGTCCTTACTCTTCTGATTACTCAGAAGAAAATTACACATCTTCTTCCACCAGCCAACCTGAATGGGAAGGGTTTCAATGCTACTCGGAAGTGTGCTTCTCATGTCAGGACATAATACTCAAGATTGTTGGGCCTTAAAACAAAAGATCCAAGACTTAATAGACAACGGTGAAATCGTGGTGACTAAACCCGATCAACCCCATGTGCAAGACAACCCTCTTCCTCATCACAAAGAAGAAGAGGTTAACATGATTAATTGGAGCAGTGGACAGAGTTCTAATTTTAATGATGGATCTTCCCAGACCAGCAAGGATGGTGCTGACAGATGGGATTATGCACAGTTCCAATTTATGATAGAATGAAAGACGAAAGCTCTTTGTAAGCAGGTCGAGCAATTAGTAGAACTGGTGATCCATCAGCATCAAGTCACACACCAATTAGTCAGCCAGAAGCATTGTGATGCCCCCAAAATAGGTCCATTCCATCCAACCCATTCTGAGTCGCCAAATACATGGTACAGAAATAACTACAACTTTATTAATACATTTGTCGTACAAAATACGACAAGACATATGCTGTGAGTTTGGATACAAATATATACCAACTGTAGCACGTCACAATGACACCTTACATAAAGGTATAGTCAAAAACTGTTTTAGAAATTAGAATCTTTGGGAAGTGCTCAAGGAAACCTTCGTACATGGGAGGCCATGCTTTTAGGTTATGGTAGATATCATATGGCCACAGAATTATCCTTGGTTGACCCAATAGACCCCAAAGAAAAATGAGAAGATTACTATCATATTTTTCCCAATGGTGAGTCTTCTCTTGACATATCATAATCTCCATTGTCTCTAATTGGGTATTATACTCCAAACAAAAACCAAGATTATATAGGTAGTACTTGTAAATATACTCAGCAAGTGGATGTGCACAACCTTGTCTTATGATAACACGAGTTTGTATGTCATTAGACATCTTGTATGATAGTGGCAAAACACCCTTCCAAAGTTAAATTCACCTCACCCTCAACATCTATAGACCACCACTCTATTCCCTCGCTATCCCCACTCAACCCAGCTACACTTTTATTACCTGAAAGGAATTGTGAAACAAAAGGGTGAGCACAACTAGCTCAGTAAAGAATATTATGACTAAAGATAAATAAATTATCAATAGTCTTCATCGAATAAATCGTAGATTTAGAACATATGGTAGATGATAAAACTTTTCAACCATAGTTGCGGTGAACGAGCAATCCATTAGAAGAGTCAAATAGACCATAAAATCTATTATCTTCTCCATGTTAAAAGTCCACCAACAATGTTTTATCCTGTAACATCAATCAACAATTTCATCCACAATCACGTGTATAACTCATAATCGTAATTGTAGTTCTAAATTCCTTTCCTCATCCAAGACAAAGATAATTTTCATCACTCGTCTTTACCTGAAACATCAAAGATCATGGTTATACCAAATCATAGTTCATGTTCATAATCATACTAATAAATTCATCTTTGCACCACTACCAAAGATATTCATCAACAGATTCATCTTTACATCTACAAGCTAAAGATATTCATCAACAGTCATCTTTGCATTACTGAGCCAAAGATATTCATCAATAATTCATCTTTTTGCACTACAAAGCTAAAAGATATTCATCAACAAGTCATCTTTGCACTCACGAGCCAAAGATATTCATATATCAAAGAAATACATAATCATTTCGAAGTTATATAACAATAATTATAACCATGTTGATCAATTCACCTTTGCACTTAAGCTAAAAATATTCAATTGTAAATTCAATGGTCATGATCATACCACCAACAATTCAACTTTTGCACCATGGCCAAAGAGAACCTATGGTCACGATCATACCAATAATCTACCCATCTTTACACTCAAGTCAAAGAGAAATATCATCATTAGGGTTATAAGAATGTTATATAAAAACAATATAATCAAAACATAGTTTTAATTTCAAGAGTAAGATTCATAAATCAACGATAATTTGGTCGAGAAGAAAACCAATTTGTCGTTAATAGTACCCCGTATTCATACATAGTACAAGTATAATGCGTATAGTAACATCGATAACGAAAAGATAAAGTTTCATAATAAAATTCATATCCATATTTATAACACCTTAATCCAAATGTTATAAATCACTTAGAAATCTCAAAATCTAATATTATTAATATTATAATAATATTTTAATCATTCTTAAACTTATAAACAATTTAATTAAATTGTTTACACTTTACTAATTAATGCATTTAATCATCATAAAATGCCAAACTCATAAGATTTCATCACCAATAACCAAAACCCTCATAAAAATCTGATATACCTCATATATGATTCTCAAGCCATAAAATCATATTTTCCAATTTTCTTACTTCACATAACATATTTAATTCATTTACTCATAACTAGAATATTTTCATGAAAAATACAAAATCAGTTCCAAAATATTTCTTTTCTGGGATTTAGCATAACATAGTCCCATATTGAACATATATTTTTCTCTAAATTTTAAAAATTCATTTACTATTTTTCAAATGGCCAAAACCACCGAATATTTAAACATTTATCATAAATTATACTTTTATCCAAAACTTCTGAAATTTACACGGTATACTGATATTATATAGATGTACTCCCAATAAAAATTTCATCAATTTTGGAGTTAATCACAAGGAGTTATAAATAATTACTTTTAAAATAGTCTTTTCTCATAAAATCCATAACTCCTAATCTATACATCCAAAAATCGCTATTTTTGGACACACTCTACAAAACTCATCAAAATATCATTTCAAATTTTTCCAGAATTTTTGAAGGTTCAGAAAAATTTTGAAACTAAAAACATAATAACCCTTAAAATCCCTTACTATCCCTTACCTCAAAAGAGCAAGACTTCGATTGGAATAACACCGAAACTAACTTTCACCGTATAGCAATACTCAAAGTATACTCAAAATACTCACAAGAATACGCTCAAAATATCAAGAGAGAAATAGAGAGAAAACTTCAGTTTCTGGTGTGATTTTCAATTCTAACCTAAGCACCCTATTTATAGGAAATTGCTTAGAACACCAAAGCAGAAAATTGAATATAATATTAATATAATTATACAAATTTTCCTTAGCCCACCTTTTGGTCAAAAACACCAGCCACACATGTTAATGATGTCCAAAAAAATACAAAAAATGTTTTTCTAACAAAAATAATTTAAACTTCAAAAATCAATTCACACCCGATATACTGAAACTTCAATAATTCACAATAAATAGCTCTTTTATCAGAAAATTCGAATCTCGCGACTTTTTATAAGAAATTCAATTCTCTACAACTTTGCAGAAGAAAGTTTTTCCAAATTCCAAACAGAAATTAACCAAAATCCACAAACGGGCAATTTTACAGGCTATAATCAAATTTCGGTCAATAATTGTGTCCACCAACACACAAAACATGTGTTAAATATTTAATGCCACAAAAATACTCTTCCTCCTCATATACTTATATATTCCACATTCATTGTAAAAATATCACCATTAATATATTATTAAAATAATATATTTAAATGAATTATTTTATCAGAAAAAGATAAAATATTAATTTTCAACAATTGTCATTTTAAAAATTTTCTCCATCTATATCCACATAAAATCAATATTTTCCTCATCATAAAAATCAATAATTAATTATTCACAAATAATATTACATAATCACAATATTAACAACAAGCAGGTTCAGGAAGAGGGGCTTTTCAATAAGAATTTCTCTTCTGCACGCAATTAGGTGACCAAACCTCTCTCCAGACAGAACTTTCTAGGCATTGCCAATAATGTTATCCAATAATATTATTCAGATAATATTAATTATTGCTCGATAATGGGAAAATATCGTGTCAAGTGACAATTATTGAAACAACAATAATATAAAATATCAACGTAGCAATTATTGAATCAATAAAATAAAATATTAAACAAAGAATTACTTGTAATAATTATTGAGTAATAATGCCTCATTTAAAAAAATTATCATGCTTCATGAATAGTAATAGTAACGTGAATAGTAACTCGTGAATAGTAACTCATGAATAGTAACTTCGTGAATAGTAACTCATGAATAGTAACTTCATGAATAGTAATTAAAAAAAATTGAATACTTTTATTTCATAAAATTCGGGGTCTTACAAGCATGCCAGTCTCCTTCCTTTTGTTATGAATACTCCATCATCGCCTTCAGAAAGTGAAACACTGGAGGATAAAGTTACAAAAAGAGAAAGTGTTAGGTTTGTAATATTCATAAAGCAATCAAATTGCAAAATAATGCGGAAGCGTGTAAAAATCAGAGTTTAAAAATTTACAAACCATATACCCGGATCATCCTTTATGCATAATTATAAATTAAACGAAAAGATAAAGAATAAATCATACCCTTGAAGATCGAGCTTCCTCAGGTACAAGTTCACCTCCAAATCCTTTCGCGTTCAATCTTGAATCCACCGGGTTTGGTTCCTTCCTTTGATCAACGTTAGCCACCCAAATGTTTGGCCTCTAGAGGTGATCCACCAAGGAAGAATAAAATTCAAGAAGATGGGTGTTATGGCTAACCCTAGTTTTCTATCTCTATAGAAAAGGCATACTCCCAACAAATTGGAATTATTACGTTGTAAAAGTCAACAACCCATACCACCCATAATAAGACTCCTCTTATTTATAGATGTGGGCAACCCACCTTAACAATTAAGGAATTGGGTTTTAATTAATTAATTCTTTTAATTAATTAAGCTCTCTAATCTTATTAGGGATAATTAATTAAACTCCTTTAACTAATTTTCCTTCCTAATCCAATTAGGAATAAATGAGAGTACTTATATTAAATTAATTCCTAAACTCTTTTAGAAATTAAAATAATAATAATTGTAATAATATTAATAAGACTCCTCTTATTAATTTATATTTAATATTTCTAAAATATTAAATAATAATATTAAGCTATTTAATTTATTCTATCACCATAGATTAAATTAAATATACTTAACATATTATTACGATTATGCCATTAACTTCTTAAATAATTATTCTTCCTTTTATGGTGTGACCCTTTAGGTTCTCCATATTAAACCGATTTGTGAATAAATCAATTAGAACAATTCTAATCTTATTTAAATAAATAAATTAAACAATTAATTTATTTAAATAATATTTATTCTACAATAGGATAAGCCTCCCTAGCGATCAAAGCGACTTTCCGGATAATATAGATTTCAACATTAATCATTAAAGAACCTTTGAGTAAATAGTTCTGCCGTACAATTCAATCCTTCCACCATACAATGTCCCAATTAAATATAAGACATGGAATTATCGTCAAGTCTTATTTTATTTAATTATATGTATTTCGATCCTTAAATGCACAACTCCAAATAATGCAAATTAGAAACTCCTTTCTAATTTCATTCGCGCCGCCAAGGACTCTTTGGGTTGTCATTTATCGAATCACATAGGACATTTCTCTTTTTTATTAGAAGTGGTAGATTCTTTATTGATCATACATTATCTCCATGTACAACTTATTATACCCAAGCATACCCTTTGATATACCCTAAGGGTCTTAAGGAATAAGTCAAAGTATAACTCATCATACACAAGATACTATGATGATCTCAAGTCCAAGGATTACTTGTACTACTATCACTACTGAGAATTCCTATTGACAGCAAATAAAACTCCATTAGGTATTCCTTAGCGAGCCACGTTCAAATGAACTTATTCTCTAATAAGCACCTACATACTTGCTTTAGTGTCTCCACATAAATGATCATGAGATCAATCATCCTCATCCAATGAGCAAGCAACGATGTACCAATCTATCCGGATTCACTAATCCCCAATTTAGTAATCCAATGATTGGGAACTATTTTAGTTTTAAGCTTTCTAAGAATTTAGATCTCATTAGAATGATCATCATCATTATTCTAAAAGCATTGCTTAAAACTATGGGTTTATCACATATTATAAAACAAAGATCATCGTAGATAATTAAAAGCCTTTAATAAATTAATACTTTTTATTAATAAATGAATAAGATTGTTACAAAGTATATGCTTTATCATCAAACATGATTGGCTTGTGTGCATACTACTTTCAATCTCCCACTTGCACTAAAGCCAATCGTCATGGTAACTTATACTCTTCTTCTCTAAGTGACGATTATCCCTTTGTTGGATAAGCTTTAGTTAATGGATATGTAATGTTGTTCTTGAGAGTTCACTATCTCTATAGTGATTTCCCATCTTTCAATGATTCTAATAATCAAATGAAAGTGCCACAACACATGTTTAGATCCAAGATGAGACTTAGGAACTATTCTAGTTACGTAATGAACTTTTAATCCAAACAATTAACTTGCAACTTCATTTATAGATATATACTTTGTCTTTATCACTAAACCAAAGAACTCTTTCTTTGTTTGGAACCTTCCCAATTCATCGCACTAATTGTTCAAGGTAACACTTTACCTTAAAGTGGATTTTTCATCATCTTGGTGCATCGAAAAACTTGAGTCCAGTAAAAGCCCTCTAGTTTTAATTTAGACCCACCATGAATATGATCACATCCTTAGTGCTTGGGTTAAGCACTTTAAGATGTTTTTCACTGACTCACAGTGAGCTTCTCCAGAATATGACTGATCAACATCAGGTCTCGTACATTTCATTGCATACATGATAGTCACTCATGCGACCTCTCTTTTCAGGAGTCTGTGGGGACTATAAAGAGAGATACACTCCATAGCTCATCGATATGAGACATCTCTTGGAGTTTGCCATGCTAAACGACTTTAGCATCAAATGAATATACGTTCCTTGGGTTAAGTTGAGCATCCTCTTGAATCTATCTATATAGATTTATATCCCCAATTAAGATACTCTTCCCAAATCATTCATGGAGGAATGTTTAGATAACTTTATCTTTACTGATTGTAGCATTGGTATGTCATTCCTTATCCGTAGTATATCAACATATAATATTAGGAATGTCATGGTGCTCCCACTGTCCCTTTTGTACACACTAGAAGTCTTACCTCATCGAATGTAACTCTGGATCATCATCTTCTATGATGTGTACCTCATCATCATCATCCATGATGAATCCATACCTCCTAGGTATCTTGATGACTATTCATTTATGATTAGGTTGTGGTATAATAGGTCTATCTACTGTGTTCCTCTTATTTGACTTATAGTATTTTGTGGTTCTTGAACTCTTCAAGATCTATTATCCTCCCACTAGCCCCTTTTAATGATAAACACCTTTATCTTAGAAGGAAGCGTGTTTCGTAACAAACACCTTTTGCTAAGTAGGATTATAGAACATATACCCTAAACTTACTTTAGGATGTCCCACAAATTGTACTTGTCAAATCTTGTCCCAAGCTTATCCTTTGAAACTTTTTTACATAAGTTGGACAACCCCTTATCTTAACATACTTAAGATTAGGAATCCTCCATGTCCATAACTTTTATGGAGTCTTGGGGCCGGATTTAGAGATTACCATTTTCGTAGATATGCAGCCATTTCTAGAACATGATCCTAGAAGGATACTAGAATGTCGGTAAAATCATTATGGACCGTACCATGTCCAACAAGGTACGATTTTTCCTTTCAGATACATCAATCCATTATTGCGTATCAGGATGTGTCCATTATGAGAAAACCATTTGAGATGATCTAGAAACTTATTGCACAAGTATTCCTTCCTTGATCCGATCAAAGAATCCTAATACTTAGCCAATTTGTTTCACTTTTGAATTCTTTGAACCTTTCAAATAATTCACACTTGTATTTCAGCAAATACACACATTCAACTCTTTGAATAATCATCTCCTTTTCTTATACTAGTTTGTTCAATTTGTAAAATTATTTTCACGTAAGTCAAGTATACAAAATCCATTAAGTAATATTCCAGTTCTATACAAAACATTATTATTATAAATAGAACAACAATTGTTCTTAATTATAATACCAAAGATTTCATTGTCCAACAATAAAATGGAAATAATATTTTTAACAAGAACCGGAATACAATAACAACTTATCGACTTAATAGATTTGCAGTAAGCGATGCTAAACTATAAGTTTCTATGGCTAATGTTGCAACCTTTGCTTCATTTCCCACACATAGGATTACTTATATTTGTTTAGCTTTCTACTTTTTGTTTGGTCCTTTTCATAAATCTATATTTATGATAACCAAAGTCAGTATCCAATACCCAAGTAGAACATTGACTTAAAGAAAAATTTATTTCAACCATGAACAAAATAATATTTATAAATAGAAACTTCACTAAGCTTCTTTGGTTAGCCTCTGCAAGATGCTTTCGCAGATTTCCTTCCAAAGGTGTCTGGGCTTATTGCGGTGGGAAGCAAACTCCTTTGCTATCCGTGATCGGGTTTTGTTCTTATTATCTTTGTTTTTGCCTTTCTATATACCTTCTTTGAATCGTTCTTCTTTTCGAGGAAGATCCTTTGGCCCCTACCAAGAAGACATGGTCTTTCTTGTTTAGAAAGTGACTCTCAACATTTTTCAACACGTTAAGCAAATCAACGAAGTCGATATCTAGCTTGTTTATATGAAAAATTCACAACAATTGTGAAAGGAGTCCGGAGTGAGTGCAAGATCAAATCTTGGCTCAACTCTCCATCCATGACAAAACCAATTGTCCTAATTGATCAATCAAATTGATTATGTTAAGAACTTTTTATCTGCATTTATAGTGCCATTTGCCATTCTAGATCGGAAGAGCTCCTTAGATATCTCGATATCTATCGGCCCCATTTTCCTCACCATCAACTACTTGATGTGCGGGGAATATAGTAGAAGCATCCATAGTTTCATCATGTCGCCGTATTCAAGCTCGTTACTCATAGATGCGAGCATGATGCATTGAGCCAACTGTGCATCATCTTGCCACTTTCTAAAAGTAGCAATCTCTTCCTCAGAGGCATTGTCTGCAACCATTGCAGGGATAGGCGTATTAAGGACATAAGATAACTTTTCAGCCATGAGAACTATTCTCAAATTCCTTAACCAATCCGTTTAATTCGGTTCGATTAATTTAGCATCTAATACGCTTTGCAGTGATAGTAATTTTAGACATTGTAAAATTCTGTAAATGAATTTGTAATTAACAACATTTTAACATACATTCTATTATTAATTACCAAAATAATTTAGGTCTTGTTTTAAGTTGGTATCTCCCACTATTTTCTTCAAACTATATTACCCTCAATATATATAGTTCGGCAAAATCTAATTAAAGATTTGCTAGTGAGAATAAGGATCCCATTTCAAATGTATATAGCCTTGTGGTGACACAACAAACTATATATAAATAAATAGGTAGACAACTTTTGTCAATTACATCAACTATGTAACTCCTTGTATTTTGCCTCTTAAGATTATTTTGATCAAGTGGTGGCACATCCAAATCAAAATTATCCAAGTTAAGTCCGACCTAGCACTCCATATATTCAAAAAAGAAAAATATCATCCTTGTGGTGACACAACAAAACAATATTGTTCAATTTTCTTTATAAGCATCAAATGTGATAAATTAACATCTTAAATACTTAATACTTGCCTTGTGGTGACACAACAAACTCATATTAAATATTTAATACTCTATTAATTTTATCATGCTAGAAGGCGACGTTCGATATTCCAAATATCTTTGAACGCTTAGGACTTAATATAAAAAATTGAGGGGTTTGTTATTAATTTGTCTCATCTTGTTTAGCGTGCATGCACATATATATATAAAATACGCGTCATATTAATAAAAAATGCGAAGCATGTTTGCATAATATATAATATATATAGTATAAGCATGCACATATAGAATACTATATTCTACTTCGGATTGATTATGGACTTTTATTCTAGTTTGGTTCACTAGAGCCACTAAGTGAACCAAAAGGTCAAACCCCTAAAAGGTGTAAAAGAAATAATATTTAAATATAACTATTACATTTAAACCCTAGCTCCATTACAAATGGGTCTTCAAGCGCTTCTTGTCCTTGATCTCTAATTCTTCAAAATTAATTCTAAATATTCCTATTACAAAACTATTTAAAATAAATAGAAACCTCGATCGTGATCGAGGGGAATACATATGAGGGAGTTAGAATTTACATTAAGAAAAATTAGAGATGATTTAGGTACGCAGAATCCCATTTAATAAAAAAACCCATACATTCACGCATCCAACTAAAATAAAATCCAATCATATTGGTCAATAGTCCATAATCAATCCCATTTATTATCATACACATCATCATATGCATCAATAAATAACATTCATCTTATGAATAATAAACATTTAATATATATATTGATATCATTTAATGGGCAAATTTAGTTAGTATAAAATCTATTTTGAATCAAAATAAACTCCTTTATTTTAATCCAAATTTAAATCAAAATAAAACTATTTTATTTTAATTTATCCAATTTTGAATAAAATAAACTATTTTATTTTAATCAAAATTTTAATCAAAATAAACTCTTTTATTTTAATTAAATATGGAATCCAATTCCATGTAATAAAAAAATCTTTAATTAAAATAAACTCTTTTATTTTAATTAATTAAATAAAACACGGATATTCTTTCCTATTCACAAATAAACTCCTTTATTTTGAATAATATGAAATCCTATTTCATATCTAAATAAACTCCTTTATTTAAGGAAATTAGGATTCTCTTTCCTATTCACAAATAAACTCCTTTATTTTAGGAAAAATAAAATCTAATTTCAACTCCAATTAGTTATCATGGAATCCAATTCCAACTCTAATTAGTTAGCATGAATTTCTAATTTTAAAATTAAAATAAACTTTATATTTTAATATTAAAATAAACCTTTTATTTTAAAATTAAAATTAACATTTTATTTTAATTATAAAATAATTAAGAATATATATATATATATAGTATATATATATATACTATTATATATATATATATATATATAATATAATAATCAATATATATATATATTATATAAAACCGTGCCTTTTCCTTAAAAAAAAGTTGCTGCCGTTTTTTTTTATTTTTTATATTTTTCGGATGCCTTGAATCAAAAAAAAAAAAAAAAAAAAAAAAAAAGTCCTGCCTTTTTTGTTTTCCTGTTGCATGAAAAAAAAAAATTTGTGGCTGCCGGTTTTGGTTTCCTTGATTTGCGTGCCAGCATATGTTATGAAATCTTCCTGGGCAATTTACATGAAATCCTTGCTGCCTAATTCCACTTAATTGCCACTTCCGTGCATGGCCACCAGCCACGTTTAAAGGAATCAAGTATTAAAAAAAAAAAATTCTGGTTAATCATCATATGATACTGCACCTTTAAAATTGTGCTGTCGGAATTTTTTTTTTTTTTTTTATAAATAAATTTTATACAATAAAATTATGCCCAATTAAATTGTTCTAAACACATATCAATATAGATATTAAATTAAAACAATTAATAATTTACATAAAGGTTTGGCTCGATCACGCCATCATTATTAGGTTTGTAATATTCATAAAGAATCAAATTGCAAAATAATGCGAAGCGTGTAAAAATCGAGTTTAAAATTTACAAACCATATACCCGGATCATCCTTTATGCATAATTATTAATTAAACGAAAAGATAAAGAATAAATCATACCTTGAAGATCGAGCCTTCCTCCGGTGACAAGTTCACCTCCAAATCCTTTCGCTCAATCTTGAATCCACCGGTTTGGTTCCTTCCTTCGATCAACGTTAGCCACCCCCGAATGTTTTACTTCAGAGGTGATCCACCAAGGAAGAATAAAATTCAAGAAGATGGGTGTTATATATTAACCCCTAGTTTTTATCTCTATAGAAAAAGCGATACCCCAACAAATTGGAATTATTTCGTTGTAAAAGTCAACAACCCATACCACCCATAATAAGCACTCCTCTTATTTATAGATGTGGGCAACCCACCTTAACAATTAAGGAATTGGGTTTTAATTAATTAATTCTTTTAATTAATTAAGCTCTCTAATCTTATTAGGGATAATTAATTAAACTCCTTTAACTAATTTTCCTTCCTAATCCAATTAGGAATAAATGAGAGTACTTATATTAAATTAATTCCTAAACTCTTTTAGAAATTAAAATAATAATAATTGTAATAATATTAATAAGACTCTCTTATTAATTTATATTTAATATTTCTAAAATATTAAATAATAAATATTAAGCTATTTAATTTATTCTATCACCATAGATTAAATTAAATATACTTAATATATTATTACGATTATGCCATTAACTTCTTAAATAATTATTCTTCCTTTTATGGTGTGACCCTTTAGGTTCTCCATATTAAACCGTTTGTGAATAAATCAATTAGAACAATTCTAATCTTATTTAAATAAATAAATTAAACAATTAATTTATTTAAATAATATTTATTCTACAATAGGGATAAAGTTCTCCTAGCGATCAACGACTTTCCGGATAATATAGATTTCAACATTAATCATTAAAGAACCTTTTGAGTAAATAGTTCTGCACGTCTCAATTCATCCTTCCACCATACAATGTCCCAATTAAATATAAGACATGGAATTCTTTGTCAAGTCTTATTTTATTTAATTATATGTATTTCGATCCTTAAATGCATTAACTCAAATAATGCAAATTAGAAACTCCTTTCTAATTTCATTCGCTTTGCCAAGGACTACTTGGGTTGTCATTTATCGAATCACATAGACATTTCTCTTCTTTTATTAGAAGTGGTAGATTCTTTATTGATCATACATTATCTCCATGTACAACTTATTATACCCAAGCATACCCTTTGATATACCCTAAGAGTCTTAAGGAATAAGTCAAAGTATAACTCATCATCACACAAGATACTATGATGATCTCAAGTCCAAGGATTACTCAGACTACTATCACTCTGAGAATTCCTATCGACAGCAAATAAAACTCCATTAGGTATTCCTTAGCGAGCCACGTTCAAATGAACTTATTCTCTAATAAGCACCTACATACTTGCTTTTAGTGTCTCCACACAAATGATCGTGAGATCAATCATCCTCATCCAATGAGCAAGTTAACGTATGTACCAATCTATCCGGATTCACTAATCCCCAATTTAGTAATCCAATGATTGGGAACTATTTTAGTTTTAAGCTTTCTAAGAATTTAGATCTCATTAGAATGATCATCATCATTATTCTAAAAGCATTGCTTAAAACTATGGGTTTATCACATATATTATAAAACAAAGATCATGTAGATAATTAAAAGCCTTTAATAAATTAATACTTTTTTATTAATAAATGAATAAGATTGTTACAAAGTATATGCTTTATCATCAAACATGATTGGCTTGTGTGCATACTACTTTCAGAAAGTGCCAAAGCTCGTCGGGATTTTGCCAATAAAAGGGAGTTTACATTCCTGGTCCAGCCTATGGAGGAGATATTTCATATGCTAATCAATGAAGGAAGAATTACCTCCCTTCTAACTCCAATTAATCCCCGTTCAAGGCGGTTCAATTCTAATAGAGTATGTCAGTATCACTCCCATTCTCGCGGTTACAGCACAGAAGAATGCTGGGCACTCCGCCATCTCATTCAAAACTTAATTGACAGCTGTGTCCTGCAGATAGCAGACGATGACACTTTTCTACTCGAGAGTGGGAATACATATCCTGCAAAGTAGAAAGATGGAGTAGTAGCAGTTATATCAGCAGAGGCTGATAATGCTTTCAGACCACTCATCATACAAGCAATCCAACTCAAAGGTATTGAAAATTCTTTGAAAGTTGTTGTACTAGAGCCAATTAGCTTACCATTCAGACCACAGTATCCTGTTGTCAGCCTACGAAAAGTGCCATGGAATTATGGAGAGGCTGAAGGATCCACATCTCATAAAATTGTTGCAGTGTTGAAGGAGAATCCATTGTATCTTCCCCAACGGGTAATGAAGCCTACCATCAAATCAAAGGGGAAAATTCATGTGGAAAAGATTGAAAAGTTCCTTTGTATTATGGGCCATAATGAGGCCAAGGTGGTTTTAAGCTTAAAGGAAGCTCCACAACAAATTTCCATATTGGACTTAGTTTTATCTTCCGAAGATCATAGGAAGGTCTTGCTAAGGGTCTTGGAAGAAGCCCATTGCCGAAATCAGTGGATGTGGAAAAATTCTAACATCTAGTCTATCACATTTTTAACAACAATGTGAAATCTTTTACTGATGATGACATACCGACCAAAGGGACCGGTCATTACAAGCCGTTGCACATTGTGGTGTTATCCTTCGGATATATGGTGGGAGAAGTTTTGATAAATGGAGGTTCATCTTTGAATATCTGTCCTTATGCCACTCTGGTGAAGATGAATATCAATCTCAAACGGATCCGAAGTAGCTATACGGTTATTAAAGCTTTTGATGGATCTCAACAAAATTCTATCGGAGAGATTGAACTGCCAATTGAGATTGGTCCCTATACATTCTGTGTCTCTTTTCATGTGCTTAAAATAGATTCAGGATACAACCTGCTATTCGGAAGACCGTGGATTCATATGGCTAGGGCCGTCCCCTCCACTCTTCACCAGCAACTTAAATACATCATTAACGATAGCCTAGTCACTGTTAATGCTGAGCCTGAATGTCCTGAACAAGGTGGCATCCCACTAATCAGTTTTAATTGAGAAGTTAAGCCGATCAGCTTTCATACTTTGGAAGTGAGCAACACTCACTACCATCCCCTTGGGACACCATCTTTCATACCCAAGATTTCTGTCGAAGTAATGTCGGCTACTCAAGAAATGATGTCATTGGGTCATCAACTTAGACAAGGGTTGGGTAAAGATCATTAGGGCATTAAACGCCCAATTCAAGTGCCCAGTCAAACCGGGACAGCCAGATAAGGCTATTATGCCAATTCCAATCATAGGAATCCTTATAAGCACAAACAAATTCCTTCATCTTCAGCCACACGGCGATTATCTCCACCTGTAAATCCTGAGCCTATACAGTCTCAGGTAAAGGTGCCAGCCCATGTAATGGCTATATTATTTCCCAAGCTAATACCGGTCAAAGGAAAAGAGGTTCTGGTTCTTGATCCCATAGTGGAAGAAGAGGAACAGAGACGTAAACAAGACATCGCCAAAATGATGTCAAACATACGCATCATTGTTCATGATGAACATACAAATAGATACACCCCAGATGATGATTGCCTAGATGTCATGGTCATTATTCGGGAAAAGGAGGACGATGATAGCCCCTCCATCACTGCAGTCCACCAGGGCTTCACCATTGACAATTAGATCAGCACTCCATACATTGGTCGACAAGGGTAAAGCGGTAGAAAGCGCGCCTCGCCTGCAGATATCATTAATCGCTTACTTTTACATGCACAAGATAGCGGTTGTTTTGTCAGTACATGCTAACACTTTGTATGATTAACCGGTTTTATATATTAAGTGAAAGCATATTTTGTTTCAGGACTCTGAGTTTAGATGTGCCTGTACTTACTGATGAGGTGCCTCTTCTCTATAAGGATTGTAACTTTGATGAAAAGTTGGACTCGGACTTGATGGAAATATAAGAGGACATTGAGATACCTCAGGAGATCAAAGAATGGGTCGAAAACAAACCTAAAACCAACATTGATCAAACCACCTCATTTAATCTCGGAACCTTAAAAAACCTTAAGCTAATCCAGATTGGTTCAGATCTCACTCCAAACTAGAGGAATGACATGGTTGAATTACTAACCCAATTCCAGGATGTGTTTGCATGGTCTCATAAAGACATGGTGGGTTTTTCTACTGATATTGTTCTTCATCGCCTTCCCATTAAAGAGGGATTCAAGCCAGTCAGGCAAAAGCTCAAGCGATTAAAACCTGAGTAGAGTTTAAAGGTTAAAGAAGAAATTGTGAAACAATTTCAAGCTGGCATTATCATGGTGTCTACATACCTTGAATGGCTATCAAACATAGTCCCCGTACCTAAACCGGGAGGAAAGGTACGAGTTTGCGTGGATTACCAGGATTTGAACAAAGCTTGCCTTAAAGATAGCTTTCCTGTGCCATTTATCCACATTCTCATTGACAATACTGCTCAATATGGTATGTACTCCTTTGCGGATTGCTTCACAGGGTATCATCAGATCATGGTTGCTGAGGAGGATCGTGAGAAAATTGCTTTCATCACACCTTGGGGAACCTTTTGTTATAGACGATTGTCCTTCGGCCTCATCAATACTGGAGAAAACTATCAGCGAGCAATGATGGCTCTTTTCCATAACTTAATGCACAAAGAGATAGAGATCTACGTGGATGACATCATTGTCAAGTCCCGAAGGGAGGAATACCACTTAGACCATCTCAAAAAGCTCTTCAACAGGTTGCATAAGTACAACTTAAAGTTGAATCCAGCTAAGTGTGCCTTTGGCATTAAATCAGGCAAGTTGCTAGGATTCCTAGTCAACCACAAAGGGATTGAGCTGGATCCCACCAAAATCCAGGCCATTAAGGAAATGCCCATTCCTCAGACAGAGAACGAAATACGAGAATTTTTGGGAAGAATCAACTTCATTAGCAGGTTCATCTCTCAACTCATAGTAATCTGTGAGCCCATCTTCAAGCTGTTAAGGAAGAACTCCTCCATGAAATGGAACGATGAGTGTCAGAAAGCCTTCCTTACAATCAAAGAGCAGTTGGTTAACGCTCATGTTTTGGTACCTCCTAGGGATGCTGTTCCCCTATTCATGTACCTTTCCATTAACGAAAATGCCATGGGCTGCATGCTGGGATAGAAAGACGATAGAGGCCAAGAGCAAGCTATCTATTACCTCAGCAAAAGATTTAGTAGCAATGAACACAAGTACACTCTGATTGAGAAGACTTGTTGTGCTTTAGCATGGGCTTCCATGAGGTTACATCATTACCTCTATGGTAACACAACCTATCTCATATCCTATGTGGATCCTCTCAAGTACGTGTTTAGCAAACCCATATTAAATTATTGGCTGTCCAGATGGCAGTTAATCCTACAATAATTTGATATCGTCTACGTGACGCAAAAGTCCATTACAGGTCAAGGAATTGCGGATCAACTGGTCGTCACACTAGCAGGGGATTACATGTGACGCCCCCAAAATAGGTATACATCACCTATTCTGAGTTGTCAATACATGGTACAGAAACAACTACAACTTTATTATTACAATAGTAAAACTGTGAGTTTGAATACAAATATTATCTTCTAGACAATATCTATACTCAAATAAATCCTCATCACATTTATTGATACATTATTTTACAAAATGGTGAGGACTACTAAACAATCCTTTCTAAACCTTCATTCCATACCCCCACTGCGTACTCGCTTTATATTCTCGCCTCCCGAGAAAAATGGAACAAAAAGGAAAAGGGTGAGCTCAACTAGCTCAAGAAAGAATATTATGACTAAGATAATATACAACAAATTATCGTTAGTCTTCAACAGGAAAAATCTAATAGAATACAATAGACAACAAATTTTAAATCAATATTCGCAGTTAGAAATAATAATTCATTAGAAGAGTTAAGTAGAGAATGCAAACTACTATCTTCTATATATGAATTTAAAAGTTCATCGTCTCATCTTTTATCCCCTGTAACATCAATCAATATACATCCGGAATCAAATATTCATCTTTGCACTCTGAGCCAAAGATATTCATCGATTGGTCATGTTCATTTAAACACCGCTCATCTTTTGCACTACGGGCCAAAGATATTCTTCAGAAATCATTCATCTTTGCACTACAGCCAAAGATATTCTTAAGAAATCATTCATCTTTGCACTACGGGCCAAAGATATTCCATAATATCATCATTTAAGACCGAGGATAATGAAAATATTTTTTTTAAAGAAACGAATCCGATTGAAACAAAATGACAAGGATTAAGGATTAAGGATTCGTACTTGGTTTTATCCACGTCCCAAAATACCTCAAAAATAATCATAGTGGTGTAAAATTCAAGAATGATCAAAACATGGATACAATCGAGTTAGTATCCGAATAGATGTTTTAGACGAAAAGAAGAAATTTTATTTTTCTATTGAATAATCAGTATCGTGAATAGTGTCAGTATCGTGAATAGTGCCGTATCGTGAATAGTAACTCAGACACCAAAAGATAGAAATTCCACAAAAACATCTTCACGCTTCATGAATAGTACTCGTGAATAGTAACTCGTGAATAAGTAACTCATGAATAGTAACTCGTGAATAGTAACTCATGAATAGTAACCCATGAATAGTAACCCCACATGAAAAAGTTCCAAATTTGATAAAAACTTCAGATCAACATTTCAATTATAATGATATTGAAGAAATAATATCATTACTGAAAAAATAATATCCCTTACCTCGAAAGATCAAGACTTCTAATTAAAAACAGGATATAGGCTATGACTTGGACTTGCACCAGTATAGCAATACTCAAAGTATACTCAAAATACTCACAAGAATACGCTCGATAATATAGAGAGAGAAAACTTGAGTTTCGGTGTGATTTTTAATTCTAACCCAAGACCCTATTTATAGGAAATTGCTAGAACACCAAAGCGTAAAATTTAATATATTAATAATATTATTTTTCCACATCTTCCTACGCACACCATCAGCTGAAATCAACCACTAACACATGTCCCATAAGTGACAAAAACGTTTTTCATGCAAAAGTTACTTAAAACTCCAAAAAAATGATAATCAATTAATCCGGAACTTCAATAATTCATAATAAATAGCCCTTTCATCAGAAAATTCGAATCTCGCGAGTTTTTATAGGAAATTCAATTCTCTACAACTTTACAGAAGAAAGTTTTTCCAAATTCCAAATAGAAATTGACCGAAATCCACAAACAGTCGATTTTACAGGCTATAATCAAATTTCAGTCAATAAATGGGGTCCACCGACATGTTTAACATGTTTTAAACATTTATTGCAACAAAAATACTCTTCCTCCTCGTATACTCATATATCCCCCATTCGTTGTAAAAATATCACAGATTAATATATTATTAAAATAATATATTTAAATGAATTATTTTATCGAGAAAAAGATAAAATATTAATTTTCAACAATTGTCATTTTAAAATTTTCTCCATCTATATCCACATAAAATCAATATTTTCCTCATCATATAAATCAATAACTAATTATTCACAAATAATATTACAGAATCACAATATTGACAACCGTGCAGGCCTCTGGGAAAGAGGGGCTTTCAATAAGAATTTCTTCTTCTTGGCGCGCAATTAGGTGACCAAACCTCTCCTGAGATGTAACTTTCTAGACATTGCCAATAATGTTATCTAATAATATTATTCAGGATAATATGAATTATTGCTTCGATAATGAAAAATACCGTGTAATGACAATTATTGAAACAACAAAGAATATAAAATATCAACGCAACAATTATTAACTCAATAAAATATCGAAGCAAGAATTATCGTAACCATTATTGAGTAGTGCCTTCACGTAAGAATCAATAATTGGTGCAAAGATCAAGCGTGCTACATTGCTCAACAACGCGTATTAGTGTGTTTTAACCACCGGGTATTCAACACAAGATAACTGCAACAACCACGCCGTTAATTTTTTTAAACAACTTATATTTGTCGCTTTTCTTCATCCAATCGCTTTCCATTATGGGGCCCACACATGGTCTGCCGTCGCATTTAATATTCCCCGATAAAGATTTAATATTCCACGACCAAACGAATATTCCCCGACGATAATGAATATTTTATAACCACTTGCTTATTTTGAAATATTTGCGTATTTAACCCTTAACTATCCACATTAATCAATTCAACCCTTACTATTTCAAAATAATAAATAGAGAAAATTCCTTTTTATTTAAAAATTTCGGGGTCTTACATTACAAACCCTTAGAAACATACTTCCCCGATGAAGGGGTCATGGAGGTTCAGCAACACCATCAGTACGATACAGGCCGTATTTGGAAAATGTATTTTGATGGAGCTGTAAACACAGAAGGTTCTGGAGCTGGATCAGTTCTAGTGTCCGATACGGGGGAGCAGTATCCCGTCGCCTAGTTGCAGTTTATCAGCACCAACAACACTGCTGAGTATGAAGGCTATATCACGGGGCTAAAACTTTCTCATTTAATGAGCATCAGGCGGTTAACTATCTTTGGAGATTCTGAGTTGGTAATCAAACAAACCACGGGAATCTATCAAACCAAGGAACTACATTTGCTGCCTTACCATCGGCAAGTTTTACAGATGGCTTCGGAGTTTGAAGAGACCTCCTTTATACACATTCCCCATAACTAAAATGATTTTTCAGATGCACTAGCAACTTTGGCTTCCTTGATTCACTTATTTGACAAGAAAAACACGCCAAGCATCCCATTTACCCTGCAAAAGGCTCCCGCCTATGGGAATTATATTGGAGAAGTATCGGATGAGCTACCTCCCATCCAACACCCTTGGTATCAGAGCATTAAGAAGTAATTACGAGATAGATCTATACCCGCTGAGGCGAGCCCGACTAAGAAAAGGCGGATCCATCGACTGGCTATAAAATTCTACCTGAGCAGAGATGCACTCTACAAAAGAGATGCAGGATTGGGTCTCCTTAGATGTATGGACAAGGACCAAGCTCAGAGGCTCGTGAATAAGATACACGGTGGAGTATGTGGTCCACACATGAGTGCCCCCTACTTGTTAAGAAGATCCTCAGAACAGGGCATTACTGGCTTACTCTCAAGGTTGACTGTGATGATCATGTCAAGAGGTGCTACCAATGCCAAATTTATGGGAATGTTATCCATGCCCCTCCAAGGGAACTCCACAATATGAGTTCACTCTGACCCTTCTCAATATGGGGAATGGACATGATTAGGCCCATCAAGCCCAAAGCCAGTAATGGTCATCGGTTTATCTTCACCACGATCGACTACTTCACCAAATGGGTAGAAGCAGCCTCCTTCCCCAGGGTTACCAAAGAAGTCCTCATTGCTTTCATCAGAAACAATGTCATTTGTCGATATGGACAACCAGAGGTAATTGTGTCAGACAATGCTAAGAACCTCAAAAACAAAATGATGGAGGAGTTGTGTAGTAAATTCCATATCAAACACCTTAACTCCGTCATCTACCGTCCAAAGATGAATGGTGTTGTTGAAGCGGCTAATAAAAACATCAAGAAGATCATGAAAAAGATGTTCGCCAACCACAAAGGATAGCCTGACTTGTTGCCTCTGACTTTATTAGCCTACAAAACTTCAATGCGTACTTCCACTGGGGCAACTCCCTACTCATTAGCCTATGGGATGGAAGCAATGCTCCCCATAGAGGTGGAAATGGAATCCCTCAGAGTGTGGATGGACTCTCAGCTGGATGAAGACCAATGGGTACCAGACAGGTATCACCAATTGTCTCTCATAGACGAAAGGCGTACCGCGGCTATCTTCCATGGTTAGTTATATCAACAAAGGATCGCCAGATCCTACAAAAGAAAAGTTTGGCTATGGTAGTTTAAATAACATGACTTGGTTTTGAAGAAGATCATTGACAACCAAGATCAGTCTATGGGAAAATTCTCTCCAAACTGGGAAGGCCCGTTTATTGTCAAGGAGGTATTGATAGGAGGTGCTCTCAGATTACAGGAAATGGACAGTGATGAATTTCCACAACTCATCAACTCGGACACTGTGAAACGGTACTATGTCTAATGTTACCATCAAACAAACATCCTAGTTTTGGATCATCAGATCACCAGTCATTTCAGGTTTTCTAACCCTTTCTTATATACAAACTCTTCTTCACACTCTTCTACCCCATTAGGGAAACATACTCTTCAAGCCAGCAGCCTGGTTTCACTTTATTTCAAACCTTTCATACAATTTCGATTATCCCACCAGGGATTAAACCTTTCACATCTATAGTTTATCCTTAATATAGGATCAAACTTTTTCACACTTGCAATTTGTCCGAAACATAGGATCAAACTTTTTCACGCCTGCAGTTTGTCCCAAACATGGGATCAAACTTTATTTCCCCCATAGTTTAGCCTGCATACGGGATCAAACTTTTCTTCGGCTGCAAATCATCCCGAGGGGCGAACTACGTCGACCTGATCTCCCCGATACCCGGGAGTATGTAGGCAACCATTTTATATGACCCGATCGCAATAAAAAAACAACAAAAACATTTCTACACCCTTCATCTACAAAAATAAAAATAAAAACATTTCTACACCCTTTCACATTCAACGTTAAACCTCTTACACCATGTTCGAACTACGGAGACCTGATCTCCTCTTCAATAGGAGTACGTAGGCAGCCATTCATGGTTCGGTCTAACCCCTACCAAAACACAAAGACTTGTCACTTGGTACTGGGATCAAACTTCAATCCACCATATTTCATCGGCTTCAAACCAAAGGGATGGAACTACCTGACCTCCCCCCCTACATGGGAGAGTAAGCGACCATCTAAGCTGCGATTGTGCCTCAAAGAGCAACACCAATCCATAAGAGATGGAACTAACTGGGCTCCTTCTAAATAGGATTACTGGCGACCATCAGTGGTGCGGTCAATCTCAGAGAGGAAAAGCCACACTCCTCACCACATCTACATATAGAAACCAGTCCCAAGACACCAAAAAGACGGTAGGGATACACACAGATCAATGATTCATTCTGACAGATCTTGAGACATCTTAATGTCCACCTATCAAGGATTAGTTCAGAATACATCAGATCACAAGCCCTGAAGAAGCGGGTAAAGTATCAAGCGAGTATCCAAGCGTACCTAAAAGGGAAGTGAATCAAAATATATCTCCTTGACATATATAATGTTGTTTGATATATACAATATGAACTGTACATGACAAAATGGCTAAGCTAGTCTGTACAGAAAAATACAAGTCTATCTACAGATCGGTGTGTATGCGGGCTAGCAGATCTAACATAGCATCTCTCTCAGAAGAAGGGGGTAACGCTATGGTCTCCTGTATCATCATATCTATATGTGCCAACAAGTCCGAGGCTAACTGCATGGTGACATGATGCTCATCGATATATGCACTCATCTCGGCAATCATGATAGTGGTGAGGGATCTCACTGTAGTACTGTCTTCAACAGCTACATCCTGAGCAGATAGGGCTCTGACAACCCGAGTAAAACCGGATTGTCCAGAATTTAAGATTTAAAGAATTAGTTATTAATAAAATGAATTTTTATTAATACTATTATGTGCTATGTGTTTATTAATCGTTCTAGAACCAAGAATGATTATTAATCAGGAGGATTCTAGCTACGAGCTAGACTTGACGAGTAAGAATTTTCAAGATAAAAATAAAATTTATCCGGGAACAAAATATTTTTGGGGAAAAAGACGAAATAAACACTATTCACCCGACAAAACCCTAAGGGTTAGGGTTTGAATAACCTAAGCCTTTTCGAGAATTTGGTATGTCGAAATGACATTCCGTCGAAAGATTTGACGATAATATATCGTGAAAAGTTAAGTAAGCCGATAAAAGTTTTTCTCGAAAAACGTGCAAAAATCGGACGAAATAAAAATGACGAAAAGTATTGTTATGTACTTTTCACTCGTTTAGCTACGTTAGGGGAAAACGTGAAGGGAAATGCTTAATGGTGAAAAGTGTTTTTTAGTTTTTCAGGAAATCCAAATAATACGTAAAAGTTAATCGGTAAAGGAAAGACAAAATATCCAAAAATATTTGAATTCCGAGAATCACAGTTTTTGAACTGTCGGACAAATTCCGCAAGACAGAAGCACAAAGCTTCCAATGGAAGCTTCGTGAATAGTAAGGAGGTCTATTGAGGAGGTGTGAATAGTAAGGAGGTTAGGGCGAAATGACTAAAATTCCCCTAGCCTTGGTCTTCTATAAATAGAAAGCTTATTTCATTATTTATGGATTTTGAAAATCCTATAACACTTGAGAGAGAGAGAGAGAGAGAGAGAGGTCGGATGAGAAGGAGAAGAAGGAGGAAAAGCTTGCCCGAGTGCACGCTTTGTCTACGGAATGAGATTAAGAAGAAAGGTAATCCAAAAACCTAACTTCTAGGTATTTTCTTTAAGTTTTTATGTTTAAAACATAACTTAATGAGAATAAGAAGTAGATGAAGTTAGGAATGATTTCATATGGTTGAAATCATAAGAAAATGAATAAATAAGAATTAGAAGTTTATTTTATAAATTTCTTAAGGAAGTGTAAGATTCGTAATGAATTAGAACGATCCGAGTGGATTATATAAATGAGTAGGTGAAATAAGTAAGGAATGGTGTTCTATAACATCAAATTCCAAGAAAAAGTAAAATCGTAATCAAAATATCGATTAAAAATGAAGAACGAACGAAGAATACGAAGAACACGCGAAGAACGCGAAGAACGTTGTTGATGGATAAATTTAAAACCATCGTAAGATAATTGTTGTTGATGGACAAGTTTAAAACCATTGCGTATAAGTTAGTTTCTTATTTCTTGGTTAGGAATGGTAGAAACGTTTATGAAGAGCAGATTAAAACTGAGCTATAACGAAGTTATGGAGAAAATTCGTAAAAGATGAACGAGAAATAGAAAGTATGTAAATGAACCCGAACGTGTAGGGTTTCATAAGAATGTAAGAGAACGTATAAAATGTGAGTCATGGACTCAAGAATGAATGAATTCTGAGTTCAGATAACCAAATTACGGACGAACAAATGAAGAACGTTAATAACGTAAAATGAACGAAGAACGAAGATTAAGCCAATTGAATGACATGTTAACAGATTCAAAACGAAGTTTTGTCTAAGGGTAATCGAAGTACGTAAGATAAGGAAGAGAATGACTTTGGAACAACCTCGTTTCGAGCTATAACGAAGAAGATATGAGATTTCAAAGTAAGCGTCTTAAGAAATTTCTAAGACTTAGAAAAATTTTCTAGGTTTTGTGCTCTGAGTCATGGCCTTGATCCAAGCCTTGGGAGGCGGCGCTATAAATAGCGAGGTTCGGGCCATCACCATCACTTTGAGTGGCGCCACCAGCGAGAGATTGTGAAGAGAGAGAAATGCAGCAACATTTGACCTCGATGAGTTTGACATGCAGAAGTGGAAATAAATATTAGGTAAAGGAAGGGACCTGCCATGAATGGTCTTTGGTAGGGAAAAAGCTAGTGATGAGCTTTTAAGTGCTCTATTACTGGGGGATGTGCAAGAAAGAAATATGAACATGTAGTTCAACTAATGTAACACTTAATCAAGTGTATTAAACCTTTAATGAAGGTTGAACGAAAAGATTAAACAAGATTAAAAGACAAAGAATATAGACGCGGGTTACGAAACTGATATTCGGGGACCATAGTCACGATAAACGAACGTAAGGGATTGCTATGGTTGTGATTCCTTAGATGTTGAGTGACAAGGGTAATGTATAACATTTCAATGTTATGACATGGTAATGAGAGATGAATATAAAGCGTATAGACGCTGTGAACGCAACGTTGTTGCGATGAACTATCGGTCTTAGCATACAACAAAACGTATGGCTTTGACATTAAGAAAGAATATTGAACATGGGGTTCAGATGATAGTAATGAATTAAAGCAATTAAAACATTGGATGAAGGTTAAATAGAATTAAGAAACAAGCAACGTAAACATTGTATATGTAAACGATTCTCATGAATCGTATTCATGTCGAGCGAATGTTCTAAGTGTACATTGGTTATATAACTTAGACGTTGACGAAGGTAGTAAGTAAGATATGAATTATCAAGAAAGCCGTAGCGAACGGTAATAAGATTAACGAAAGCCGAATGTGAGTCGGATGAGAATGTTAGAATGAAATATAAGTGTTGAACACTTTAACCGACGTGAAGGTTGAGTGGACTGGAATATTAAACGGGTAGAACCTACACCCCGTGTATGGTTTGGCCGTAAGGTAATGAAGATTAATGATTAAACCTGTAAATGGTGAAGAAGCTGAATTAAAGATAAGTATGTATAACGTAAAGAAGCCGAGTTAATTCTTATAACTTGGATGACGTTCCGAGTCGTATTAAGAAGACGTTATAAGATAAGAATAAGGTAATGTAAAATGCTTAACGCTATAAATGCATAGAATGAATAGGGAATGATCGTTCTGAGTATACAATAGACTGTATGACTTAAACGATAAAGAATAAATTCTGAGGTATGGCATTTAGTTGCCATAAAGCCATAAGGAATAAGAAATTGACATAACGAACGTTATAGTTTAATGGTTTGAATAAGTTAAAGATGAATCTAGCTTGTAGTACAATTGTAACCTTTGATGGTTGACATATGGGAGCTGGGCTAAACAATTCCTTCAGAGAGTTAAGGTATATATGAAACTGGTAACCGATCTAACTCACTGTTATGGGCAGTGTAGATGAGACGGGAACTTGTTTGTTATTTATTTGTGGAAACCACTCAGAGTACCATATGGAATGCTAGCAGAGAAGTGATGTGTGCTGAGTCCTAGAGAAGGTATAAGAAGAAGATAAGAATGTAAATCATCAAAGATGATGAACGTATTGAGTAAGACATCTCCGTATGTCATGAAGTCGTAAACCGGTAATGAAAGTGGTCGCATAAACTTAGATTATAAGAACGCGAACCCTACGAAGTAATGTTAAGTAAACCAATGAGTAAAGTCAAGTATATGACTAATTGGTGTATGGGTTATTTCCTTATGTGTTACATAGGAATTGGAATGAGCAGTTCAGCGTAAACTATAAGCTGTAGTTGTGCGTAAGGCAAGTTTCCTAACTTTATTCATATTTTAAATGAATGCTAGTTTCTAAAACTTCTCAGATGTTGAACTTGAGAAGTTATAACTATGTGCAAAGTGTGATATTTGTACAAGGTGGTAGAATGTATGAGGCCTTGTGCCACAATGTGAACACTTCGGTATTTCTATGAGATGAACTATTCTATGTTTATATAAAAGAATGTCCTGTTTATACATGAACCATTGTTGTTAAGTATGTGCTATTGATTCTAGCTAGACATAATGTGTATGAAAGAGAGTAGAGAATGAAAGTATTTCAAAGTGAATGTGACTAATGTTTTAAAATGACAAGAATCGAGATTATTCATATTATTCAAGCTGCTTCATAACCTTTGTTCGGTTATTGAGGTCTTAAAAAAATGTTTGCATTCTTAAAGTTGTTTGTTCAACTGTTATGACTTGCTGGGCAATTAATTGCTCACACTTGCTTAAAATAAAAATATTTTCAGCGAACAATGTTAGAAAGAACTTATGGATTCCGTAAAGATCAAGTTAATCGGCATCCAGAAGAAGTACTATTCATTATATGAATGAGCGTAAAGATCAAGCAAAGACTTGTAATATAGAATGATAGAATTAAACTATAGAATAGTTTAATGAATGATTATGTATCCTTGGTGGCGGATAAAAGTCACTTATACAAGATGTAAAGAATAATGTAATTATCATTATTTGTAATGAAAGAGGTTATAAGGTTTTAGAACCTGGGATTTGAGAATGTATGTTGTTAAATTTAGCTATATAATGATGTATGTTTGGAAGAAGATAGGATCGTGACGTAAGGAATCCGAATGTGAAAATAGACCGGATTTTGGGGCGTTACAAGGGCAGTATCCCGCTCAATAATCACAGCATCTCGGGCTGATCTGGCATCATCCCGCTCCTCAATAGCGATATCTCTCTGAGCTACAACCTTATCTCTCGTCAATAAAGCGGCGTCACTCCCATCAAGAGCCGTCAACATCAAGGCCCTAGCCTGATCTCTCTCGAAGGTCATCAGATGAAGACTCTGCTCTAAGTACTGTGTTGAATACTGAATCACAGTAGCATTAGTATTGGGAGAATCCATCACAACTGCTGGCAACCCAGTAGTCAACTCCTCCTCGGTGGGAATATCAGTCTCCTCCAAGGGCTCCTCATCGTCGGAATCAATCCTCGACACTATGGATACTACCGCAGCCAATGCCGTCTCTGTCTCCATCCATACAAAATACTCTGCAGAACATCCCAGATGGCTAATGGAAAACTCAGCTAGCTCACGCTGATCCCAATAGGCATACAACCTGGATTTTCTTCTGCTGATAAGTGGCGAGAAGCTAAGCGCTGACTCAATGCCCCCTCAAAAGGATGGAAGTCCTGGAACTGGTCAAATTGACACATCATGGCCAGTGGGTGATAAGTAGTCATGCCCCTCAAACCAGCAAGAGGGAGATAATCCACGCCTGGAGCATGAGTAATGAAGCTATAGGGTGATCTGAGCCCTGTACACGGCAATATATCAAACAAATCTCCAATCCCTGCTAGGAAAACGGACCAACATGCAGGATATGTACACTCCGCAGACATGGATATCTCATGGGTAAAATAATACCCGTGTCATCTAAAAGTGTCAATCGGTCTTAAGTGTGACATGAACCACACGTACAACATGACTAAGCTGCCTGTGAATACCCCTGCAGGGTAGGTACTGCAAAATGTGGCTGATCTCAACGTCTCTGCTAAAATCATAGGTACAATGGTGTGACCCTCCTTGAGAGCTCTCACTGCCATGATGACACCAATGTCTAACTCATCCATGTACCGTGGCATAAATACATATGATAATACACACAGTAGCAATACATCTACTATGGCCGAGTGCCAATGATCCTCTGACATGGTGAAATCCTCGGAGTGCCATGTATAACTATCCTCAGAGCCAAATTTGTCCATCAAAAAATGCTGGGATATCATGTGGCCGGATGTGAGCTCATCTTGCATAACCCTACGCCTCAGCCTGGTGAGGGTCATAAATTGTCAGCTCATGTCACCGATGGCCATCCGCGCGCAAAGTCTATCCAATGGCAGCGCTGTCAACCGTGCATACTCCTCCAAGGTAGGAGTCAACTAATGGATACCAAACCGGAAGACCTGCCTCTCCGGTATCCAATGCTCCAGCATACCCTCTACAAAACCTATGGGAACCTGAAACATCAAGAGAGTTATAGTATGTTGTAATAACTGATCTACAGTCACCTTATCTGAAGGTGACATACTATCATACCAGGATCTCAGACGGGATGCCACCAATACTAGTGGGGTATGATCAATGCGGCTAACTTTCGAAGAAGACATCTGTGTGGGCCTTATCAGAAGACCATCCAGGGGTCAATGCTGAATATCTCTGGACATACATACATATGCATAACATAATACATGCATGATAAATAATAGATGACAATATGATATAGAGAATGGAAAAATGTACATACATTCTTTAGTATATCATCATCTAATACATCTCTGTACAGCTAAAAATACAAGGAAATAGGGCACATACGCCCTACATCTAACAGAGGCCTATCAAAAGATATAGCGAGAATGCGGCAAAGCCACCTAGTGTCTAACAGAGGCCTATCAAAAGAGATAACGAGAATATGCATCAGAATAAGATAATGGTGTCAATGTCTACATCATCAATCTTGTCCACCTGATGTAACTCTTCCTGAGTCAATGGATCTCTATCCATAGGGATATCAGGCCTATACAATGGAGGATCAGCACCGACAAAGCCATATGGGTCACCTGAAGGGCCAGCGCCAGAGCTGGAAGGATCAAAAGTATCTGCCTCTAAAGGATCTCTCTCGCCAAGTGCTTGGGATAAAGAAATATGCTCATCCAATCGCTTAGGGTCAAACTGTCAATCTGTGTCAAATGAGTCGGATCTCGGACACAAGCTAGCCAATCCGTCATCATCACAGATCCTAGAACCATATCCCCCATGAACTGAGTGGCGCAGGTCTGGAATCCAATGGTGCGAGGGGTCCACCAATGCTGGAATATCTTCTAAGTGTAGGGACCCTCTGACAGTGTAAAACCGTCAACACCCAACAATGGGATATCAATGATAGGTGACTGTGAAACAAGCCAATAACACCTGGCAGGAGGCAAGATCGGTATACGAATCTCTCCTGTGGTGCTCCTAATAGCACGCTCTCCTAGATAGAGCTCCCATCCTCCATCTGTGAAGGGAGGAACCCTACAGGTGGAAATCACGTACTCGACACTAGTCGGGTATCCATCCTCAAATCCAATGGTCAAGTGCTCCCCAGAATAGGGAATCTATATGATGACATCAGCTGTCAAAAACTCCAGTTGTAGGCGACAATGAGTAAAACTCTAAGCTACAAAGACCTCCGCCAGTATGGAATGATGCCATCGTCATCCTCGTGGATAGGTATCTAATGCTAACACACTCACAGGACGCAAGCATAGGAGCCTCTCATAGGCCCAAAACTTCCAACATAAAGGCAAACATCTGCTGTTAGTCAACACTCTTAACCTATACATGGGAAATTACAAGAGAAATACTCACCAGCAGAAATGGGTAAAATCCTAGCCAAGCCTTTGTTAAGCCCTGTGAGCGCATACGCATGCCCTTGAGGAAATAGGCAAAGGTGTAGGAGCCCTAATCATACTCTCCAATACGGTCCACGTGTCAGCGGCGCTCACCAAAGCGAATGACACCGTAGAAGGGTTATCAGCTATGAAGCAACCCCTAATGATCATCAGGAAAAATCGTCGAAGAATGCGATCCTTGACTCTCACATCATCGGGTATGGGCTCACTCAACAGCTCGCTCATAGCGTCTACGCTCAAAGGACCTGTACGCACAGTCCTGCCCTTGAGCGCCTCCGCCAGAACTCCTAGCAAGGATATGACGACAGTCAGGGTAATATTCACTGTACAAGGTACTAGTTCCCCTTCAAACTCCATACCGGTGATAAATTGCCAATCCATCGGTGTCATCATCACCTCACAATCCAATAAATGGAGAGACTGAGTCTGGTGAAACCAGCGCTCAGACAATTCCCTGAGGTAATCCCATGGAAAATGACGGGGAAGGATGGAAAAGAATGCCCCAAATCCTCAGTCATGCACAATCGCTCTATAGTCAGGATGTAGGGCCTGATACGTGGATTAAATGCTGAACCAGTTCCCTCTAGGCTGTGTAAAGCTGTGAACCTACATCACAAAGCAGATCGACATCAGAATCCTTTACTCCTCATCAATAGGAAAGAAGGAAGATCAAAATCTAGCTTTGTATCTCGTTTGCGTGCAGTAAACTGAAGGGTGTTGACTTAAATCACCCAAAAGCTCTAGGTTCGCCACCTAAATGCCTGGGAGATCCCTACAGGGAACACGAGCAGCAGGAGTGGAATCCACAACTGGTACATCCTCCTCCTCGTCCTCCACATCCGGTACATCAACTCGGAAAGGACGTATCACCGCCTCCACCAGACGACGAGTCTGTCTGACAGAAAGGGGTCGAGGCACTTTAGAAGCCCTCCTCTGTACACCAGAAGTGGTCCTGTGGGAACTACTCGAGTGATCCGGATCCATATATATCTGGACAACAAGTCTCCAAATCAACTCAGAAAGGATGTGGTATTTTTTAAACCTGGAGCTTTTCAAAATGCACTTTATGGCTACATGCATGCATGCATTATTTTAACATATGTCTACAGTAGAGTTAAAAATGCATGACTACCCAATGCCTATTGTTTGGAATTTTTTGCCATAGTTCCCTTTGTAAATAGGACTATCCACATGCACATAGGCATGACTAGGTGGCCATTCAGTAGCACACCTGCCCACAGTCATATACATCCTACATGCATTAATACATCACAGTAAAAAATCCGTAAGGGTAGCCTAATTACCAGGATTATTTTTTCTTTTTTCACCTTTGCTCATTTGTCCTCAAATAGGATAAGAAATAGCAAAGAAAGGTGCCAATTTGACTATTTTAAAAGTCAAAATTTTCATATCATTATGTTTAGCATTGTTTAATACTAACATTTACTATATTGAATATTTTTTATCAAGTCATTTAAGCATGCATATTCACTACTATGTGTTTAAATGCATTTCATGTGATATTTCATTTTCCAAAGGATAAAAACTGGAAAAAAAGACATGCATGCGTTACTAGGACGGTGTAGAACACTTCTACGGTGACAGAATTTGTAGAAAGACTCCCGAACTCAGCAGATCTAAAGAAGAGCTCTCAAATTTCCTTCGTTGTTCAACATAAAATGACTTGAAAAGGCAACCTGCAGCCTTAATAGCCATCCACAGCTGGCCATAGGTGGACCTATGGCTGCTGCAAGTGTACCTGCGGCTTCCCTAGGTGGGGCCCATATCTTCGGCTCGATCCAATTTGAGTTGCAAAGGAGTTCTCACAAGCTGAAAAGGCCAAATCATGAATAAAAACGCTACACGATTGAGCAGAATAGCCTGAAATCCTGGTTTCCACGGGCCAAATGGTGGTTTTATATATCACTCATTGGTATTGGCCCAAGCATAGGGAACACTATACCGATGATCTCAGCTGTTGCAAATTACACTCGGCAATACCTTGCGTAGGTCCGATGCCCTCAGTTCAGGGTCATAACCCTAAACCCTTCTTTTTCCCCAGCGAAGTTTCAGTCAATTCAACCATTAATGCACACATCAATGAAGGTCAAGCAACCTTGATAATTTTCCCAACAGGGATCTTATCTATTGATGCACATATCAGCGATGGTCAGATAACCCTGATAATACAAACTGTTGGCAGTAACTCCGACAAAACATTGGTATGTCCTGGTGGTACAAATTAGGAGAGATCATCCTCATCAAAGAGGACCGATGATGGAATATGTTATACACATCCTCAAATAGACAAAACACATCCTCACAGAGTCTCTTAAAAGAAAAATACATCTTCAGTGAAAAGTCTGTACCAAGGATTCATGACTTTGGTGATAACCCCAATGTCAATAATCCTAGAGATTCCTAGTAACTGTGGATCGCACGTCCAAGATAGTTCATCAGGCTGCTTATTTATTGTCATCCCCGATAGAAGCAATAAGGAGCCGACAATCATCCCACCATATTAGAAAACAATCCAACAAACCACATACATTTGCATCATGTTGTTATACATTGCATCATGACTATCTTGTCATATTTCAAGTGTCTAGTATTCTTTATCCTATCTATTCCATTGCATTGCATGAATATGATAAAGAGGAGCATCTGTAGACACTCAAAAAAATTTCCGCATACCTGTTACTAACATTGCAGGAAGCAGAATCTTCTTTCTGAGATAACCCTAGAAGACAGCTCAACTTAATCCCGAAAATACCACCAGAAGTTCAGTTTCAACCCCAGAAAACACACCGGGAGTATCATTCTCAACCTCAGAGATAACCCCAAGATGTTCAGTCTCAGTCCCAGAAATAACACCGGAAAAGACAACGTCAACCTCGGAGATAGCCCCGAGGAGTACAGTTACAGTTCCAGAGATAACCCCAGAAATGCTTGTTTCAAACTCATGCAGTCAGCTTCAACCTCGGAAACAACACCGAGGCACTCAGTTCCAATCTCAGAGATAACCCCGAAAGGATAGGCACACCTCAAAGATAACACTAAGGACATCCAACACTTGCAGTAGCCCAATCTCAAAGATAACCCTGAGCAACGTCTGCTTTACCAGCCCAAACTGGAGATAACCCTGGTGAAGGGAAAAATCGTCAATTTTGCCACCTCAAACCCACATGGCTTCGTCTCAACAAACATCTCAACATATATTCTACACAATAATGTCCCACAAAAACCAAGGAATTGCAATCCCGAGTGACTATTACGTAAGGCAGAACACTAGATAGAATTTGAAGCTTGAAGACCAAGGACATGGTTCCAACTTCCTGACTTTGTACAACCTCTAATCCCATGTCATTGCATAGCTCTCGATAGCAGCATGCCGAAACAGGTCTTATACACCTCAATCGGATGCCTGGATTGAAGTTCTAAAAGCTCGAGCGGACATCACGTTGCACGCGTGCATGTACTTCGAGACGGTGGGACCCTTAAAGCCCGGGGCACCCCGGGCAGCCGCAGGTGCATCTGCGGCTCCCCCCCCCCCTTTCTATAAATAGAGGGTTAGGGATGGCCATTTTAGATGAAAAATGGCGAGGAAGCCCTGTCCAATTTTCTCTATACACACCCTAAACTGAGTGCTTTCTCATTTTAAACAATTGTGTGTTCATATATAGCTACTTTTTATCGGCGAGAGCCGAGTGTTCATCTATTTAAAGCTATAGAAGTCTTCTTTTGCAGTCCACTGTAAGCCTTCTTACACACTTTAAAGTCTTTCTCTTCATCTTTGCACACACTTTTCTTCACGTTGAGAGTCGTGTTGTGTGTGTAGGCCCAGACTTCGATCCATGGTTTTATTTCTGTTTGTATATATACTTATATATATATATATATTTATATATGGACTAACATTATCTAGTTATGCCTGAATTGAGCCTGGGCTTATGTCCGGAGCGTTTACTTCGTGGCTTTTTACTGCTTTATTTACATTTAGTCATGCCTGGAGTTTACTTCGTGATGGTTGATCGTATTTTACAGCTTTATTTACATTTCTGATCCCCCATGGAGGTGCTTGATGGTGGTTGATCGTGTTTTTATTGCTTTATTTACATTTCTGATCCCCCATAGAGTTGCTTCGTGGTGGTTGATCATGTCTTTATATATATATTTACCGCTTTTATTTATTTACATTTCTGATCCCCCACGGAGGTGCTTCGTGGTGGTTGATCATGTCAATATATATATATAGCTTTTATATATATAACTGCTTACTGCTTTCATATAAACTGTGGCATCATGTGAGCCTAGGAATCATGTGATCACATATTCAGTCTACTGAATCTAGATTCGGTTACCATGATGGACATTTTCAGCTGTAAGCATCTTGTAAATTATTCAAGGTGTTTGGATTTCCTTCGATGGCTTTCATACCCATGAGGAGTTCGGCACCGCTTTGTATATTATTTTTTTCGAAGATGCTTCGCATCTCGAAAATAAAAGCATTCAAACAGAACATATAATAAAATGGAAGTATCAAAGGCCTCAATTACTATTGAGCACAGGGTTTGAAAAACCTCTTTTCCAAAACATCATTGCTATATCTTGTTTAAAATTGAATTTTTACACAAATTCAAACCCTTTGTATATAGGTGCGAACGAGACATAGCACTACTTCCAAATAACTGCACATTGACTCACACATACACACATATATTCATATAACAGTTTCTTAAAATGTAGCGATCACCGTGATAACGTAGATGTCGGGGGGTGCCTAACACCTTCCCTCCGCATAATCAAGCCCCTGGACCCTAATGAATCTCGGTTTAATAGACCCGTCTAGCAGTGTCACATCAATGTGTCAATGTGTAAACCTTTTCTCGATTGCGTTGGTGCAACCAGTTAAAAATACCAACTGGCGACTCTTACAGTCAAATCGTCAACATATACATGTCGGACCTTTTCATAACTTGTTTTTTCAAACAAATCTCACCTAACATGAGAACACCAAAGAACAAAAACAGAAAAGGGACAAATAAAAATCCCGACATCGACACCCCTTACCTTAACAAGAGAGCAATTCTGACTGGTATAGCGAAGATATTCTTGAAGAAAACTTTCACTATTTTCTACACTCAAAGCTTCCTTAAACTCTAAAGAAATACGCTCAATATTATAGAAAAAGAATTCTCTGATTCTGGTATGATTTTCATCTCTAAACTGAGCATCCTTTTTATAGGAGAATGGCTGGATACTATTTGAATTTAGAAAATCATGGGTGCACAGTAAAGGATTCACGGGCGTTCACTGACTAAAAACTTTTAAAAATTTTGATTTTACTATGCTGCACTATGCAAAACTATGCACACACTATACAGTACTATGCAACACTATGTAGTACTATGCATAATAAAATATAATATATTCTATTTTACATAAAAAATAAAACTTATAATATATATATATATATATATAATAGTACTCACTCCAATGACATCATTCCCCCCTGACTTTATATATATATAATACATATATATATAAAACAAAACTGAGATAACTTTCAACCGATAATTTTAAAAAATGGGTACATGGGGGTCCATATAATAAGCCAAATTTAAAACAAATGCTTCATAAAATCCCCTCTATTTATCTCAATTCACATACCTAGAATTAACCTCCTTTATGTATAAGTTAGCTAAAACGTCTAGGTTGAACTTGACTTTGATTGGTATGAATTGAGCAGATTTAGTCAAACTGTAAGACCCCAATTTTTATGAATAAAGATTTAATTTTCTCTAAATATTTTTTTTCAGTAATAAGGTATGGATTTGATATAATGTTATAGTTGTGAGTAATATTTACAAATTTTGCAAAGTATGCAAGTTGTCTTAAAATATTCGTTTGGTCGGAGAATATTCATTTTATCAGGAAATATTCGTACGACGACACAATCATTGGTGGACCCCACAACGGAATTATTGTCGAAGTGAGAAAACGATAGAAATATCTTTTTATAAAAATAACGGCAAAAGTTTTACTGTTAACTGTTGAAATACCCGGTGATAAAAGTATAGTAATACGCGTGATTGCATAGTACCACATGGTATTGTACAGTATCTTTGATTATTGATGCTTACGTGAGAAGTCACTCAGTTTTGTTCAATTATTGCCACGGTAATTGCTGCATAATATCTCACGTTATTGATTCAATTATTATCACAATATTTTATATTATTAAATCAATAATTTAGACGACAAAGTTATTCATATTATTATTTGCATTATTGACGATGTCTAGAAAGTTCTGTCGAGGAAAGGGGTTTGGTCACCTAATTGCGCGCCATAGGGAGAAATCCTTATCGGAAAAACCCCTCTTTCATGGGAATGATCTGGTTGCTAATATTACGAGTTATAATAATGATGAATAATTAATGTTATTAAAAATGTGTTTAGTGAAGCCAAGTGAATTGAGATAAATGGAGGGAATTTTTATGAAGTATTTGTTGTAAATTTTGCTTATTATATGAACCCCCACTTACCCATTTTTTAAAATTATCGGTAGAAAGTTATCTTAGTTTTGTTGTATATATATATATATAAGTATTATATATATATATATATATATATATATATATATATATATATATATATATATATTTAATTAGTTACCTAGGGGGAGAAACCAAGGGTTTCACGGGTGGGAGTGTTTTATTATTATTATTATTATTATTATTATTATTATTATTATTATTATTATTATTATAAGTTTCATTTTTTTATGAAAAATAGAATATATTATATTTTATTGATTGCATAGTACTGCATATTGTTGCATAGTGTTGTATAGTACTGCATAGTAAAATCAATTATTTTTTTTCAGAAGATCTGCGCCGAACGCCCGTGATTTCATTTCTTTGTTAACCCGTGATTTCTAAATTCAAATAGTATCTTGTCATTCTCCTATAAATAGGATGCTCAGTTTAGAAATGAAAATACCAGAATCAGAGAATTCTTCCTCTATAATATTAAGCGTATTTCTTTAGAGTTTATGGAAGTTTTGAGTGTAGAAAACAGTGCAAGTTTTCTTCAAGAATATCTGCGCTATACCAATCGGAATTACTCTTCTTTTGAGGTAAGGGGTATTATTTATTTCATATTCGCTTATGATATTATTTTTCGTATTCGTAAGGAATTTCTATCTTTAAAAGATATTTCAAGTCTTCACATGGTATATCTAAACGTTTAGCAAATTCATCAGATACAAATGAGCAAGTAGCACCCAAATTAAATAACACATAAGAATTTATGGTGTTGATCAGAATGATACCTGAAATAACATCATATGCTACCACTGCATCTCTAGCAATCATGTTGAAGGTCCTTGCCGTAGGTCGACTTGGACTTCCTGGTCCAGCTTTGTTCCATTCGCCCATTTTAGTTCCCCTTTTTGGATAGTTCCTCGCTTGGTGGCCTTGTGCTCCACAATTAAAGCATCTACCTTTCTTGGGATTTGGACAATTTGAGGCGAAATACCCGTCTATCCGCAGTTGTAGAAAATATTCTTTCCTTTTAAACAGGATTCAATGTGGCCTTTGCCACATATCTTGAAGGCCTTTCCTCTCTTTTTATTTTCTTCCTCTTTGCTTTAATTATTTGCCCTCCATTTCCTCTTGTTTCCACTACTCCCATTTTTCTTAAACTTATTAAGTGCCTCACTACCTCTCTCGGCTATTATTGCCTTCTCTAAAATTTGTGAGAATTTTTCCAGTTGTAACATAGCTAACTTACTTGTAATCCAAGGTCTCAAACCTTCTTCAAACCTACAGGTTTTTCTTCTCTCCGTATCAATAGTTATATGGCTAAGCAATACTAGGACTAACACTTGTTATACTAATATCAAGCCAAAAAATTATGTAAGATAAAAATCTGTATGCACATAAAATTATATACACATGCATATTTTTGACAAATTATATAAGGGTGGTCCCCCCCTCCCCCTTTATCCGAATTCTCTCTACCCTTATAACATAATTTTTATCCAATTTATTTTTTATTAGGTGGGTCATGACCATAACAAGATCATATGTATATATATATATATATATATATATATATATATATATATATATATATTCCACCCTCTTACATATATGTATTAATTTATTGATGACTTATTGCTAGTTAGTTATTATAAAATACCAATATAAGTAATATATGCATACATGGTAATTTATTCTCTTACCATGTCCACATACTATTCTCTTCCAAAGTGAAATGCATGAATACATTAATTAAGCATTACCTTGTCCCAATTTATTTTCCTAAAATTTAATTATGTCACATCTTAATTAATTCACTTACCAACTAGACTTAATTAAATTAATTACCCATAATTAAGTCTTCAATAAATGTAACAATATGACAAGTAATAATTGATTTAATTAACCAATTTTTTTACAATCTTATACGGATTCAAAATATTACATAAACTCTCTCTTCACACAACCCTGAATCACCTCTGCAAATTAAAAGGGTATAATATGGATATAAAGTACAAAAATAATAAATTAAAATAACTAACTAACTCAATTAATTGAGCCGAACTGAAACGAATAAGACCAACACAACGAAATGATAAGCTGAATCAAAAGGGTTGGATTTTATTGTTATGAAAACTAAAAATGGACATTGTGTGTGTGTGTGTGTGTGTGTGTGTGTATATATATATATATATATATATATATATATATATATATATACTTATTTCAAATTGCAGAAGTAAATTTGTCAAGACTAGTACTTAATATTATGTCCTTAAGACAATTATGCCCTCCTTATTGGTGCTTAGAGTAAGAAACACTTGTCTCTCAAGATACAATGACAACGTGTGTTATAACAACACTACAAATAACACACTCAACGAACCAAAGAAAATGCTCTTATCTCTCTCTGAAAAAATGACTATGAATATCTAATAATGAAGACTTAAAAGACTAGATTGTTATATTCTTCGATGATTTGAATGAATGAAAAAGGCTGACCCCCCTTGGCTATTTATAAGAGGGGTTAGTGATTGATCAGAAGGGACATAACCCCTTAAAAAGTAACCTTTTAACCAAAATGACGTAGTTTTAATGCTTAACAAAAAGGGCACGTCCGTTCAGGCCACAAAATGACGTAGTTTTAGGTTCAGCAGAACAAAAACGACATAGTTTTAGGCTTAACAGAAAAGGGTGCGTCTATTCAGGCAAAAATGACGCATTTTTGAGACGTCCATTCAGACAGATAGCGCTTTCCAAAATGAAACAATATTGACGCGTTCGTTCGGCAAATAATGCTTCCCAATACGACACAGTTTTGGTAATAAATAACATTTATCAAAATGACACAGTTTTGATAATAGAACTAAAATAAAATATATAAATTTTAAATTTTGTCTAAAAAATTATATACAAGGACCTAGACCCACGTGCCACGAGCCCGAGCTAGGTCAGACCGGTCGGTCGGTCACTGTCGATGGCGCCTGTGTGGGTTCGAGCCAAGTCTTGGCTAGGTCATCTCCCTTCCACAAAAATAATGTGCCCCTTGAGGCCCAAACCCAAGAGAAACTTTAATGTATATAAACTAATTAATACTTTAGTTCTTCACCGATGTGGGACTTGGCTCTCCATAAATATTTATTATCATTTCCAATGGTGATCTTTGGAAGTTAATTTCTCATTCATTACTCCGTAGATTTGAGCTTTCAAATACTTAATTTAATCTACTCATGGAGTAGAACACATTGATCTGTAGAATCATTACAAATAATTTCTAACAATCCCTCACATGAATGAAATTGATTGTCATGCAGACTCTGAGAGAGACACAGAATTTGAAATCATCTGTATAGAGAAAGGTGGCTTTTGGCTTTGAACCTTCCATTGTGAAAGACTATCGGGTTTACTGGTTATCCAGTGAATGTGATGTCTTGAACTGTCAACCCGTATATGTTAATTAAAACAATAGTAATTCACACAGAATTTTTCTAAACATTATTTGGTTCTCGTGATTTTGTTTATTTTGGCCCCAAACATTCCCAAATTTATGAGTGCTTTAGAGAAGTATAGCCCTATCCTTCTCGTAGAATTGGCTCAGTTCACATTCACATAGGTGATTTTTAATAAGAGTATCCTGCCATAGCCCACTTGTTTATCAAGATTTAAGAATCATTAAAAACATAGTTTATCCTGAAACTGCTAGATGTATCACTATCCCGTATCATAGGAATGAGCTGAAGAATTAATTTCTTCATAGTGATTTGGTTGAATCGTTCACACTTTAGTTGTCCCTTTGAACCTAGATCTTGGGATCTCCAGTCAACTAGGTTGGGTTTCCATCATGGCGATCCTTGTTTATAGGATTTAAACTCATTCCCCTCGACGTTATTTTTACTTGCTCTCTAGTTAAACCTTTAGTCAATGGATCCACTATATTTTCTTTTGACTTTATGTACTCCATAGACATAATGCCATTAGAGAACAATTGTTTTATGGTATTGTGTCTACGACGAATATGTCTAGACTTACCATTATACATATGACTATTTGCCTTTCTAATTGTCGATTGACTATCAGAATGGATATAAATAGGCGGCACTAGTTTAGGCCACATAGGAATATCTTCTAAAAAGTTACGAAGCCACTCACCTTCTTCTCCAGCCTTATCCAGTGCAATAAACTCAGATTTCATCATTGATCGAGCAATGCATGTTTGTTTAGAAGATTTTCATGATACTGTTCATCCACCTAGTGTAAACACAAAACCACTTGTGGATTTAGAGTCATTTGTATCTTATATCCAGTTCACATCATAATATCATTCGAGTGCTGTTGGATATCTTGAGTAGTGCAGTTTAAAGTTTTGTGTGACGTCCCCAAAACAAGTATACATCACCCATCTTGAGTCGCCAAATACATGGTACAGAATACAAATACAAACTTAATTATACAAACATCGTGTAATATACGACAAAACATAGCTGAGAGTTTAAATAGGAATATTACCTTCAAGACAATATCCACTCTCAAATAGAGTCCTCATTACATTTATTGTCACACTATTTAACAGAATAGTGAGGACTACTAATGCTATCATCTGGACCGTCACTCCATTCCCCGACTAGTCCCAGCTACGTTCTCATTTCCTGAAAAGAACAGTGAAAGAAAGGGTGAGCTTAACTAGCCCAGTAAGAAATATTATAACTAAGATAATGCAGAATAAATTATCATTAGCCTTCAATGTTAAACTGATAAAATACAATAGACATCAAGTTTTACTGCAGCGGAATAAGAAATCCATTAGAAGAGTCAAGTAGAGCATAATATCTACTATCTTCTATGATTTAAAATGTTTTCATCAATTTTTATCGCTGAGACTAAGCTTAATAAATAAACCGCATCATCGAGTCATCCCTGCACTACGGGCCAAGGATATTCATTAAATCATCAATGGTCATGACTATACCGAATAATCCCTGGTCATAATTATACCAAAAACAGTCCATCAATGCACTACATGCCACTTAGGACTTTTACCATATCATTTATAACATTATAGGTCATGATTATACCGAATGATCCCTGGACATAATCATACCAAGTCCATCTATGCATGTAAGCCAAAGATGACTTTCTTCACAATATAAGCATGAGGATGATGACAATGACATAATAATTCAATAAAATAAGTTTAAGAATAAATTTTAAAGATTTATAAGTTAATTTATCCTGAAATAAATTACGTCCAAATTATCAACATGATACTTCTTTGTGGAGTAAAATTCAAGAATGCTCAGAGGAATATTTCCATGAAAAGATACTGGATGAAGCGTAAATATCCAGGATATTCTACTAATTTCATGGAGTATAGAAGCCAAAACTTTAACCAACTGAGTATAATAGAATATATGAAACTACAAATGGATTTTCGCCCGCCACGCAAAGAATCCACGAGACGCAGATCATTTCCACAATTTAATAAGGAATGAATACGAAGGATCATTCACCATGCATGCAAAGAATTCACATAGATGTACGAGGTTATTCCAATGTAATAATAAAGAATGGAATAATGAAAAATTCACGGTATGCGATAGACCGCGATGCATAAAAGTTATTCTAACGAGAATAATAAAGAATGGAACCAGGTCATACGTAATCCGCACAGATAGAATATTCCAACAGAATAATAAAGAATGGAACCAGGTCATGCGTAATCCGCATGCACGGATGATGTTCCAGCGTAATAATAAAGAATTGAACCAGGTCATGCGTAATCCGTGCATGCATGGGATGTTCCAATGTAATAATAAAGAATGGAACGAAGTCATGCGTAATCCACACGCATGCGGGATGTTCCAACAAAATAATAAAGAATGGAATAATAATGAGAATTCACGAGCATGCGATAGATCGCATGCATAAAGTTATTCAAAGTAGAATAATAAAGAATAGAATAACAGAAGAATTTCACCATGTATGCGGTACTTCGCATAGACAGGTTATTCCAACATAATAATAAAGAATGGAATAACAACCCTTACGAGTATTGAAAGAAAATAACTCTCTTCATGAATATGAAAGAATAATACCCCTTACTTTAATACTAATATCCCTTACCTCAAAAGAAGACTGGATACTGGAATAGTGATGTAGCAGACTTCTCTTCTTCTTTCTCTCTATAATTTCTCTCTATAATAATTGTGTTATAGCTTTAGTGAATTGGTGAAAAATAATGAAGGTGTTATAAGCGCATGTGATTCCTTCATTATGAGGGAACTCTTCCCCTCTTTCCTTCCTTTCTTCCGTGCTTTCTTCTTCCTTCTCCTTTTCTCTCTTCCCCTCCCCGTGACTCCTTTTCTATTGCCTATATAAGGAGATGAACTGAAGAAAAATAATAAGAATTTCCTCTGAAGGGTTCTCTCTCTTTTTTCTCTTACTTATTCTCTCTATATTTATGCAGCAATTATAAGAGTATCTTTCTATACTTTGTTAAAGTTTTATAACACGTTATCAGCACGAAGCTCTAACCAACTGAGATGGTAAAATTAAATTCTTGCAATTTATTATTATACTACCGGTTTGGCTATGCCACCAATTGTATAATGTTATTCTTACATGCAATTGGCCTGGCTTTGCCGCCTATTATATTCTTTAACTATCAAGTTATATTTATGTTTTATTGTCCATTTTAAATTATATTATTTACAGAGGTACCATCTATCCTTGTTGATCTTACAAGACTTGGTGGGAACCTTTTTACCGCTTATAAACGTTATTCCATTCTTTATTATTCTGTTGGAATATAAAATAATCAAAGCAATTCTATTCTTTATCCAAACCCAACACAGATCCATGCTTTAAAAATCAATTAATTCAGAGGTTTAGATATTATAAATAAAAAATGAAAGCAATGTCAAAACCAAATGGCTGCGAAAAATCCTTAACGCAATTCCTCATTATACCAAAACTGAAAGCCTCTATGGTATCCATGAACTTAACGCGGTAAACCGTCTCTATGGCATCCACGCAATAAGAGTCGACGATTCTCGTAATAAGAGGGACTTAGTACTAGCCACCAAAGGAACCTTTATGAAATCAGACGCTTTTCTCTCTAGTCTCTCTCTAAGAATGGCTAGGGTTTTCAAGTTATGATCTAACCCTAAGTAGTCGCTTATATATCCTATATATAGTAGTTAAATGGAATTAATCAAAACCTAATTTCATAAAATCAAATTTATATATATATAACTTAATTAAGTCTTACTTAATTAATATACATATATACAAACTTTCCTTTTAATTTAAATTTGTGATTTAAATACTATTAATCATATTAATATATTTAAATCCTTAAAATTTAAATTTATTCCCTTTAAATTACATTCTATGTGTGTGACCTTATAGGTTATTATCACATTGGCAATAATTTTAAAATCATATTATAAAATTATAAAAAAGTGAGCTGCATCTAGTAATGCATCATTGCTACCCAAGTAATAATAAGATCGATGATTCGATGCAACCTTTTAGTGACCAATGTTTCAATGTAATTTAATCCTTTTAACCTTAATATCCTAGATTAAACTCGAGTCATGGAATGTGTCATACTCTTCATAATTTAATCTGAAGTTTTCTCGATCAATGAGTAGACTATATGAAACAAATCACTATTTGAGCATGGCCATGCATTTCATAGTCCTACTCAATCAAGAGGCCTATGGATATCACCCCTAATATATAGGAGGGTTAAATTCCATCTAGATCACTCATATTCCTCACACGATTCATGATGTACCCAATAATCACCTTCATAGTCCACCCTATTAAAGGTGACATTTGATGATATCAAAGTACATAAATTCTCGCAGTAGTAATATAGTGATTTCGTGTCCGAGGACCATTACATCATTATCACTATGAGAATTTCTAATGACACTTCGCATAATGCTCCACATAGAATTCTCATGGTGGGTCCGTCCCAAGACATCGTTCTCTAACATGTACCTACGCATCGACTTAATATCTCATATATTTATGACCAATGAGATTTGGTCATCAATAATCCACATACTAGTCTCAATGCATCAATGTTGTCCCATCAACAATGATACTCGACTAGGACATTTAAGAACAATGATACTAATTGTAATTATATAATCTCATGTTCAAGTCACATACTTGAAACCATATAATTTGTATCACTATTCTAAGGAATTTTATTATGTTAACAATTATATAACGCAAGTAAATAAAACCATAATAAAATCATTCATTTATTCAATCAAATATAATATCAAAACGTTAAGCAATTATATCAAATAATGGCCTCTAGTAGGCATAAACTCTAACAGCCTCCCACTTGCACTAGAGCCAATCACTCATGTATCTAATACCCATGGAACTAGTGTGACCGTCGTGCTTTCGCCGCGACAAAGCCTCTCGTCAATGGATCTCGCAACATTATATCATCGGTTGGCACTCTTCCTATATGTACATCTCCTCTATCAATGATTTCACGGATGAGATGGTACCGCCTAAGTATATGCTTGGATCGATGGTGAGATCGGGTTCCTTAGCTCGCTGCAATGGCTCCATTGTTATCACAAATATAGCTTAACGGATCAACAATGGTGGAACAACACCTAGTTCAAATGATGAACTTTTTAATCCATACACCTCCTCGGCCGCACTAGAAGCAAAGAATATACTCAATTTCTGTTGTAGAATCCGCCATCGCTCTCGCTTTGAACTCTTCCAGCCTAACAAAGACCACCATTAAGGCAAAATACAAAACCCGACCGAGACTTATAATCATCATTATCGGGCCCGAAACTAGCATTTATGTAACCCTTTATCGCTAGTTCATCTTCACCTCCATATACCAAGAATGAATCCTTAGTCCTTTTAAGGTACTTCGAGGATATTCTCGATCGCCGTCCAAATGACCTTCACCGGATTCGATCGGTATCTCGTCGTCATGCTCAAAGCATACGAGACATCCGGACGAGTACATATCATTGCATACATGATAGATCCAATTGTCAAGCATAAAGGATCTTTCTCATACGCTTCCTCATCATCTTGTGATTTAGGACATTGGGCCTTAGAGATCTTTACACCATGAGTCATGGGTAAATGTCCTCTTTTGCTTCTCTTGCATGTCGAACTGCTTTCAAAGACTTTATCAATATATGTACTCGACTTTTAGTCGATCATTTTTCTCGATCTATCTCGATAGATCTTGATACCTAAAATGTAGGTCGATCGCCTAAATCTTTCATGGAGAAACATTTTCCTAACCATGTTTTTACAAACAGAATGAAGGAATGTCATTCTAATAATTAATATGTCGTCAACATATAATATCAGAATACAATGTGACTCCCACTAACCTTCTTATATACACAAGGTTCATCTTCATTTTTAATAAAGCCAAACTCTTCGATCGCTTCATCAAATCAAAGATTCCAACTCCGAGAGGCTTGCTTCAATCCATAAATGGATCGTTGTACTTATATACCTTTTCAAAGATCCTTTCGAGCGACAAAACCCTCAAAGTTGTGTCATGTACACATCCTCAAGGAGATTTCCATTAAGGAAAGCAGTTTTGACATCCATCCGCCAGATTTTGTAATCATAAAAAAGCTACAATAGCAAGTAAGATCCCGATGGATTTAACCATTGCCATCGGAGAGAAGGTTTCATCATAGTCAACACCTGAACTTGTTTGAAACCTTTTGCTACCAAATCGGCCTACTTTTATAGGTTTGTACATTACCATCCATGCTCGCTTTTCTTCTTGAAAACCCACTTGCACCCTATGGTTTTTTACTTCTTCGTGGATCAACCAAAGTCCATACTTGGTTAGTATACATGGAGTCCATTTCAGATCTCATGGCTTCAAGCCATCTCTCGTAATTTGGTCCATTCATAGCTTCTGGTAGAAGAAGTGCTCATCCCGATCTATGAGCATCACATCGCTGCTTTTGAGTCACAAGATATCCATAATATCTCTCTGCTCTCTTGCGTGTCCTACCAGATCTATTTAATTCCTTGTGTAATTTGAGCAGTTCACTTTCCACAACATCTTGTGGTTCCCGCTCACGCTCCAACTCAGTTCAATGATATTCTCGTGGTTCTCAAATTTCTTCGAAGTTCTACTTTCCTCCCATCGCTTCCTTTGTGAGACAAATTCTCTTTCTAGAAAAAATACCAGTTCGAGCAACAAACACTTTGTTCTCGTAAGGTTTGTAGAAATAATACCCTTTTGTTTCTTTTGGGTATCCCACAAAATTACATTTGTCGATTGGGGTCCGAGCTTGTCGTAATCCAGACGCTTTTACAAACGCCTCGCAACCCCAAATCTTCATGAACCATATACTAGGACGCTTCCCACCCACATCTCATATGGTGTCTTCGAACCGCCTTTCAGGAACACTGCTATGTGAATGCAAATGCCTCTAGGGCATGACCCCGTAAGCTTATCGAAGATCTCAGATGACTCATCATTGATCGTACTATGTCCAACAAGGTTCGATTCCTCCTCTCTCATATACACCATTCCATTGTGGTGTTCCTGTGGAGTGAGTCGTGATATAATACCACACTCCTTTAGAAGGTCATCAAAGTCTTGGCTTAAGTATTCACCTCCTCGATCGGATCAAGGGCTTTTATGCTTTTGCCAAATTGGTTTTGAACTTCATTCTTGAATTCCTTGAACTTTTCAAAGGATTTGATTTGTGTCTCATAAGATACACATATCCATATCTACATCAAGTCACAAGAAATGTAATGAAGTAATAAAACCTACCTCTTGCTAATCTAAACTCATGGGTCCACATACATCACTATGTATAAGTCCCAATATATCGCTAGCCTGCTCATCGTGTCTCAAAGTGAAAGGGGCTTTAGTCATCTTGCCTAATAAACAAGATTCGATTTTCATATGATTCAAAATCAAATGAATCCAAAAATCCATCTTTATGGAGTTTTGATACGCTTTTCATTTATATGGCCCAAACGACAATGTTGTAGAGATATGTCGGATTTGAATCATTTGATTTAAATCGCTTTTGTATTTATGTTATAGATAGGCATTTCCAAATCAAGAATATAAAGACCATTAAACAATTGTGCAACACCATAACATATATCATTTAAGTAAAACTAACAACTATTGTTCTTTATTATAAATGAAAACCTTTCTTGTCCAAACAAGAAATGTAAATAATGTTTTTGCTTATAGCAGCACAAAATAACAATCTTCTAATTCTAAAACTAGCCCAGAGGGCAAAGATAAATGATAAGTTCCTACGCCAAAGGCAAAGAACTCTTGCTCCATTCCCAACACGTAGGTCAACCTCTCCTTTTGCTAAAGTCCTACTCCTTCTGAGTTCCGCAGACATTAACACAAATGTGAGAACCACATCCAAAGATCTAATACCCATGATGATAGAAGTAGACAAGTTGACTTCTATAACATATATATACCGAAATCAAGTCCCACTTCCTTTCCTTTTCTTCACTTCTTCCAAATAAGCAAGACAATTCCTCTTCCAAAGGTCTGTGTTTTCCACAAAAGTGACAATCACCTTCTTTAGCCACCCCACCTTTAGGTTTTAAAGCCTGCTTGGTTTTGGATTTAGGTTTAGCACCGTAATTAGATCCCTATCTTCTTTTCGCTTTCCATTTTCCCTTAGCATTCCCTTTGCACCATCATTACGGGAGCGGGTCCCGCTTTTTCATGTTGTTCTCAGCAGTTCTTAACATGCTCAACAACTCAAGAAGGGGTTTCGCAATTTCATTCATAAGATAATTCATGACAAATTGAGAATAGTCATTGTTCGTGGATTGCAAAACAAGATCTGCTTTGGGGCTCCTGAGTGATTGGAAAACCCAACCTATCAAGGTACTCAATATACCCAATCATTTTCAAAGACATGTGGACCAACCGGATCACGTTCACCCATCTTGCAAAGTTGATACAACGCCTTGTCAGTATCATACCTCTCCCGTCGAGCATGCCCTTCGAACAATTTCGAGATGCTCGATCATCTCATAAGCATCCATCAACTCATGTTGCTTCAAGCTCAATTGCGTTCATGGTTGCTAAGATGAGACAACTCACGCCCGAGAGCATCATCTTGATGCTTTTATAAGCATTATGCTCCGTGACGTGGCAAAAGATCACCGGTGCCGCAGAATGGGCTTTTCAATGACATATAGCTTATGCTCTTGTTTGAGGACAATCCTCAAGTTCCTATGCCACCAAGGAAATTAATTCCACTCACTTTGTCCTTCTCAAGGACTCGATCGTAGTGAAAGACTACTTGATTATTGTTGTTGTTTGCCATTGATATCTACAATTTATAAGTGCAAAAAAATAATAAGTCAAATTGCAGAGTTGATATTATGTAATTGATAATAGTACATTCAAAATATACCTCCCACTATTTTATTCAAATTAATAGCCCTCACCATTAATTCGGAAAGCATTTTTCAATTAAATCTTTCTAGTGAGCCAAGATCCATATTTCATTATGCCCTAAGTTAGCTTTGGCTAATCTCTTAAAACACAATTATTTAGGTAGACAACCCTTTTGTCAATTATATCATATATAACTCTTGGATAGTTTGGTAAACAACAATTGTTTCTAGTCCATCTAATGGTACCTACCAAACTCTATGCCTCTAAGTCCACAATCCTATTTTGAGATAACTTAGTTAAGCTTCAGCCCAATGATTTTAACATTGATATCACAATTATCCTATCATGATCTTACCTAGATAAATAGGTACTTTGCTTTGGCAAACCTACATCTATCGATCAAGGTCTTGATGAGTGTTATTTCATGGAAGGCATCGATTTAGACTTAATAATTTAATGAGGGATTTTATTAATAAATTTAGATCTCACCATTTTTTTTTATTAGCATGCATTATTATTTATCATATCATATCACATACAAGCATAAATAAAGTGCAAAATTAAATGTGTCATGCTTATGGCCCAATCCAATGTCAATCTTTTCAAGTTAATGAAAGATCAAGGTCAATCTAAGGTGGTAAAAGATCTTAAAATAAATAGCTTCCTCGATCTTCCTCAAGCATGTGCCTCCTCTCCTCATCATCATCATCTTTCCTTCATCTTTTCATCTTCATCGACATGATTATTACATGACATAAAGAAACCTCGAAGTTACATTCGAGGGGATTTAGATGAGAAGAGAATATTACATTAGAATTTATAGAAAGGCACGACATGCAAGCCGTATTTCAAAACCAAAAACCACTAACCTATGGGTCAAAAGGCCATAACTGTGCACCATGCATATCACAATAAACATATAACAATTCATATATAATTAAAGAAAACTATATATATATAATAGGGACACGACCATCTATATACGGGGTCCATATATGGGGACACGACCATGGTATGGAAAAATTTTCAACTACAATCAGGGGAATTTTTCCAAATGATTCTCAAACAGTTTCGTAATCACGATTTTAATCCACCCAAGATACTCATAATAACAATACACCTAATCATATCATATATGTCCAGTTTCAATTAATCATATTAAATCAAATTTTCATGCCTCTAATCCAATTGTAATGTAATTTGTAATCGTTATTACGCATATACAATTAATGTAACAGATACATGCATATCTACTACCGATATTCATAATACAGATTATGTTGATTACGTAATATCATATACTCAATTAATAGAACATCATATACATGCATATCAATTATCGATATTCATAATACCAAAATATATCGATTATGTAATATCATATACTCAATTTTAGTTCGATAAAATCAGATCATCATATATCATATATATCGAAAACAATATAATCAATTTTAGATCTCCAGAAATTGTAACATCATATATCAAATATATCGAAAGCAATAAAACACGTAATCAATTAATCGTTTCGCAAGTAGCTCGATACCATCGTAGGATTTTCGCACAAAAACGCAATGAAATAAAATAATCAAAGCAAATTTCAAACCCAAACACAGATCCATGCGAAAAATCAATTAATTCAGAGGTTTAGATATTATACCCAAAATGAAAAAACGAGAATCAAACGGCTTCAATCCTTAACGCAATTCCTCACTTAAACTACGCCTCTATGGTATCCACATTTAACGCCGCATCTAACCGTCGAACGATTCTCGCAATAAGAGGGACTTGCAGATACTAGCCACCAAAGGAACCTTTATGAAATCAGACGCTTTTCTCTAGTCTCTCTCTAAGAGCGCTAGGGTTTTCAAGTTATGATCTAACCCTAAGTAGTCGCTATATATCCTATATATAGTAGTTAAATGGAATTAATCAAAACCTAATTTCATAAAATATATAATTTATATATATATAACTTAATTAAGTCTTACTTAATTAATATACATATATACAAACTTTCCTTTTAATTTAAATTTGTGATTTAAATACTATTAATCATATTAATATATTTAAATCCTTAAAATTTAAATTTATTCCCTTTAAATTACCTTTCTATGTGTGTGACCCTATAGGTTATTATCACGTTGGCAATAATTTTAAAATCATATTATAAAATTATAAACAGTGAGCGGCATCTAGTAATGCATCACTGCTACCCAAGTAATAATAAGATCGATGATTCGATGCAACCTTTTAGTGACCAATGTTTCAATGTAATTTAATCCTTTTAACCTTAATATCCTAGATTAAACTCGAGTCATGGAACGTGTCATACTCTTCATAATTTAATCTGAGTTTTCTTGATCAATGAGTAGACTATATGAAACAAATCACTATTTGAGCATGGCCATGCATTTCATAGTCCTACTCAATCAAGAGGCCTATGGATATCACCCCTAATATATAGGAGGGTTAAATTCCATCTAGATCACTCATATTCCTCACACGATTCATGATGTATCCAATAATCACCTTTATAGTCCACCCTATTAAAGGTGACATTTGATGATATCAAAGTACATAAATTTCGCAGTAGTAATATAGTGATTTCGTGTCGAGGACCATTACATCATTATCACTATGAGAATTTCTAATGACACTTCGCATAATGCTCCACATAGAATTCTCATGGTGGGTCCGCCCAAAGACATCATTCTCTAACATGTACTTCTACGCATCGACTTAATATCTCATATATTTTATGACCAATGAGATTTGGTCATCAAATAATCCATATACTAGTCTCAATGCATCAATGTTGTCCCATCAACAATGATACTCGATTAGGGACATTTAAGAACAATGATACTAATTGTAATTATATAATCTCAAATGTTGTTCAAGTCACATACTTGAAACCATATAATTTCAGATCACTATTCTAAGGAATTTTATTATGTTAACAATTATATAATATATAAGAATAAAACCATAATAAAATCATTCATTTATTCAATCAAATATAATATCAAACGTTAAGCAATTATATCAAATAATGGCCTATAGGGCATAAACTCTAAATCGATCCAGTTTCTAAAACCCAAATGTTAGAGAAAACGCTCTCAACTTTTCATCCCACCAACATGATTCTATCACAACAATATAAACAGAGTAAGTTCACAAAATTCAGTGACTTGTTGTCTATCCTCCTTGTTGCAGAAAAGAATAATGAATTGTTATTGAAAAACCATCAAGTACGGCCAACGGGTGCTACCCCATTACCAAATATTAACAGCACGTCATTCCAGCAGAATAAACGTGACAAGAGATGGTCATATAATAAGAAGTCTTGGGGTTGAAAGAACAAACGTGGCCATCATAAAAACAAATTCCAGAACCATGACAATTCAAGCCACCAGAAGTGGCAAGTGTCTGGGTCGAGTAAAAATAATGAAAATGCAACACAGATAAAGAACAAACCAGATGTTTGTTTTAGGTGTGGGATGAATGGGCATTGGTTGCGTACCTATCGTACGCCGAGGCATCTGGTTAATTTATTCCAGGAGTCTCAAAAGAACAAAGTAATGGAGGAAGAAACAAACTTTGTTAATCATCAATTGGATATTGTTAATGTTCCACCAATGACCAACAATGAGGAAAAGGTTGTTGATATTACTGAACCTTCTGAAAGTATCTTTTGGGATATCGTTTAATTATTGTTTTAATTAAACACCCTGCATGTATAATATTATTTGTTTTTATTCTATATGTGGTATGTGTTTCTCATGAATAAAATTATAAATGAAATGTAACTTTTCTTATTTATGTTTTTACATATGTGAGACCATCTTTAATGAATATCTTCTCATCACTTCTACTATTTCTGAAAAATAGAATATCCTAGAAAAACTTCATTCAATTTCTTCGGATTATATACTATGAAAATTAGAGCAATTGAGTCTCATATTGTTATGATTCCAAAAATCCTAGATCCCAAATCCTTTATGCTTTGGCATGAAAGACTCGGTCATCCAGGTACTTCTACGATGCATCGTATTATTGAAAATTCTATTGGTCATCCTCTCAAAAATGAGAAGGTTTTTTCTAGTAGTGAATTTCCTTGTGCTGCGTGTTCTCGAGGAAAATTAATTGTTCGACCATCACCAATAAAAGTTTATAAAGAATCCCCAAAATTCCTAGAGAGAATTCAAGGAGACATTTGTTGACATATTCACCCATAGTCTGGCTATTTTGATATTTCATGGTTTTAATAGATACTTCAACTAAATGGTCTCATGTTTGTTTTCTCTCTTCTCAAAATTTTGCCTTCTCAAAACTTCTTGCTCAAATAATCAAGTTACGGGCTCAGCTCTCAGATAATCCAATCAAGTCAATTCGACTTGATAACACAGCTGAATTTTCATCAATGACTTTTAATGATTATTGGAATCTCCATTGAGCTTTTAACTGGAGATGTTTTTACTGCATGTTATGTAGATTGTCATTTTGATGAATCTGTATTTCCACCATTAGGAGGAGGGAGAGTTTTAAATAAAAACCCCTTTGACATATCATGGAATGCATCAAAATTAAATTCACTTGATCCTTGTACAAGACAATGTGAAATTGAAGTTCAAAGAATTATTTGTTTATAAAATATTGCAAATCAAATGCCAGATGCATTTAATGATGCTAGAAAAATGATAAAGTCATATACACCTGCAGTGAATACTCCAGCAGAGATAGAAATACCTATTGAAAAATCAATTCCTGAAGAATTGACAAATAAGGTAATAGAAGAATCTAAACCACACCAGAAGCGTGGAAGATCGATTGGTTCAAAAGACACTGTACCACGAAAATTAAAAGCAAATAAGGGAATCCCAGAAGGAATAGCCGCTCCAGAAGTAGCACTTATTCCAAGAGTGGGAATAGCCCTAGAAGAGGTTCAAAATCTCAGTGAAGGTATAAGAGATGAACACCAAGAGATCTCAATAAATTATGTACATGATGAGAAAATATGGGATCGAAGCAAAGTCATGATTGATGATATATTTGATTTCTTTATAGCATTAGATATTACTTTGATTCCTAAAACGGATCCTAAACCACAAAACGTGGAAGAATGTCAGAAAAGAAAAGATTGGCCAAACTGGAAAGATGTTATTCAAACTGAGCTACAATCTCTATTGAAAAGAGAAATATCTGGACCAGTAGTTCAAACACCGCTGGGTGTAATCCCAGTTGGAAACAAAATCTCTATTGAAAAGAGAAGTATTTGGACCAGTAGTCCAAACACCGCTGGGTGTAATCCCGTTTGGAAATAAATGGGTAATTATACGAAGGTGAAATGAGAAAAATGAAATTATGAGATATAAAGCCCGATTTGTAGCTCAAGGGTTTTCACAAAAACCTGGTATTGATTATCAGGATACAGACTCTCCAGTACGTAATGGATGGAGTCACTTTTCACTTTCTGATAGGTATGGCAACCATGAAAGGTTTGGAAACACGTCTGATGGATGTTGTAACAGCATACCTATATGGCTCACTTGACAATGAGATTTACATGAGAATCCTTGAAGGATTGAAAATGGCTGAATCACAAAGGCCCCGTCACATATATTCAATCAAGTTACAATGCTCATTGTTTAGGTTGAAAGAGTCTGGTCGTATGTGGTATAATCGACCTAGTGAATTTTTAATAAAAGATGGATAAATAAATAATCATGTATGTCCATGTGTTTTTATTAAGAAATCACAAAGTGAATTTTCCATCATTGCTGTTTATGTGGATGATTTGAATTTTGTAGTTACTCCTAAAGAACTCACAAGAATTGCTATTTATTTAAAAGATGAATTTGAAATGAAAGATCTTGGAAAAACAAAATTCTATTTGGGAATACAAGTGGAGTATTTAGCATTTGGAATTTTTGTTCATCAATACACATATGCTGAAAAGATTTGCAGTCGTTTTCTTATGGATAAAGCTCATCCTTTGACTACCCCGATGGTTGTTCGATCTTTAGAAGTTGATAAAGATCCATTTCGGCCTATAGAAAGCGGGGAAGAAGTTCTTGGACCTGAAGTTCCATGCCTAAGTGCAATGGAAGAAGTTCTTGGACTTGAAGTTCCATACCTAAGTACAATAGGTGCTTTATGTATCTTGCAAACTGTACACGGCCTGATTTTGCTGTCAACTTGTTAGCAAGATACAGTTCTTCTCTGACTAAGAGACATTGGGATGGGATCAAACACATTTTGAGATACCTTCGTGGAAGTATAGATCTTGGGTTATTTTATCCAAGAGATTCAACATCGCGATTGGTTGGATATGCCGATGTAGGATATTTATCAGATCCACACAATGGAATATCACAAAAATGTTATATATTTACATATTGTGACACGGCTATATCCATAAAATCCACAAAGCACACCATGACAGCTAAATCTTCAAATCACTCAGAGATTCTCGCTATACATGAAGCAAGCAGAGAGTGTGTTTGGTTGAGATCAATTATTCATCATATTCAAAAATCATGTGGATTACCATTAATCAAAGACATTCTTACAATTCTGTATGTGGATAACGCCTCATGCATTGTTCAACTTAGAGGAGGGTACATCAAGGGAGATAGAACAAAGCACATTTCATCTAAATTCTTCTTCACACATGAGCTACAAAGGAAGGGTGATATAGATGTGCATCAAATTCGATCATATGATAATCTAGCCGACTTATTCACAAAGTAGCTACTAAATGCAACGTTTGCAAAACTTCAGAAAAGGATCGAAATGTGTCGACTGAAAGACTTATGACAACATTTCATCAAGGAGTAATGAATTCCTTTTGAGGGGAAGACTGTACTCTTTTTCCTTAATCACGGTTTTTATCCCAATGGGTTTTTCCTGACAAGGTTTTAACGAGGCAGTCAATTAAGATATTTATGTAAAAGATATGTACTCTTTTTCCCTTCGTTAAGTTTTTCCCACTGGGTTTTCTTAACAAGGTTTTTAATGAGACATAATCTTCTATTATAGGGAATCAGGGGAAGTGTTATAAGCGCATGTGATTCCCTCATTATGAGGGAACTCTTCCCCTTTTTCCTTCCTTTCTCCCGTGCTTTTTCCTTCCTTCTCCTATTCTCTCTTCCCCTCCCCGTGACTCCTTTTCTATTGCCTATATAAAGAGATGAACTGAAGAAAAATAATAAGAATTTCCTCTGAAGGTTTCTCTCTCTTTTTCTCTTACTTATTCTCTCTATATTTATGCAGCAATTATAAGAGTATCTTTTTATACTTTGTTAAAGTTTTATAACAGAAGGAATGAGCTTCTATTTATAGGAAAATATAGTTTCGATAATTGCACGTTTTGGGGCTCAAAATATTACAGTATAATACCTCCCTCTTTTTTTTCATTTTTAATTTAGTCTTGCAAGTATTATCAAACTTGCACCACCTCTCCTAATAGTAAATCATGCGAATCAATAGTAAATCATGTGAAGTTCTAGACATGTGAAAATACGAATTACAGTATAGTACCTCCATCTATACCTCCATTTTTAACTTAGTCATGCAAGTATTATCAATCTTGCACCAACTCCCCTAATAGTAAATGAATGTGAATTAATAGTACACACATGTGAACAAATAGTTATAATCATATGAATCAATAGCAATTAATTGCTCATTTATCTGGTTAATTACCCGATTGGTCAATATAACCTCCAGACATCAATTATTATCGAAATAAATGTTGATATTCACTAACACTAATAATTCCAACACAATGGAACTATCAATTTCATCTTTAATCATCACGAACTTATTCATCATTAATATTATAATTCACAATATTTAACAACCAGGTCGTTCCCAGGAAAGAGGGGCCTTTTCGATAAGGATTTCTCCTTATTGACGTGCAATTTGGTGATCAAACCTCTCCTTGACAGAACTTCTAAACATTGTCAATATTGGAAATAATAATATGAATAACTTTGTCGTCTCAATTATTGATTTAATAATATAACATATTATACAGATGATACTGTGACAATAATTGAATCAATAATATGAGAGATATGATGCAGCAATTACTGTAGCAATAATTGAGTATAACTGAGTGATTTCTTACGTAAGCATCAATAATCAATACCGTGTGCTACTATGCAACCACGCGTATTATTGTACTTTTACTACCAGGTAGTTCAACAGTTTTAAAGGTAACACTTTCGTTGTTATTTTTATAAAAAGATAATTCTGTCATTTTCTAACTACGACAATACTTCTGTTGTGGGGTCCACCAATGATTGTGTCGTCGTACGGATATTCCCTGATAAAAAGAATATTCCCCGACCAATCGATTATTATATAACAACTTGCATACTTTGCAAAATTTATAAATATTACCCACAACTATAACATTATATCAAATCCACACCATAATATTCAAAAAAAAATATTTTGAGAAATTTAAATCTTTATTCATAAAATTTGGGGTCTCACAATCTCCCCTCCTTAAGAAATTTTGCCCTCGAAATTTACGTACGTACCTGGTATGCCGAATAGGTGAGGATACCTTGACTTCATTTCAGATTCTAACTCTTGAGGTATAACCTTTGAGTATCGAATGTGATCCTTCTTATCCAAGATTTTAACACGTATCTCCTCATACGTTAAATCTTCTGCTATCTCGTCTAGTTCCAATTCAATAATGTGGTTCGGGTCATCCACATATTTACATAACATCGATACGTAAAAAAAATGTTATGAACATGCGACATACTTGGCGGTAAAGCGAATCTATAGGCCACAATTCCTACTCGATCAAGGATTTCAAATGGGCCAATTAAATCGAGGGTTGAGATTTCCTCTATTCATCAATTCTTGCTTCTAGAATAACGCCCTCTTGAACCTTCTTCTTCACTTTAATCAACTTCGGGTGTGTAGCTTGAGCGATTTTAACTTTATCGGTTAACGTCGATTCTACTCGTATTATTTGACATCATCACGTAGGTCCTTAGAGTCTTTAACTCTATCTTCATCATTGTAAGTTATACGAAATGGGTTTTTGAGGTAACAACATCGCACTCATAAACGCATACGATCTTCTACTCAACGCGTCAGCTACCACGTTCGTTATTCCACAATGATATTAAATGGTATAGTCGTAATCTTCAACAGCTCGAGCCAACGTCTTTTGTGACGACCCCAAAATAGGTCCATTCCATCCAACCCATTCTGAGTCGCCAAATACATGGTATAGAAATAACTACAACTTTATTATTACAACAATAAAACTGTGAGTTTAAATACAAATATTATCTTCTAGACAATATTTATACTCAAATAAATCCTCATCACATTTATTGATACATTATTTTACAATAATGGTGAGGACTACTAAACAACTCTCTTCATTCCATACCCCGACTAGTACTTGCTACATTCTCGCCTCCTGAGAAGAAAAATGGAACAACAAGGAAAAGGGTGAGCTCAACTTGCCCAGTAAAGAATGTTATGACTAAGATAATATACAACAAATTATCGTTAGTCTCCAACAGGGAAAAATCGATAGAATACAATGTATAACAAGTTTTGGATCAATATTTCGCATTGAAATAATAATTCATAGAAGAGTTATGTAGAGAATGAAATCTACTATAATCTATGAATTTAACAAATCCATCATCAATATTTTATCCTCGTAACATCAATCAATATTCATCTCAAATCAAATATTCATCTTTGCACTCTGAGCCAAAGATATTCATCAATCGGTCATGTTCATCTCAACACCTGTTAATCTTTGCACTAAAGGCCAAAGATATTCATCAGTCGGTCATGTTCATTTAAACACCTGTTCATCTTTGCACTACAAGCCAAAGATATTCTTCAGAAATCATTCATCTTTGCACTACAGGCCAAAGATATTCTTCAGAAATCGTTCATCTTTGCACTACAGGCCAAAGATATTCAATAATATCATCATTTAAGACTGAGGATGATGAAAAATATTTTTAAAGAAACGAATCCAGTGAAACAAAATGACAAGGATTAAGGATTAAGGATTCGTACTTTGTTTTATCCATGTCCAACAATACCTCAAAAATAATCATAGTGGTGTAAAATTCAAGAATGATCAAAACATGGATACAATCAAAGCTAGTATCCAAAATAGATATTTTGGACTAAAAGAAAAATTTTATTTTTAAATTGAATAGTGCTTATTCGTGAATAGGTCAGATATCGTGAATAGTGCCGTATACGTGAATAGTAACTCCGACACCAAAATATAGATATTCTACAAAAAAACATCTTCACGCTTCATGAATAGTACTCGTGAATAGTAACTCGTGAATAGTAACTCATGAATAGTAACTCGTGAATAGTAACTCATGAATAGTAACCCCGACATGAAAAAGTTCCAAATTTGATAAAAACTTCAGATCAACATTTCAGCATAATGATATTGAAGAATTAATATCATTTGAGAAGAAAATAACATCCCTTACCTCGAAAGATTAGTACTTCTTCGAAACAACAGGATATAGTCTTTGAAGGGAACTTGCACCGTCTAACAATACTCAAAGTATACTCAAAATACTCACAAGAATACGCTCAATAACATAGAGAGAGAAAGAGAGAAAATTTGTTTCTGGTGTGATTTTCAATTCTAACTTAGCCCTCTATTTATAGGAAAATGTTAGCCCGTACCAAGCGGACTTGACTGCTACACGATGGCTTTACTCGCTACTATTTCCACCCACCACATTTGAAATAAAATTCAGCACATTTCTTCACCAACCACAAGTGGGGCCCAACTCAATTCTAGAATTTTCCACCAAAATCAATTATAAACCTAATTTCCGAATCCGACACCTCTTAAAATTCACAACAAATCATTCGTGCATTTTAACGGTTCAAAATTTGTGGACATATACTCAACTTATGTATGTATAACATACCCAAAAATTACCACAATCCAACTATTGGGATTAAAAATTATAACCCCGCAATATATCTCAAAAACCCCGATTTAATTTTTAATACCTCCAATCCGATAAAATCTCGATAAAACACCTCAACATTAATTCCTTCATTAATAACCACATAAATAAATTCATCATTTATATTCATATAAAATAAATATTTCCTTATCATATGAATCAATAATTAATTATTCACAAATAATATTACGAATCACATTTATGACAACGGTAGTTCAGAAAGAGGGGCTTTCAATAAGGATCTCTCCTCATCTTTGGCCGCAATTAGGTGACCAAACCTCTCCTTAGAGCCAGAACTTTCTAGACATTGCCAATAATGTTATCTAATAATATTATTCAAATAATATGAATTATTGATCCGATAATGGGAAAATCTGTGCGGTGACAATTATTGAACAACAATAATATAAAATATCAACGCAACAATTATTGAATCAATAAAATAAACTATTGAACGAAGAATTCTTGTGAAAATTATTGAGTAGTGCCATCTTACGTAAGGATCAATAATTCAACAATCATCTGCAATCTGAGTGTGCTATCTTGTGCAACCACGCGTAGACATCGTATTTTAACCACGGGTATTCCAACGGTCTTTAACGGTAACAACTTCTACGTTATTTTTAACCAACTTATATTTGTCGTTTTCCTCATCCAATCGCTTTTCGTTATGGGGCCCACACATGCTCTCTGCCGTAAATACGAATATTCCCCAAAGATTTAATATTCCACGACCAAACGAATATTCCCAAACAACAATGAATATTTTATAACCACTTGCTTATTTTGAAATATTTATGTATTTAACCCTTAACTATCCACATTAATCAAATCAACCCTTACTATTTCAAAATAATAAATAAAGGAAATTCCTTTTTATTTAAAAAATTTTGAGGTCTTACAACCTCCCTCCTTATGAAATTTGGTCCTCGAAATTGACGTCGACACTGGTGTTTGAAAAGGTAAAGATACCTCGCTTTCATTTTCGTTTCCAACTCCCGTGTCATTTCCTCAATAGCATGGTTTCTCCACAAAACTTTAACTTATGGTATAACCCCGATGTACATAGGTCGTATTCTTTCCTCTACAAAATCTTAACGGTACCTCCTCGACGTTAAGTCTTCTACTATCTCGTCCGGTTCTAACTCAATGGCGTGTTTTGGTCGTCCACATATTTACGTAACATCAATACGTGAAAAGCGTTATGAACACGCGTCATACTTGGTGGTAAAAGCGAAGTACATAGGCCACGGTTCCTATTCGATCGAGAATTTCAAATGGATTAATAAATCGAAGGTTTGAGCTTTCCTCACCTCTCACCGATTCTCGCTTTTAAAATAACAACTTCTTGTACCTCCTTCTTCAAATTCATCACTCGGTGTGTAGCTTGAGCGACTTTAACTTTATCGATTAAAGTCGATTATACTCGTATATCATCACGTACTCGTATATCATCACGTGGGTACCTAGAGTTTTCATCTCCATCTCTATTATTTGTATATTATACGAAATGAGTCTTTGACAATATTGTACTCGTACTTGTATACGATCTTCTACTCAACACGTCAGCTACCACGTTCGCTTTTCCAGGATGGCATGGTCAGAACATGTGCTGAAATGAGTCTCCTCTTGAGTTCTTCGAAGCTCTTCCCACATTCCTTGCTCCATTCGAATTTTGTATCTCTATGAGTCAGCTACGTTAATGGAATAGCGATTCGAGAATATCCTTCAACGAATCTCCGATAATAACCAACTAAGCCTAGAAAGCTACGTATTTCGATTACCGACTTAGGTTGTTCTCAACTGTGACTCATATCCCAACCTTGGATAACACGTTACAATGACACCTATCAGTTTACTATCGCACGAATATGGTGTCCCCACGGAGAGTCGGCGGTGCATTCCACAAAGGAAGTCACCGGATAAAGGCTCGGTACCAAATTCTATAGTTGAATTTTTAACTCCACGAAGTTCAATAGAGCCATTCGATATGAGATTTTAGAAATGAGTTTTGTACGGGTTCAAAGTCGATACAAAATTTAATATCGGGCTTTGGGAGTAAGCCAAGAAATTCTTCAGAAATACGCCGGAAAAATCAATAACAATGGGAATATTATTCAAATCGGCGTGTCTTTATTCAAATCCATAACATGGACTAAGAAAACTTGACATCCGTAATAAACGAATGACTTCATGGCTTGATATGAAAATGTTTGATTACAATGGTTTGATTGCTTGAATTGAATAACAAAGTTGCCTAGGAATATGAAAACTAACAACCTTACAAAAGCAATCAATTTGGCATGATGAGTAGTTAACCTTAAAATCACATCAAAAGCAAATATCTCTATAGAAATAAGGTTAACGAAGTAATGTGATAGTGCCAACTGAATCAAACAAGATTTCTAAACAACGAGATGTAATGAAAGTTTCTCCTAACGGATTCTCCATAAATAGGTCAAAGTCTAATTTCTCCGTAGTCAAGTTCAAACGTTGGAGCGCAAGCAAGAGAGATAAAAGAATGGGTAGAACGGGGTATCTAGTAAGGTATAAACTCGCAAGAATTTATAATTAACTAACCCGTGCTAACTTCGTTCGGATTCCTCGTATTTTATTGAAGTGGCCACGACAAACGCTCTTCCGAGAATCGTTGTCTTTGACTTTTACGGGACATCCTTTTGAGTTACTATTCATACCGGATCTGGGTTTCGATATCGCATAATCTCGGCGATATGTCCTTCTTTTCCACAATTATAACATACCTTAAAGCTGTTGTGGGCGGTTTGGGGTGATATGTCCTCTTTCCGCATTTGTAAATATACGACCGGTGGTCTTTCTCCTCCTTGGAACTAGTTGCTCTCTTGGCGGCGTCTTCACATGGTCGTTATTGAATCTCCTCTTTTAAAATCTCCTCCCAACTCGCTTCTTCTATTTTCATGGCCACGATTACCACCGAGTGGTTACCGCCTTTGTCCGTATTCTTCTTTCTCCCTTTGGTTATCGTTATTACGATGATCGCTATCTTGGTATAATCTCGGTTATGGACCCTCGGTTGAACGTACTCGTTATCTCGCTCTAACAATTGAGCCCCATTGACAACATCTCGAATAGAGAAAATTTATGAGAAACGAGATCTTGACGTATGCCGGGTTTCAAACCTCTCGAAACATCCGCCATCATCGTTCCTCATTCTCCACTAAATGAGGTGCAAACTCGGATAACTCCGCGAACTTCGCCTCGTCTTTGGGACACCGTCATGTTATTCGCTCCGATCTAATAAACTCCACTTCTTCATATGACAAATACTTTCGGGGAAGTACTTGTCATTGAGCTGCTTCAAACGTCTCCCAAGACATGCCGAGTGCAAATTTGGATGGGTGCACGCTTTACGATTCCCACCGATGAATCTGCCGCCGCCACGGAACATAAAAAGTAGCGAATGGAACTTTCGTTCCTTCGTGCATCCCAAGACATCGAATATCTTGGTAATTTGCTTGACCCATGTTTCCGCCATGATCGGATCTCGCTTTCCCTGAATTCGGTGGTCCCAACTCTTTGAATTGCTTGGGTTGTGACCACGTGAATTACTATCATTTCCTCCTCGTATTTTGAGCACGAGTCTCCTCGTCGATTTTGCATGAAGCGCAAAAAGCTTCTAAACATCCCCTCGTTCATCATCGCTTTCGGTGGTGTTATTCACAGGAGGTACATTGTCAGCCTGTTGCACGTTCTCCTCGTTGTTAAGTACAGGCATCTCCACGGTCTCATTTACTCCACTATTAATATTCTCAGTCGACATTCTCAAATACTGTCATAAAACAAGGGTTAATTAAGGAAATCAATCACATAATATCCCTATATACTGACCAACTAACAAATAAGCTTAGGTAGGACACACTAGCGAAGGATTTACTCGTCTCTCCCTCCTAATTCTATTCCCGATCTCCGCCATGGAGATCATATCCTAAGCTCGATATTAACCGTGGCGACCCCAAAATAGGTCCATTCCATCCAACCCATTCTGAGTCGCCAAATACATGGTATAGAAATAACTACAACTTTATTATTACAACAATAAAACTGTGAGTTTAAATACAAATATTATCTTCTAGACAATATTTATACTCAAATAAATCCTCATCACATTTATTGATACATTATTTTACAATAATGGTGAGGACTACTAAACAACTCTCTTCATTCCATACCAGAGACTAAGTACTTTGCTACATTCTCGCCTCCCGAGAAGAAAAATGGAACAACAAGGAAAAGGGTGAGCTCAACTTGCCCAAGTAAAGAATGTTATGACTAAGATAATATACAACAAATTATCGTTAGTCTCCAACAGGAAAAATCGATAGAATACAATGACAACAAGTTTCGGATCAATATTCGCAATGAAATAATAATTCATAGAAGAGTTATGTAGAGAATGAAATCTACTATAATCTATGAATTTAATGATCCATCATCAATATTTTATCCTCAGTAACATCAATCAATATTCATCTCAAATCAAATATTCATCTTTGCACTACTGAGCCAAAGATATTCATCAATCGGTCATATTCATCTCAACACCTCGTTAATCTTTGCACTAAAGGCCAAAGATATTCATCGATCGGTCATGTTCATTTAAACACTGTTCATCTTTGCACTACAAGCCAAAGATATTCTTGAAATCATTCATCTTTGCACTACTGAGCCAAAGATATTCTTGAAATCGTTTCATCTTTACTACTGGGCCAAAGATATTCAATAATATCATCATTTAAGACCGAGGATGATGAAAATATTTTAAAAAAAGCGAATCCGGTGAAACAAAATGACAAGGATTAAGGATTAAGGATTCGTACTTTGTTTTATCCATGTCCAACAATACCTCAAAAATAATCATAGTGGTGTAAAATTCAAGAATGATCAAAACATGGATACAATCAAAGCTAGTATCCAAAATAGATATTTTGGACGAAAAGAAAAATTTTTATTTTTCGGTGAATAGTGCCGTATTCGTGAATAGTGCCTTATACGTGAATAGTGCCGTATACGTGAATAGTAACTCCGACACCAAAATATAGATATTCTACAAAAAAAACATCTTCACGCTTCATGAATAGTACTCGTGAATAGTAACTCGTGAATAGTAACTCATGAATAGTAACTCGTGAATAGTAACTCATGAATAGTAACCCAGACATAAAAAAGTTCCAAATTTGATAAAACTTCGGATCAACATTTCAAAGATAATGATATTGAAGAATTAATATCATTTGAGAAGAAAATAACATCCTTACCTCGAAAGATTAGTACTTCTAAATTTGAAACACAGGATATAGTCTTTGAAGGGAACTTTAGATCTAACAATACTCAAAGTATACTCAAAATACTCACAAGAATAACTCAATAACATAGAGAGAAAGAGAAAACTTGTTTACGGTGTGATTTTCAATTCTAACTTAGCCCTCTATTTATAGGAAAATGTTAGCCTACCAAAGCAGACTTGACACGCTACCGATGGCTTTACCTGCTACTATTGCCACCCACCACATTTGAAATAAAATTCAGCACATTTCTTCACCAACCACAAGTGGGGCCCAACTCAATTCTAGAATTTTCCACCAAAATCAATTATAAACCTAATTTTAGAATCCGACACCTCTTAAAATTCACAACAAATCATTCGTGCATTTTTAACGGTTCAAAATTTGTGGACATATACTCAACTTATGTATGTATAACATACCCAAAAATTACCACAATCCAACGGTCGGATTAAAAATTATAACCCCATAATATATCTCAAAACCCCCGATTTAATTTTTAATACCTCCAATCAGATAAAATCTTGATAAAACACCTCAACATTAATTCCTTCATTAATAACCACATAAATAAATTCATCATTTATATTCATATAAAATAAATATTTCCTTATCATATGAATCAATAATTAATTATTCACAAATAATATTCTGAGAATCACATTTTATAATGAAAGTAGTTCCGGGAAAGAAGGGGCTTTCCAATAAGGATCTCTCTCCTCATGGCGCAAGCGCAATTAGGTGACCAAACCTCTCCTTAGAGCAGAACTTTCTAGACATTGCCAATAATGTTATCTAATAATATTATTCAAATAATATGAATTATTGATCGATAATGGGAAATCTTTATGCGGTGACAATTATTGAACAACAATAATATAAAATATCAACGCTTGACAATTATTGAATCAATAAAATAAACTATTGAGCAAGTAATTATTGTGAAAATTATTGAGTAGTGCCATCTTACGTAAGGATCAATAATTCAACAATCACTGTGTAATACAGTGCTACTCTTTTGTGCGACCACGCCAGACATCGTATTTTAACCACCGGGTATTCCAACGGTCTTAACGGTAATAACTACGCCGTTATTTTTAACCAACTTATATTTGTCGTTTTCCTCATCCAATCGCTTTCAGTTATGGGGCCCACACATGGGCTGCTTACCGTCGTCACGAATATTCCCGACAGCATTGAATATTCCACGACCACCAAACGAATATTCCCCGACAACAATGAATATTTTATAACCACTTGCTTATTTTGAAATATTTACGTATTTAACCCTTAACTATCCACATTAATCAAATCAACCCTTACTATTTTAAAATAATAAATAAAGGAAATTCCTTTTTATTTAAAAAAATTTCAGGGTCTTACATCTTTCACTCATTATACGTTCGTTTTGGTTGAAGAAATATTTAAGGGTTTTAGAAATGGGTTTTGTACTGGGGTCAATACAAAATTCGATTTCACGCTCTGGGGTAGGCTAGAAAGTCTTCAAGAATACGTAAGGTAATTTATTAACGATAGAAATATCATTCAAAACTGTGACTCTCATCTAAGACTTGGATATTACTTCACATTGATACATATCAACTTGTCACTGTCATTCATAACGTCACCTACGGAAAGTCTGGCTTCGGTACATTCCACACAAGGAAGTCACTCAGATATGATAATGATTGACTTTAGTGGTTTGGTTGCTTGAATTCGTATAACAGGTTGGTTAAGAATATGAAAGCTAACAACCTTACGAAAACAATCGATTTTAGCATGATGAGTATTTAACCAATCGATTCCTAAAATCACATCAAAGGCAAGTATTTTCAAAGAGATAAGATCGACAGGTAACGTGAAAGTGTCGATTTGAATTAACAAGATTTATAAACAGTGGAGGTAACAAAGGTTTCTACTAACGAAGTTTCAATCGATAAGTCAAAGTCTAACTTCTCTGGGGTTAAATTTAAACATTGAGCGCAAGCAAGAGAGATAAAAGAATGGGTAGAACCGGTATCTAATAAGGTATATACTTTGCAAGAATTTATAATTAACTAACCCGTGCTAACTTCGTTCGGGTTACTCGCTTTTTAAGAAGTCACAAAAAACAATTTTCCTGAAACCACCGACTTTGTTTTATCCGTATCCGCCTTTGGTGCCACCGTCCCAGCTGGACTTGACTTTGGTTCATGACAAAATTGGGCTAGGTGACCTTCTTTTCCACAATTGTAACATGCTTTGGACTGCATCACGCAGATTTTGACCGATATGTCCTCCCTCCCTACGCATTTGAAGCATACAATTGATGGTCGTTCTCCTTCCTTGAAAGCGGTGTTGGTCTTCTTTGTCTTTCCATCGTTGTTGAACCTTCTCTTCTTGAAATTTCCACTCCTATTATCTTGGCCATGATTACCACCGAAGTGGTTACCATTCTTGGCAAGATAATTTCCCCCACGATGGTTATCATTGTTCCGATGGTCGTTGCCACCGGTATGATTATTATCATGTTGTTGGCCGTTGCCTTTTAGTTGTGCTGACTCATTATCGCGCTCCAATAACTGAGCCATATTCACAACATCTGAATATAAACAAAGTTTGTGAGAAACGAGGTATTGACGTATATCGGGTTTCAAACCTCTTAAAAACATTCGCGTCCTTCTCTCCTCATTATCAACCAAATAGGATGCAAACCGGGATAACTCCGTAAATTTAGCCTCGTATTGCGACACAGTCATATTGTTTTGCTCCAACTTGATAAACTCCACATCCTTCATGTGACGAATACTTTCAGGAAAGTACTTGTCGTTGAACAGCTCTTGGAACTTCTCCCAAGACATCTGCCAAAGTCCGTCAAGTGAGTGCGTTTCTGATTCCCACAAGTAATCTGCCTCTTCACACAACATAAAGGTGGCAAAGGGAACCTTTTTCTTCTTGGAGCATCCTAAGACATCAAATATTTTGTGATCTATTTTAACCACGTATCCGCCTTAAGTGGTTCTGGATTTCCCAAAAACTCCGGTGGTCCCAGCTCCTTGAACTGCTTAGCGGTGACCGACCGTGGGTTGCCATTATTTCTGTAAGTAATATGCACACAAGCCAATCATGTTTGATGATAAAGCATATACTTCGTAACAATCTTATTCATTTATTAATAAAAAGTATTAATTTATTAAAGGCTTTTAATTATCTACATGATGCTGTTTTAAAATATGTGATAAACCCATAGTTTTATGCAATGCTTTTAGAATAATGATGATGATCATTCTAATGAGATCTAAATTCTTAGAAAGCTTAAAACTAAAATAGTTCCCAATCATTGGATTACTAAATTGGGGATTAGTGAATCCGGATAGATTGGTACATACGTTGCTTGCTCATTGGATGAGGATGATTGATCTCATGATCATTTGTGTGGAGACACTAAAGCAAGTATGTAGGTGCTTATTAGAGAATAAGTTCACTGAACGTGGCTCGCTAAGGAATACCTAATGGAGTTTTATTTGCCTGTCAATAGAAATTCCTATAGTGATAGTAGTACAAGTAATCCTTGGACTTGAGATCATCATAGTATCTTGTGTATGATGAGTTATACTTTGACTTATTCCTTAAGACCCTTAGGGTATATCAAAGGGTATGCTTGGGTATAATAAGTTATACATGAAGATAATGTATGCTCGATAAAGAATCTACCACTTCTAATAAAAGAAGAGAAATGTCCTATGTGATTCGATAAATGACAACCCAATAGTCCTTGGCGAAATGAGAATGAAATTAGAAAGGAGTTTCTAATTTGCATTATTTGAAGTTGTGCATTTAAGAGTCGAAATACATATAATTAAATAAAATAAGACTTGTGATAATTCCATGTCTTATATTTAATTGGGATATTGTATGGTGGAAGGATTGAATTGTACGGTAACTATTTACTCAAAGGTTCTTTAATGATTAATGTTGAAATCTATATTATCCGGAAAGTCGTTGATCGCTAGGAGGCTTATCCCTATTGTAGAATAAATATTATTTATTTAAATAAATTAATTGTTTAATTTATTTATTTAAATAAGATTAAATTATTCTAATTGATTTATTCATAACTTAGGTTTAATATGGATAACCTAAAGGGTCACACCATAAAAGGAAGAATAATTATTTAAGAAGTTAATGGCATAATCGTAATAATATGTTATGTATATTTAATTTAATCTATGGTGATAGAATAAATTAAATAGCATAATATTATTATTTAATATTTTAGAAATATTAAATATAAATTAATAAGAGAGTCTTATTAATATTATTACAATTATTATTATTTTAATTTCTAAAAGAGTTTAGGAATTAATTTAATATAAGTACTCTCATTTATTCTTAATTGGATTAGGAAGGAAAATTAGTTAAAGGAGTTTAATTAATTATCCCTAATAAGATTAGGGATCTTAATTAATTAAAAGAATTTAATTAATTAAATAAATCCCAATTCCTTAATTGTTAAGGTGGGTTGCCCACATCTATAAATAAGAGGAGTCTTATTATGGGTGGTGGAGTTGTTGACTTTTTACAACATCTGTAATTCCAAAAGTTGGAGAAACGCCTGCTTTTCTATAGAGATAGGAAAAACTAGGGTTTGAGCCAATACCCTTCTTCTTGAATCTTTATTTTTCCTTGGTGGATCACCTCACAGAGGCCAAACATATGGGTGGCTAACGTTGATCAAAGGAAGGAACCAAACCGGTGGATTCAAGTTGAGCGAAAAGGATTGGAGGTGAACTTGTACACGAGGAAGCTTCGGATCTTCAAGGTATGTTTGTTCTTCATATCTTTTCGTTTAATTAATAATTGTGCATAAAGGGTGATCCGGGTATATGATTTGTAAATTTTTTTAAAACTCTGATTTTACACGCTTCCGCTAATTTATGCAATTTGATTGCCTTTCATGAATATTACAAACCTAACAGTGGCATCAGAGCCAAACCTTTATGCGAATTATTAATTGTTCAGATTTAATATGTATATTGATATGTGTTTAGAACAATTTAATTGGGCATAATTTAATTGTATAAAATTTAAAAAAAATATATGTAATCAATTTAGTGAAACCCAATTAAATTAAGCTGATCTTTGTGATTTCTTTGTGTGGTGTGGTGCTTATCACGCGTGATAACGCAGATGTTTTTTTTTTATTGCTTCTTGAATGGTTCTTGAATATTCTATATATATTATATAAAACCGTAGTAACCTTTTTATAATCCGGATGCACTGATTATTATAAAGGGTCATGCGAATTAATAAATATAAAAAAAAAGGGCAGATCATGTATTTCGGAAATCCAATGCATTCACGGGTTGCTTATCTTCAAAAAGGCATGATTTTTTATATAATATATATATATATATATATATTAATATATATAATATATAAGTATATTACCGTTTATATATATATTTATATATATATAATATCTCTCAATAATTTTATTATTAAAAAAAGTTTATTTTAATTTTAAAATAAAAAGTTTATTTTAATATTAAAATATAAAATTTATTTTAATTTTAAAATTAGATTTCATGCTAACTAATTAGAGTTGGAATTGGATTCCATGATAACTAATTGTAGTTGAAATTGGATTTTATTTTTCTAAAATAAAGGAGTTTATTTGTGAATAGGAAGTAAATCCATCTTTCCTTAAATAAAGGAGTTTGTTTAGATATGAAATAAGATTTCATATTATTCAAAATAAAAGAGTTTATTTGTGAATAGGAAAGAGAATCCTAATTTCCTTAAATAAAAGAGTTTATTTAAATATGGAATAAGATTTCATATTATTCAAAATAAAGGAGTTTATTTGTGAATAGGAAAGAATATCAAGTGTTTCCTTTAATAAAAGATTTTTTTTTACATGGAATTGGATTCCATAATTAATTAAAATAAAAGAGTTTATTTTAATTAAAGATTTTTTTATATGGAATTGGATTCCATAATTAATTAAAATAAAGGAGTTTATTTTGATTAAATATTTTAATTAAAATAAAATAGTTTATTTTATTCAAAATTGGATAAATTAAAAGAAAATAGTTTTATTTTGATTTAAATTTGGATTAAAATAAAGGAGTTTATTTTGATTCAAAATTAGATTTTATACTAACTAAATTTGCCCATTAAATGATATCAATATATATATATATATATATATATATATATATTAAATGTTTATTATTCATAAGATGAATGTTATTTATTGATGCGTATGGTGATGTGTATGATAATAAATGGGATTGATTATGGACTATTGACGATGTGATTGGATTTTATTTTAGTTGGATGCGTGAATGTATGGGTTTTATTAAATGGGGTCTGCGTACCTGCGTCTTCTCTAATTTTTTCTTAATGTAAATTCTATCTCACTCCTATGTACTTCTCCTTATTTGCGATCAAGGTTTCTATTTATTTTAAATAGTTTTGTAATAGGAATAGTTAGAATTAATTTTGAAGAATTGGAGATCAAGGAGCGAGGCGCTTGAAGACCTTAGTTTGTAATGGAGCCCAGGGTTTAAATATAATAGTTATATTTAAATATTAATTCTTGCACCCCTAGGGTTTGACCTTTTGGTTCACTTGGTGGCTCTAGTGAACCAAACTAGAATAAAAGTCCATAATCAATCCGGGTAGAATATAGTATTCTATATGTGCATGCTATATTATATATATTATATATTATGCAAACATGCTTCAGCATGTTCATTAATATAATGGCGTATTATATATATATATATATATATATATATATATATATGTGCATGTGTGCTTAAACAAGATGAGACAAATTAATAACAAACCCCTCAAATTTTATATTAAGTCCTAAGCGTTCAAAGATATTTGGAATATCGAGCGTAAGCCTTCTAGCATGATAAAATTAATAGAGTATTAAATATTTAATATGAGTTTGTTGTGTCACCACAAGGCAAGTATTAAGTATTTAAGATGTTAATTTATCACATTTGATGCTTATAAAGAAAATTGAACAATATTGTTTTGTTGTGTCACCACAAGGATGATATTTTCTTTTTGAATATATGGAGTGCTAGGTCGGACTTAACTTGGATAATTTTGATTGGTGTGCCACCACTTGATCAAAATAATCTAAGAGGCAAAAAGACAAGGAGTTGCATAGTTGATGTAATTGACAAAAGTTGTCTACATATTTATTTATATATAGTTTGTTGTGTCTACAAGGCTATATACATTTGAAATGGGATCCTTATTCTCACTAAAGAGATCTTTAATTAGATTTTGCCGAACTATATATATATTGAGGGTAATATAGTTTGAAGAAAATAGTGGGAGATACCAATTTAAAACAAGACCTAAATTATTTTGGTAATTAATAAAAGAATGTATGTTAAAATGTTGTTAAATACAAATTCATTTACAAAATTTTACAATGTCTTAATTACTATCTTTGCGAAACATATTAGATGTTATTTAAGCGGACCGTATTAAATGGATTGGTTAAGGAATATGAGAATAGTTCTCATATTGAAAAGCTATCTTATGTCATAATCGCCTATCCCTCGCAATAGTTGCAGAGACAATGCCTCGAGGAAGAGATTGCTACTTTTAGAAAGTGGCAAGATGATGATGCTGATTGAGTCGATGCATCGTGCTCGCATCCATGAGTAACGAGCTTGACGTCGGCATGAAACTATGGATGCTCTACCATATTCCTGCACATCAAGTAGTTGATGGTGAGGAAAGTGGGGCTGATAGATATCGAGATATCTAAGGAGCTCTTAGATCTAGAATGACCAATGGCACTATAAATGAGACAAAAGTTCTTAACATAATCATTTTGATTGATCAATTAGGATAATTTGGTTTTGTCATGGATGGAGAGTTGAGCCAAGATTTGATCTTGCCCTCACTCCACGGACTCCTTTCACAATTGTTGTGAATTTTTCATATGAACAAGCTAGATATCGGCCTCATTTGATTTGCTTAACTTTATATTGAAAAATGATGAGAATCACTTTCAACCAACAAAGATCAAGTCTTATTGGTAGGGGCCAAAGGATCTTGAAAAGAAGAGCGATTCAAAGAAGGTAAATAGAAAGGCATAAACAAAGGATAATAAGAACAAAAAGCGTCACGGATAGCAAAGGAGCTTGCTTCCTTTGCAATAAGCACGGACCTTTGGAAAGAAAGCTGCGAGAAGCATCTTGCGAGAGGCTAACCAAAGAAGCTTAGTGAAGTTTTGGTTATAAATACAAATTTGTTCATGATTTAAAATAAATTTTTCTTTAAGTCGAGGTTCTACTTGGGTATTGGATACCGGCTTTGGTTATCATAAATATAGATTTATGAAGGGACCAAGCGAAGTAGAAAGTTAAACAAAGATAAGTACTCCTATGTGTGGAAAATGAAGCAAAGGTTCTTTGCATTAGCTATAGAAACTTATAGTTTAGCAATGCCTACTGGGCAAATCTATTAAGTCGATAAGTTGTTATTGTATTCGGTTCTTGTTAAAATATTATTTCAATTTTATTGTTGAATGATGAAATCTTTGGTATTATAATTAAGAACAATTGTTGTTCTATTTATAATAATAATAATGTTTTGTATATAAATGGAATATTATAATAAATTTTGTATACTTGACCTACATGAAAATAATTTTGCATATTGAACAAATTAGTATAAGAAAAGGAGATGATCATTCAAAGAGTTGAATGTGTGTATTTCTTTGAAATACAAGTATGAATTATTTGAAAGGTTCAAAAGAATTGAAGTGAAACAAATTGACAAAGTATTAAGATTCTTTGATTAGATCGGGGAATAAATACTTGTGTGATAAGTTTCTGGATCATCTCAAATGGTTTTCTCATAATGGACGCCTCGATCTGTGATAATTGATTGATGTATCGAAAGGAAAAATCATACCTTGTTGGACATAGTACGGTCCATAATGATTTTATCGACATTCCAGTATCCTTCTAGGATCATGTCCTAGAAATGGTTGCATATCTAAGAAAAGGTAATCTCTAAATCCGCCCCCAAAACTCCATAAAAGTTATGGGCCGGGGAGAATTCTAATCTTAAGTATGTTAAGATAAGGGGTTGTCAACTTATGTGAAAAGGTTTCAAAGGATAAGCTTGGGACAAAATTTACAAATCTGATTTGTGGGACATCCTAAAGTAAGTTTAGGGTATATGTTCTATAATTCTACTTAGCAAAAGGTGTTTATTCTGAAACACGCGCCTTCTAAGATAAAGGTATTTATCATTAAAAGGGGCTAGTGGGAGGATAATAGATCTTAAAGAGTTCAAGAACCACAAAATACTATAAGTCAAATAAGAGGAACTTTGTAGATAGACCTATTATACCTGGCCCAGAATCGTAAATGCGGAATAGTACAAGAAGATACCTAGGAGGTATGGATTCATCATGGATGATGATGATGAGGTACACATCATAGAAGATGATGATCGATTACATCTACAATGAGGTAAGACTTCTAGTGTGTACAAAAGGGTCGATTGGGGGCGTCGTGAAATTTCTAGTATTATATGTTGATATACTACGGATGAGGAATTACATACCAATGCTACAATCGGTAAAGATAAAGTTGTCTAAACATTCCTCCATGAATGATTTGGAAGAGTATCTTAATTGGGGATATAAATCTATATAGATAGATTTAAAAGGATGCTCAACTTAACCAAAGAGCGTATATTCATTTGATGCTAAAGTCGTTTAGCATGGCAAACTCAAGAGATGTCTCATGTAGATGAGCTATGGAGTATATCTCTCTTAATAGTCCCTACAGAGACTCACGAAAAGAGAGGTGGCATGAGTGACTATCATGTATGCTGATGAAATATACGAGACGATGTTGATCGGTCATAATGCGGAGAAGTTCACTATGAGTCGGTGAAAAACATCTTAAAGTGCTTAACCGGCACTAAGGATGTGATCATATTCATGGTGGGTCTAAATTAAAACTAGAGGGCTTAATGAGACTCAAGTTTTTTAGGCAGACCAAGATGATGAAAAATCCACTTTAAGGTAAAGCGTTATCTTGAGCAAGTGGTGCGATTGAATTGGAAAGGTTCCAAGCGAAAAGAGTTCTTTGGTTTAGTGATAAAGACAAAGTATATAGCTATAAAAAGGAAGCTGCAAGTTGATTGTTTGGATTAAAAGTTCATTACAGAACTAGGAATAGTTCCCAAGTCTCATCTTAGATCTAAACATGTGTTGTGGCACTTTCATTTGATTATTAGAATCATTGAAAGATGGGAAATCACTATAGAGATAGTGGACTCTCATGAACAACATTACATATCCATTAACTAAAGCTTATCCAACAATGAGGATAATCGTCACTTAGAGAAGAAGAGTATTAGATACCATGACGATTGGCTTTAGTGCAAGTGGGAGATTGAAAGTAATGTCACACAAACCAATCATGTTTGATGATAAAGCATATACTTTGTAACAATCTTATTCATTTATTAATAAAAAGTATTAATTTATTAAAGGCTTTTAATTATCTACATGATGTTGTTTTATAATATATGATAAACCCATAGTTTTAAGCAATGCTTTTAGAATAATGATGATGATCATTCTAATGAGATCTAAATTCTTAGAAAGCTTAAAACTAAAATAGTTCCCAATCATTGGATTACTAAATTGGGGATTAGTGAATCCGGATAGATTTACATACGTCGTTGCTTGCTCATTGGATAAGGATGATTGATCTCATGATCATTTGTGTGGAACACTAAAGCAAGTATGTAGGTGCTTATTAGAGAATAAGTTCTTTGAGCATTGGCTCGCTAAGGAATACCTAATGGAGTTTTATTTTGCTGTCGATAGGAATTCTGTAGTGATAGTAGTACAAGTAATCCTTGGACTTGAGATCATCATAGTATCTTGTGTATGATGAGTTATACTTTGACTTATTCCTTAAGACCCTTAGGGTATATCAAAGGGTATGCTTGGGTATAATAAGTTGTACATGGAGATAATGTATGCTCGATAAAGAATCTACCACTTCTAATAAAGAAGAGAAATGTCTATGTGATTCGATAAATGACAACCCAGTAGTCCTTGGCGAGGTAGAATGAAATTAGAAAGGAGTTTCTAATTTGCATTATTTGGAGTTGTGCATTTAAGAGTCGAAATACATATAATTAAATAAAATAAGACTTGACGGTAATTCCATGTCTTATATTTAATTGGGATATTGTATGGTGGAAGGATTGAATTTATACGGTAACTATTTACTCAAAGGTTCTTTAATGATTAATGTTGAAATCTATATTATATCGAAAAGTCGTTGATCATTGGGAGGCTTATATCCTATTGTAGAATAAATATTATTTATTTATTTAAATAAATTAATTGTTTAATTTATTTATTTAAATAAGATTAGAATTGTTCTAATTGATTTATTCACAACCTAGGTTTAATATGGAGAACCTAAAGGGTCACACCATAAAAGGAAGAATAATTATTTAAGAAGTTAATGGCATAATCGTAATAATATGTTATGTATATTTAATTTAATCTATGGTGATAGAATAAATTAAATAGCTTAATATTATTATTTAATATTTTAGAAATATTAAATATAAATTAATAAGAGAGTCTTATTAATATTATTACAATTATTATTATTTTAATTTCTAAAAGAGTTTAGGAATTAATTTAATATAAGTACTCTCATTTATTCTTAATTGGATTAGGAAGGAAAATTAGTTAAAGGAGTTTAATTAATTATCCCTAATAAGATTAGGGAGCTTAATTAATTAAAAGAATTTAATTAATTAAATAAATCCCAATTCCTTAATTGTGAAGGTGGGTTGCCCACATCTATAAATAAGAGGAGTCTTATTATGGGTGGTGGGGTTGTTGACTTTTTACAACATCTGTGATTCCAAAAGTTGGAGAAGTCGCCCTTTTCTATAGAGATAGGAAAACTAGGGTTTGAGCCAATACCCTTCTTCTTGAATCTTTATTTTTCCTTGGTGGATCACCTCTAGAGGCCAAACATATGGGTGGCTAACGTTGATCAAAGGAAGGAACCAAACCCGGTGGATTCAAGTTGAGCGAAAAGGTTGGAGGTGAACTTGTACGAGAAGCTTCGGATCTTCAAGGGTATGTTTGTTCTTCATATCTTTTCGTTTAATTAATAATTGTGCATAAAGGGTGATCCGGGTATATGGTTTGTAAATTTTTTTAAAACTCTGATTTTACACGCTTCCGCTAATTTATGCAATTTGATTGCCTTTCATGAATATTACAAACCTAACAATTTCCACCTATATTTTGAACAGGAGACTCTCTTACCTGATGTTGCATAAATTGCATAAAGCCTCTAAACATCCCATCGTTCATCATTTGATCAGTGTTGTTATTTACCTGAGGAATATTGTCTTCCTATTGCACATTATCCTGATGTTGGTGACTCAACAGTCTCATGTGCTTCATTGCTTATCTCGACAGTTTCAGATGCCATTTTCAAACACTGTCACAAAACAAGGGTTAATTGACATATCACATATTATCCCTATACTCTGACCGACCAATTAAATACCAAATAAACTTAGGTAGGTCATACTAGCGAAGGAATTCTCCGTCTCTCCCCTCCTAGTTCTTGTCTCACATCTCAGCCAAGGATCATATCCCTAAGCTTTGATACCAACTGTGAATCCAAGATAGGTATACATCACCCATCTTGAGTCGCCAAATACATGGTACATAATACAAATAGAAACTTAATTATACAAACGTCGTGTAATATAGGACAAAACATAGCTGAGAGTTTAAATAGGAATATTGCCTTCAAGACAATATTCACTCTCAAATAGAGTCCTTATTAAATTTATTGTCACACTATTTAACAGAATAATGAGGATTACTAATGCTATCATCTGGACCTTCACTCCGTTCCCCGACTAGTCCCGGCTACGTTCTCATTTCCTGAAAAGAACAGTGAAAGAAAGGGTGAGCTCAACTAGCCCAATAAGAAATATTATGACTAAGATAATGCAAAATAAATTATCATTAGCCTTCAACAGTGTTAAACTGATAACATACAATAGACATCAAGTTTAACTGCAGCGGAATAAGCAATCCATTAGAAGAGTCAAGTAGAGCATAATATCTACTATCTTCTATGATTTAAAATATTTTCATCAATTGTTATCGCTGAGACTCAGCTTAATAAATAAACCACATCATTGAGTCATCCCTGCACTAGGGGCCAAGGATATTCATTAAATCATCAATGGTCATGACTATACCGAATAATCTCTGGTCATAATCATAACAAAAACTATCCATCAATGCACTACAGGCCATTGAGGACTTTTACCACATCATTTATAACATTACAGGTCATGATTATACTGAATGATCCCTAGACATAATCATACCAAGTCCATCTATGCACGTAAGCCAAAGATGACTTTCTTCACAATATAAGCATGAGGATGATGACAAAGACATAATAATTCAATAAAAAACAAGTTCAAGAATAAATTTTAAAGATTTATAAGTTAATTTATCCTGAAATCAATTACGTCCAAATTGTCAACATGATCTTTGCTTTGTGGAGTAAAATTCAAGAATGCTCGGAAGAATATTTCCATGAAAAGATCTTTGGATGAAGCGTAAATATCCAGGATATTCTACTAATTTCATGGAGTATAGAAGCCAAAACTTTAACCAACCGAGTATAATAGAATATATGAAAGCGCAAATGGATTTTCGCGCCATGCGGTAATCCACGATAAACAGATCATTTCCATAATTTAATAAGGAATGAATTGAAGAATCATTCACCATGCATCTTGGTAATCCACATAGGCGAGTTATTCCAGCAGAATAATAAAGAATGGAATAACGAGAACAATTCACGAGGCATGCGATAGAGCGCATGAGCGAGTTATTCCCAATGAGAATAATAAAGAATGGAACCCGGTCATGCGTAATCCGAACAGACAGGATATTCCAACAGAATAATAAAGAATGAAACCAGGTGATGCATAATCCGCACAGACAGGATGTTCCAACAGAATAATAAAGAATGGAACCAGGTCATGAGTAATCCGCACAAACAGGATGTTCCAACAGAATAATAAAGAATGGAATAACAACAAAATTCACCAGGCATGTGATAGACCGCACAGACAGGTTATTCCAAAAGAATAATAAAGAATGGAATAACAAAAGAATTTCACCATGTATGCGGTACTTCGCATAGACAAGTTATTCCAACATAATAATAAAAAATGGAATAACAACTCTTACGAGTATTGAAAGAAAATAACTCTCTTCATGAATACGAAAGAATAATACCCCTTACTTTAATAATAATATCCCTTACCTCAAAAGAAGACTGGATACTGGAATAGTGAGGTAGCAGACTTCTCTTCTTCTTTCTCTCTATAATTTCTCTCTATAATAATTGCTCTATAGCTTTAGTGAATTGGTGAAAAATAATGAAGGAATGAGCTTCTATTTATAGGAAAATATAGTTTCGATAATTGCACGTTTTGGGGCTCAAAATATTACAGTATAATACCTCCCTCTTTTTCTACATTTTTATTTTAGTCCTGCAAGCATTATCAAACTTGCACCACCTCCCCTAATAGTAAATCATGTGAATCAGTAGTAAATCATGTGACTCAATAGTTCTAGATATTTGAAAATACGAATTACAGTATAGTACCTCCATCTATACCTCCATTTTTAACTTAGTCATGCAAGTATTATCAATCTTGCACCAACTCCCCTAATAGTAAATGAATGTGAATCAATAGTACACACATGTGAACAAATAGTTATAATCATATGAATCAATAGCAATTAATTGCTCATTTATCCGGTTAATTACCCGATTGGTCAATATAACCTCCAGACATCAATTATTATCGAAATAAATGTCGATTTTCACTAACACTAATAATTCTAACCTGATGGAACTATCAATTTCATCTTTAATCAACACGAACTTATTCATCATTAATATTATAATTCACAATATTTAACAAACCAGTGTCGTTCGAGGAAAGAGGGCATTTTCGATAAGGATTTCTCCTTATTAAGCGCATGATTAGGTAATCAAACCTCTCCTTGTGAGAACTTCTAGACATTGTCAATATTGCAAATAATAATATGAATAACTTCTTAGTCTCAATTATTGATTTAATAATATAACATATTATACTGAGATGATATTGTGACAATAATTGAATCAATAATATGAGAGATATGATGCAAGCAATTCTTTGTAGCAATAATTGAGTATATGCGAGTGACTTCTTACGTAAGCATCAATAATCAATATTATGTGCTCTTATGCAACCTGCACGTATTCTTGTACTTTTACTACTAAGGGTAGTTCAGCAGTTTTAACGGTAACACTTTCGCTATTATTTTTATAAAAGATAATTACGCCGTTTTCTAACTACGACAATATACTTCAGTTGTGGGGTCCACTGATGATTGTCTTGTCGATACGGATATTCCCGAAAAAAAGATTATTCACGACCAATCGAATATTATATAACAACTTGCATACTTTGCAAAATTTATAAATATTATCCACAACTATAACATTATATCAAATCAACACCATAATATTCAAAAAAAAATATTTCGAGAAATTTAAACCTTTATTCATAAAATTTGGGGTCACACATTTTGAGTGTATTTTAAATACCTTATGTAAGACCCAAAATTTTTAAATAAAAGGAATTTCCTTTATTTATTATTTTGAAATAGTAAGGGTGGATTTGATTAATAATGAATAGTTATGGGTAAAATACGTAAATATTTGAATAAGCAAGTGGTTATAAAATATTCGTTTGGTCGTGGAATATTCGTATTGTCGGGAATATTAAATCTGACAACCTTGATAATGGGCCCCATAATGGAAAGCGATTGGATGAAGAAAGCGACAAATATAAGTTGTTTATAAATACTTGGCGTAGTTATTCACAGTTATTATCTTATTGGAATACCCGATGGTTCGCTACACTAATACTGGCGTTGTTGAAACGATAGCTGCGGTATTGCACCAATTATTGATTCTTACGTGAAAACACTACTCAATAATTATTACGATGTAATTCTTTGATTCGATATTTTATTTTATTGATTCAATAATTGTTGCGTTGATATTTTATATTCTTTGTTGTTTCAATAATTGTCATTACACGAGTATTTTTTATTATCGAAGCAATAATTCATATTATCGAATAATATTATTAGATAACATTATTGGCAATGTCTAGAAAGTTACATCTAAGGAGAGGTTTGGTCACCTAATTTGGCGCCATGAAGAAGAAATTCTTATTGAAAGCCCCTCTTTCACAGAACCGCACTGGTTATCAATAATGTGATTACGTAATATTATTTGTGAATAATTAATTATTGATTTATATGATGAGGAAAATATTGATTTTATGTGGATATAGATGGAGAAAATTTTAAAATGACAATTGTTGAAAATTAATATTTTATCTTTTTACGATAAAATAATTCATTTAAATATATTATTTTAATAATATATTAATGGTGATATTTTTACAACGAATGTGGGATATATGAGTATACAAGGAGGAAGAGTATTTTGAGTATACTTTGAGTATTGCTATACGGTGCAAGTTCAAGTCATAGCCTTTATATCAAAGGTGTCTCAACTAGAAGAAATCTTGTCTTTCGAGGTAAGGGATGTTATTTTCTTCTCAAATGATATTATTTCTTCAATATCATTATCTTTGAAATATTGGTTGGAACTTTTTATCAAATTTGGAACTTTTTCATGTATGGGGTTACTTATTCATGAGTTCTTATTCACGAATTACTATTCATGAGTTACTATTCACGAGTTCTTATTCACGAGTACTATTCACGAAGCGTGAAGATGTTTTTTTGTGAAATTTCTATCTTTTGGTGTGAGAGTTACTATTCACGATCTACGGTACTTATTCACGTATCGACCTTTATTCACGAATACTGGCACTATTCAATAGAAAAATGAAATTTCTTCTTTTAAGTCAAAATATCTATTACAGCTACTAGCTTTGATTGTATCCATATTTTGATCATTCTTGAATTTTACACCACTATGATTATTTTTGAGGTATTGTTGGACATGGAAAAACAAAGTCTGAATCATCAATCCTTAATCCTTGTCATTTTGTTTCCTTTGGATTCGTTTCTTTAAAAATATTTTCATCATCCTCGGTCCTAAATGATGATATTCTTTGAATATCTTTGGCACGTAGTGCAAAGATGAATGATTTATTGATGAATATCTTTGGCCCATAGTGCAAAGATGAGCAGTGTTGAGATGAACATGACCGGTCCGATTAATATCTTTGGCCGTAGTGCAAAGATGAGCAGTGTTTAGATGAACATGACCCGGTGATGAATATCTTTGGCTGTAATGCAAAGATGAATATTTGATTCCAGATATATATTGATTGATGTTATAGGGATAAAATATCGACGATGAACTTTTAAATTCATATATAGAAGATAGTAGTTTGCATTCTCTACTTAACTCTTCTAATGAATTGTTGTTTCCGTTGCAGTTGTTGATTTAAAACTGGTTGTCTATTGTATTCTATTAGATTTTTCCTTGTTGAAGACTAACGATAATTTGTTGTATATTATCTTAGTCATAATATTCTTTACTAGGCTAGTTGAGCTCACCCTTTTCCTTGTTGTTCCATTTTTCTTCTCAGGAGGCGAGAATGTAGCGAGTACTAGTCGGGGTATGGAATGAAGGTTCTAGAGAGAGTTGTTTAGTAGTCCTCACTATTTTGTAAAATAATGTATCAATAATTATGATGGGGATTTATTTGCGTGTGGATATTGTGCAGATGGCAATATCTCGTATTTAAACTCACGGTTTATATGTTGTAATAATAAAGTTGTAGTTATTTACGTACCAAGTATTTGGCGACTCGAGAATGGGTTGGATGAAATGGACCTATTTTGGGCGTCACGGTTGGTATCGAGCTTAGGGATATGATCTCTGGCGGAGATCGGGGAATAGAACTAGGATGGGAGAGACGAGTAAATCCTTCGCTAGTGTGTCCTACTAAGCTTATTTGTTAGTTGGTTAGTATATGGGATATTATGTGATATATTGATTTCCTTAATTAACCCTTGTTTTATGGTGAGTATTTGAGAATGTCGATTGAGAATATTAATGATGGAGTAAATGAGACCGTGGAGATGCTGTCTTTACCAACGAGGAGAACATGCAACAGTGGCAATGTACCTCTGTGAACAACACCAATGGCGAGATGATGAGCGAGGGGATGTTTAGAAACTTTTGCGTTCATGCAAAATCGGACGAGGAGACTCGTGTTCAAAATATAGGAGGAAATGATAGCAATTCACGGGTGGTCACAAATGCAAGCGGTTCAAAGAGTTGGGACCACGTAAGTGCAGGGAAAGCGGATCCGATTAAAAGGCGGAGGCGTGGGTCAAACAAATTACCAAGATATTCGATGTCTTGGGATGCACGAAGGAACGAAAGTTCCATTCGCTACTTTTATGTTTAACGAAGGCGGACATCGGTGGGAATCGTGAAGCGTACCATCATTTGCACTTTCGGCATGTCATGGGGCGTTTGAAGCAGATTCAATGACAAGTACTTCCACGAAAGTATTCGTCATATGAAGGAAGTGGAGTTTATTAGATCGGGCGAGAATAACATGGCGGTGTCCCGATGCGAGGCGAAGTTCGCGGAGTTATCGAGTTTGCACCTCATTTGGTGGAGAATGAGGAGCGATTATGGCATGGATGTTTACGAGAGGTTTGAAACCCGGCATACGTCAAATATCTCATTTCTCATAAATTTTCTCTCTATTCGGATGTTGTCATCAGGGCTCGGTTGTTAGAAGCGAGATAACGAAATACGTTCAACCGAGGGACCATAACCGAGGATCATATAGAAGATAGCGATCATCGAATAACGATAACCGGCGGAGAAAGAAGAATACGGACAAAGGCGGTAACCACTCTGGTGGTAATCATGGCTATGAAAATAGAAAAGCGAGTCGGGAGGAGATTTTAAAAGAAGAGATTCAACAACGACCATGTGAAGATGTCACGCCAAGAAAGAATCTGGTTCCAAGGAGGAGAAAGACCACCGGTCGTATGTTACAAATGGGAAAGAGGACATATCATTCAAAGCGCCTGCCAGCAGTTTAAGGTATGCTATAATTATGGAAAAGAAGGACATATCGCTTTCGAGATTTATACGATATCGAAACCAGTCCAGCAGAATGTTGTTGAAAAGGATGTCCTAGAAAAGTCAAAGTCGGCGGTTCTTAGAAGAGCGTTTTGTCGTGACCGGTCAAAATCGAGGGAACGAACGAAGTTATCACGCAGGTTAGTTAATTATAAATTCTTGCGAAGTTTATACCTTACTAGAATACCGGTTCTACCCATTCTTTTATCTCTCTTGCTTGCGCTCAGCGTTTGAACTTGACTATGGAGAAATTAGACTTTGACTATTTATGGAGACTCGTTAGGAGAAACTTTCATTACATCCGTTGTTTAGAAATCATGCTTGATTCGAGGTTGGCACTATCACATTACACGTTAACCTTATTTCTTTTGAGATATTTGCTTTTGATGTGATTTTAAGATTAACTACTCATCACGTAGAAATTGATTACTTTCGTAAGGTTGTTAGTTTTCATATTCTTAAGCAACTTTGTTATTGAATTCAAACAATCAAACCATTGTAGTCAAACATTTTCATGTCAAACCATGAAGTCATTCGTTTATTACGGATGTCAAGTTTTCTTAGTCCATGTTATGGATTTGAATAAAGACACGTCAGATTTGAATAATATTCTGTTGTTATTGATTTTTCCGACGTATTTCTGAAGAATTTCTTGGTTTACTCCCAAAGGCGATATTAAATTTTGTATCGACTTTGAACCCGGTACAAAACTCATTTCTAAAATCTCATATCGAATGGCTCTATTGAACTTGAGGAGTTAAAATTCAACTATAAATTTGGTACCGAGCCTTTATCTGGTGACTTCCTTTGTGGAATGCACCGCGAGACTCTCCGTAGGGAACACCATATTAAATGCGATATTAAAGCGATAGGTGTCATTGTAACGTGCTATCCAAGGTTGGGATATGAGTCACGATTGAGAACAACCTAAGTCGTAATCGAAATACGTAGCTTTCTGAAGCTTAGTTGGTTATTATCGAAGATTCGTTGAAGGATATTCTCGAATCGCTATTCCATTAACGGTGACTTCGTAGAGATACAAAATTCGAATGGAGCAAAGAATGTGGGAAGAGCTTGAAGAACTCAAGAGGAGACTCATTTCAACACATGTTACGACCATGCCATCTGGAAAAGCGAACGTGGTAGGCGGCGTGTTGAGTAGAAGATCGTATACAAACGCTGAGTACGATATTGTCAAAGACTCATTTCAGTATAATTTACAAATAATAGAGATGGAGATGAAAACTCTAGGAACCCACGTGATGATATACGAGTATAATCGACTTTAATCGATAAAGTTAAAGTCATTCAAGCTACACAATCGAGCTCGTGAATTTGAAGAAGGAGGTGCAAGAAGTTGTTATTTCAAAAGCGAGAATCGGTGAGGTGAGGAAAGCTCAAACTTTCAATTTATTAATCCATTTGAAATTCTCGATCGAATAGGAGCGTGGCCTATAGACTGCTTTTACCGCCAAGTATGGCGTGTTCATAACGTTTTTCACGTATCGATGTTACGTAAATATGTGGACGACCGAACCATGTCATTGAGTTAGAAGCCCAGACGAGATAGTAGAAGACTTAAAGTATGAAGAGGTACTGTCAAGATTTTGGATAGGAAGGAGCATGTCCTATGTATCGAGGTTATACCACAAGTTAAGTTTTGTGGAGAAACCATGCTTTATTGAGGAAATGACACGGGAGTTGGAAGCGGAAATGAAAGCGAGGTATTTTCATCTTTTGAAACACAGTGCGATCGCGACGTCAATTTCGAGGGAGAAATTTCATAAGGAGGGAGGTTGTAAGACCACGAAATTTTTAAATAAAAGGAATTTCCTTTATTTATTATTTTGAAATAGTAAAGGTGGATTTGATTAATGTGGATAGTTATGGGTAAAATACATAAATATTTGAATAAGCAAGTGGTTATAAAATATTCGTTTGGTCGTGGAATATTAAATCTTTGTCGGGGAATATTAAATGCTGACGGCCTTGATCTTTGTGGGCCCCATAGCTGGAAAGCGATTGGATGAAGAAAAGCGACAAATATAAGTTATTTATAAATAACTTGGCGTAGTTATTTACAGAATTATCTTGTTGGAATACCCGGTGGTTAAAACACACTAATCTGGCGTTGTTGAGCGAGTTGCTGCGGTGATTGCACCAATTATTGATTCTTACGTGAAGGCACTACTCAATAATTATTACGGTAATTATTCTCAAAGATATTTTATTTTATTTATTCAATAATTGTTGCGTTGATATTTTATATTCTTTGTTGTTTGATAATTGTCATTACACACGATTATTTTTATTATCGAAGCAATAATTCATATTATCTGAATAATATTATTAGATAACATTATTGGCAATGTCTAGAAAGTTCTGTCTAAGGAGAGGTTTGGTCACCTAATTGCGCCATGAAGAAGAAATTCTTATTGGAAAGTCCCTCTTTCACAGGAAGCTGCTGGTTGTCAATAATGTGATTCATAATATTATTTGTGAATAATTAATTATTAATTTATATGATGAGGAAAATATTGATTTTATGTGGATATAGATGGAGAAAATTTTTAAAATGACAATTGTTGAAAATTAATATTTTATCTTTTTCTGATAAAATAATTCATTTAAATATATTATTTTAATAATATATTAACGGTGATATTTTTACAACGAATGTGGGATATATGAGTATACGAGGAGGAAGAGTATTTTGAGTATACTTTGAGTATTGCTATACGGTGCAAGTTCAAGTCATAGCCTATATCCGGTGTTTCAACTAGAAGTACTGTCTTTCGAGGTAAGGGATGTTATTTTCTTCTCAAATGATATTATTTCTTCAATATCATTATGCTGAAATATTGGTTGGAACTTTTTATCAAATTTGGAACTTTTTCATGTCGGGGTTACTATTCATGAGTTACTATTCACGAGTTACTATTCATGAGTTACTATTCACGAGTTACTATTCACGAGTACTATTCACGAAGCGTGAAGATGTTTTTTTGTGAAATTTCTATCTTTTGGTGTCGGAGTTACTATTCACGTATACGGTACTATTCACGTATACGACACTATTCACGAATACGGCACTATTCACCGAAAAATGAAATTTCTTCTTTTCGTCCAAAATATCTATTCTGGATACTAGCTTTGATTGTATCCATGTTTTGATCATTCTTGAATTTTACACCACTATGATTATTTTTGAGGTATTGTTGGACATGGATAAAACAAAGTACGAATCCTTAATCCTTAATCCTTGTCATTTTGTTTCACTGGATTCGTTTCTTTAAAAATATTTTTCATCATCCTCAGTCCTAAATGATGATATTACTGAATATCTTTGGCCTGTAGTGCAAAGATGAATGATTTCTTGATGAATATCTTTGGCCCGTAGTGCAAAGATGAACAGGTGTTGAGATGAACATGATAAGGGTGATTAATATCTTTGGCCCGTAGTGCAAAGATGAGCAGTGTTTAGATGAACATGACGGTCGATGAATATCTTTGGCACTGTAGTGCAAAGATGAATATTTGATTCCAGATATATATTGATTGATGTTATAGGGATAAAATATCTACGATGAACTTTTAAATTCATATATAGAAGATAGTAGTTTGCATTCTCTACTTAACTCTTCTAATGAATTGTTGTTTCATTAGATTGTTGATTTAAAAGCGGTTGTCTATTGTATTCTATTAGATTTTTCCTGTTGAAGACTAACGATAATTTGTTGTATATTATCTTAGTCATAATATTCTTCTTGGGCTAGTTGAGCTCACCCTTTTCCTTGTTGTTCCATTTTTCTTCTCAGGAGGCGAGAATGTAGCGAGTACTAGTCGGGGTATGGAATGAAGGTTCTAGAGAGAGTTGTTTAGTAGTCCTCACCATTTTTGTAAAATAATGTATCAATAATTATGATGGGGATTTATTTGCGTGTGGATATTGTCTAGATGGCAATATCTGTATTTAAACTCACAGTTTATATGTTGTAATAATAAAGTTGTAGTTATTTCTGTACCATGTATTTGGCGACTCAGAATGGGTTGGATGAAATGGACCTATTTTGGGGGCGTCACACCTTAAAACTCTTATAATCACTTTCCAGTGATCTTGTCCTTGATTACTTGTAAATCTACTCAATTCTATCTACGATATAATCCAAAACTAAGCCAAGAGCTTTCTTCTCTTAAGATATTCTATCTCGAGTTACCGTCGCATCAATAGGAAAGAGATGACGAGCCTACTCTATTATAGGATACCACTCGTCATGGATGATTCAATTCTAAAGAAAGGGGAATAAAGGCATATACATGATCCATTTCTGATGCATAAGATAAGGATTTGATACAGCTCACGAATAGGAGTTCTATGCTTGTGAACCAAGATGCTTCTCTTTCTTTCTTCTCTCCCTTACCTTATTCATTAGGGCCATTTCTGATGATTGAACCTTTCCCGAGTTATTGGCAACATATGCTATGTCAGGAAGTGTACAATTCATTACATACATCAGGCTTCCAATTATTTGTGAATATTCAGGTTGTGATATGATTTCTCCTTTATTTTAGACAAATGTAAATTTATATCTATCGGTTTTCCCACATGATTACAAGCATATTGATTGAATTTCTTGAGTATTTTTTGAATATAGTATGCTTGTGATAACACTAACTCATCCAACGTTTTAGAAATTTTAATTCCTAATATTACATCGGCAACACACGTCCTTTCGATGAAGATCAGCATAACTCTTCTGTCAATTTTGTGAGGTTTTTATCGTTGTCGAATCGTTTGAATCTTTTAAGTAGTCATATACGTACCAACTCCGGTCCCAACAACGCGTTGCTTCACCCACCTCATCCCAAAGATACTAGAGAAACGACACTTTCTTCCATACAACGCTCGAATGGAGCCATGCCAATACTTGCTTAATAAGCGTTGTTGTAGGAAAACTCCACCAATGGTAAGAACTTGTCCCAACTTCCCTTGAAATCAAGGACACGAGTCTTAATAGATCTTCAAGAGTTTGAATAGTCCACTCCATTGTCCGTTAAAATCGAGGATGATATGCCGAAAGCTAAATCGTAAGTCTGTGCCCATAGCTTTTTGCAAACTAACCCAAAATCGTGAAGTGAATCTTGGGAGTCAGCAAACAGAAACAGACGATGGCCATACACATACCATTTCTCAGTGTTCTTGGCATATACACATTTGTCACACTCATTTATCTTGAAACCATTTGACAACATTGCACTGTCAAATTTTTCATGCCATTGTTTAGGTGATTGTTTTAATCCATAAAGAGACTTCACAAGCCGACAGACTTTCTTTTCTTGTCCTGAAATAATAAACCCTTATGGTTGTTCCATGTAGATTTCTTCTTCTAAATCTCCATTTAATAAAGTTGTTTACACATCCATTTAATGTATCTCTAAACTATATATAGCTTTTATGGATATTAACATCCTAATTGAAGATATTCTTTTCATAGGAAATTAAGTATCAAAATAATCCAAACCCTCCTTTTGCATATATCATTTGATTTCATATATTGCTTTATATTTATCTATAGATCCATCTATTTTCATTTTCTTCTTGAATATCCACTTGTATCCAAGAGGTTTAGAGTCAGATGGAAGATCTACTAATTCCATGTGTAGAATGGATTCTACTTCACCATTTATAGCATCTTTCCAATATAAAGTTTCGGGACTCGATAATGTTTCTCTATAAGTTTGAGGCTCATTTTCTAACAAATAAGTTAAAAAAAATTGGACCATAAGATTTTGATATCATTGCACGTTTACTATATCTAGGTTCTTAAATATCTTCTAATATGTGATCACTATCACTAACAGTGTCATAAGTTCTTTTATTTAAACTTATTTCTTCATTAGAACTTAGTCCTTGTTCCTTTTTATTAAGAAATACTGTTTCAAAGAATTCAGCATCTTTTGACTCAATAATACTATTTTCATATATTTCCTCTATTTTTGATTTATTAACCAAAAATCTTTATACACTCCTATTATTCGCATAACCAATGAATATACAATCTATTTTTTTCGGTCATATTTTCACCTTTTTGGGTGTACAAACCATTACTTTTGCTAAACACCCCCACACTTGTAAGTGTTGTTAAGACGAATTACGTCCTTTCCATAATTCATAAGGTGAAGCATTAGACTTCTTTTGAGGTATTCGGTTGAGAATATAATTTGCTGAAAGAATTGCTTCCCCCCCCCCACAAATTTTAAGGTAGCCCAGAACTTAATAATAATGCATTCATCATTTCTTTCAAAGTTCCATTCTTTGTTTCTGCAACACCATTTTGTTGTGGAGAATAAGGTGAAGTTGTTTGGTGTATTATATAATGTTGTGAAAAAAGTTCAACAAAAGGAAATTCATATTCCCCACCTTTATCACTTCTAACTATCTTGATCTTTTTATCAAGTTAATTCTCAACCTTATTTTTGTAATGTATAAACATTTCCAAAGCCTTGTCTTTACTTCTCAATAAGTAAGCATAAAAATATCTTGTACAATCATCTATAAAAGTAAGAATGTATTTCTTACCTTATCTTGTTTGTATATACTTTAAATCACAAATATCAGTATGTATCAATTCAAGAGGTTTTGTACTTCTTTCAATTGATTTAAAAGAAGATTTTTTGAAGTTTTGCCTCAATGCAAACTTCTCATTTATGATTAAAATTAATCTCACATTTTAGCAAACATTCCATATTAATTAATTTACGCATAATATTATAATTAACATGTCCTAATCTACCATGTCATAAATTAGATGACTCAATCATATAAGCAGAAGATGTAATTTTATTAATATTTAAAGGTACGATTGTCATTACATTCATTTTGAAGAGCTCATTGCTTATATATCCCTTCCCCACATAAATCCCATTTTGAGTTAAGACAAATTTATCCGATACAAAGACGAATTTAAATCCCTTTTGACTAAAAAGGGATCCTGACACTATATTCTTCCTAATATCAGGCACATGGAACACGTTGTTAAGGGTTAGTTCCTTGCCAGATGTCATCTTCAGAACTACCTTTCCCTATCCAGCAACTTAGATGAAAGAATTTCTCATGTACAATTTTTCTCCATTCTCAATTTCTTGATATGTGGAGAACATCTTCCTATCAGAACACACATGGCAGGTTGCTCCAGTATCTTCCCACCATTCCCTAGAATTCTCAACCATGTTTACTTCAGAAACAACCGCTGTAAGGTTCATTTCTGAAACATATTTAAAAAGACCACCCACTTTCATTACATTGACTTACGCAGACTTCTTATTCTGGTCTTTGCGTTTATGACAATCCTTTGCCCTGTAACAACCAGAAAATTTATAAGATCATGAATGATTAAATTAAAGGTTAAATTTTAAAACCTAGAGTGGAAATAGATGACTAATTAAAAAATTTAAAAGAACCTATATGGTTTGATTTTGAAAGCAATGTAAAGAAAATTAAATGTCATTGATAGAAATGTTGAAGAATAAGAAATGAGAAGATAAAGAATAGATGTGAGAAAATATGGGTTACAAAAAGTCAAAACCCTAGAATGGATTTATATGTGTACTTGAAGGCGGTACCTTTAAATTTAAATGAATTAATCGATGAAAGCGATTATGTAAGAAATTTTTATAATGATATATGTGAGAAATTTATTAAGGAAATAAATTTCAATGAAGAGATATTATAAGGATAAAGTGAATGTGTATATGTATATGTACATATATATTTAGTGATGTCTTATGTATATTTTAGCAAGAGAAATGATTTCTTAAATTAACCATATAAGAATATTAGGCCACATTAATTATTTATCCATGATACTTTGTGACTTATGAAGAATATATATGTATGTGATTTAATAGATACATATATTATAAATATGTTTATATATTTATTTATTATATAAAGAGAAATAAAAAGAAATCGGGTTACCGACATAGCTTGGGAATTAAACCATAATTAATTGTACGAAAGGGCAAACTGGACATTTTTCTAACTTAATAAAGTATGGAAGTGAATTATGAAAGTTAAGGGAGAATTGTGCGAGTTAGGAAAACCTTAGGGTTGAAAACCTGAGATTTGAAACTTAAGAAAATATCTTAAGGAATATGCTAAGGAATAAAGAATATTTCGAGAATATGCCTTAAATGACAATTTAATAGAACCCAAAAATATTAAATTGGGAGAAGTCAAGGATGGTGGGCCCCATTAGGGTGTGATAAATGGTGATGATGGTTAGGAAATTTCCTAGAAGTGGGGAAATGACTTTATTGCCCAAAAGAAAATTGTTAATGACTTTTGTGCCCTAGGAAGGAAATTGCTAGGAAGTTTTCTAGTAATGGGGAAGTGACTATTTTTCCCCAAGAGAAATTTGGTAATGACCATGACATCCTTGAAGAAAATTTCTAGGAAATTTCTTAATTATAGTTAGATGACAATTTTTTCTTTAAAGAAAAGTGATTATGACCAATATGTCCTATGGGAAAATTTCTAGGAAATTTCCTTGAGATGACTTAAAGACTATCTTGCCTTCCCTAGTAATGGTTAAAGACCATTTTGCCCTTGGTCTTGAATTCCTATAAATTAGAAGTCTTAGTTCATTTGGGGGAGTTTTACTCATTTTTTCTAACTTCATTTATTCTAATAAAGAGAATTTCACACATGGTTAATTGAATGTGGAAGATTTGGCTAGATAAAGAGAGAGAAGGAGGAAGAAAGAGAAAGAAGAGATAAGAAGGAAAAAGAAAGAGGAGATAAGGAGAAAGAAAGAAAAAGAAATAAAGAGAGAAGGAAAGAAAATGAACTTTCTCACTTCATTTCTCCATCCCACACCCGTCCATGAGAGAGAAAGAGGAGAGAGAAATTAGCCATATAAGTAGGAGAAGAAGAGAAGAAGAAAGAAAAAGAAAAGAAAAGGAAGATCAAGGTATAACTTTAACTAGTGTATGTAAATTATTTTGGTTATTTTAAATCAAATCTTGAGTTTATGATTTCAAATCTTAAAACTTTAGATCTACATGATTTCTAGTATTTCATGTATGGATCTAACCATTTTGAGTGTTAGAATGTTAATCAAAAGCAAAGAAATGAAAACTATGTTTTAAAAGTTAGAAAACCCTAACTTTAGTATACTTTGAAAAGCTACCATTTGAAATCTACACATCCTTTTTGTAATCTGTCAAAGAGGGGTGCTAGATATGTAACTTAACTAGTAAAACCAAGTTGTAGAACTCAAAAATGATGATTTTTCAAGCCTTAACAGCTGTTTATGTTAAAACTGTCCAACAAAAACAAAAAGCTTTAAAAAAGGCAGTTTTTGGCCTATTTTTGTAGGGGTATTTTCGTTAATTTTTTGTGATTTAAAAATTCTAAAAACTCTTGGGATGATAATATGATGAGCTATTAAGATCCTATCCAAAGATGGCTATTTTTGGATGTGTAGAATGAAAGTTATGGATTTTACAAGAAATGACTACTTAAAACGTAAAAAGGAATAACTCTTAGTGTGTAACTCCAAAAATTATAAAATTTTTACAGGAAGTATATATACATAACCAGAACATCCCCTGAAAGTTTTGAAAGTTTTGGACAAAAACTCAGTTCATGAAAATTGTTGTAAAATCCGACTGGTTTGGCCATTTTAAGCATAATAAACAAAACTGAAAAATTATATGTTCATAAGGGTAATATTAACTGATGTTTCACAGAAAATTAGAATTTTTGGACTCAATTTGGTATGTATTTTTTTTTTACCAAAGACCCTTGATATGAGGTAATCAAATTTTTAGAGTGTAGTTTGGTCATTTTTAATAAAATATTATATTTATGACATTTTAGGTTTGTTAAATAAATGTTATAGTAAAGGAAAAATAATTAATTAAGTTGTTTATAAGTATAATAAATGATTAAAAGATTATTAAAAGATTAATAATATTATATTAAATTATTATTATGTAATTAATAATATTTAGATTAAAGTATTATTAAATGATTAATAATATTAAATTAAAGTTAAATTAAAATATTATTAAGTGATTAACAATATTAGATAATGATTAAAATATTATTAAATGATTAATAATATTAGATGATTAAAGATTAATATTAAAGGATTAATAATATTTATAAATGATTAAGATTATTATTAAAGGGTTAATAATAATTGCAAGTGAATAAAATGTTATTAAATGATTAATAATATTAGTAAGTGATTAAAATATTATTAAAGGATTAAAAATATTTGGAAATGATTAAGATGTGGATAAGTGATTAAAATATTATTAAAAAATAATTATATTTATAAATGATTAAGATATTATGAAGTGATTATTCAGAAGTGAATGAAATATTATTAAGTGATTAATAATATTAGACAAAAGTTTTAAGATGATGATTGAGGGATAGTAATGATAATGAGATAATGAATTATTGATTATGTGGCTAAATGTTAGATAAGTTATTAATGAAGTAATAGTATTACGAGGCATGATATGTTATACTGATTGAAAGATCAATCATATAAATGATAGGTCTTTCATAAGAGATTGAATTAGACTGCTTAGCATTAATCGACGGTCAATGCAAATTTTCCTAACTCAAATTCGAGTTATTATGTTTCAAGCATGCGAGTGGATTAATTGTGACAACCCGAATTTTCACAAGTTATTAAAATAAGAATTTAATAATTGAAATTCTTATTACGATATGATTAATGTAACAATCCAGAATTTTAATTGTAATTATAAATATTTAATGAATTATATAAATATTTAATGAATGTATTTATTGTTGAATAAATATTTGTTTGTTGTTGAATAAATATTTGTTTAATTTGATTTGATTTGGTTAATTATTTGTTTAATAAATAATTAATGGGTTAAGAAATTAATTTCTTTGAGATAATATTCTAATTTAATTTAATAATTAAGTTAGAGAGTTTATAATAATTAAATGATTTATTCAATAAATTGGTATTAGAATTAATTAAATTAAGTATGAAAACTTAATGAAATAAAGTGTGATAAATAACTATATTATAAAGGAGTTATTAAAATAAATTAAAGGAGTTTAAGTTAGTTTTATCCAAACAAGGCTTAAAACTATTAGGTGTTTAATTTTAAAAGGGTTTTGGCAAACGGAGCCTTATGGCTTTTGGATTTCTTTTGAATTTTGAATTATAACAAAATAAAATATAAATATAATATATATATTATTTGGTAACTGATAATTTATTAGTATATTAAGTATAGCATCAGTTTAGACGTTTTAAAAATCGTACGTTGTTTGTGTTTTTATTTTACGTATAGTGTAATTGGTTTAAGTCTAAGAAAAGAATAGAAGAAAGGTTTGTCAGAGGCTTAAGAGAGAGTTTGAGAGAGAAAAACAAGAGAAAGTTTTGAGTTCTTCAAGCTATTCTCAGAGGATTAGCAAGGATTTTCAAAGCAACAAAAGGTATTTTTCCAATAACATTAATGTTATATTTACATATATGCGTTAATATGTTTTACGACGTAGTTTGAAGTCTCTGTGTTTTTTACGGTAGTATAAAGTTTTTATAAATTTTCTATAATTGTTGTGATATAACTGAACTATGGTGATTATATGGTTTCCTGATGTAAGAATAGTCTATAAACAAGAGTTATTGTGTTCATTTCGTTTAAAAAGAAAGACAAACTGTTTCTCAGTGTATGTTCTTATACATGGATAATGACAGTAGCAAATTTGGTGGTTGAGGTATATACTAATTACAAAATTTAACTTTAAATTCGTTAATTGGGTAAGAAACACAAAGAACATAGTTTAAAGGCATTAAATTAGTTTATCATTAGCATTTACAGTGTTCACTGTGTCAAGAAATATCAAACATGGAGTTTTGGGTTTTAAACTATGGTTTCAAGGATTTTAGTTTTCTAAAAATTTTGTTTAAGTTGTTTAAATTGGTACATATATGCTTGGTAATATTTATGTGTGCTTTACATGGATTACACATGTTAATTGGTGTTAGAAATTAAGATCTGAGTAGCTTGGTTTTGTTTACGGTTTTGGGTGTTACTGTAATTGAGACTAACGCCAAATTTCACGCCTCGGCGCTTTAAAAAATAGGCTAGAAGTTTGCGCCCAATTATTTGGAAAAGTGATGCAGGTCAGGACGGTTTTGACCTCCTGTAGTAAAATGGTCATAACTTTTTCATATGAACTCCGATTGAGGTGATTCAAGATGATCCGGAACGAGGACGAATAGACCTACAACTTTTTTTCTTTAATTTGTTCAATTTGAGGTCTTTAGGAAGGGTCAAAATGGTCATTTATAGGACTTTTGTGTTTTCGGGGACAATCGAAGGGCGTCGGGCATGTACGTATGCAAGTGTAGTGCTCTTGACGATAAAAGATGTTGTTCTAAGTTATAGAACATGAATATTATGAAATATAATGATGCTTAACATTAATAAATGATGTATTAGATAAGTTGTATAAGCATAATAAGCACACACAAGAGAGACGAATCGGGCGTGTGACGAATGAACGTCGAAACGTCGTGCCAAGTGTAAATAAACTTAAAAAGTGTTTCAATTCAATTGAAATGAATATTATAAGATATGGAATGGATTTAATATAAAACCAATAAGTAGTCCTAGCAATACTTAAGCACTTGAATGAATTTCAAATATGAAATATAGTGAGTTATAAGTCTAAAGTTAACATAATCATATTGAACATTGTGTATTGATTAATAGGAAGGGTTATAGGATGTAGATTTAAATTACAACTACTATGCGTTGCTATGTGACTAATAGTTGATGTGAATGATTATATAATTGTGTAGGGCACGTGAAGTGCAGATATCTGTAAGCTATTATTGGTAAACAACGATCAAGGCAAGTCTTTCAGTTCCTATTTGCTATGTGAATTTGATTGTTTTAAATCTTTATTGCAAAGAACATGATGTGTTATATGTATATTGAATGTATGAAATGTTAAAGTCAATTTATGACTACGTTGTTTGACTAAAGCATGTTGATTGAGTAAGGAACTCAATCTTTGTAATTGTTATATGAATTGTAGCATGTATGTTATGTTAGTCCGATGTTTATGAGATATATGTTGAGCATGTTACTATGTGCTACGTGATGCATGAAAACTGTTAGATTTTGCTGGACTGTCGAGCTCAACCTTACAAATAACCACTTTTGCAGGTTAAAGATTTAAGGTAAGGATATGTGCTACATGAATTATAGAGATCCATATTCACAAAGATTGCTTATGTTTTATGGGAAATGTATTTAATATTTTGAATGTAACATGTTGTTGAATTGTAAGTTGACTTATCTGGTGTATATGGATACTTATTTATGATGTAAGACTTTGTATAATCATTTTGTTGTAACGATTCACGATATAAATTTGAATCGAAGAGATGTAATATAAAGGTTGCGATTTAGGGCAATAAAGAAGGAAATGTATAAAAGTTTTAATTATTCCGCAAAATTTCAATGGTTGTATTACCGTTTAATGATGTAAAATTAGAGGTTGATTGCATTATTAACGACCGAAGTCGAGAATTAAATTGTATGAATTTTGGGGTCGTTACATTAATTATTGACAATTATTCCACATCTATGATTATTGATACGCACTTAGTGCATGTTACATATGTTCATCATGTATGAAAGGCTGATCACCTTCATTACCATAAAGTTTAGTTAAATTTGTTCATGATCATTGTTGACCACTCAACATTATTGATTCGGTCATTCAATTATTGAAATTGATTCTTGCTCTTTCACAATTATATTACATTGTTAAAAACTTGAAAGCTTATTCCTTTTCAATCATGATATATCCTTCTTATATTTAAACTTGTTGGGCAAAGTAGTTGCTCACTCTTGCTATATCATGATAACATTTTCAGATTAAGACGAAGGTTCGAAGGAAGACAGAGACAAGGATAAAATTCCAAGAGTAGATTGTTATGCCCATTTAACTATTACGTTATTTGATGTGAATAAATTATGTAAACCTTTCTCGTTTCCAAAGGTATGTATGTAAGTTAAGGTTGTTAGTCCTTAGGTTATGTTGTAAGAGCTTATTGAATAAAAAATTTATGTTTATATATTCCGCATTAGTTTATAGAATATGTATGAAGATGATGTATCGTGACGCACTAGGTCTGAGGTTCAAGGGAGCCGGATTTGGGTGCGTCTCATGCCCTATGTCTGGGTTTTTCACAAATGTAGCATTTGCCTTGGAACTTTATTTGTTCCCTGTTGAGGCCCATTGCCGGAGTACTTTTTATTTTTAGACTTCAGACATTGTTCCACTACTTTGGCTTTATGTTCCACAAAGTTATAGACTTAGCAGAAAAAGGCGCGTCCGTTCAGGCAAAAACGACATAGTTTTGAGGCGTCCATTCAGACAGATAGCGCTTTCTAAATACGACACAATTTTGATAATAAATAACATTTATCAAAATGAAATTTTTTGATAATAGAACTAAAACAAAATAAAAAAAAATTATTAATTTTTTTCAAAAAATTATATACAAGAACCCACAACCCACGTGCCATGAGCCAGGCCAGGTCGGGCGGTCGACGGCGCGCGCGCGTTGGTTCGAACCAAGCCTTGGCTAGGTCATCTCCCTTCCACAAAAGTGGGGTACCCCTTGGGGCCCAAACCCAAGAGCAACATTAATGTATATAAACCAATAAATACTTTAGTCTTTAACCGATGTGAGACTTGCCTTCCCACAACTATTTATTATCATTTCCAAGGGTGACCTTTGGGAGTTAATTTCTAATTCATTACTCCATGGATCTGAGCTTCTAAATACTTAATTTAATCTACTAATGGAGTAGAACATATTGATATGTGGAATCATTACAAATAATTTAGGCTCAAAATTTAACAGTTATTTCATACCAAGCTTGATCAGAACAAAACAAAAATATAGCTTACCACATAGGCAAGTCAAATAATGCCACATAGGCAATCAAAATAATGTCACAAAGGCAATCACACATCGGACTGCGTAATTCAGATGCATGCAAAATCAAAAGGCGTATTTGGCACAAAAATCACCAATCCACAAAACATAACAGAACAGAAAACTAGCGCCTCCCACAACAAAATCACCATATGGCCAACTCCCACTGGAGCACAAAATGGAGACGTCGTGGACTAATTACACTGCCACAGAAAGTGTCATGCCTCAGTACCAAGAGGACATGTCTGTGGTACCCCCATATGTGGTTATAGCTCAGGTATTTCCTACGATATATTCTAACAAAGATATGATTTCACACCACATACGACATAATATACCAATAAAAGGGTTCTAAACGTACATGTTTAACCAAATAAAATCATAAACACAATGTCTCCAAAAGAAATTAATTAACATGTACAGCTCTACAAAGATCAACAAAGTTCTATGCATGAAGAACAAATTCAAATTACAAAATATGAAGTTCAGAATATCTAGACCAAACCAAAGAAAAATAAAAATTGATTAGAAACGAAACAATTAAGCGAGGACCAAATTCTTAATGATTCATTAACAAAACAAATAAATCAACATGATGAGAGTATCCTTGAAAAAAATTATATATGAAATCTGTACAAATTGTAATAGAAAAAAAGGATTTCAAATTACTGAATAAAGTCGATGATTCAAAGATCAAACTTCTATTCAAAAGTGCCAACAGAAATATAAGAAAAAGGTAACGAATAACGAGATATCACAAGATATATAGAATACGATAATAATCAAAGGAGTGGAGTACGGAATCCATACCTGATACGCAAAACCACTTATAGTACACTCTGCAAAATCTTACCCTCAAATGCTAACGATAACAATTACGAAATGTTATTCACCACCTAAACATATTCACCTCGAATTAAATATAATACAAACTAATAATTCCAAAATAATTCGTAATCCATTCAAGGTGTCTTTAATTATCGCCTTAGATCGCTATTAATACTCCAAAACTTATAAATCAATAATAAAACTTAAGAAATCTTAAAATCCAAATATGATAATTTATTCTCCAGACATCATTCCACTATTATGGTCTTATCACCATTAACTAAAATTTATTTATCAAATTCATTAATTTTAACAGAAACTAAAGTTCAAATACTCCAATTTAGCCTCAAGAATCACCCAAATCAGATTTCAAACCATTAAGTTATACATTTTTAAATATTAAAACTCATTACTGAAAATTTGCTTCATAAATTCTAGACCAACCATTCCTTAAAATTCGTAAAAAAATCATACGTTAATATTTAATGGTTCAAAATTTGTGAACATATTTTTAAATTATATATGTATAAAATATCTAAAAATCATAACGAACCAACGGTCGGATTAAGAGATAAAACCCACGCAATATACCTTAAAATATAAAAACTGATTTTCAGATTTTAACTTTTACATTCAAGCCAATTATATTCTTTTATATAAATTCATCTTCTCTTTTCGATTATCGTGATATCTAATTTCATGTCTATATTTGGATAAAAAATAATCTCCAATTTAAAAACCCTTATAACTAAACTTAAAATCAAAATATAAAATAATATTTACTTTCCTTGTTTGTTTTTCTTTAATACGTAGTAGTAAAGAATCTAACTTTTAAGCCTTCAAGAATTATCAGAATCTCTTCATGTCTTCACAAAAAAGGTAGCTCTCGAAAAGATACACGAAATAGGCTTAAGAATCACTTGATTCGGAGTTAATATAAGTGAGTTATGAATTTTTGAAACTAAGACTAAAAATAGTGATTGGTGAGTGGGTTTCATACCTACGGATTGAATACTTTTTGGACTTAAAAATTTCTATTCCTTGTGTTTTTGGTATTGGTTTATGCGTTGTGTTGTGTTTTTATTATAGGGTCAGTTTTAGATGGCTAAGGCAGGAAATGGATGGCTAAAGCAGTAGAAGCAGTGTAAAACTTGGAAAAATCCAGAGAAGATACCCGCCAGAACGGGCATTCTTTCATTAAATCATCCGCCGGGGCAGGGGGGCACGACATCAGGCAGCTTTGATACCTACCGGGGTGGGGGTATAGCAAGTATAAATTGCCTGCCTGGGTGGGGGTGCGCAAAAAGTTTTGTAGGGTTCTATTGTAATTCTAATTCTGGTGATTGTGAGCTGGTGGATTCAGGACGTAATTAGGATAGGATAAAAGGTTTATTCATATACAGAGAAAGATTATCATTGATCATAATCATCACAATTAGCAAACCCTAGCTTGGATCGTGATTCTGGAGGATTGAAGTGAGGAAGTTGGAGCACGTAGATTGCAAAGGAATTAAAGAAGTGATGTGGTTCTTTTTACTAATTTTGTTCTTTAAATTCATTTTTGCATTCAGGATGCTTGTTTCTTTATGGATTTCAGTTTTTAATTCATTTGTAATGAACTAAATTACTTTTTAAGCCTATGATGGATCTTTTTGTGTAACGAAGGTTGTTATACTTCTAATTGAATTCATTGATGTTATTTTCAATTCGTCTATTATGGTTTATGCTTAATTTATGAGTTGCTTGATCACCAATTCTTTGTGAACCTATATGAACTTGAGAGATGAAGAATGTGTAAGACCCCAACTTTTATGAATAAAGAATTAATTTTCTCTAAATATCATTTTGAATATTATGGTGTAGATTTGATATAATATTATAGTTATGGGTAATATTTATAAATTTTGCAAAGTAAGCAAATTGTCATAAAATATTCGATTGGTCGGGGAATATTCGTTTTAACAGGGAATATTTTTACGACGGCACAATCATTGGTGGACCCCACAACGGAATTATTGTCGAAGTTAGAAAATGGCAGAAATATCTTTTTATAAAAATAACGGCGAAAGCTTTACCGTTAACTGTTGAAATACCCGGTGATAAAAATACGATGTCGTGTGGTTTATGCAAGTAGTACGGTATTGATTATTGATGCTTACGTGAGAAGTCACTCAGTTTTATTCAATTATTGCCACAGTAATTGATGCATAGTATCTCACATTATTGATTCAATTATTGTCACAATATTTTATATTATTAAATCAATAATTGAGAAGACAAAGTTATTCATATTATTATTTGCATTATTGACAATGTCTAAAAAGTTCTGTCGAGAAAAGGGGTTTGGTCATCTAATTGTGTGGCAATAAGGAGAAATCTTTATTGGAAAGCTCCCTCTTTCCTGGGAATGATCTGGTTGTTAATATTGCGAGTTATAATAATGATGAATAAATGTTATTAAAAATGTGTTTTGAGAAGCCAAGCGAATTGAGATAAATAGAGGGGATTTTTATGAAGTATTTGTTGTAAATTTGGCTTATTGCATGGACCCCCACTTATCTTTTTTTCAAAACTGTCGGTAGAAAGTTATCCCAATTTTTATTATATATATATATATATTATTAAAGGGTCACGAGGGGTGGGAGAATTAAAAGTCAGAGAGGGAGTTTTATTATTATTATTATATATAAATTTATTATAATAAGTTTTGTTTTTTTATAAAAAATAAAATATATTATATTTATTATGCATTGTGTTTGCATAGTGACTGCATAGTAAAATCAAAAAATTTCAGCCGAATCCGTGAATAAGTTACTGTGCAATCCGTGATTTTTCCAGCCATTCTCTTATAAATAGGATGCTTAGTTTAGAAAAGAAAATCACACCAGAATCAGAGAATTTTTCTTCTATAATATTAAGTGTATTTCTTTTGAGTTTAAGGAAGCTTTGAGTGTAGAAAATAGTTAAAGTTTTCTTTAAGAATATATCCGCTATACCATTCAGAAATACTCTTGTTTTGAAGTAAGGGGTATTATTTATTTCATACTCCCTCCATCCCAAAATATTTAACGTTTTAGGAGTTTTTTTCCAAAATATTTGACGTTCTACAATTTCAAGAATATTTTGCCATTTATTTTCCTTCTCTGCCCTTCCTTCTCCACCACTATTAATGCCTATTTTTCCTGGAACTCAGTCACCGTTTCTTCTTCTTCTTCAAGACTCACAAGGAATAACAGGAGAGGGAGAGAGGGAGAGAGGGAGAGAATGAGATATGGAAGAAATAGAGGCTACCCCCAATCCCAGTCCTCCATCTTTTGCAATAAGAGTAGAAACCCCCCACTACAACAATTCTTGAGAAGCCTCTCTCTTAAAGAAGACAACTTCCACTCTGAACAACCTCCTGCACCAGCTTCTTTATTAACGCCACCTCGACTAAGCTCCCCTTCTCTCTCCTCCTCCTCCTCCTGCTTCCACGTCGACAAATCCCAACCTTCTTCCCCCGCCACGTCAACGGTACCACCCACACCTATAGTTGCATCTCTTCTGTCCTTAAGAAGAACGGTCAGATCTTGTCCATGGCTACATCTAACGGCCTACTCTACACTGGCTCCCAAACCAATGTTGTTCGGATTTGGAAGCTGCCAGAATTCAGTGAGTGCGGCTGATAAGAGAAGAGATGAAGAAGAAGAGTTAGATCCGGCTGATGAGGAGATGGAGAAGAAGAGTTGAGAAGAAGAAGCTGAATGGTCAGATCTGGAGAGATAAAGTTTTAATTAAGGGTAAAATAGGATAATTGCATCTATTCTTAATCTGTGTGAAAATATGTAGAACGTCAAATATTTTGGGATGGAGGGAGTATTCGCTTACGATATTATTTTTCGTATTCGTAAGAAATTTTATTTCATTCAATATTCGCAAGAAATATTATCTTCGTTTAATATTCATAAGGAATATTATCTTCGTTCAATATTCGTAACGAATATTATTTTCGTTCAACAGTTGTAAGGGATATTACTTTTGTTCAATATTCGTAAGAAATAATATTTTCTTTCATACTCTGTAGTATGTAAGCAATATTATTTCGTTTTGGATTCCGAATTCTACACTCATTTTGTTAAGTATTGCTTCTATACTCCTTGAAATTAGTAGAATATCCTTGAAATTTGCGCTTCATCTAGTATCGTTTCACAAGGATATTTTTCTGAACATTCTTATTTAATTTTAAGCTTTTCATGTCGGAGTACTATTCATGGGTACTATTCATTTATACGGCACTATTCATACGTATATAACTATTCATACGTACAGTACTATTCACGAAGTACTATTCATGGGGTACTATTCACTCGAGTATTATTCACCTGAAGTACTATTCATGACAAAAATTGATTTCTTTTTTGTCCAAATCATTTTTTGATACAATATTATTCTTGAATTTAAAGTCTTTAATATTTATCCTTGATTTTGTTTGATTAACACTTATATCATTGTCATCATCCTCATGCTTATATTGTGATAAAAGTCATCTTTGGCCCGTAGTGCATAGATGAATTTGTTGATTGGTATGATTATGACCGAGGATTATTGATTGTAATCATGACCTGTAATGTTACAAATGATGTGATAAAAGTCCTCATTGGCCCGTAGTGCATTGATGGACAGTTATTGGTATGATTATGACCATGCGTTCTCTTCGGCCAAGGGTGCAAAGATGAATTATTGTTTGGCATGATCATGACCATTGGTGATAACACGAATATCCTTGGCCGTAGTGTATGGATAATTCATAGATGTGATACTAATGAATATCCTTGGCCCGTAGTGCATGGATATGGATAATTCAGTGATGTGGATTATTTATTAAGTTGAGTCTCAGCGATAAAATTGATGATAAACTTTTAAATCATAGAAGATAGTAGATATCATGCTCTGCTTGACTCTTCTAATGGATTGCTTGTTCCACTGCAGTTAAACTTGTTGTCTATTGTATTCTACCCGTTTAACACTGTTGAAGGCTAACGATAATGTATTCTGCATTATCTTAGTCATAATATTTCTTACTAGGCTAGTTGAGCTCAACCTTTTTGCTTTCATTGTTCTCTTCAGGAAATAAGAATATAGCTGGGACTAGTCGGGAACGGAGTGACGGTCCAGATGGTTGCATTAGTAGTCCTCACTATTCTGTAAAATAGTGTGATAATAATTGTAATGAGGACTCCATTTGAGTTTGGATATTGTCTAGAAGATAATATTCATGTTAAAACTCTCAGCATATGTTTTTTCGTATTTTACATGACATTTGTATAATTAAATTATATTTGAATTTTGTACCATGTATTGGGCGACTCAGAATGGGTGATGTATACCTATTTTAGGGGCGTCACAGTATGGGTTTAGACCTAATCATAGTAGCGTGTGATTGTGATTTCTGCGTATTGTTGGGATTCATAATTCATGTCTAGGATACAATATACCTATACATCGCGCGTAATCTTATAAGAACTTGTGATTACAACTTCTTTAATTATAATTCACAGAGGGATATAGTGAATTAGTTAATTAGGGTGTTATGCTTAATTCTATCATCTGAGGATTTAAGTTGATATGGGTATAATGCATTAAGAGATGGTTATATCTGCTTTCGTGTTCTTGATTAACAAACTGAAATAGTTAATTTGAATTAAAAGCAGTGTGTCAATTTAAGTGAAGCATCAAGTGAAATTGTAGGCTTAATTCTCCAATATCTTATTAAAGTTTGTGGTAGCTAGTAATTTTTCATTATTTTCATCACTTAATCATTAGTTTAATAAAATTAAGATAATACAAGATTGGTAATTGTTAGGATAAAATTCAATATTTTTCTTTGTGGGAACGATACACTACTTATCATTTTATTACTTGTTGACCATGTATAGTTGCGTGTTGTGCATATATAGATTTTACCCAACAGTGACGCGAATTAAGACATGTTGCGATTTTCAATAATTTAAGGCATGAAGATGACGTCAAATAACTTTTCTTCCCTCTTCACAATTGTAGAGGACGAAAAACTAAAAAAATAATCTTTGAATTCACTCAATTCTGACATCAAATGAATTAATTATGAATTTTTAAATGGATGCAGTGCGTATAAGTATTCTATTTGGAAATTCAATTGATCAAATTAGAATAGAATTAGGGTTACATCTCCACTCTAAATATAACAAGGAAACAATATAGGAGTTACCAAAATCTTAATGGACTCTTCAATTTTAATTAAATCAATTATTTAATTATCTATTAAAAGAGTGTAACATTTCAAATGAACAAGGAAGAAAGAAAAAAAACTTAGTAACTTAATTTTTCTAATTCAATTATACTTCTATAAAATAAAATCAATTAATAATTAATTATTAACAAAAATATGGGTTATTACATGCTATGTGGTTGCTATTGATGATCCACGTTGTTATCGTGTTGGGAAGTTGCTACATGAAAGTGTGATACATGGTGTTAATTATTTCTAATTTTTTTAATTTACAAATCATTGTAATGCAAACTTTTATGGTCCAATCTAAATCTTTTGGATTTGTTGCTCTTTGTATTACTTTGGGTGATAATAATAAAATTTCTTTTATTTAAGAAAATTAGTCTTTTTTTTAATTACAGTAAAAGATGATTGACATTAGGGCTGTAAATGGTAACCGAAAAATTCGTATTCGAAAAAAAACGAATATTATTCGCATTCAGAAAAAAACGGATATATCCGTAAATAAACGGATACGAATACAGATATAGGCATATTCGTATTCGATTAACATCCATCCGTAAATATATCCGGCGGATACGAATATCCAGAATCTGATATCCAAAATTCGTATCTGAATAACTTATATATATATATATATACATACACACACACACACTTAATATTTACATTAATTAAGTTATTAATTAATGTTAATTAATAGTTATTAATTAATGTAAATTATTAATTAATAATTTACCTATATAAGTTGTTAATAATTTAATATATACATATATATATATATATATATATATATATTAATAAATCATAACTTAGATTCATTAATTAATCAATTTAACTTATATTCATTAATTAATAACTTGCATTAATTAATTAATAACTTATATATATATATATATATATATATATATACACACACAATATATACACACACATATATATTAATAACTTACATTCATTTATATAAGCTATTAATATACATTTATATATATATACACGTATATATTAATAATTTACATTCATTTATATAAGTTATTAATATACACACACACACACACACACATATATATAAATTAATAACTTATATTCATTATTTAATAACTTACATATATAAATTATAAATATTCATCCATAATCCAGTATTACTTAACAAACATAAAAGGGACATCTACTTATTAATGGATATCTAAACATCAATAAGTAGAGCATTCATTCATTAATGAACTATACTTTAATTAAATTTGACAAAGCTCTAAATTAAAATTATAATTTAGAATTCTCAGATCAACGGTCGAGAGGCGGGAGCAATGGACAATATAATTTATTTGTTAAAATGTGTTAGGTCTGAATTAATAAATATCACAACAATACACACTATTTATTTTATCTTCCTTCATTTTAGAAATTAAAATTGCACATGAATTTATTTAATAAAATAATTAATTATTCATTATTTAAAAAGTCAAATTTATTGTGATATTTTTTTATAAATTATATTAATTTTAAAAAATAAATTAATTTATAAAAGACAAATTAATTAAAAATTCTTTTTATACAAATAAGAAGGAGGAGACAAATTAAATGCAACGGATGTATTTTAGCAGATCTAAATTAGAAAGCTTCTCTCTCCAGACTCCAATCCTTCTCTATCAGAGTTTCAGTTTAATTAATAGTTTCTAAACTTTTCTAGATCCTCTGCTGCTCTGCATATGCTTAATTTCGTGGGTCTTTTTTTTTCTTCTTCTTCTCCTTCTGCGTTAGATCTGCAGATTAATCGGATTCAGGCCAAGTCCTTTAGCAGATCAAGCCCCTCACCTTCGCCGTCCCGTCCCCGTCGCCACCGCCTGCTCCAGTTAGATTTGCTTATTTCTAGTTAGATTTGTAAATATTTAGATAAATGTTGTGGTGTTTCGATCTGTTAATATTTGGATTGCGCAAACATCAATTTACTCATACACCAATTACATCTTATGTGTATAGTACATATCGGTAGTCATTTAATGTGATAATGTGATAGTTTTTCTGATATTTTATGTGGTATATGTATATATGTGATGAATCTATTAATATTTACTTATTTAGATTCGAAAACAGAGCATATTATAAACTGACAAAAGGGCTGAATCTACAGTGGTGTTTGTCTGCTTTGGAAGTGAGTATTTTCTCTCCACTGAGAAATTGGAAGAAGTAGCAATTGGGCTAGAGATTAGCATGGTTAATTTCAAACCCCCAAAAAAAAAAGAGGACTGCTCCCTTTTCACTTCACTTATCTGGCATGTATATTTTCTTTTGCTGTTTATATTTACTGGATCACTTTTTTTTTCCATGATTGATATATGGAGGTTAATTAATTGCAAGTTGAAAAATGTCTCAACAAGTAGGTAGTAGCAATGCTGCCTCAATTGCACAAGTTGATAGTTTAGCTTCTTCTACTAATGCTACAACTAATGTCCCTAATGATACATCTACTCCGATTGGTGAAGAGACAACCCCAACAGCGAGTGGTCGTAAGACAAGAGTTTTGACATCAACTGTTTGGGCAGATTTTGATAGGGTTGGAACGGGTAACAATGTTGTTGCTACTTGCAAACGTTGTAAAAGAAAATTTGACGGGGCAAGCAATAAAGGCACAACTCATTTGAAAAATCATCAAAAAAATTGTGCTCTTGCCAAAAGACAACGTGTTGACCCTTTGCAACCATTTCTTGGGAAGTGTGTCACCAAAGACAACCCTATTCCGAAGGTAACTAAATATAAATATGACCCATTAGTTGAAAGATCTTTGTATGCGAAAATGGTTGCAAAACATGATTATTCTTTTTTTATGGCTGAGCATAGCTACTTTCGTCTTTGGATTTCATATGTTATGCCAACTTATAAATTTCGTTCACGAAACACCGTGAAAAAAGATTTGGGTGATGTGTTTGAAGAAGAGAGGGCTAAAATTTATACAGAAATTGAGAGTTTATCATCTAGAGTTAGTTTAACGACCGATGGATGGAAACACAACTTTCAAAATTGGGGTTATTTTTGTGTGACTTGTCATTACATTGATGATGCATGGGAATTACATAAAAAAGTAATTGCTTTTCATGTTGTTGAATATCCACATCATGGTTTGAATTTAAGTGAGTGGTTAAAACATCACATTCTTGAGTGGAATATTGATAGAAAGTTATCTAGTGTTGTTGTTGACAATGCTTCAAATAATTTCGGAATGTTAGAAGGTGTCAAAACATAGTTGAATGGTAAGAAAGCTTTGTTGCATAATGGTGACATGTTTTATCTTCGATGTTGTCCTCATATTATAAATTTGATTGTTAAACAAGGTTTGAAGATAGTTCATGGTTTAATTGAGGATATTCGAAAAACTGTCAAATATATTGATAGTTCACCTGCTAGAGATGAGAAATTTGCTCTTGCTTTGACCCAAACAAGATTCAATTCTAAAAGGCGTATTCCATTCGATGTGGAAACTAGATGGAATTCTACCTTTGATATGCTTGTGAATGCTTTGGAGCTTCAGGATGGAATTGAGCGTTTAGCCGATTTAGATAGTGGTTATAAGTTTTTGCCTTCTTGAAGCATGGAAAAGGGAAAGAAACGTTTGTGATTGTTTGAGTTTGTTTAATGGCGTGACAAAAAGACTTTCAGGAGTTAAGTATCCTACGTCAAATTTGTATTACATGGAAGTTCATTCTATTCACATGAAGTTGGCGGAGTGGAGAGAGAGTCATATTTATTATATTTCTACAATGGCCATTGAGATGCAAACAAAATTTAATAAGTATTGGGAGGAATCTAACTTGCTTCTTACGATTGCGGTAATTTTTGATCCTCGTTATAAGATGAAAATTGTTGAGTGGGCTTGTAGGGAAATACATGGTGATTATGCCGAAATATATGTAAACAAAGTTCAAAAATTTTTGCTTGAGTTATTTACCGAATATGATGCTACTAGTGGATTTGAAGCAAAGGGTGACACTAGTATTTCATCCATAAGCCATGAAGATAATTTATCAAAGTCAAAAAATAATCCAAGTGGAATTTTCTCATTTAAGAAGTTTGTAGCAAAAGATTGTGCATCTAATGTTATGAAAAAAAGTGAGTTGGAGGAATATCTTAAAGAGACTTTGCACCCTTTGGATGATGAAAATCCACTAGATTTTAATATTTTGCATTGGTGGAAACATTATGGACCTAAGTTTCCAACACTTGCAAAGATGGTTCGGGATATTCTTGTTATTCCTTCTTCTTCCGTTGCTTCGGAGTCATCTTTTAGCCACGCACGTAGACTTATCACCGACATTCGTGCATCATTAAATTCGGCAACGGTGGAAACTCTAATGTGTGTCAAAGATTGGTTACCGGAAGTTGAAATGGGTAAATGTAAGTATGACTAATTTAACATTTTTTTAAATTATTCAATACTTGTACTAATTTTATTTATGTTTACTATTTATATACAGCTGGAGAATCCACAATTGAAGTTGGTGCTACCATTGGAGATAGTGAGGATCATGAGCTTAACATTTGTAAGTTTTTCTAATGCAGTAGTACTACTTAATTAATTCGTTGCCAATGCTGTCAGTGTGATTGTTCATTGGAATATGTACAAAGAGAAGAATTAGAGGGGCATACACAAATTATTACTAATATTACCTTCAAGTCATGACTTTTTAGATAACCTTATGATGAGTTAAAATAATCCAAAAAGATAATATTGGATGAGTGATTTAAACCCTTATTTTTATTTGGATGTTTCAATTTTTCATCCTAAATTCATAGCTTTAATTACCATATATTGGAATCTTGAAATTGGAAAAGGTAATATCCAAGGTCTATATAGACAATATAAAGAAAAGTGAGGGTAAATATGGGTAAGAAATATAAGGATCTAGAGGTTCAACTTTATCATGCTATCATCTACTTGATCTAAAACATTTATTGTTTCCTTTTTTCTTTCTTGCAAGAAACAATTCTTAGAGCTGCAAGCAGCTGTATAACAATGATAAAGGCTCCTCCATATTTCAACAATGGGATTCACAATTTCAACTGTAAACTCTAGTTAACCCAACATACATATATATAAATCTCTGCACTTAGCTTCTTTGAAAGTTTATTATTATTTTTTTGAATCTTTGTTGAGAGTAAAGGAAATGAAATACTTTGATAATAGTATATATGGAGATTGGTTGTTCATGAAAATGATAGAATTTTTAGTTTTAGAAGTATATTTTTGATAACTATACCCAGAATTTAAAGTAGACAACTGAATATTAATTAGGAGAGAAAATGTTAAAGCAAAAATGGGACCAATTAATATTCTGAAGGGTTTTGGTTTTGCACAACGTACATATATATTACTAGTAGTTTTATTGAAATTAACACCACCATTAATGTTATAATTAAGCTCCTTCCAATTCGAGGTAAATATATATTTCTAATGCATTAGTTTTTCTTTGGGATCATACTCTTTTCTGTACTCCTTCCCTCTGTCCTCTCTATTTTAATGTACTTGCCACATTTTCTTGGAGACTAATAAATCATGTAGTATCATATTTATCTATGATATAAAAAAGGCAAAAATCCATGAGAAAAAGAAAAGACATGTAGTAGCATAGTTCGATTTGATATAAAAATAAATGGGTAGTTTGTTAGAGAATGTTTACGGTTTGTACTCACAAGTGTAATAGTTATACTAATATTGTTTATTTTTTCCTTGCAAGTACAAGTTAAGATGCAATCAATGTTGTATTATGATGTGAATTAAGTTAATCTTCTTGTATGATAATGTTCGATGAAGGATGATCGATGGTGTATGCATCAAGTTAAGTTAGGATGCAAATTAATCTTGTAATTTTATGATGATGTGTTTGACATTTTCCTCCCTTATGATTAGGATGTTTAATTAATATGTATGGTTTAAATATTAAATTGTGTTTAATTAATATGTATGATTTAAACTTTAATTTTTTTTTTAAGTAAATATTTTGAATGAATTTTATATTAGGTTCTTGATAAGCGAATTAGGATATTAGGATATTCAAATAATTTGTCTATTCGGATAAAATAAGCAGTGCGGATATTATCCATATTCTAATATTTTTCCGAATCTAGGATACGGATAATATTTTTAAAATCCATGGGATCTGGGATCTGAGATACGGATAGCGAATTGGTTTTCAGGATACGGATACGGATATACCTGTATCCGTATCCGTTTAATACCGTTTACACCCCTAATTGACATAATACTCTCAAATTAACGGTCACAATTATATTTACATGTCACCGCTATTAAATTGAACACCAAATAAATTTATAAATGAGACTATTTTTATGAAAAAAAAGGAGTATTTTAAAATTGGAGCCAAGTTAGGTAGATCCATTTATTAGTTTCAAAGTTCAAGCTTGGTTTGTTAAACAAACAAATTGGGCACCTAAAAAGTAGGGTAATGCTAAGAGTCTTAAATTTTGAGTCTCAAATGGATCTCATCAAATGACATGAAATTAAATTTTTTAATGATAATGTGTATTATAGCTAATTACAGATGTTAGAATATTTTATTTCCTTATGTGGCCTCAATTATTTATGTTATTATTGGGCTTATATATTTGGTGAGTGGGTTTTATACTTACGAATTAGACACCGTTAAGCTTAGTTCTTTGTTAACTTTAAGTATTTTTAGTGTTTTGTTTCTTATTTTTGTGTTTATGTTGTAGGAAACAGCTTCGGAATGTCAAAACAAGAAAAATAGAGCTTAGTGGCATTTTTGTAATTTCTAGAGCAGAAAGCCCGTCGGGGCGGGCATTCCCTAGTGTAAAAAACCCGTTGGGGCAGCATTCAAGAGTGACCCTCACCGGGGCAGGCAATTCCTAGTACAAAAAGCCTGCCAGGGCGGGTTTGTCGGGAAAAAAAAGAGTTTTCAGAAGTTGAGTTCAAGGAGGATTGGTTTGAGCTGTTTGTTTCAAGGACTTTATGGACTCTAAAAGACACATGAAGAGGCATATAAAAGGAGGTGAATCACAAGTATTAAGAGAGATGATTCCATTAGATTAGGATAAAACCCTAGTTTTTATTAGATTTGGAGATTAAATTAACTTGGAGAACATTGAAGATCAAAAGTAGAAGCATGAGATTTGCTGACAACAGATTCTATCTTCTTCTCTACTCTTATTTTTGTCTTTTAATGTTTATTCAATTGTGGATTTTTTGTTTTAATTCAATAATCATGAACTAAATTCTTGTTTAAGATTACAATGGAGCTTATTGCATAGTTTATTTTTAGTATGCTTCTTTATTAATTATTGTGATTATTCTTGGATTGTCTATTATGATTAGTGATTATTGCTTAATTTCCTAGCTAACAATTACCGTGATAATCTATATGAGCTCGAGAGATGGATTACACATTTAGATCTGATCATAATAGCATGTGATTGTGTTTTCTGCATGGCGTTGGAATTCATAATTTATGTCTAGGATAGAGATATAACTATACATTGCATCTAATCTGATAGAGAATGTGTGCTTAAAATCCTCTGTAAATGTAATTCACATAGAGATATAGTAAATTAGTTAATTAGGGTGTTCTTCTTAATTCTATCATCTGTGGATTTAAGTTGATTTGAGTATGATGCATTGAGAAATGGTCATATTTATTTATGTGTTCTTAATTAACAATTTAGAATAGTGAGCATAATTGATAAAAAGTGTATTAATTTAAGTGAAGCAATAAGTGAAGTGTGATCTTAATTAATCTCCATAATCTGATTTTTAGCTAGTGGTAATTAGAATTAGTTTAATTAAATAATTTAATTCATAACTTTAAATTAATTATTTAAATAAAATTAGTTTGATTAAGAGTTAGTATTTGGTCATTTGTATTAAAAATTTCTCGTGGGAACGATACTCTACTTACACATTATTACTTGTTGACCACGTATGTGACGCCCCCAAAATAGGTCCACACGACCCATTCTGAGTCGCCAGATATCATACTATAAAAATCACATGCAAACTTCATTTATACAACTGTTGAACTGTCGTGCAGAGTACGACAACACATAAGTTATGAGCTTTAATACAATATTATCACGTAGATAGTATCCAAACACAAATTATTACAATACCATATAAAATACAGTATCCAATATTTTAAGACCCCAAAGAAGAACGAGAAGATCACTATCATATTCATTCTAATGAGGTGCACTTTTGACACTTTCAAAGTCGGGTTCTCATCACCCTAATTTTGTTCACCAAAATCAATTATTAAGTGACGTATAAAATACGACACACACATCTTAGGTCCTCAATACAATTATCATTGCATGTCATGCCGTTTTATAATGTATTGAGAAACTTCGACAGATCTCGGACCATCACACTATTTCCTGTTATCCCGCTTTCGACCCAAACCTACACTCTTATTACGAAAGGAATTTTTGAAGCAAAGGGTGAGCACAAATATTTCAAGAATAAAGAATATCATGACTAAAGATAATTAAATTATCAATAGCCTTTCAATAATAATAAATCGGAGATTTAAAACATATGGTAGATGATAAAACTTTTCAACCATAGTAGCAATGGAACGAGCAATCCATTAGAAGAGTCAAAAAGACCATCAGGTCTATTATCTTCTCCATGTTAAAAGTCCACCAATAATGTTTTATCCCTATAACATCAATCAATAATTCTTGTCCACAATCATATGAATAACTCATAATCATAATTGTGATTCTAAATTCCTCTTCGCACCCAGGACGAAGATAATTTTCATCACCTATCTTCACCTGAAATATGAAAAATCATGGTTATACCAAATCACAATTCCTGCTCACAATTATAATAATAAATTCATTTTTGCACTACAGCCAAAGATATTCATTAACAATTCATCTTTTTGCACTACTGAGCCCAAAAGATCTGTTTGTATTTTAGAAGAGTCGAGTAGAGCATGATATCTACTATCTTTTATGAATTAAAAGTGTATAATCAATATTTTATCGCTGAGACTCAACTTAATAAATAATCCACATCATCGAATCATCCCTGCACTACGGCCAAGGATATTCATGTAATCATCGAATGGTCATGATTATCTAGAATAATCCACGGTTATAATCATACAAATAACTGTCCATCAATGCACTACGGGCCAATGAGGACTTTTACCACATCATCTATAACATTACGGGTCATAATTATACCGAATGATCCCTGATCATAATCATACCAATAAATAGTTCATCTATGAACATAAGCCAAAGATACTCATCAATCAATAGTTCATCTTTGCACGTAAGCCAAAGATATACAACTGTAAAACCAATAATCAACAGTCCATCTTTGCACGTAAGCCAAAGATATACAACTATAAAACTAATAATTAACAGTCCATCTTTGAACGTAAGCCAAAGATGACTTTCATCACAATATAAGCATGAGGATGATGACCATGATATAAACGAAAACAAGGATAAATATTAAAGACTTTAAATTTATCAAAATATTATCAATCACTTAATAAACTCATAATCTAATATAATTAATATTATAACATTATTTTAATCACTTCTTAAACTAATAAATAATTTATTTCAATTGTTTACACTTTACCAAATAATGCATTTTAATCATTCAAAAATGTCATACTCATAAGATTTCATCACCAATGATCAAATCCCTCATCAAATATCAAGATATACCTTATATAGGATTCCCAAGCCATAAAATCCTATTTTCCAATTTTGTTACTTCACATAACATATTAAATTCATTTACTCATAACTAGTTCATTTTCATGAAAAATACCAAATCAGTCCCAAAAATATTTCTTTTTAGGGATTTAGCATAATATAGTCCCATATTGAACATATATTTTTCTCAGAATTTTTTAAAATTCATTTACTATTTTTTATATGGCCAAAAGCGCCAAATATTTAGACATTTTCATAAATTGTACTTTTGTCCAAAATTTCGAAATTTCTGAGGTATACTCTGTTATATACATGTACTCCCAATAAAAATTTTACCAATTTTGGAGTTAACCACAAGGAGTTATATGGGTTTATTTTTAAAATAGTCTTTTTCCCTAAAATCCATAACTCTTAATCTATACATCCAAAAATCGCCATCTTTGGACACAATATAGAAAACTCATCAAATTATCATTTCAAATTTTTCCAGAATTTTTAGGGTCAGAAAAATTATGAAACTGCAAATGGATTTTCACCCGCTATGCGGTAATCCACATAGACAGATCATTTCTATAATTTAATAAGGAATGAATACAAAGGATCATTCACCATACATGCGGTAATCCACATAGACAGGTTATTCCAACAGAATAACAGAAGAATTCACCATGCATGCGATAGACCTTGCAGATGAGTTATTCCCAGCGAGAATAATAAAGAATAGAACCGAAGTAAATGCGAAATCCGCATGCACGTGAGGATATTTCAACAGAATAATAAAGAATGGAATAACAACAGAATTCAGCAGGCATGCGATAGACCGCACATGCAGGTTATTCCAACAAAATAATAAATAATGGAACCAGGTCATGCGTAATACGTACAGACAAGATATTTCAACAGAATAATAAAGAACGAAACCAGGTCATGCATAATCCGCACAGATAGGATATTTCAATAGAATAATAAAGAATGGAATAATAAAAGAATTTCACCATGTATGCAGTACTTCGCATAGATAGGTTATTCCAACATAATAATAAGGAATGGAATAACAATAGCTCTCTTCATGAATACGAAAGAAATAATACCTCTTACCTCAGAAGAAAACTGGATACTGCAATAGTGAGGTAACAGACTTCTCTTCTTCTTTCTCTCTATAATTTATCTCTATAATAATTGCTCTAAAGCTTTAGTGAATTGGTGAGAAATGAAGGAAGAATGCGCTTCTATTTATAGGAAAATATAGTTTCGATAATTGCACGTTTTGGGGCTCGAAATATTACAGTACAGTACCTTCAACTTTTCTTTCATTTTTAATTTAGTTCTTTAAGTATTATCAAACTTGCACCACCTACCCTAATAGTAAATCATGTGAATTAATAGTTCATTCATGTGACTTAATAGTTATAATCATGTGAAAATACGAATTACAGTATAGTACCTCCATCTATACCACAATTTTTAACTTAGTCATGCAAGTATTATCAATCTTGCACCACCTCCCCTAATAGTACATGAATGTGAATCAATAGTACACACATGCAAAACAAATAGTTATAATCATGTGAATTAATAGCAATTAATTGCTCATTTATTCGATTAATTACCCGATTGGTCAATATAACCTCTAAACATCAATTATTATCGAAATAAATGTCGATTTCCACTAACACTAACAATCCCAACACAATGGAAATATTTTTCTCAAAAATTTTATTTTTGAAATTTTGAGGTTTGACTTTTTCTGAAAAAGTCAAATGTTGACTTTTTTGACCAAAAAGTCAACCCCGGCAAATTTTGTGTTTATAGTCTATTTCTACTAATTTCATCGTTTTGGACTCAAATATCACGTTCGCGTCTCCAAATTCAATTCTGAACTCAACTTCGATTTTTAATAACATTATCATTAATATTATAACTCACAATATTTAACAACCAGGTCGTTCCCAGGAAAGAGGGGGCTTTCCGATAAGGATTTCTCCTTATTGGCGTGCAATTAGGTGACCAAACCTTTCCTTGACAGAACTTCTAGACATTGTCACTATTACAAATAATAATATGAATGACTTTGTCGTCTCAATTATTGATTTAATAATATATAACATATTATGAAGATGATACTGTGACAATAATTGAATCAATAATATGAGAGATATGATGCAACAATTATTGTAGCAATAATTGAGTATAACTGAGTGACTTCTCACATAAGCATCAATAATCAATACTGTGTGCTACTATGCAACCACGCATATTACTGTTCTTTTACTACCGGTTATTTTATGACAACTTGCTTACTTTGAAAAATTTTCAAATATGACCCTTAACTTTAAACTTTTATCAATTTAACTATTTACCAAAATAGAAAAATTGAATATTTTTATTTTATAAAATTCGGGATCTCACAATCTCTCCTACTTATGAAATTTTGCCCTCGAAATTTACGTACCTGGTAGTTCGAAGAGACGAGAATACCTTACTTTCTTTTCAGATTGTACCTTCCTGGTTATTTCCTCTGTATCATGATTTTCCCATTGCTCATCTCATGTATTTCAGATATCATTCTATAATATATCTTCAAAACAAAGGTTAATTGACATATCACAATTTATAAACTTATCAAGTAAACAATTTTAGCTTAGGTAAGTCACACATTAGCGAAGTATATAACTCGTCTATCCCCTCCTAGTTCTAGACTCTTATCTTCGCCAGCGACCATATCCCTAAGTTCTGATACCATTTGTGACGCCCCCTAAATAGGTCCACACGACCCATTCTGAGTCGCCAGATATCATACTATAAAAATCACATGCAAACTTCATTTATACAACTGTTGAACTGTCGTGCAGAGTACGACAACACATAAGCTATGAGCTTTAATACAATATTATCACGTAGATAGTATCCAAACACAAATTATTACAATACAATATAAAATACAGTATCCAATATTTTAAGACCCCAAAGAAGAATGAGAAGATCACTATCATATTCATTCTAATGAGGTGCACTTTTGACGCTTTCAAAGTCGGGTTCTCATCACCCTATTGTTGTTCGCCAAAATCAATTATTAAGTGACGTATAACATACGACACACACATCTTAGGTCCTCAATATAATTATTTGTTGCATGTCATGCCGTTTTATAATGTATTAAGAAACTTCGACAGTCTCGAACCATCACACTATTTCCCTGTTATCCCCGCTCGACCCAACTACACTCTAATTACCTGAAAGGAATTGTGAAGCAAAGAGTGAGCACAAATAGCCCAGTAAAGAATATCATGACTAAAGATAATTAAATTATCAATAGCCTTCGTCAATAATAAATCAGAGATTTAGAACATATGGTAGATGATAAAACTTTTCAACCATAGTTTATTGAGCGAGCAATCCATTAGAAGAGTCGAAAAAAACCATCGTGTCTATTATCTTCTCCATGTTAAAAGTCCACCAATAATGTTTTATCCCACAGTAACATCAATCAACAATTCTGCATCCACAATTATATGAATAACTCATAATCATAATTGTGATTCTAAATTCCTCTTCGCACCCAGGACGAAGATAATTTTCATCACCTATCTTCACCTGAAACATCAAAAATCATGGTTATACCAAATCACAATTCCTGCTCACAATCATAATAATAAATTCATCTTTGCACTACGACCAAAGATATTCATTAATAATTCATCTTTGCACTACATTTGTGATGCCCCCAAAATAGGTCCACACGACCCATTCTGAGTCGCCGGATATCACTCTATAAAAATCAAATACAAACTTCATTTATATCATTGTTGAGCGTCGTATGCGATACGACAATGAGATAAAAATTGTGAGTTTTAATACAATATTATCTCGTAGAGCGGTATCCAAACTCAAATTGTTACAATGCCATATAAAATACAATGACAAATATTTTAAGACCCGAAAAGAAGAACGAGAAGATTACTATCATATTCATTCTCTTGAGGTGCACTTTTGATGCTTTCAAAGTCAAGTTCTCATCACCCTATTGTTGTTCGCCAAAATCAATTATTAAGTGACATATAAATCATCGACACACACATCTTAGGTCCTCAATATAATTATCTCATTGCATGTCATGCTTGGTTTTATAATGTATTGAGAAACTTGACGATCTCGAACCATCACACTATTTCCATATCCCCGCTCGACCCATGACCCAACTACACTCTTATTTCCTAAAAGGAATTGTGAAGCAAAGGGTGAGCACAAATAGCCCAGTAAAGAATATCATGACTAAAGATAATTAAATTATCAATAGCCTTCGTCAATAATAAATCGGAGATTTAGAACATATGGTAGATGATAAAACTTTCAACCATAGTTGCAGCGGAACGAGCAATCCATTAGAAGAGTTAAATAGACCATTAGGTCTATTATCTTCTCCATGTTAAAAGTCCACCAAGAATGTTTTATTCCTGTAACATCAAACAACAATTCCTGTCCACAATCATATGAATAACTCATAATCATAATTGTGATTCTAAATTCCTCTTCGCACCCAGGACGAAGATAATTTTCATCACCTATCTTCACCTGAAACATCAAAAATAATGGTTATACCAAATCACAATTCCTGCTCATAATCATACTAATAAATTCATCTTTGTACTACGGCCAAAGATATTCATTAACAATTTATTCTTTGCACTACAGGCCAAAGACATACAACTGTATTTTAGAAGAGTCAAGTAGAGCATGATATCTACTATCTTTTACGAATTAAAAGTGTATAATCAATATTTTATCGCTGAGACTCAGCTTAATAAATAATCCACATCATCAAATCATCCCTGCACTACGGCCAAGGATATTCATGTAATCATCAATGGTAATGATTATACCAAATAATCCCTGGTTATAATTATACCAATAACTGTTCATCAATGCACTACGGGCTAATGAGGACTCTTACCACATCATCTATAACATTACGGGTTATGATTATACCGAATGATCCCTGGGTATAATCATACCAACAAACAGTTCATCTATGTACATAAGCCAAAGATACTCATCAATCAATAGTTCATCTTTGCACGTAAGCCAAAGATATACAACTGTAAAACCAATAATCAACAGTCCATCTTTGCACGTAAGCCAAAGATATACAACTGTAAAACCAATAATCAACAGTCCATCTTTGCACGTAAGCCAAAGATATTCAACTGTAAAGCCAATAATTAACCGTCCATCTTTGCACATAAGCAAAAGATATTCATCATAATATAAGCATGAGGATGATGACAATGATATAAGCATTAATCAAACGAAAACAAGGATAAATATTAAAGACTTTAAATTTATCCAAATATTATCAATCACTTAATAAACTCATAATCTAATATTATTAATATTATAACAATATTTTAATCACTTCTTAAACTTATAAACAATTTATTTCAATTGTTTACACTTTACTAAATAATGCATTTAATCATTCAAAAATGTCATACTCATAAGATTTCATCATCAATGATCAAATCCCTCATCAAAAAGCTGCATATACCCTATATAGGATTCCCAAGCCATAAAATCCTATTTTCAAATTTTGTTACTGCACATAACATACTTAATTTATTTACTCATAACTAGTTCATTTTCATGAAAAATACCAAATTAGTCTCAAAAATATTTCTTTTCTGGGATTTAACGGAATATAGTCCCATATTGAACACATATTTTTCTCGGAATTTTTAAAATTCATTTACTATTTTTCATATGGCCAAAACTACCGAATATATAGACATTTATCATAAATTGTACTTTTGTCCAAAACTTCCAAAATTTACAGGGTATACTCCTGTTTTATACATGTACTCCCAATAAAAATTTCATCAATTTTGGAGTTAACCACAAGGAGTTATAAGGGTTTACTTTTAAAATAGTCTTTTTTCATAAAATCCATAACTCTTAATTTATACATCCAAAAACTGCCATCTTTGGACACAGTATAGAAAACTCATCAAATTATTATTTTAAATTTTTCCAAAATTTTTGAGGGTTAGAAAAATTACGAAACTGCAAATGGATTTTCACCCGCCATGCGGTAATCCACGTAGACAGATCATTTCTACAATTTAATAAGGAATAAATAAGAAGGATCATTTACCATGCATGTGGTAGTCCACATAGACAGGTTATTCCAATGGAATAATAAAGAATGGAATAACAGAAAAATTCACCATGCATGCGGTAGACCACATAGACAGGTTATTCCCAACAGAATAATAAAGAATAGAACCAGGTCATGCGTAATCCGCACAGACAGGATATTCCAACAGAATAATAAAGAATGAAACCAAGTCATGCGTAAACCGCACAGACAGGATATTCCAAATGAATAATAAAGAATGGAATAACAATAGAATTCACGGGCATGCGATAGGCCGCACGCGCACGAAAGTTATTCCAACAGAATAATAAAGAATGGACCTAGGTCATACGTAATCCGCACAGACAGGATATTCCAACATAATAATAAAGAATGGAATAACAGAAAAATTTCACCATGTATACGGTAGTCCGCGTATACAGGTTATTCAAACAGAATAATAACGAATAGAATAACAATAGCTCTCTTCATGAATATGAAAGATATAATACCCCTTACCTCAAAAGAAGACTGGATACTTGAATAGTGATGTAGTAGACTTCTCTTCTTCTTTCTCTCTATAATATCTCTCTATAATAATTGCTCTAAAACTTTAGTGAATTGGTGAGAAATAAAGGAAGAATGAGCTTCTATTTATAAAAAAATATAGTTTCGATAATTGCACGTTTTGGGGCTCGAAATATTACAGTATAATACCTTCCTCTTTTTCTTCATTTTTAATTTAGTCCTGCAAGTATTATCAAACTTGCACCATCTCCCTTAATAGTAAATCATGTGAATCAATAGTTCTAGACATGTGAAAATACGAATTTCAGTATAGTACCTCCATCTATACCTCCATTTTTAACTTAGTCATGCAAGTATTATCAATCTTGCACCAACTCCCCTAATAGTAAATGAATGTGAATCAATAGTACACACATGTCAACAAATAGTTATAATCATGTGAATTAATAGCAATTAATTGCTCATTTATCCGGTTAATTTCCCGATTGGTCAATATAACCTCCAGACATCAATTATTATCGAAATAAATGTCGATTTTTACTAACACAAATAATTCCAACACAATGGAACTATTAATTTCATATTTAATCAACACGAATTTATTCATCATTAATATTGTAATTCACCATATTTAACTACCAGGTCATTCCCAGGAAAGAGGGGGCTTTCCGATAAGGATTTCTCCTTATTGGCGCACAATTAGGTGACCAAACCTCTCCTTGACATAACTTCTAGACATTGTCAATATTGCAAATAATAATATAAATAAATTTGTCGTCTCAATTATTAATTTAATAATATATAAAATATTATGCAGATGATATTGTGACAATAATTGAATCAATAATATGAGAGATATGATGCAACAATTATTGTAGCAATAATTGAGTATATCTGAGTAAGCATCAATAATCAATATAGTGTGCTACCATGCAACCACGCGTATTACTATACTTTTACTATCGGTTATTTTATGACAACTTGATTTCTTTGAAAAATTTTCACATATCACCCTTAACTTTAAACCTTTATCAATTTAACTATTTACCAAAATAGAAAAATTGAATATTTTTATTTCATAAAATTTGGGATCATCTATAACATTACGGGTCATGATTATACCGAATGATCTCTGGTCATAATCATACCAATAAACAGTTCATCTATGCACATAAGCCAAAGATACTCATCAATCAATAGTTCATCTTTGCACGTAAGCCAAAGATATACAACTGTAAAACCAATAATCAACAGTCCAACTTTGCACGTAAGCCAAAGATATACAACTGTAAAACCAATAATCAATAGTCCATCTTTGCACATAAACCAAAGATATACAACCAATAATCAACGGTCCATCTTTGCACGTAAGCCAAAGATATACAACTATAAAACCAATAATCAACAGTCCATCTTTGCACGTAAGCCAAAGATATACAACTATAGAACTAATAATTAACAGTCCATCTTTGCACGTAAGCCAAAGATGACTTTCATCACAATATAAGCATGAGGATGATGACCATGATATAAACGAAAACAAGAAAAAATATTAAAGACTTTAAATTTATCCAAATATTATCAATCACTTAATAAACTCATAATCTAATATAATTAATATTATAACATTATTTTAATCACTTCTTAAACTAATAAATAATTTATTTCAATTGTTTACACTTTACCAAATAATGCATTTTAATCATTCAAAAATGTCATACTCATAAGATTTCATCACCAATGATCAAATCCCTCATCAAATATCTACATATACCTTATATAGGATTCCCAAGCCATAAAATCCTATTTTCCAATTTTGTTACTTCACATAACATATTAAATTCATTTACTCATAACTAGTTCATTTTCATGAAAAATACCAAATCAGTCCCAAAAATATTTCTTTTTTGGGATTTAGCATAATATAGTCCCATATTGAACATATATTTTTCTCAGAATTTTTTAAAATTCATTTACTATTTTTTATATGGCCAAAACTGCCAAATATTTAGACATTTTTCATAAAATGTACTTTTGTCCAAAATTTCTGAAATTTACAGGGTATACTCCTGTTATATACATGTACTCCCAATAAAAATTTTACCAATTTTGGAGTTAACCACAAGGAGTTATATGGGTTTATTTTTAAAATAGTCTTTTTCCCTAAAATTCATAACTTTTAATCTATACATCCAAAAATCGTCATCTTTGGACACAATATAGAAAACTCATCAAATTATCATTTCAAATTTTTTCAGAATTTTTGAGAGTCAGAAAAATTACGAAACTGCAAATGAATTTTCACCCGCTATGCAGTAATCCACGTAGACAGATCATTTCTATAATTTAATAAGGAATGAATACAAAGGATCATTCACCATGCATGCGGTAATCCACATAGACAGGTTATTCCAAAAGAATAATAAAGAATAAAATAACAGAAGAATTCACCATCCATGCGATAATCGCATGCAAATGAGTTATTTCAATGAATAATAATAAAGAATGGAACCAAGTCATGCGAAATTGCATGCATGTGATATTTCAATAGAATAATAAAGAATGGAATAACAACAGAATTCAGCAGGCATGCGATAGACCGCACAGGCAGGTTATATCAACAGAATAATAAATAATGGAACCGAAGTCATGCGAATAATTTACGCATACATGATATTTCAATGAGAATAATAAAGAAGCGGAACCGAGTCAAGCGAGTAATACTTATGTACGAGGATATTTCAACAGAATAATAAAGAATGGAATAATAAAAGAATTTCACCATGTATGCAGTACTTCGCATAGATAGGTTATTCCAACATAATAATAAGGAATGGAATAACAATAGCTCTCTTCATGAATACGAAAGAAATAATACCCCTAACCTCAGAAGAAAACTGGATACTGGAATAGTGAGGTAGCTGACTTCTCTTTTTATTTCTCTCTATAATTTATCTCTATAATAATTGCTCTAAAGCTTTAGTGAATTAGTGAGAAATGAAGGAAGAATGAGCTTCTATTTATATGAAAATATAGTTTCGATAATTGCACGTTTTGGGGCTCGAAATATTAGAGTACAGTACCTTTAACTTTTCTTTAATTTTAATTTAGTCCTGCAAATATTATCAAACTTGCACCACCTCCCCTAATAGTAAATCATGTGAATTAATAGTTCATTCATGTGTCTTAATAGTTATAATCATGTGAAAATACGAATTTCAATATAGTACCTCTATTTTTAACTTAGTCATGCAAGTATTATCAATCTTGCACTACCTCCCCTAATATTAGATGAATGTGAATCAATAGTACACACATGTGAATAAATAATTATAATCATGTGAATTAATAGTAATTAATTGCTCATTTATTCGATTAATTACCCGATTGGTCAATATAACCTCCAGACATCAATTATTATCGAAATAAATGTCGATTTCCACTAACACTAACAATCCCAACACAATAAAAATATTTTTCTCAAAAATTTCATTTTTGAAATTTTGAAGTTTGATTTTTTCGAAAAAGTCAATTGTTGACTTTTTTGACTAAAAAGTCAACCCCGACAAATTTTGTGTTTATTTTACTAATTTCATCGTTCCGGACTCAAATATCACGTCCGCGTCTCCAAATTCAACTCCGAACTCAAATTTGATTTTTAATAACATTCGTTATTAATATTATAACTCACAATATTTAACAACCAGGACGTTTCCAGGAAAGATGGGGCTTTCCGATAAGGATTTCTCCTTATTAGCGCGCAATTAGGTGACCAAACCTTTCCTTGACAGAACTTCTAAACATTGTCAATATTGCAAATAATAATATGAATGACTTTGTCTTTTTAATTATTGATTTAATAATATATAACATATTATGCAGATGATACTGTGACAATAATTGAATCAATAATATGAGAGATATGATGCAGCAATTATTGTAATATTAATTGAGTATAACTGAGTGACTTCTCACATAAGCATCAATAATCAATACCGTGTGCTACTATGCAACCACGCGTAGACATCGTTTCTTTACTACTAGGTTATTTTATAACAACTTGCTTACTTTGAAAAATTTTCAAATATGACTCTTAACTTTAAACTTTTATCAATTTAACTATTTACCAAAATAGAAAAATTGAATACTTTTATTTCATAAAATTCGGGATCTCACAACGTATACTTGCGTGCTGTGCATAACTGGATTTTACCCAATAATATTGTATTAATTTAATTATTTTATTTATGGGTTTGGTAATTAATTATGTGGCCTATAAATAATATTAATGTTAGTATTGGCATAATGGGACCTAGGGTTTCATAATCTTGATGGACGATTTTGGCCCTTAGTTATTCTATAAATATAACAGTTAGGTTTGGTTCCAATTGTCGTCTCAAGAACTTTATACACATCTAACATCCATCATAAGATTGAGAGAGACAATTGAAGACTTTCACCCTTAAAGCGCAGCGGAAGCGTGATACATACAAGATGACTCCTCTCAATTCATATAAGTACTTAATTATTATAATTAATTGATTTTATTTTATTCTATGCAATAACACGTTCGATATAATTATTTTACATTTGGTATCAGAGAACTAATATAACTTTGTGTTTTAGATGTCAATTACATGTGTCCTCATGCAATAACTTAACCATGCTTTGATACCAGATGTAAAATAATTATATCACAACGTGTTATTGCATAGAATAAAATAACATCATTTTGGATATGATATTAAATTAAGTAATAGTATTGACTTTATTAAGCATTATGCTTGTATAATAGTTTTCCTGTTATCATGTATTTAAGTTAATAAAAATAAAATAAATAATAAATTAATGTGAATATATTTAATTTGTGTTCATAACTATAAGTAACGTAATTGAAGATTTTAGAACATGATATGATATATTATTAGGGCTTTTAAGTTATTACATGTAAATTATAAATATTGTTATTTTTCAAACTTGATTAATATATTGTTTAAACAAAATTGAGTTTGATCATAATAATTTATATGTATGTGTTACTCTCTTATTGCTAAAATTAATAATCAACCCAACGAAGGGTTATTAATTGAAACAATTAAAAATTAAGAAAAGTCACATAATGTTACATTTAATAAATGATGATTTTAATTTTACCCAACGGAAAAATTAGAATTAGAATTTATTAAATAGAATTTTATTGCATAAGTAACATGTTTATTTCATTTTCTGCCCAACGGTGATGCGTGGATAAATGTGTTGTGCATTATTTTATGGGGATGCTATTAGCATATTATTAATTGGACCAACGAAAGATTGATAATTATGCACCAACGTCTCATTAAAATCTATTTTTTGGGTGTTATAAATAGATTTTATGTAGTTTTCTGCTTGCCCTACAGTTAGTTTTATTATGATTAATTATTAATTATTGTTGTACATTGTGGATTTCTTTTAGTCTTTTGTAAGGATGCTTATGAGCTTGATTATGTTTTAGCATTGACTACAACTAGTATTTCTGGTTATCTCTCTGGAATTGAAGCTTTGAATGGAACTAATTTTACTGCTTGGAAAGAGCAAGTGAAAATTATTCTCGACGTTATGGATTTGGACTATGCATTACAAGTGGATCATCTTACTCCACTTACAGCTACTAGCTCAACTGAGCAAAAGGCTATCTATGAAAAGTGGGAGCGATCCAACCGCATGTCTCATATGATTATGAAAAACTCTATCAGGACAACCATTCGAGGAGCCATTCCTGACTCTGAGAATGCTAAAGAGTACTTAACTTCAGTCGAGTAACAATTTAAGGGTTCTTCTAAAACTCATGCAAGTACCCTTATTTTAAAAATGCTCACTAGCAGGTATGATGGGATTAGTGGAGTGCACGAGCACATTATGATGATGAACGACATGACCTTTAAATTAAAGGGTATGGACACAACAATTTCTGAGGGTTTTCTTGTTCACTTCATTATGACTTCTCTTCCTACACAGTTTGATCCATTTAAGATCAATTAAAACACGCAGAAAGAAAAGTGGAAGATGCGCTAGTTAATCACCACGTGCGTCTAAGAAGAAGAAAGGATTAAGATTGAAAAACCTAATGTTTCTCATTTGACTACCACTGGATTCCATAAGAAGAAGACTCATAAAAATGGCAAAAGTTTTAAGAATAAGGATAATTCAATTTCTACCAAAACAAATAAGGCAAATTATTCAGGTAACAACTCTGAGGCAGGTCCGAAATATCTCTTTTGTAAGAAGCAAGGACATATTCAGAAAGAATGCCCTAAGTTCAAAGAATGGCTTGAAAAGAAAGGTAAACTTATGAATCCTTTCTAATTGATGTTTCATCTAATACATGGTGGATTGACACTGGTGCTATGGTTCACATTACTAATTCATTGCAGGGATTCCTTTCAAAGAAGACAATCCAAAAAAGGAAAAGAACCATTAAAGTTGGCAATGGAGTCTATATAAGTTGAAGCTGTAGGAACTCTTCCTTTAGTTTTGTAGAGTGGTTTCACCGTGTATTTATATAATACTTTTTATGTTCCCAATATGACACAAAATTTAATTTCTGTATCTAAACTTGACGTTGATGGATTTTCGTTTAAATAATAAAATAATTATTTATCATTACTCTCATGTTATTGGTTATGGCACTTTAGAGGGAAACCTCTATAAGTTAAATTTGGATACTGTATTTGCCAAATCCTTGTTAACAATGAATGTGACAGAAAGTACCTCTAAAATTGGAAATAAAAGAAAACTAGATAATGAGAATTCTTCAAAATTATGGCATCAACGCTTAAGCCATTTTTCAAAAGAAAAAATGCAACGTCTTATAAAGGATGGAATTCTTCATTCACTAGAATTTTCTAATCTTGACCAAAAAATTATAGTGAGACTAGATAGAAGGGGAGAGTATTATGGTAAACACTCTGATACAGGTCATAATCCTGGTCCATTTGCCTTATTTTGTCAAGAAAATTGCATCATCACTCAATATACAATGTCTGGTACACCGCAATAGAATGTTTTATCTGAGAGGCAAAATCGTACCCTTATGGCTATGGTACATAGTATGTTATGCAATTCCAGCTTACCTATAATTTTATAGATTGATGCATTAAAGACAGTTTTTCATATTTTAAACCGGGTTGTTAGCAAATCTGTCATTAGCATTCCTTATGAAATTTAGACAGGTAGGAAACCTAGTTTAAAATACTTATAGGTATGGAGCTGTCCAGCCGAGGCTAAGATTTTTAATCCACAAATAAAGAAACTTGACTATAAAACCATTAGTGTTCATTTCATTGGATATCCTGAAAGATCTAAGGGTTTTCGATATTATTTTCCCTCGTATACCATTAGAATTGTTGAGACTAGGCATGTAGAATTTTTAGAGAAAGGTGATTTAAGTGGGAGTGGTGAGCCTAAAAAATTGATCTTGAAGAAAACATGATCTATGTTTCTAATCCTGTAATTCAAGAGGGTGAGGCACAACAACCTCTTATTGAGGCGGATGATGCCCCTGAGATAGCTGAGTTAACACCTAATGTTGAATCACACATTATTGAAAATCATATTCCTGAAATTGTACAACCTTTACATAAGTTTGAAAGACCTAGAAAGCATGTTAATTTTGATGATCTTATAACCTATCTTAATGAGATTGACTATGATTCAAGTAAAACTAATGATCCTATCTTCTATAAAGAGGTTATTATGAGTGCTCAATCAACTCAATGACTTGAAGCCATGAATGATGAGTTGAGATCAATGGAGCTTAATAAGACCAAAAGGTGTTAAACATGTTGGTTGCAAGTGGGTCTATAAGACCAAATTAGATCCTAAAGGAAACGTTGAAAGGTCTAAAGCTCGATTGGTTGCTAAGGGTTTCACTCAAAAGGAAGGTGAGGATTATAATGAAGCTTTCTCTCCAGTATCTAGGAAAGATTCATTTAGAATAGTCATGGCTCTTGTAGCTCATTATGATTTAGAGTTACATCAAATGAATGTTAAAATTGCATTCCTAAATGATTATTTGCACGAGAATGTCTATACGGCACAACCAGAAGGTTTTTTGGTTAAAGGCAAGGAACATATGGTATGTAGACTTAAGAAATCCATCTATGGGTTAAAACAGGCTTCTAGACAATGGTATCTTAAGTTTCACGAGGTGATGAGTAATTTTGATTTTAAGAAAAATATAGTGGATCAATGCATATACTTGAAGGTCAGTGGGAGTAAATTTGTTATTCTTGTTTTGTAAGTTGATGATATACTAATTGAAAGTAATAACTTAGACATGTTGCATTAGACCAAACATTTTCTTTCTGGAAATTTTGATATGAAGGATCTCGGTGAAGCCTCTTATGTTATAGGTATTGAAACTCATCGAGATCGCGGGATATTATGATTGTCCCAAAGAGCTTATATTGACAAAGTTCTTAACAAATACAACATGAAAAATTGCTCCCCCATTGTCGCCCCTATTGTTAAGAGTGACAAATTTGGCTCATATCAATGTCCTAAGAATTAACTTGAACGTGATCAAATGAATCTTATTCCCTATGATTATGTGGTTGGGAGTCTTATGTATGCTCAAGTTTGTACACATCCAGATATAGCGTATGTAACTGGCATGCTTGGACGTTACCAGTCAAATCTAGGTTTGGATCATTGGAAAGCATCCAAAAAGGTTTTACGTTACTTATAGGGTACTAAGGATTTTATGCTTACATTCAGAAAAATAGATAACCTTCACTACTAGAAATTCAACATATAACGACGGGCTATAGCGACGGTTGGGGCAAAAGCGTCGCTATAGGTCACATATAGCGACGATCAATATTTGGTCGTCGGTGTAGGGTGTTTTTTTGGGCTGGGTCATTACCGGGGCTTTAGCTTGGGCGCATACAAATCCCTCAGCTCCTATATTTTCCCCCAAATCATTATTTTGCCCCAAACTCATTCAGTCGATCGAGTAAAGAATCTTTCTCTCATCTCTAACCCTTTCTCTCTCCTCTCTCCTCTCTCACCATTTCTCAGTCGATCGAACTGACACCAACGACAAGAGGTCCTTCGGTAGTAGGTCATCGTGTGTTCTCCTTTCTAAATCGTACTTCAGAATTTTGAATGCCCAGTTCATGATCTTATTAATGGAGTTGTTTCTCTTTCTGTCTATATGTGTGTCAATGTGTATGATATATGTGGAAAGTATGTATATTTCTTACAAGATAAATGTGTTGTTATTAGTATATGTTAATGGTTTAACATAACTAGCTAAATAGGTTTTGTTCTTTATGGTGGATTAGATAGCTGCTTTTAGCAGCCGATGCTATTTTGAGTCTTAAAATTCAATTCCATTGTTTTAAATTTGGTTGAATTTGGGACTAGACCCAGCAAATTTTGATTAGTTTCATGTTGTGCAAGATCTGTTCCATGTGCAAGGAAGTTATTATCTTCGTAGATTATTGAATTTTATCTTATTATGTTAAATGTCATGTAATGGTTGGAGAAGTTACGGCAAACCATCCCTACCATATCTGTTCCTTTTTACAAGGCAGAATATATTTAATTTGAGTAATTTTGAATTGGTTAGTGATGAATTTTCCTTTTTATAAGATAAAATTTATTTAATGTTGTAAATTTAGTAGCATTAAGGAATTCTGGATTTGTGAAGCCTTTGATGGTATTCCGGTTATAAATGGTAAGAATTAAGTTTTTCTGGAGTTATGAAATGTAAATTGTAATAACAGTTCTTGCCCAAAAAAAAATCAGTAATCTATACCAACTTAATGCATATATATGTAGATGTAATTAATTATACGTAATGTATTACACACATAACGGTTAATTACAATAAATGGTGGGGGTTGAGGCCTTGAGGGTGACACATGCTCTTAATAAGGCATAATTTGTGGTTTTGTCCAATCCGCGAGTGACTAAACTTTAATTTTTAACATTTTTCTTCTATCGGGCATACTTGTTAGTCTGATAGAGCTGGAGACTGGAAAGAAGACGGAAGAAAAAACTGTAATTCGGGCCGGAGCAGACTAAACCGGCCCAGGCTTTGGATTGTTTTTGTAGGTTCAAGTCGAATCGAGTCGTAGACTAGTTCTCTCTTCCATATGGCAGAATTTTTGGAGAATCTTAGGAACTAAAAGTTTTGGAGAATTTTGGTGAATATGGATAGACTAGTTGGTAGTCTTCCTTTAGCCAAAACCTTTTAAAAAAACAAATATATACATATATATCGCCCTTTCAAATCCTCAAGCCAACTATTTTTATCAAAAGATACAGCGGGCTATTTAAATAGCTTCAAGGGAATTGTATTTCCATTTTGTTCAAAACATTCAATCTTCAAAATCATGTATATAATTTGCAAGTTCCAAGCTAAGAATATAGAGCGGTTATTTGGTTGAATTTGTGTTACGAATAGTACTTGACTTATTTGCTCGGTGTTTATTGATTCCTATGGGTTTCCTCAAACCCCCTCATTTATCCTTCATGACATTAAATCTTATCTTGAGTGTGACCCGGACATAACGGATCAACATTAGTTCACATAAAAAGATTGTTGCCCCATCTTCTAATTGGTTCTTCCTCACTCCTTCCAAATGGTTACTTAGTTTTCTTCATTTTTAAATTAGTGCTCTTTATTATCTTCTTAGAAAGACCTTACGAGGAAAAAGTTTTCATCTTCTTTGGAACAATGTCCTCATTAAAAAATTTCTGGTGAAGGAATTCCCTACTTAAGAAAAAACATTAAGGTGTTTTCATTACTGTAAAATGAAGTAATGTTACATTATAGTTATACGAATATGGTGCAAATCATTCATGTTAATATACTGCTTATGGTACAAATCATTCATGTTGATTTTTTTGAGAGTTGATGACCACATAACAACTTTGATTTTAGCTGGATTCTTAATCTTCCAAATAAAAGAAGCTAAAGGAAAGAGTAGGAGGGAACGAGATCCAATGAGATAAGCCAATGGCTATGACTCAAACAACATCATACATTGGGGCCTTGTAAATTTTAATGGTCTTACTAGCAATGATCACTATAACTGACATAGAAATAGCAGTACAATAATACTAAGAGCAATTATATTTTTAGATTAACAAGAGATGTTCGGACCACATTGCCTACAACTTCGTTCAATGTTGACCTCCAACGATTTGCCCTGTCCATTTCCATTCCTTTTTTACTTTTATCATCTTTTTTCGCCATCAATTTCTCTTTGTCCCTACCAAATGCTTTGTTTATGCTTCTTGTTTGGTACCTAACATTGGATGGTTGTTCAATTTAAATTAGGGACACAATATCATGGATAAGGGGTGGATGGAATTACCAAGATATTCTAGAGAATATCTTGCAGGCCTAGAAAGATTTCTGAACTTTGGTTTCGAAAAAGTGGGCATGGTCACGGGAAGAATTCCTTGTCCATGTAACAATTGCGTGAATGGAAGATACCAGATTCAAACAACTATTCGCGAACATTTGATTTGTGATGGATTTATGTTTGGCTACACGAATTGGGTGCATCAAGGGGAAGATGATATTGTTAGGGATGTGAGCAATGATGATGTTCACGACGAACCATCACAATCCGAAGATGATCATCGTATGCCTGAGATGATAAATGATATATTTAGGGATCACGGTGTGGAATCGTCAGGTGAAGCTACAAAATACCAAAAGTACATGTCAGAGGCCAATCAACCTATATATCCTGGATGTGAAATAGAGACTGCCCTTTCATTTATTGTATGGCTTTTCAATCATAAAAATGTTAGAAAATGGACTGATGTGTCCTTTGATGGTTTGCTCCGTAAGTTCAAGTCATCATTTCCAGCATTTGCAAACTTGCTTGATAATTTTTATGAAATGAAGAAAATGGTTGGAAATTTAGGGTTTGGTTATGAGAAGATTGATGCATGCGAGAATGATTGTATGCTCTTTTGGAGGGAGAATGAAAAATTAGAGTCTTGTACAGTTTGTAAATCATTGAGATGGTTGTACCAGAAAAGGCGCAAATAGATACAAATGATAAGAGGAGCAAAGTAGTTGTGAATCAATTACATTATTTAGCATTAATTATGAGATTGCAGAGGCTATTTATGTCTGTAGAAACTACAAAATACATGATGTGGCATCATGTAAAGCGACGGAAAGATGGAGTGAATCGTCATCCAGCTGACTCTGTAGCTTTGAAGTATTTGGATAAAATGTACCCTATATTCTCTCAAGAACATCAAAATGTAAGACTCGGACTATCCACTGATGGAATGAGTCCCTTTACCTATGGGTCACCGTATAGTATATAGCCAGTAACAGTTGTTCTATAGCGACGGCCACAACCGTCGCAATACACATCAACCATTCACGCCAAATCTTCTATAGCGACTGTGACACCCCCAAAATAGGTATACAACACCCATTCTAAGTCGCCAAATACGTGGTACAGAAACAACTACAACTTTATTAATACAATTATCGTGCAACATACAACAACACATAAACTGTGAGTTTAAAAACAAATATTGTCTTCTAGACAATATCAAAACTCAAATAAGTCCTATTACAATTATTGATACACTATTTTACAAAATAGTGAAGACTACTAAAACGACTTTCTAGAACCTTCATTCCATACACCGACTAGTACTCGCTACATTCTCGCCTCCTGAGAAGAAAAATGGAACAAAAAGGAAAAGGGTGAGCTCAACTAGCCCAGTAAAGAATATTATGACTAAGATAACATAGAACAAATTATCGTTAGTCCTCAACAGGGAAAAATCTGATAGAATACAATAGACAACAAGTTTTAAATCAATATTCGCAGCGGAAATAATAATTCACTAGAAGAGTTACGTAGAGAATGAAATCTACTTTCTTCTATGAATTTAAAAGTTTATCATTAATATTTTATCCCTGTAACATCAATTAATATACATCTTGAATCAAATATTCATCTTTTACTACTGAGGCCAAAAGATATTCATCGTCGGTCGTGTTCATCTCAACACCGTACATCTTCGCACTACTGAGCCAAAGATATTCATCAAAATTCATTCATCTTTGCTGCACTCTGAGGCCAAAGATATTCAATAATATCATCATTTAGGACCGAGGATGATGAAAAATATTTTAAAAGAAAGCGAATCCAAATTGAAACAAAAGAACAAATATTAAGGATTAAGTACTTTTAAACAATCGAGTTCAAAAATACTTCATAAATAGATATAGTGGAGTAAAATTCAAGAATGATCAAAACATGGATACAATCAAAGCTAGTATCCATAATAGATATTTTGGACAAAAAACAGAAATTTAATTTTTTTGTGAATAGTGTCTTATTCGTGAACACCAAAGCACCCTATTTATAGGAAAATGCTTAGAACACCAAAGCAGAAAATTTAATAAAATAATATTATTTATAAACAAACTTCATGCCCACCTCAAGACCATCTGAATTCAGCCACCAATGAGGCCCACAATAATGACAAAAACAAAAAAATATGTTTTTGTTATTAAAAATAATTAAAACTTCCAAAAATTAATTATTTCAGAACTTCGAAACTTCAATAATTCATAATAAATAGCTCTTTTGTCAGAAAAATTCGAACCTTATGTCTTTTCCATAAGAAATTCCATTATCTACAACTTTGTAAGTTTAAGTTTTTCCAAATTCCAAGCAGAAATTGACCGAAATCCACATACGGACGATTTTACAGGCTATAATCAAATTTCAGTCAAGAAATGGGGTCCACAAACATGAAAAACATGTTTTAAATATTTTTAGTAACAAAAATACTCTTCCTCCTCATATACTCATATATCTCACATTCATTGTAAAAATATCACCATTATTATATTATTAAAATATAATAATATATTTAAATGAATTATTTATCAGAAAAGATAAAATATCAATTTTTCAACTATTGTCACTTTAAAATTTTTTCCATCTATATCCACATAAAATTAATATTTTCCTTATCATATAAATCAATAATTAATTATTCACAAATAATATTATAGAATCACAATACTGGAAATCAGGCCGTTCCCAGGAAAGAGGGGGCTTTCCAATAAGGATTTCTCCTTACTGGCGCGCAATTAGGTGACCAAACCTCTTCTCAGACAGAATTTTCAAGACATTGCCAATAATGTTATCTATTAATATTATTCCAATAATATTAATTATTGATCTGATAATGAAAATACTGTGTAGTGACAATTATTGAAACAACAATAATATAAAATATCAACGTAGCAATTATTGAATCAATAAAATAAAATATTGAGCAATAATTCTCGTAACAATTATTGAGTAGTGCCTTCTTACGTAAGAATCAATAATTGGTGTAATACCGTGTGCTACTGTGTTTTAACCACCGGGTATTTCAAAAGTATTAATGGTAAAAACTACGCCGTTATTTATAAATAACTTATACTTGTCGTTTTCTTCATCCAATCGCTTTCTGTTATGGGCCCACATAAGGCTGCGCCGTCGTATGAATATTCCCCGACAGTAAGAATATTCCACGACCAAACGAATGTTCTCCGATAAAAATGAATATTTTATAACCACTTGCTTATTTGAAATATTTGCGCATTTTACCCATAACTAACCACATTAATCAAATCAACCCTTACTATTTCAAAATAAAAAAATAGAGGAAATTTAATTTCTTTTATAATAATTTGGGGTCTTATGGCGACGGCCATGACCGCCGCTATATCTATTCTCTGACCGTCTATATAAAGCTTCATGCACGTTTTTGTGATGTTTTCTAGCGATGGTCCGACCGTTTCTATAGGAGAAAGGACCGTCGCTATAGGTTTCAGCGACGACTAATATGGCAACGATAGCTGGCCGTCGCTATAAATTGATTTTCTAGTAGTGCTTGAAGTTATTGGCTATTCTGATTCTGATTTTGTTAAGTGTAAAGACGAAAAGAAATCTACATCAGGGTACATCTTTATGCTTTCAGGAGGTCCTATTTCGTGGAGAAGTCATAAGTAGGAGTTAGCTACCACTTCCACGATGATGACAGAATATGTGGCTTGTTATCATGCTACTTGTCACGCCGTATTATTGAGGAATCTTATTTCAGGACTTAAGGTTGTAGATTCCATTTCAAGGCCATTGAAAGTATTTTGTGATAATGATTCCGTTGTTATTTTTTCCAACAAAACCATTTCGAGTGGTGCTGGACTATACCTCGATACTAAGTACTTATTTGTCAGGGAAAGAGTTGAAGATCAAAGCATTGTCATTAAGTATATTAGTACGCATGATATGTTAGCGGATCCACTTATGAAAGGCTTACCACCCAAGCTCTTTTTAAAGCATGTTGCCGGCATGGGTTTAACTGCTAGTCTTAATTAGTGAGTTATTTTGATGTAAGATAACAATTTTGAGCTCGTTGTTTTGAACTTCAAATTATATTTATGGATTGTTATTCTCTTTCTTGTGCACACTTGAGAACTTGTGAGCAAACGGTTATCTTTTGGACCATATGAATGAGTTTAATCTATTACCACTTATGTAAACTCTATTCATACATGTTATGCTTAATGTTAATATTTTTATTTTAATAAAAGTACTAATTGTGTAACTAATGGGGATCTTATGTTAATAGTGACACAAAGATTGTATTAATTCGCATTGATTTTTTTATTTGAACAAGATGTAGACATTAAATTAATATTTGGCCAAATTAATGATTGTAAGTGTTATGTACTATATATAAATAGTATTTCGGCCAAGTGGGAGAATGTTAGAATAATTTATTTTCTTATGTGACCTCTACTATTTATATAATTATTGGGCTTACATATTGTATTAATTTAATTATTTTATTTATGGGTTTGGTAATTAATTATGTGACCTATAAATAATATTACTGATAGTACTTGGCATAATGGGCCCTAGGGTTTCATAATTTTGATTGACAATTTTGACCCTTAGCTATATTCTATAAATAAAACTATTAGGGTTTGGTCCCAATTGTCGTCTTAAGAACTTTATACACACCTAACATCCATCATAAGATTGAGAGAGACAATTGAATACTTTCACCCTTGAAGCGTAGCGGAAGCGTGATACATACAAGATGACTTCTCTCAATTCATGCAAGTATTTAATTATTATAATTAATTTATTTTATTTTATTCTATGCAATAACACGTTCCGATATAATTATTTTACAACAAATCCAACCAATATTATGACGATAAATTATTTGAGACACTTTTTAAAAACAAAAATCTAAGATCCCTATAATCACCCAAAAAAAATTAATACGTAATGCATTTATGGTCTTGACATACATATGAAACTCATTGATATATTCAGAAGTTATTTCTGATAAACTTTATCCAAAAGACTTGGATAAAAATAGATACAAATTATCTTTGCGTTTGCTAAAAAAAATAAATAAATAATTAAGAAGTTATAGATTTGGTGTAAGCACTAACATTGGCTTGGGTGGTACCCCCCAAAAAAAAAAAAAAAAAAAAAACAAAATACAAAAAACAAAAAACAAAAGGAGAGATTTGGTAGCCGTTGTAGAAGATGTCTTTGTTGGTAGGCTGGCAGCAAGAGAAAGTCAAACATTTGCAAATTCTGTGGACTTGAAATTAAAGAAAAACATTGAATAATATAATAGCACTACTTTTTAAAAGGTTAATTAAAGATAAGAGGCAACGGTACAATTTGGGTAAGCTCATTGTACAAGTAACTAGAATCCTTATTCTAAGAATTTCAAAACAACTCACTGCGTAATGATACTCAAAATTCCTCCATATAAATCTCTCCAATTCACACATTCATTTGGTTGAAATCTACATCAAGATTATTACGTACATAGTACAATTCCAGCAGTTGTAGTTGTAGTTGTAGTGATAGTAAAAATATACAATTAAACGAATTCCATCTTTCAATTTATTAATGAGCATTCTTGTATACTCCGTCCAATAATATATAACGTTTTAGATAATTTTATTTTTTTTAATTATTTGGTGTTTTATATAATTTAAAGAGAATTAACCACAATCTGTCTAAAATTATCCTCATGGGAAAATATTACCGATGCTATACAATTATTTCTTTATTTTTTGTGCATAATTCTAAAACATCATATATTATGGGACGAGAGGAGTATGTAAATTCGATTGTGTGCCAAATAGACGCTGATGTGACACGTTATATTTGTGGTCAACTTCTTGAGCATTTATATAGGTAATTGATATTTTCACATTATTTTTTAATATTTTTACACGTAAGATCTACATATTAATTGATGTGTCCAATTTTTATCGACTAATATATAAGTGATACGAATGAAAATATCAAAAAGTGATGTGAAAATATCAATTTCCTTTATATACTATCTCTATCTAACTCATGACACATCATATTTGTAGTCAACTTTGTGAGTGTTTTATATTATCGTTCGCCAGTATGCCAACTCGGAATATTGAATCATTGTCATTTCTTGGTATACCTTTGAATAAAGAAAAGAAAATATGAAGTGAACCATAAAATGTATTCACTTTTTTTGCTAAATAAAAATTACCTTTCCTAGTCTTCTTACCTTTCCTAGTCTTCTTTGTTATAAAATCAGATTGGCTAATTGTATTACATACTTTTCATCTACACAATGATCATGCTACGTACGTACTTAAAACTATAGTACAAGGGTAGTGTTAATGGTCCTTTGTAGAGAGCTAGGGGCGCCTCTGGCAAATTTTAACATTCATGATATCAGTGAGAAGTCCTGGCTGCATTATTTCCATCTGATCGTCGATTTTGATCTCATTCGACAACATTTTAATGACCATCGACATGTGAGGCCGAAGTCGCCTAATCTCTTGCACACATAGTAGTCCTGCCTTGATGAATCTCACAGCTTCTGCTTCACTAAAGTTTCCCTTCAGCATAGGGTCTACCAGCTCTATAAGCTTGTTTTCATTGTACATTTTCCAAGCCTGCACAATAAGAATTTGTTAGAGGACATTACATATTAACGTACGTACGTATAGAGACAGAACTACTACAATATATTGCGTTTTTATATTGTGTAATATATATATATATATATATATATATATATATATATATATATATAGTACACAATATTAGCACATTTGAATGAGCTAGCTAGCGTGAGAGGGTGTTACACAGTGAACAATATCGTATAGAGAGTTAAAGACCGAACCGAACGAATATTATTTGATGCATTGTATATTAATTGCTAGTCGTCCATTGAAAACACTAAAATTTATACGTACCTTCTCAACAAGATAGTGCTCTCCAAGTTGTGGGTCAAAATCAACAGCTGATCGTCCGCTAACAATTTCCAGAAGTAGAACTCCAAAACTATAAACATCTGATTTTCGCGTTAAATGGCCAGAAATGGCATACTCAGGAGCAAGATAGCCTCTGTAACTCCAAAAAGATTTTATTTTATTTCTTAATATCAAAAATAAGAAATATTTTCTCGGTTTACTAAAAAATTTAAAAACCACTCAGAAGAAATAAAGAAAATTAAGTTGACTTACAATGTCCCGGCCACTCGAGTACTAATGTAAGTGATATTATGGGGAAATAGCTTAGAGAGTCCAAAATCAGAGATTTTGGCAGTGAAATTCTGATCAAGAAGTATATTGCTAGCTTTAATATCTCGATGAACAACATGAAGCTTAACTTCTTCATGAATGTATGCAAGTCCTCTAGCAATTCCCATTGAAATTTCTGACCGCGATTTCCAGCTAAATTTTGCTCTTTTTTCTTCCCCTTGCAATGCTTGAGCAAGGCTATTATTTTCCATATAATCATAAACAAGAATTCGAGAACCTCGTTCGATACATCCACCGTGTAATTTAACAAGATTTTCCTGGTTAAAGTTGGACATTGAAGCTATTTCAGACATGAATTCTCTGTCTCCTTGCCTTGATTCTGCTGAAAGTAATTTTATAGCAACCACCCTTCCATCTTGGAGTATTCCCTGCACAATTCAACCAAAAATTTTGTTAGTCATGTTATAAAGACTCCTGCATAACTAATTAATAACTAATTTTCATACTTAATTCTGACTACTATTTGTAACTAAGAGGCTTATGCATTAATTAAATACTTACGGTTTGTATATATATGTCCAGTACGTATATGATAGTTGAAGACAGGCTAAACAAAATGAAGAATTAATAGTACTTGTAAACTATTATATATGCTAATTAAGATCTAAATACCAACCTTGTAAACTGTGCCGAATCCACCTTCTCCAATCTTATTAGATGAGCGAAAGCCGCCGGTAGCAAGTTTAAGTTCATCATATGAGAATGCACCAACAATACTTGGAGAAACCTTTGCTCCTGCATGTAAATTATAGTACGTAATGGTTAGCCTAATAAACAACAACCATAACACTTTATTACGTACGTACCAATGGCGGATGCAAACATTAATGTAATTTTCTTCAATGCGTGCAGATGATCAAATACTTTTTTTTGGGCAAAAGGTACGTACATTTTATTTGTGAAATTAAAACTACATTAATTATAATATAAAATGAAAAACTAATACGAATATATATATATATATATATATATATATATATCCATGCATGTACTTACTACCTTGTCTAGTTTGGTTTTGAGGGTTTTCGCATGAAAAATAAAAGCAGCTTGCCCGCCATGGGAAACTAATAAACTTCATATCTATCTATGCATGTATATATGAAAATTGAGTTTATTAATTTTCTGGGATTAAATGGTATAAAAGGAGTGAGAAAAAGAGACGGAGGAAGTGATCAATAGCATATATTTGAGCTGAAATATTTATATACATATACTGAAGAAGAATGTTGTATTACCTCTTGTTTGGCAATAAAGGAATCAGTGGTGTTTCTAGGAAGTAATGAGATTAGGATATCAACGGTTGAAATTGATCCGATGGGTGGCTGAGATTTGTTACAAAGTAAGTGTATATATAAATCTCACGTGGAATATGTGTCATTATTTTATTAGGACTTAACTTTGGTTAGACTGACGGCGGCTGCTTTGGTTTTTATTTAATATTTTGGACATGTATGGCTGGCTGCTCTAGTTTATTAGTATTACTTTTTCTTCGGTAGTAGTCGGTACGTACTATTATGTTCTTCTTTGACTTCTTTATTGACGGAGATTGAACAACAATTTGCGTTATTATAAGGGAGAAAAAAAAAAAAAAATCAAACAAGTTGGGAGGTTTGCCATATAACAACTCTACAACTAGAGTCCATTTCTTAAGTATGACCAAAACAAGTTGGGAGTTTTTTTTTGTAATTATTGCATGAGTTACTACCTAATTTATCTTTTATGTGTGTGTGTGTTTTTTTTTTTGACCAATTTAATTTGATCAAAATTATGTAACTTGAATCAAGTTTGATGCAGTAAATCTAGTGAGTAATCAAAGGAGATAATTATAATTGTGAACGGACAAACTATATAACTACTCAGGCTTATGTTCTTATTGGACTTTTTCTTAAAAGAATTCTGACTTCGTTATAATGAAGAGATTGAACAAGAATTTGCAATATATATATATAAATATAACACAAGTAGGGAGCTAGGTTGTGCATTATTTGAGTCTAATTCTTCTTATTGGACTTTTTCTTAAAAGAATTCTTACTTCGTTAAGAATTTGCAAATTTAGTTGGAGCGTGGATTGGTGGGTCCAGGAGGCTCAGTGGAATCCGGAAGTAGTTATTATGAAATTTATTTTGGGGTAAGTTGGTCAATTAATCAATAGAATACTGACACGCAGACAAGGTTGTATGTGTGTTAGTATTCTATTGGCCAATTGACTAACTTACCAAAAAAAATAACTTCATGCGAACCGGATCCGTGAAATCCATACCACGTGACGGAATATCACAGTAAAGGATTTAACGTTCTAGAGGGTCAACAGTCTAAGTTGACTTATGACTCCCTGATTCTATTTGAACTCTTATTTTTGAGGAAGTTGCATTTTATTCAGTCAGGGAATTTGCAGTTATCTTTACACAGGACTCTTAGTCCAATTGGGGAAGGAATGATCAAGCTATAATTACACAGTCATAATTTACATTTCAGGTATTTACACTTTGTCTATTTTATGCACTAAAACAAATACATACCTACATTGTTGATATTTTATGTCATGTATTTATTCTCACATCAGAGATATCCCTTGACGGTTCCGATTGTCAAGCTTTTGGTGTGATCGTTTATTCCCTGCGTAGGTCAGATTCGTTGTTTGGTGATTCGGCGAGCAGACAGATTTTGACGTTAACATTGATGCTAGAAGGAAGGCATGTTTTAGTATTACTTTTCACAATCACCAATCTACGTGGATGAGTCGACTTCCATTAGCCCATACTATGTTAATGGCTGACATATGTGCTTTTTTTGCTGCTGGAAACTTGGCAGTTTGAACCTGTTGCCTCTTTTTCAGTTCTGATAAAAGAGCTCTAACTCATGCAAGCATACATGTGTCAAAAAGTAATACAGAGTAAGTAGAGTATGGATCCCACAGAGAAAGTTGTCAAATTTAAACTACTATGCATCAATTAACTCACTATATTCATATGCTTAAACTAACGACTAAAAGTGGTGAATTAAACTAATTATAAACAACAACTACAATAAGAATATTAATGGAATAAATCAAATCTGAAAATAATGGGACCCTAACTTCATTTAATACTTCATCTAATCGCCACTATCATGCAAAAAGTGTTCACATCTCATAGGAAAATAGCCAAGAGCACGAATAGAGTTATAACCATTTTTTAATGCACTATAACCTACTTACACAGCATCCACAGATGATAGACTCCATGTAATCATCAATACAACCAAAATCACTATATGTCTATGTGAAATTGCAATTATATTGATTTTAAGCACAAGCCCTTACTCTAGCTCATACGGTGAAACAGTATATGTCTATCTGGTTCACAAAATACGCAAGACATCTAAAATAGCCCCATATTTGCATGCTATCATGATTACAATCCATACTCGCATGTTCATTGTCAATTCCATACAAGTACTGAAACGAATGGTGATCAAGCATTCATACATGTAAAACAATCACGATAGAATTCCCATATGATATGCAAAACAGCCCTAACATTTAAGCATGCAACCAAACTACATATTAAAATCCGTTAGAATCCCATAATGGAGTTTAGTTCATGACTGAACCAAAAGCCATTATGGGATCAATGCTAAACATGATTACAAAGCAAACAATTGAAAGATGAAAGATAGAACGATCAAACCCAATTGTTGAATATAAACCAATGATAACATTAAAATCCTCATAATATTCCAGCAAAATAAAATACTAATCCACCGCAATAAAGAATCCCAAGAAGAATTGGAGAATTAGACGTTTTGACTTCGTTCTACGTTGGAATCTCCCTCACAGTATAAACCCTAGTTTCTATGATGAAAATATGACAAAAAGTATCAATTTCACATCGACACGGTCGAATAATCGTTTTTAATCCAATTATAACTCATTTAATTAAAAATTAAAATAAAACAAATACATGCTTGACGAGAGCGTGATCGCGCGCGCCCTCCGATATGTTCTCTCGCGGCGGCGAGACTTGCGATAATGTCATGCTCTCGGGCCGAGTACTTCATGGTAGCCGCGCTCTCAAGGCTATTCTGCCGTATGCATCGCATTGCTTGCATTGTCAATCTATGATTCTTGTTCGGTTACGATTTACGTAAATGCTGCTGCTGCTACTACTACTTGTTCATTCATGCTTAATCCTCTTCCATGCTTAATCTCCTTGCTCCAATGTACCTTCATGCCATGCATATCCCCGCTTGTGCCTTACCTTCACGCATCCATTAGCCTCGTGCCCTCTAATACCACCAAATTGGGCTGATTCCTGCACTTATTCATAAAAAAAAGAGTTTTAAGTAAATGCAATGCAAACTGTCATGAAATGCAACTAAAACACAATAAAATGAATTTGTGATGGGCATAGTTTGCGTGAATTGGTATCCAATAAGTAGGTATAAATACCACTTATCAAATACCCCCAAACTTGAACTGTTGCTTGCCCTCAATCAATGCATGCTAATGAACAATGAATATGCAGCTACGATACTATGTAACTAATCTATGATGCAACCTAGTCTCACATAGTTTCAGCCAGAACAGAATTCCAGTCCAATTTGCCTCAGTGAATTATCTAGATCCAAGAATATAATTTCAAACCAAACTATAGGCATAATGTCAGACACTCAAATAATTCATATATGCTATAGAGATGCTGTGTGTGTGTGTGTGGTGTTCACCAAAACTTGATCTAAGCAAATGATACATATGCTACATTGCTCCAAACAGAAAATTATAGTCTAAATCAAGACTCATGTAAACTCATGCAACGCAGACTATTTTGACATATCAACACAAACTAAGGTTCCATAATGGGCTTATTGCTTTATTGCTACTCACGAGGGCGATTAACGCACTTTCCCGCGGTGTTTATTGCTATTTTTCTTTTTTTTTTCTTTTTTTTTATATGACTGTGCAATGTCTTAATCCATTAGGCACACTGCTACCCCTTAGCGAGCTTTCAACCAACGACTCCCAGACCATGAAAGACCTTAGGGCGCTAGGTGTAGAGACAATCCCCTCGGGCGTACTTACTCAAGTAGCCAGGGCCCCGAAATAAGACTAGCCACATTATTGCTATTCATTTTTTTATACATAGCATACCCATATTTTCCAAAAATTTGAATGTCAATGTTTGTCAAGTCTACATGCATGTTCCATATTTTTCTCTTTTTTAAAACTACATTTTCTGACAAGCAATGCAACCCATAATTCTTATACCTGCAAGTGATTGTGAACACATCCGTGCAAACCGAAAACATTTAAACAACAACATGAATTCCCTCGTGTAAAACATTATAGCTACGTTCATGTTATCCAATATACTCTAAAATCCTTCACAATTCACTATCATCATTGGCTAGGCAAGAATTTCTATAAAGAAAGAATTTTGCAAGACATGCAAATTAACTGAAACAAAAAAAAAATTTCTATCCATAAAACAATAACACCAAAAACAACTAAATTATTTAACTAATCATGCAACCCTTTAACTAAATATGTAAAAACTAACTACATGCTACTATACTACTCCCCAATACCCCCAAACTTAAAGTATTCAATGTCCCATTGAATGAAGGTAAAGGGTACAGAAAACTCCCCTAATGATCGGCTTGACCACCCTCCTCGGGTGGTGAATCTGGTGGTGGATATGGCACTGCGGTCCCAAACTGAGGCCACTCTAGCATTATTCCTTGCTGTGCGAAGGCTTCGGCCAAGGCCCTTGTGAGTCCCGTAGAAAATGTTCCAAAATTGTCATACACGGTGTCGACTTTTTGCTCCAACCTTCTGAGTCGCGATCACTAAAACGATGTGTGCTTTCGGGTGGATGGGCACGCCTCATCATGTCTGAGGGGTCGCTCACGATGGCTCGGGGAATGTGGGCCTGAGAATAAATCCTCGTTCGCGCGGGTGTGCTTCGCCTCCTGCCCAGTCCTCGAATTTCGCAATGGTGGCATGAGTGATTTCCTGGCTTGGATATTGCATTTGTTCATTGCCCCAATTGCACCCCTGATGATCACATAGCATGGCTACCACTGATGCTTGTGGAATGCTCCTAGTGGTACTTCCCTTCAGATACTTGACAATGTTTTAATGAATCAAATAACCCACATCAATATACTCGCCAGTAATTATGCCCCACAAAATTATGACCCTTTCCACCGTTATCTCATGCTGATGCGATGAAGGCAATAACTTGGGACAAATGAATAGATTCCATGCGTTGGCATATAGATTGATCAATGGTCTTTGCGGGAATATCGAGAAATTTGGTCGTCTGCCGACTTTGTAAGTCCACTTCGTGCCTGGTATACACAATTCTGCAATAACACGCTCCAAGTCCGTTTCCTGATGTGCCCCTGTGATCCAATTGGCAGCCCCTCGTGGTGGTATCTTGGTGATTCTCAGAACGGTTCTGATGGCAGAGGGTCTGTAGTCTACCTCGACACCTCGAACCATAGAGGTATCGTTCATGGTGACTTTGGCATTGGCGTAAAAATCTCGGACTATGCTCATCAAAATGGGCGTGGGAGAGGCAGTCAGTCCACCCCAGCCTCGTTCCTGGATCATGGCACAAAGCTGTCCATCCTGGCCTTCTGGTTTGAATCCTCTTTCTTTAATAAATGTTTTGCTATGATTGGTAGTACTCTGCTTTGGGCTTCGAGACCACGAGGAACTTGGTTTTGTCGACAATGTCCTCTCGTATTTCGCACGGAGGAAGAAGAGGAAGAAGAAGATGGTCGTGCTCTCTTGGGACCCATTTGCTTTGAAAGAAAACTAAAAATGATATGCTTGATAATGATTGAGAAGCGGTGATGACAATCGCTCTCCCAACTCGTGGGTCGCTTATCCCAATCAAAACCCTAGCTTTATAGCATTGGATGAGAGAATGGGGATGAGCTTTGAACGTGGAGAGAATCGTGGAGATGTGATTGAGAGATGTACGGCTTCAATCTGTAACTGATAGATAGATAGAGATGTGAGTTAGGGAGAGTGAGAGAATTTTGCGTCTGTTATTATTCCAAATGAGAGTCCAAATGGTCCATGACTCTTTTTAAAATGTTGAGATCTGTCTTATTCGATTATTGCATGGCATGGCGAAGTTTGCGAGTTTATCTTGGTCGCCAGCTTGAGCGCGAGACTTGCAGAATGTATGTTGTCCTGATTGACTTGATGCACGGGCATGCGAGTTTGTATTACATAGGCCGCGCGGCCCTGATATCTGCAATGTTGTTCAACTCTACTCTGCCTATCAGTGATGCTTTCCAATGATGGTTCCTATATAGACATTAATGCACATTGTTAATGCATGAATTAGTGCCCACATAATGCTAACATCTTGTAAATATTCGTAACGCAATTCTTGCTACACACTCAAGCATGAAAATCTGATATCCTATTAAAAATGAATTAGATATAACTAACTAAAATAATCTAAACTGAATAACTAAAAAGTCAAATGAGGTAGAAATAATGGGTTGCCTCCCATCCAGTGCTAAGTTATAGTCAATTAGCTTGACTATCTCTGAGTCTCACGTTACATCAAGAACTAAGGTGCTTTCCTTATTGTCCACTGCACCCTGAAATTTGATGACTTCAGCTTTCGTCAATGGTTCTACCTTCAACTCTGAGTTTTCACCCGTTACACACCTCAACGGTCCATAATTCCCTGGTTTCTGTACCTCATCCTTTAGGCCCCAATCCACCAAGTTAACCAGGAAGCATTCTTCTTCATCCGTTGGTAACTTTATTGCTTTAAAGACGTTGAAGGTGATCTCCTGATCCTGAACACGCATAGTGAGCTCACCTTTTTGCACATCTATCGAAGTCCTGCCCGTGGATAAGAATGGTCTCCCCAGTATTATTGGTATGTTTTTGTCTTCCTTGTAGTTTAAAATGATGAAATCAGCCGGAAATATAAACTTGTCCACCTTTACCAACACATCTTCAACAATTCCTCGTGGATACGTGATGGATCTGTCAGCTAGCAATAATGATATGTTCGTCGGCCTTGGGGTCGGTAATCCTAACTGGTTAAACACTGACAAGGGCATCAAATTTATGCTTGCCCCCTGATCACATAAACACTTACTAAAGTTCATCTTCCCAATTGTGCACGAAATTGTGAAGCTGCCCGGATCTTTCAGTTTGGGAGGTAGTTTCTGTTTGAAGCACCTTGATCTGCATTCCTCTGTCAAGGCTACCGTCTCAAACTCATCTAGTCTTCTCTTCCTTGACAATATACCCTTCATAAACTTTGCGTAGCTTGGCATTTATTCCAATGCCTCGGCGAACAGTATGTTGATCTGCAGCTTTTTGAATACCTCCAAGAACTTGCTGAACTGTTTATCCTCCCTCTGCTTGTTTAATCTCTGCGGATACAATACTTGAGGGTGAATTGGTGGCACTGAAGTCTTGAGCTTCTCCTCTGATTCTGTTTTATCTTTCTCTTCCTGCTGTTCCTCAGAATTTTTCAAATTTTCTTCCTTATCAGTCACCACCGCTTCGCTTGCCTCATGTTGCTTGTAACCTCCTTAGTGTTCTCGGGCATGGGCGGTATGACGTCTGATGTTTGCTAGATTTTTCCCAGATCTTAATGATATTGCTTGGCATTGTTCCTTCCCGTCTTTTCTAGGATTTGTCTCTGTGTTACTTGGCAAGGAGCCTTGGGGCCTGTTGTTAAGCATGCTCGCCATCTGCCCCATCTGAGTTTCCAAATTCTTAATAGCCACTGCTTGGCTCTTGATCATAACCTCCGTATTTGCCATATACTTCAACATCATCTCCTCTATTTTCGATTTCTTTTACGGTTGTGTAAATACCGGTGGTGCATGATGTTGTTCTTTGAGAGAATCGGTGGAAGCGGTGTTTCGGTATATCTTTGGTCGAGTTTGGTTGTGGATTTGGAATTGATGATTTGGTCAAACCCGTTTTGTTGATTTCCTTGGTTATTCGATCAGCTAAAATTTGGATGATTTTGGTTGTTGGGGTGGTATGTGTTCTGAAATTGACCTTGATCTTTCCTGTAGTTGCTCACATACTGCACCGACTCCGAGCTGATGGCACATTGATCTGTGGAGTGTGACCCCGCATAGATCTCATAAATGAAGGCAACTGTTTTCACTTTGCTTTCTGCCAAAGTATCTATTTTCTTAGCCATAGCTGCCATCTGTGACGACAATTGCGTAATGGCATCAACCTTCAACACACCTGCAACCTTGGACTGTGGCATCCGAGCGGTAAGATTTTGGTAATCATTTGCAGCCATAGTTTCAATAAGTGCATAGGCTTCGTCATAACTTTTTTACCATAATGCTCCTCCTGAAGCTACATCCACAATCGGTCTCGACTGCCAACCCAATCCCTTGTAAAATGAGTTGATCACCATCCAATCTGGCATACTGTGATGTGGACACTTCCTTAGCATCTCTTTATATCTTTCCCATGCCTTATATAAGGACTCGCCTTGTTGTTGCTCAAACTGAGAGATAGCTGTCCTCATCTTTGCAGTCTTAGCCATTGGAAAGAACTTGGCTAAGAATTTTTGTGCTAGGTTCTCCCATGTAGTGATTGACCCCGGCGGCAAAGAATGTGCTTCTCGCCTTATCCCTCAATGAAAATGGGAATAGCCGTAGTCTAATGGCATCCTCCGTCATACCGTTATATCGGAATGTATCACAAATCTCTATGAAGCTCAATAAGTGTTCATTCGGATCATCTGTAGCAGCACCCCCAAACTGAACCAAGTTCTGCACCATCTGAATAGTGCCCGGTTTAATCTCAAAAGTGTTGGCTGCTATCGCCGATCTGACTATGCTCGACTGTAGTCCATTTATGTTTGGCATGGAATAGTCCCTTAGAGCCCGATGCTCTTCTCTTTGCTCAATTCTCTGTTCTTCCGCCATACTGGATGTTGTACTATCTAACTGCGCTTGCAAATTTCTCTGCACACTTGCTTTCCAACCTCTTCCAGTTATGTTATCCTGTGCTGGTGTTAATTCAGAATTAGAAGATCTTGTGTGTATAAAAATCTACAAGTACCTGAAACCAAAAACGAAACAAAAATAGAAATGAGAAACGATCATAATTGTCTAAGTCATACAATATAGCTTTAAATTAATGATAATTATTTAAATTCAACGCCTTTCCCCGGCAACGGTGCCAAAAACTTGTTGCCTCTTTTTCAGTTCTGATGAAAGAGCTCTAACTCATGCAAGCATACATGTGTCAACAAGTAATACTGAGTAAGTAGAGTATCGATCCCACATAGAAAGTTGTCAAATTTAAACTACTATGCATCAATTAACTCACTATATTCATATGCTTAAACTAACGACTAAAAGTGGTGAATTAAACTAATTGTAAACAACAACTACAATAAGAATATTAATGGAATAAATCAAATCTAGAAATAATGGGACCCTAACTTCATTTAATACTTCGTCTAATCGCCACTATCATGCAAGAAGTGTTCACATCTCATAGGAAAATAGCCAAGAGCACGAATAGAGTTATAACCATTTTTCAATGCACTATAACCTACTTACACAGCATCCACAGATGATAGACTCCATGTAATCATCAATACAACCAAAATCACTATATGTCTATGTCAAATTGCAATTATATTGATTTTAAGCACAAGCCCTTACTCTAGCTCATACGGTGAAACAATATATGTCTATCTGGTTCACAAAATACGCAAGCCATCTAAAATATCCCCATATTCGGATACTATCATGATTACAATCCATACTCGCATGTTCATTGTCAATTCCATACAAGTACTTAAACGAATGGTGATCAAGCATTCATACATGTAAAAACAATCACGATAGAATTCCCATATGATATGCAAAACTGCCCTAGAATTTAAGCATGCAACCAAACTACATATTAAAATCCGTTAGAATCCCATAATGGAGTTTAGTTCATGACTGAACCAAAAGCCATTATGGGATCAATGCTAAACATGATTACAAAGCAAACAATTGAAAGATGAAAGATAGAACGATCAAACCCAATTGCTAAATATAAACCGATGATAACATTCAAATCCTCATAATATTCCAGCAAAATAAAATACTAATCCACCGTAATAAAGAATCCCAAGAAGAATTGGAGAATTAGACATTTTGGCTTCGTTCTACGTTGGAATCTCCCTCACAGTATAAACCCTAGTTTCTATGATGAAAATACGACAAAAAGTATCAATTCCCTGTCTGACACCAGTCAGAATCGTTTTTAATCCAATTACAACTCATTTAATTAAAAATTAAAATAAAACAAATACGGCTTGATTTCGGCATGCCACAACGCCGCCTCCAAGATATGTTCTCTGGTATGAGACTTGCAAAATGTCATGCTCTCCGGTAGTAGTACTCGCAGCGATCGCGCTCTCAAGGTTATTCATCCATGTGGCGGCGGCGGCTTGCAATATCGTGATTACGGTTACGGTTACGATTACATCATGCTGCTGCTGCTGCTACTTGTTCATTCATGCTTAATCCTCTTCCATGCTTGATCTCCTTACTCCAATGTACCTTCATACCATGCATATCCCCGCTTGTGCCTTACCTTCACGCATCCATTAGCCTCGTGCCCTCTAATACCACCAAATTGGGCCGATTCCTGTACTTATTCATAAAAAAAGAGTTTTAAGTAAATGCAATGCAAGCTGTCATGAAATGCAACTAAAACACAATAAAATGTACTTGTGATGGGCATAGTTCGCATGAATTGGTATCCAATAAGTAGGTATAATTACCACTTATCAGAACCCCACTATCATCATTAGATTAATCAACAACTATCTTAGGATCATCACTCTAAATAGTGGACGTTGTCAGTCCATTAATTATTGGGAAATCCCAAACTCCTTCTTACTCAACAAAGCAACTCACACTCTCAACTTAGAATTTATCAGACAAATCACAGCAACAAGAAAATGAAGAATAGGACTGCTATTTATAGAGGATATGTTGTCTAGTGAATGGCTTTGCTCAAAGGTTAGAATTCATGAGGTAGGAGAAGAAACCAATGGTTATTGGAGAGTTGCTCAACCACTTCTTCCTCAACTATCTCCATAGCCATCATCACCCAGCTTTGTAGCCACTGTTCTAGTTTTGCATTTTAAGTAAAGGAAATATAGGGCACTGTTTGGGCCAACTGATTTGGGACAAGCTTTTAAATCTCAGCAACATGGTTACATTACACTTGAGTCTAGTTCATTTTGGTTCCCACATGTGATTTTAATGTGTCAATGTTATTACATAATGAAAAGTTAGGGATTATATATGCACACATATCATATAATCCATGTACATTGGGTTTACATAAAATAATGCAGTTGGGTATTATTAACCAGTATGTTTCATAAACTTTATTATTAAACTTATACTTTAATATTATAATGATATTAAATATCAAATTTTTATTTAACTTTCTTCTGAATTTCTGAGATACACAGTTAATTAACCCTTTCTGTATTAGAATTCCACCCAAGTTTCTATTTTACTACTCATTAATTCATACCATTCAATTTACTCCTAACACATGATTTTAATAAAGTTACACATTAAAATAATGTCCTATATTGTATCCAAAGTAATAAACTAACTTTTTTCAAGTCAGCCACTTTGGCTTAATTGTGCGATTTATACTACTGAAGGAAAGGCTTAATTGCAGTGCTTCTGTCGATGCTAAACTAGGTTAACTACTTGCCAGTTCCAGTTTCAATTACCCATGTGATTTCGCATAGCACGTAATCAAACCCAAATGACAATACCATTCGTTAATTAGATGGTAACTACGTTCATTCTTATGCCACAACAATATTTATTCAAATAAATATTCAACTTTTATTAATTTAATTAGTAATATCATTCTGAAAAATCTCGGTTATTACACATCTTGCACAAACATAAAACATTTTCACATAGAATAAAACTTACTCAGATACAACGTTTGAGTAAGTTAAAGAAACTAGCATTCAATTCAGAATATGAATGAAGTTAGAAAACTTTTCTTAAGTACTGCTTACGATTTACGCTATACTGCTCTTTGAAAAACCTATATATCACATAAGGATAACACATACCAATTAGTCATATATTTGACTAACACATTGGTTTAAATTACTTATTTCATACTTTACGATGCTCGGGTTTTATAACTCGAAGCAACGTATTCAACTTTATACACTTTGGTATATTCTTCTCTTAGCTTCATTTATGGATAAGACTTAAATTTCAAATTCTCTTCTCATGGTCTTATCATCTTCATTTCATTTTATATGGTTCATATTAAATTAGTTTACATGATCAAATTTTCCTAATCGTCTCTCGGCGTTACGACATTCAAAAATGCATCAACTCTTATAATCATCCTCCACAATGGTTTTACATTAACTATATCTCATATTTTATAATGTCCAATTCATTAGAATCAGAATACTTTTCAAGTTCATTAGTGCTTGACACGACATTTCGACGTTCATACGTCGTACGCCAGACTTACATACGCCTAACACTTAACCGACATGTCATTGCGTACGATTAACACGTCCAATATAAACTACCATTCTTTATTTTACATTCCTCTAGACCATATTTTCAAATTCAAATGATTAGAACTTGAAAATACTAGTCAAACATGGCTTGGCACCAAGTCGCTTTGAAGAAACCACCACGGTTTGCCTCCGATTGCACAATAATCCTAAAAATGGCCATTTTGGACCCTACTCAAATTTAAAAACTTAAAGAAAGAAAGTTGTAGGCCTACTCCTTATCTTTTCAGATCATCTTGAATCATCCAAATCGAAGTTCGTATTAAAAAATTATGCTCATTTTACTACAGCATGTCAAAACTGTCACGCCCGTGCATTATTCCGGCGCCGCGATGCCCCAAATCCAATGGGTGGCACTGCAGCGCCCACTACCAGAACTCCCTTAGCCCATTTGCTAAAATTTCCAGATTTTGTCAATTTTTGTGCACCTACTTTAAATCCTCATAACTTCGTCATCTGATATCAGAATGAGTCCGTTCTTGAGGCTACGACATACATTTTCTAAGCTCTACACCATTTTCATGAAACCTCAATTATTTGGAATCATTTAATTATGTCCTAAATTCGTCCAAAAATCATACCGAACTAAAATTTTAACGTTTAACGTCTTTTACTCAAATTTTTGCCAGAACTTCATTATAACATATTTTTAATCCGTTCATCTTGGAACATTTCCAACACTTTCCCAAGTCTAATATTTCCTAACCAAACATATAACAACTAGCTTATACACGATGGTTTTAAACTTGTCCATCAACAACAAGCTCTAATATGTTTTAAATTTGTCCATCAACAACTCTTTCTTCGTTCGTTTTTCATTTTTTAATCTTTATTTTAAATACGATTCCACTTTAACATGCATATTAGTGTTTTAAGTCCACTAATTCTTCCTTATTTCACCAGAACATACTATGATTCAAGTGAATCATTCAACAACAACCAATAAAACACTTCCTATCAAATCTACAACTTGAAAAAGATGAAGATTTATGGTTCAAAATTTATTACCTCTTGATTGCTTGGTGACTTAATGAATTTAGCTTGTTAATCTTTCTTGATTCTTCATTTAGCTCTCACTTCTCTCTCAATATTTTGCCTTTGCTCTTCAATGTGTTAGTTGAAATAAACTAACAAATATTAGAAAGAGAAGGCTTTCCTTTTATAGAAAAATCAATGTTAGGGCACTTTGATCATTAAGATAAATTTGCTTTACTTATTAATTGGTCACTTAACTTAGAAACTTGTATAGTCAAAACCCTTAAGTTTCCAAATCTTACAAATTATCCCCCAGTTAACTCTCACCAATTAACCCTAGTTGAGTTAAAATGATGAAACCAACTTTTATGTCATCCTTTTCACTATTCTCACCTCCTTACTATACTTGGTCTTTGCCTTAACCTAACCACACCTAACTAACCATGGTTAAATGTTAAATCATGTGTGGTTAGTTAGTGGGAAAGTAAGAAAAATCTAGCAACATTTGTGGACTTTAACTTTCGTATTCCTACCATATAATACGAACGCGTATTATACTCCGTATTATTCTCATATTATACGTCGTATTATTATCATATTCTACTCGTATAATATTTCTTATTATACTCATATTATTCTTCGTATTATACTTATATTGTACTTGTATAATAATTCATATTATATTAGTATTCTTTTCTTTAATCTTCTTAAATTCTTTAAACAGTTAAAAAACTGCGTTTCTCGTTCTTCAAATTTTATTTGGCATTCCGGCTTTCTTCATCAATATAATATTAGCACGTTCTTCAAAAAATTGAAAAAATGTTAAACATTTTTAAGTGGATAGTGTTTTCATCGACGTTTTCCCAAAATATAGTTAACCGATTAAAAATTGAAAAAAATATTTGTCATCGCTTTTATTTCGTCCGCACATTTTTCGAGAAAATTTTTTATCAGCTAATACGACTTTTCACAACATATTATCGGTAGATCCTGAAACAGAATGTCATTACGACATACCAATCTCTCTAAAAGTCTTAGGTTATTCAAATCCTCAGGGTTTAACCCTTAGGTTTCTCGTGGACAGACTTTCTCCTCTTCAAGACCAGGATCGTCAAGTGCAATAACTCTTACTGGCTCTCGACTCCCATCTAGTGACCCAACTTTCATGAATAGAAATCTTCAAGGGGTTCACATTGAAGGGGGAAAACAATTCAATATGCCTGATCTTGGACCCATAGACTCATTCGAAGAAATTCAGATAAGAAAAATTGAAGAAAGATAGAGTTATATGAGAAGACGAGAAGCTAAACGAAGAGATCCACTAAGGAACAATAGGGGGATAAGGTAAATAAATAGAGAAAGTAAATATCTTTTAAATTTTTGTTTTATTTTTTTTATACCCCGTAAAAAAATTCATCAATAAATTCATTATTCTCTTCTAGAAATACAGTTTCTCACTGTATATAAGTCACGTTTAAATTAAAAGTATCATGCATCTTAGAATTGATGAATGTTTGAAATTAATAGTTTTGTCATGAGATTGTTAGGATAAATGCATATTTGATTTGATGATGAGATAATCTATAGTTGTATCCATTAGATTTTGTGAAGTCCTTAAAATGAAATTGATATAAAAGGACTTAGAGTAGAAGATCAAGCTTGTGAGGTTATCTATTAAATGAATTTGGTGTATAAATTATAGGATATTAAACTATCGTAAAGTTACTTAGACAATCAAACGATCATAGAGCATAATGATCGAGATCGCAAAGTCTGCTTAGAAATCGTAAGGCAAAATGAAGATTGCAGAGTCTACTCAAAGATCGTAAAACATATTGAAGATCGTAGAGTCGACCAAATATCGTAGATTTATCTAATCATAAATCGTGAAATTCATTGAAGATCGTAGAGTTTATGGAAAGTAGACTTTACCAATCGTTGAATTCTCTAGTCAGGTACTCTATGGCCACCATGAAACTTTACGACTAGGAAAATCATAGAGTACTTCAGTTCTGACAATGACTGACAACGTCAAGACTTGTAGAACAAAGATCCTGAAGTTGTTGAATATCTTCAGTTTAAAAAGAAGATCAGATCGAAGTGTGTCTAACAGCTAGTTTAGTGAAGTGAAAGCACCCACATGATTGTCACTGTAGCAGTCTGATGTGATATATCACAGCCGAAAACAAGCTGACACATTCTCTATAGAATTTAAAAGTTAGAAATCTTCTAGAATTAGAGCATTTAATAAGAAATGACAACTTTTCAATGGGAAAATCTCTAGGACTTATATAAAAGGCATGCAGATTTAATCTGACAAAAAAAAGATAAACGATCAAGATTTGAATTGCTGCCCAACTTTTAAAAAGCTCTACTCTATGAAAATAGAACATCTTGTTCTGCTGCTAAGTCACTATTCATGGGATTTAAAGCCACTTACCAGTACCTCAAAAATCAATTATTCTCTTTGTGATTCCTTGGTCTTAGTGGCCTTTTTGTTACCAAGTTTAAGTGACTTGAAGAGTTCTTAGTGAATTAGTCTTAGTGACTTGAAGGAATCTAAGTGATTCATCTATTTTAATAGTTCTTAGTGAACTGATCTAAGTGATCACTCTCATCCTTAGTGGATTTCTTACTTAAAGTTTATGCTTGTTTATAAATATTATACTTAAGATATGACTATTAATCTCAAGTGTGACGCCCCCAAAATAGGTTCACACGACCCATTCTGAGTCGCCAAATATCACACTATAAAAATCATTTACAAACTTCATTTATACAACGGTTGAAGCGTAAATGTAATAATCGACTACTGCTTAAGCGTGAGTTTTAATACAAATGTTTGTAACTCTCATGGTGCCTCGACCACAACCTTACAATGGTACTTGACATAAAAGTACAGTCAATAATTGTTTTAGAAATTAAAATCTTTGGAAAATACTCAAGGAAGCCTTCGTACATGGGAGGCCATGCGTCTAGGTTATGATAGATATCATATGTCCACAGAATTATCCTTGGTTGACCCAATAGTCCCCAAAGAAAAACAAGAAGATTGCTATCATCTTCTTTCCAATGGTGAGTCTTTTCTTGACTTATAATTATCTCCATTGTCTCCAATTGAGAATCATATTTCAAACAAACTCCAAGATTATATAGGTAGTGCTCGTAGATATACTCAGCAAGTGGATGTGCACAACCCTATCTTATGATAACACGAGGTTGTATGTCATTTGACATCTTGTATGATAGTGGCAAAACACCCTTCCAAAGTTGGGTTCACCTCACCCTATTCGGTTCAACAAAATTAAATATCAAATGACGTATACAATACGACACACTTATCAAAAGTTCTTAATAAAATTATTTCTATACTATTTAGGGAGAACCTCAACAGCTATAGACTACCGATCTATTCTCCTGTTACCCCCGCTCGACCCAGCTACACTCTTATTACCTGAAAGGAATTGTGAAGCAAAAGGGTGAGCACAACTAGCCCAGTAAAGAATATCATGACTAAAGATAATTTACATCATCAATAGCCTTCATCAGTAATAAATCAGAGATTTAGAACATATGGTAGATGATTAAACTTTTCAACCATAGTTGCAGCGAAACGAGCAATCCATTAGAAGAGTCAAATAGACCATCAGATCTATTATCTTCTCCATGTTAAAAGTCCACCAATAATGTTTTATCCCTGTAACATCAATCAACAATTCATGTCCACAATCATATGAATAACTCATAATCATAATTGTGATTCTAACTTCCTCTTCGCATCCAGGACAAAGATAATTTTCATCACCTATCTTCACTTGAAACATCAAAAATCATGGTTATACCATATCAAAATTCCTGCTCATAATCATACTAATAAATTCATCTTTGCACTACGGCCAAAGATATTCATTAACAATTCGTCTTTGCACTACAGGCCAAAGACATACAACTGTATTTTAGAAGAGTCAAGTAGTGCATGATATCTACTATCTTTTACGAATTAAAAGTGTATAATCAATATTTTATTGCTGAGACTTAACTTAATAAATAATCCACATCATCGAATCATCCCTGCACTACAGCCAAGGATATTCATGTAATCATCAATGGTCATGACTATACCGAATAATCCCTAGTCATAATCATACCAAAAACTTTCCATCAATGCACTATAGGCCACTGAGGACTTTTACCGCATCATTTATAACATTACAGGTCATGACTATACCGAATGATCTCTGGTTATAATCATACCAAGTCCATCTATGCACGTAAGCCAAAGATTACTTTTATCACAATATAAGCATGAGGATGATGACAATGACATAATAATTCAATAAAACAAGTTCAAGAATAAATTTTAAAGATTTATAAGTTAATTTATCATAAAATCAATTACGTCCAAATTGTCAACATGATACTGCTTTGTGGAGTAAAATTCAAGAATGCTCAGAAGAATATTTCCATGAAAAGATACTGGATGAGGTGAAAATATCCAGGATATTCTACTAATTTCATGGAGTATAGAAGCCAAAACTTTAACCAACTGAGTATAATAGAATATATGAGACTGCAAATGGATTTTCGCCAGCCATGCGGTAATCCACGTAAACATATCATTTCCACAATTTCATAAGGAATGAATACGAAGGATCATTCACCATGCATGCAGTAATCCACATAGACAGGTTATTCCAACATAATAATAAAGAATGGAATAACAAAAGAATTCACCAGGCATACGATAGACCGCACAAACAAGTTATTCCCAACAGAATAATAAAGAATGGAACCAGGTCATGCGTATCCCGCATGCATATGATATTCCAGCAGAATAATAAAGAATGGAACCGGTCATGCGTAATCCGCATGCATGACGAGGATGTTCCAAATGTAATAATAAAGAATGAAATAACAACAGAATTCACAAGGCATGCGATTGACCGCACAGACAGGTTATTCCAACAGAATAATAAAGAATGGAACCAGGTCATGCGTAATCCGCACATGAAGGTTGTTCCAATAGAATAATAAAGAACAAAATTCACTAGGCATGTGATAGACCGCACAGACAGGTTATTCCAACAGAATAATAAAGAATGGAATAACAGAAGAATTTCACCATGTATGCGGTACTTCGCATAGACAGGTTATTCCAACATAATAATAAAGAATGGAATAACAACTCTTACGAGTATTGAAAGAAAATAACTCTCTTCATGAATACGAAAGAATAATACCCCTTACCTCAAAAGAAAACTAGATACTGGAATAGTGAGGTAGCAGACTTCTCTTCTTCTTTCTCTCTATAATTTCTCTCTATAATAATTGCTCTATAGCTTTAGTGAATTGGTGAGAAATGAAGGAAGAATGAGCTTCTATTTATAGGAAAATATAGTTTCGATAATTACACATTTTGGGGCTCAAAATATTACAGTACAATACTTTCAATTTTTCTTTCATTTTTAATTTAGTCTTGCAAGTATTATCAAACTTGCACCACCTCCCCTAATAGTAAATAATGTGAATCAATAGTTCAATCATGTGAATCAATAATTATAATCATGTGGAAATACGAATTACAGTACAGTACCTCCATCTATACCTCCATTTTTAACTTAGACATGCAAGTATTATCATTCTTGCACCAACTCCCCTAATAGTACAAGAATGTGAATCAATAGTTCACACATGTGAGAAAATAGTTATAATCATGTGAATTAATAGCAATTAATTACTCATTTACCCGATTAATTACCCAGTTGGTCAATATAACTTCCAGACATCAATTACTATCGAAATAAATGTCGATTTCCACCAACACTAATAATCCCAACACAATGGAAATATTTTTTCTCAACAATTTCATTTTTGAAAATTTGAAGTTTGACTTTTTCCAAAAATGTCAACTATTGACTTTTTTGACCAAAAAGTCAACCCCGACAAATTTTGTGTTTATAGTCTATTTCTACTAATTTCATCATTCCAGACTCAAATATCATGTCCGCGTCTCCAAATTCAACTCCGAACTCAAATTCGATTTTTTTTAATAACATTCATTATTAATATTATAACTCACAATATTTAACAACCAGGTCGGTCCCAGGAAAGAGGGGGCTTTCAGATAAGGATTTCTCCTTATTGGCGCGCAATTAGGTGACCAAACCTCTCCTTGACAGAACTTCTAGACATTGTCAATATTGCAAATAATAATATGAATAACTTTGTCGTCTCAATTATTGATTCAATAATATATAAAATATTATGCAGATGATACTGTGACAATAACTGAATCAATAATATGAGAGATATGATGCAGCAATTACTGTAACAATAATTGAGTATAACTGAGTGACTTCTCACGTAAGCATCAATAATCAATACCGTGTGCTACTATGCAACCACGCCAGACATTCATTTACTTTTACTACTAAAGAGTAGTTCAACAGTTTTAACGGTAACACTTTCGCTGTTATTTTTATAAAAAGATAATTTTGTCGTTTCCTTACTACGATAATACTTCCGTTGTGGGGTCCACCAATGATTGTGCCGTCCTACGGATATTTCCCGAAAAAAAGAATATTCCCCGACCAAACGAATATTTTATAACAACTTGCATACTTTGAAAAATTTTCACATATCACCCTTAACTTTAACCTTTTATCAATTTAACCATTTACTAAATAGAATAATAATTATAAAAATTGAATACTTTCATTTCGTAAAATTTGGGGTCTTACATCAAGTGTTTTGTTTGTTTTCAAATTTAGACTTGGAACTATAAGTCCATGGATTATAAAATGTCTTAATATGAGAGATTATTTAATATCATGTTCAACCAAGTATTATAATCTCTAGATTATAACCCTAAGATTAATAGTCTTGGAATTATAATATCATAAATTATAATTATGTGATTATAATCCTTGCAAACAAATATGGCCGAAGAGTAGAAGAGTGGACTAGAAGATCTTTATGCTCCGGACCACTGAAAAATTATTATGTCTCATTTACTTTCCACACTTAATTTTCTGCAAAGTCTTTATATTTATTTATGACTTTAATTCCACTTATATGCTAAATTCAGAAGTGAGAATTCTTTTAAATCTTTGAAATGATTTTTCAAACTAATATTCCTCTATGCATTTTTACATTAACTTGCTTAATTTATAATCTGGTAATACTTATTAAAAGAAAAGTTTTTTTAAAGATCTATTAAATCCTTTTCTAGATCTCTTAGTGCCTTTGGGGAAAAAATTGTCTAGAAGTTTTTAGCCCCAAACTGTGGGGATTATAATACTTGGTTGAACATGGTATTAAATAGTCCCCCATATTAAGTCATTTTATAATTATTGGACTAATAGTCCCAACTCCAAACTTGAAAACAAACAAAACACTTAGGATTAATAATCTTATTCTAAGTGTAATCATTACAAATAAAACATAACCTAACTTCTTTAAGATTCAAATATAAGAATAGAAAATTTTATAATTTATTTCTCTTGCAAAAAATAAAATGATTGAAAAAATAAAAAATAAAAAAAATGTGGTCTACATATCTTTGTGAATATTTATTTAGTAACAGTGTAAGGCAAAATTCAAAAAAGAAGAAATCACGAAAATATCTTTGTGAATATTTATTTACTAAATCGATTGCATGCGAGAAGAGAGGCTATAAGTGAAACTTTAAATTCTTTGAAAATTACAATTGAACATTTATATTATTGAAACATGAAATTTAATTTTACATATTATATTCTCAATCTTTCTAATAAAAAAAATATTATATTCTCAAAATATTAGTTCATTATTAGAAAACAAAATTTACACAACTTAGACTCTGTTTGCATGGCAGAATCCTTGAGAGAAACACTCTGCCTTAAAAAAACTAGGTAAACCTTTTGTTGGTTCATGATTGAATGGGTCCGGATGGTTCGGCTGGGCCTAGGCCACGTGGAGGAATCTTTCTCACGTAGGAATATATTATGGGCAGTAAGTAGATTTTTAAGGAAATTGTGATTCCTAGTTGCATTTAGTTTTTAATTCTTAAGGAAATAGTCAGAATTAGATTCGACTTCCTTTCTTTAAGAAGATTGACTCCTATCACGATATGGTAGTTAATGTGATAAGGAATTCGGGGATAATACGTTAAAGTTGGTGTGATCAACTATAAATACAAGGCTATTCCCTAATTCACAGGTAAAAACATTATTTTGAGCACTAAAACACTAAGCCTCCATTGTTAACCTTTTTTTATCTTGTACTTATTCTCACACCTGAGCTATCCTTCGGCATCCCAGCTCGTCAAGTTCCTATGTGTGACTTTGTTTCTGTACAGGATTGTACGTGTTATTGGTGATTGGACACGTGGACGAATTTTGGCATTAATATTGGCGCTAAAAAGAGGGCTATTTTGGTTCTAATTAATTCTTTCAATCACCCAGAATTGTAAGAGAAGTTATGGCGACAAGTAATGCAAACACAGTTTTTGAATGGCATAAATCCTCTTCCAATCTTTCTACTCAACTTAGGGGTTTGGTCAAGGACTTGTTTGGACTTGCCAAGGGCATCACAGATAAGCTTGGTCCTGGTAGCCATTTTATGGGCCCCACAAAAGATAGGACAGCCTCGATACGATGACAGTTGTTCTCGGATAGTTAGAAGGTCCCAGGTTCCCATAATTGTATCGAGGATACTCAGTCTCGGGCACACACTAAGGAAATTAAATTTCTAAGTAGGACGGTCGGGACAAAAAGGATTTGATCCTAACTTGAAAGATGTAGGAGAATAAGGACGATATGAAGGCCATGTGCCTTCAAAAAAAGGAATTGGATGCCCAATTGGCTGTGTTGGTAAGCAAAGATGAGGTTTCTTTCAGTCAGCATCGTCATCGGGAAGCCACACCAGAGGGTCGGTCCAAGACACATCATTTGGATGGCACTTGGCATGACATGAGTAGATGGATGAGCCATTCTCGAGAAGGAAACATTGAGGATCGGGGAAGGTCAAGACAGAAAAGAAGGGTGACTTCTCCGAAACACACTTAGGATCGACATAGGTCATCCCCCGGGAAGGGGGAATCTAACCCCTTATGCGGAGAGTAGCTGAGTTGGAGCAAAAGCTTTCAGCGATCAACCAAGAAAAAAAGGCACTGGTTGATCTAACATCACCCTTTACCTTAGAGATTAATCGGGTTCAGGCTGATCCCACCAAGAAGGTTCCACAGCTGAAGAGTTACGATAGAACTGACGATCCCTATGACCATACCCAATCATATGATCGGGTCATGAGGTTTTATAATTATTCTGACACTGCCAAGTGCCAAATGTTCATCATTATGCACCTTAAGAAAGGATGTTCGACAATGGATAATTTCGCAGCTGCTGAATTCTGTCTCGTTGTGGAAATAACTCTACGATAAGTTTCATTGTCAGTTCGGGAGTAGCAAGATGAGGGGAAAGCCGATAACTTCCCTGATGCAGATAAGGCAGTACTCAAATAAAACCTTCAGCCACTACGTGAAGAGATTCTGAGAGACAACTGGAGCAGTTACAGATTTGAATGGACCTCAAGCCCTCAGATTCTTCACTACGGAGCTTAACGTGGTGAAGTCAAAGAAACTAATAAAAGATATGATGTTCGATCCACCGAAGGATTTGTCCAAAGCTTATGATCGAGGAAAACTTCATCTCTATTAAAGAAGCTATGGGGAGCCTAAAGTCGCACTCACAGTATTCGCATAAGCCTAAAGATTGAGATAAGAATAACCATCCTAGGTTGGATAAAAATCAAAACAGGTCAGATAATTAGACGAAAAGGAGTTTGTGATGACCCGAGAAATCGGATGACCTTGTAATAGATATTTAATGTGAATATCTAATAAAATAAAATTTTATTGATATTATTATATGTTATGTGATTTAGGTCGATTAATGACCTAGTTTATGTGTTACATGATTATGTATGAGTGTTGGGAGCTTTTGGGAGAAATAATTTTTTTCGAAAAAAATACAAAAATAATATTTATAAAACGCAGAAAACATTAATAAACGTAATTTTTCGAGAATTTTAAATTAAGTCATAGCGTTTATTTGAGAAGGTGAGATGAAATCATTAATAAAAGTTTTTTCAGGAAAAGCCATAAAACACTATTCACACTAAAAACGCAAACTCATGTTTTTAAATTTTTGAATTATAATATAGCGTTTCTTCGAAAAAGTGGGATCAGTGGCGAAATGAAAGTTGATTTTTCGGCTAACCAAGTTGATTAAGAAAAGTAACTGAGAAAGTTAGAAAATCTAACTGGATAAGAAAATTTCTAACTAGAATTAGTTAGACTAACTAAGCCTAATAATTAAGAGGCTTTGCTAAGAAATTTGAAATTGGCTAGGTTTGAGCCAATAATTGAGTCTAGGGTTGAGCCTAGGGTTAGAGAGACTTGGGTAGGGTTTAGCCAAAGGAAAAGCTAATGGTTTATGATGGTTTGGCTTTGGGTGAGCTATAGCTCAAGCCTTAGGGTTAAAACCAAAGACTTATGAGCCAAAGTTTGCATGTGTTGGTGTTTATCCTATGTGGGATAAACACATGATGACTCACCTAGCTAAAATATAAGATAAGGGGAATTTTGGTCTAAAGTGATCAGATTTTAGGAGGTGAAAGGGACAAAAATGGTGAGTCATGCAGCATGACTCACCATATCCTAACCAAGCATTAATTGCTTGGTCTCCCCATTAAGTGATCTTAACAATTAAGTGGCTATTAAGTGTCACGAGTTAGTTTAATTTTGGTTTTATTAGGCTAACTCAAGGGGGTGATTAGTAAGATTTTAAAAATGAGGGGGAAGACCTTGGGTGACTTAATTTGGGTGACCAACATGCAAAAAGGGGAAAGTAGCTTTTATATAAGCAAATCAAGTGTTAGACATTTCATTTGTTAGCCAAAATTTTTACTAAGTGTTGGGAGAAACTAAATAGAGCAAGAGAGAGCTCAAGAGTTAGAGAAAAAAGTGGGAAGAGAGCCGGATCAAAGAGGGAAAGAAGAGGAACAAGATCAAGGTTAATCAAATTAAGAAGAAAAAGAAGAAGAACAATAACACAAAAGGTAAGTCTAGAACCCTAACTCTTTTATCTCTTTAATTTTCTTTCTTTGAGTTGATACTTATGACAAAATTTTCCATAAAGGGTGTTAAGTGTGGAAAAACCTAGCTTGGTACCCTTTTTGGACCAAGTTTACAGGTGTTTAATGCCTTAGGAAAATTATTTCTTTCAGGGAGTTATGTATCTGGGTGAATAAGTGAGTCGAAGGCTCAAGAACTAGCTCATTTCAATATCGAACGAGAAAGTTATGATGTTACGAAGTAGGTGCAATGAAAATGATGAAATGGTCAAAATTGACAAATTAGGCACCAAGTGTACGACCGTTTGGGCATGGGGCGCGCCACTGGGAAGGCTAATTGGGCACGGGGTGAGCCGAACCAACAATAAGTTTGACAACTGTAACGTCCTTTAGTAAATTGGACATAAATTTTTTGTTTGAACTCCAATTAAGGTGATTCAAGATGATCTGGAATCTAAGAATTAGACCTATAACTTTCTGTTAGTTCCTAGAGACACATTAGTTATCTAGAAGGGGGTTGAATAGATTTTTAAAAAATTTCTTTTTCAAAATACTTGTCAGATTTGTTAATAAACTAACCACCGCGGAATATAAGATTTGTTTGTTCCCCTTTAAGATAAATCAAGTTAATAGGTGATAAGCAGTTATTACATATATAACACTTATAATAAGAATGTAAAAGACACAGTGTTTTTAAGTGGTTTAGAGCACTCAAGGCTCCTAGTCCACTCTTCTACTCCTCGAGTAAGAAATCCACTAAGGATATCTTTACAGTCTTTGAATCACTTAGATTCCTTCAAGACCAGCAGTCTTAGAACTTCTTAGTTCACTTAGAACTCTTCAAGTCCAGCAGACTTGGAATACACTTATTGAGAGTTGAGTTCTTGGGTAGTGATACTCAGTTTCTGTTAAGCATATGTTCGAAAGAACTGAGTAGCTGAGCAAGCTTTCTTCCTTGATCGTAGAGTTGAGCATTGAGTCTTCTTCAGCTTTTGTTGTGTACTTGCTTGTTTATATCTGTGTCTGATGATTTGTATATAAAGAAGCCTTTCAAATATGTTCATTTGAAGGTTTCCGTTGAAGCATTAAATGCATCAGACATTTCTGAACACTGATGGTGACTTCCTGGAAATTTGTTGTTCAGCCGTCTGACTTACTGAAATGCCAGACTGTTATCTCACCTAACACCCTAAAAAGCTTTTTCAGAAGGCATGTAGTCCTTTTCCTTAGCTTCTTCAATACGCTTCTTCGATACATATTAAGGATGAGTATTGGGATTCCCAAAAGTCTTAATGTCTATAATCCATTCTTCATTTATAGAATTTTCTTCTTCAACTAATGGACAGAGTTTGATGTTTTTGATGCTGACATAAGATACACTACGATCATGATCGTGGTGTCTTGTCATATTCGTGCATGATTCAGCCTGATAGAAGAGAACACTATAATTTCTCTTAAGCACTGGTAGACTACGATCTTTAACTTGCTTGTTTTTGCAGACTCTACGCTTCCGAGAGCAAACTACGATTCTTAACTTGGCTCGGCAGGTGCTTAGACCAACTCTATGATTCTGAGCGAGGCCCTCCAAAGCAGACTACGATTCTGTAGCAATTTTCTCGATACTTTACGATTCTGCCTTGGCTTCTGCAATCCCTCGGCTGGCTCGACAGACTACAATTCTGTTGATGCCTATCTATTACATCTCAAAATAGATCAACGTAAAAGTTTTGATCTTTTCATTTATACATTCATTTACATAGTGATAAACTTTAAGCACAGATCAACCTAACAATTTTGATCTTTCACCTAAGTCCTTATACATATGTTCTTTGAAGGACTTTACACAAACATGTTTATTTACTTTCAACATCAAATTTGAATATGCAATTCCCAACAATCTCCCCCTATTTTATGTTGACATAACCAAGGAGATTTGTATCATAATCATCAATTTCTAGGATGATAGAAAGTAAATATGACTTAGTGTTTTAGTGAGCAGTTGAAATCTCTAGAGAATAAGCATGAATTTATTGATGTTTGTAAAAATAGATATTATAATAAATCATAGTTACATCAATAAGAAATAAATTTCAACTTATCTCTACTTCTTCTGCCTTTTGCTTCTTGGAGGATTGGCATGCTCTGCAGGCCTCCTTCTTCTGATGGCTTCATCTCTTCATGCAATATCTTCCATCTCGCTTTGACTTAGCCATTCTCCATGATCATGTCTGTTCAAAAAGGCAGGGTCTCCAGTTGGCATGTTTAGGCCAATAGAAGTTACTCCTTGTGAGCTAGGAGATGGCCCTTGACTCCTTAGCGGTTACGCCATGAGAATTGGTTGGTGCTTCTACTGTTCAAGTCGTGGAGTCTGATAGCGAGGTTATCTTGTTGGAGGACTCCTTGAAGATTGAGCAATTTGTTTTCCTCTTCCTTTGCCTTTCTCTCATTCCCCTTTATTCTCCCCCTTTATGTCAACATCAAGGGTTCGAATGTCATCTGACAAACGATTCATGCCTTAGACAAGTTCGTGGTGCTGATTCCTGGATTGAGTAATGTCTTGACGATTTTCTTTAACCAAAGAGTCAGTTTGAGAGTTGTGCTTTTTTAGAATGGCCAAGACAGTGTCTGTTTGTTGTATCTGACTCATAGAGTAATCTTTGAATTCTTTAATGGAAGATCATAGGCTTGAAAGACTTTCCATATCAAGTTTGTTTTGAGTTTCCTGAGTCTTCTGTAGAAGGATAACTGCTTCATTGTGCTTCCAGGCAAACTGAAAGTGAATTTGATTCCTTTCATTAATGTTGTGGATCATTTCCTTGAAGATCTCCCTAAGCTTATTTGTGAGCTCAGAACTCAGATTGCTGGGAAGGGTGTTGGCAACATCTAATAAGTGGTTTGGCCTTGTATGAACAAGCAGAGAGTGAGTTTTAAGATCATCTTGAATATCTGTAGTCTCTTTCTGTGATGCATTAGATAGCTCAGATTTGGTGGAAAGATTTGAGAGAAGCTCTAGTATTTGTTGGGTGCCTGGAGGAAAGGCTCTTGTATTTTGGTTTAGCAGGTTTGAGAGAGAAAGATCAAGATCAAAATAATTATTGGTTGAGGAGGAAAGAATGTCTGAAGGAGGTTCAGGTATGGGGGTTTGAGTTATGGGAGGAAAGGGTGTTGAAGCTGGTGAAGTAGGTGACTCTACGATTTGAGTATGAGCGATATTCGTAGAGTGAGAAATGGTTGAAGACTGTATGAATATGAAGTTAGGCATATTTGGTTCATCAGTTATAGAATGTTGGGATTCTGTCAATGGAATTTGGTTTAGTGGATGAAGAGTCACTTCCAACCATCTTGGCAATTCATAAAATTAGTTGAAGTTTGATGGAGGACAGTGACTAACTCTAAAAGAGATGAGAATTAATTGTACCTCACGCATAGCTGCTGAAGAAAGATGGTTAGATATCAGCTTCTGGGCAAAAGTGAGGTTGCTTGGGAATTCATGAGCTAGCACTGAGACTGCTGGATAAGCTTTGAAGGCCTAGAACATGTGATCCCAAGAGTTGAGAATTAGGGCTCTATGATAGGACAACATTGGTAAGTAGGAGAATAACTGATTGTAGTTGACTCTCCTATATCCATCCCAACCGACTGTTAGGAGAGGTGGTGCAAGTTTGATAATACTTGCAGGACTGAATTAAAAATGAAATAAAAGTTGAAGGTATTGTACTGTAATATTTTGAGCCCCAAAACGTACAATTATCGAAACTATATTTTCCTATAAATAGAAGCTTATTCTTCCTTCATTTCTCACCAATTCACTAAAGCTTTAGAGCAATTATTATAGAGAGAAATTATGGAGAGAAAGAAGAAGAGAAGTCTACTACCTCTATATTCCAGTATCCAGTCTTCTTTTGAGGTAAGGGGTATTATTTCTTTCGTATTCATGAAGAGAATTATTTTCTTTCAATACTCGTAAGGGGTATTATTCTTTCGTATTCATGAAGAGAGTTATTTTCTTTCAATACTCGTAAGGGTTGTTATTCCATTCTTTATTATTATGTTAGAATAACCTGTCTATGCGAAGTACCGCATACATGGTGAAATTCTTCTGTTATTCCATTCTTTATTATTCTGTTAGAATAACTTTTCATAAGGCGATCTATCGCATGCTCGGTGAATTCTTCTATTATTCCATTCTTTATTATTACATTGGAATAACTGTCTATGTGGATTACTGCATGCATGGTGAATGACCTTTCAGTATTCATTCATTATTAAATTGTGGAAATGATGCATCTACGTGGATTCTGCGTGGCGGGTGAAAATCCATTTACAGTTTCAGTATATTCTATTATACTAAATTCGAGATATCATTTCTTTTGTACTTGTCATGGAATATCATTTTCTTTGGTATTTTTTTACGAGTTACTATTCACAGGTTACTATTCACCTGGTTACTATTCACTCTAGTATTATTCACTCGGGTATTCGGGGCATTTTTTGTGTCGGAGTACTATTCACAAGTTACTATTCACTCTAGTATCATTCACTCGGGTATTCGGGACACTTTTTTTGTGTTGGGTACTATTCATTCGGTACTATTCTCAAGTACTATTCATTCCCGAAAAATATATTTCTTTCTCATCCAAATTATTTTTGGTACATGAATATTATTCTTGAATTTTACTCTACAAAGCAGTATCATGTTGACAATTTGGACATTATTGATTTCTAGATAAATTAAATTATAAATCTTTAAAATTTATCTTTGAACTTGTTTTATTGAATTATTATGTCATTGTCATCATCCTCATGCTTATATTGTGATTAAAGTCATCTTTGGCTTACGTGCATAGATGGACTTGGTATGATTATGACCAGGGATTATTCGGTATAATCATGACCGTAATGTGATGAATGATGTGGTAAAAGTCCTCATTAGACTGTAGTTCATAGATGGACTGTTGATTATTGGTTTTATAGTTGTATATCTTTGGCTTACGTACAAAGATGGACATGTGTATGACATGATCATAACCACTAGTGATACTAACGAATATCCTTGGCCCGTAGTGCATGGATAATTCGATGAAGTGATTGGCAGGATCATGACCATTAGTTAACAGTTGAATGTCTTTGGCCATAGTGCACTGACAGAAAATTGATTGGTATGATCATAACCATTGGTTTTATAGTTGAATATCTTTGGCCCGTTGTGAAAAGGTAGACAACTGATTGGTATGATCATTGTTATTACATTTGAATATCTTTAGCCTTTGCGGTAAGGATATTGAGTAAACTTTCTATTAAGTCTTTGTGGCAAGGAGAAACTGTTAATTTACATGATTATAAATATGAATTGTGGATTTAACTATAATCTTTGGTGGTTTAGGTGAAGACAGGTGATGATAGTTCTTTTTGTCTTGGGTATAACAAAGAACTGTTGTTGAGTATTACAGGAATGAAATATTAAAGATGGACTTTTAATCTAGAGGAGATAGTAGACATTATGTTCTACTTGACTCTTTTAATGGATTGCTTATTCCGCTACAGTTAAACTTGATGTTTATTGTATTTTATCAGTTTAACACTGTTGAAGGCTAAGGATAATTTATTCTGCATTATCTTAGTCATAATATTTCTTACTGGGCTAGTTGAGAGGTTAAGATCTCTTGAGAAACTGAGGGACATTCATGATCATTTCTTTGTAGCTCCTCCACAGCTGTAGCCTTCTCTGACACATGGACTTCGTGAGGCTCCCCCTCAATGTGATCATTTATCTGTTCCAGTTCTTCAAGAAGTTCCCCCTCATTTGGGGCACTTACTTGTTCAGGGGCTTCAAGGCTCACCTTCAATCTGATCATTCATTTGTTCTTCAGGCAGCTCCCCCTCAGCTGGAGCACTTAGTACAGGGGCTTCAAGAAGCTCCTTTTCTGCAGCTATTTTACTTTCTTCTTCTATCAAAATTTCAGTGCTCGAACTTTCTTGAGGTACATTAGTGGTTGAGCCTTGAGGCTCTTCTATTTCTTGAACATTCACTTTACTCTTACCTTTGCTTTTTCTAGTCAAAGCAATGGGTTCCTTTTGATTGACTTCTCCTTCTTCTTTGACTTCTTTCACAACGGACATGTTTCTTGGTATCCCAGATATCTTTACTCCACCAGTCCTTCCACTGGACTCAGACATCATCCTTACTTTTTCTGCAGGGTTTCTTTTCCAGTTTTGAAACAGCTGCTGGGTCATTCTTCTGTTGGGTTTGATGGGTTCTCCTTCCTTATCTTCAATTTTGTCACCCAAAGCAGATTGTAGGATTATGCTTATGTACCTCCCATATATCATTTTTCTAGAGCTCTTTGTCTTCTTTGAGTTGAGCATCCATTTCCCGATCCAATCTATGAGTAAAGCCCCATAGTTGAGTTGAATTCTGAAACAGATTTCTGTCATGAGTTCAGTTGGACCTCGTTCACAGAATCGTGGCCAGAACTTTTGCAGCATATGCATTCTCCAACAATGTTGGCCAAAATTTCATACTTCTAGAGAAACTCTTTCTTCTTGTAGCCCTTGACACTTTGAGACTTCGTGTGGTGCATCTTCTTCAGACCTTCATGAAAGTTGATGACACTCTTAGATGAGAGTCCCGTTGATTTAAAACCTAGGGCTAGGTTTATATCTTCAGTTTTGAGTCTAATCTGCTCCCCCTTGACTCTTGTAGTGATAATGTTATTGTGACGCCCCCAAAATAGGTATACATCACCCATCTTGAGTCGACAAATACATGGTACAAAATACAAATAAAAACTTAATTATACAACTGTCGTGTAAAATACGACAAAACATATGCTGTGAGTTTTAATACAAATATTGTCATCTAGACAATATCCACAGTCAATGGAGTCCTCATTACATTTATTATCACACTATTTTATAGAATAGTGAGGACTACTATGACACCATCTTGGACCATCACTCCGTTCCCGGACTAGTCCCGGCTACGTTATCATTTCCTGAAGAGAACAATGAAAGCAAAAGGGTGAGCTCAACTAGCCCAATAAGAAATATTATGACTAAGATAATGCAGAATAAATAATCATAAGCCTTCAACAATGTTAAACTGATAAAATACAATAGACATCAAGTTTAACTGCAGCGGAATAAGCAATCCATTAGAAGAGTCAAGTAGAGCATGATATCTACTATCTTATATGTTTTAAAATATTTTCATCAATTTTTATCACGAGACTCAATTAATAAATAAACCACATCATCGAATCATCCCACACTTTTCACGGCCAAGGATATTCATTAAATCATCAATGGTCATGACTATACTGAATAATCCCTGGTCATAATCATACCAAAAATTGTCCATCAATGCACTACAGGCCATAAAATCTATAACTCTTAATCTATACATCCAAAAATCTCCATTTTTGGACACAATGTAGAAAACTCATCAAATTATCATTTTAAAGTTTTTCGGAATTTTTAAGGGTCAGAAAAATTATGAAACTGCCCCTGGCAGAAACCCCTTTTGAATGAAAATACTATTCATATGAATACAAAGGTTCATTCACCATGCATGTGGTAATCCATATAGACAGGTTATTCCAACAGAATAATAAAGAATGGAATAACAGAAGAATTTACCATGCATGCGATAGACCGCACAGACAAGTTATTCTCAACAGAATAATAAAGAATGGAACCAGGTCATGCGTAAACCACACAGACAGGATATTCCAACAAAATAATAAAGAATGGAACCAGGTCATGCGTAAACCGCATAGACAGGATATTCCAACAGAATAATAAAGAATGGAATAACAACAAAATTCACCAGACATGCGATAAACCGCACAGACAGGTTATTCCAACAGAATAATAAAGAATGAAATAACAGAAGAATTTCACCATGTATGCGGTACTTCGCATAGACATGTTATTCCAACATAATAATAAGGAATGGAATAACAATAGCTCTCTTCATGAATACAAAATAAATAATACCCCTTACCTTAGAAAGAAACTGGATACTGAAGTAGAGAGGTATCACTCTTCTCTTCTTCTTTCTCTCTATAATTTCTCTCTATAATAATTGCTCTATAGATTTAGTGAATTGGTGAGAAATGAAGGAAGAATGAGCTTCTATTTATAAGAAAATATAGTTTCAATAATTGCACATGTTGGGGCGCGAAATATTACAGTATAAAACCTTCCTCTTTTTCTTCCTTTTTAATTTAGTCATGCAAGTATTATCAAACTTGCACCACCTCCCGTAATAGTAAATAATGTGAACCAATAGTTCAATCATGTGAATCAATAGTTATAATCATGTGAAAATATGAATTACAGTATAGTACCTCCATCTATACCTCCATTTTTAACTTAGTCATGCAAGTATTATCAATCTTGTACCAACTCCCCTAATAGTACAAGAATTTGATTCAATAGTACACACATGTGAACAAATAGTTATATAAGCATGTGAATTAGTAGCAATTAATTGCTTATTTATCCGATTAATTACCCAATTTATCAATATAACCCCCAGACATCAATTATCATCGGAATAGATGTCGATTTCCACTAACACTGATAATCCCAACACAATGGAACTATCAAATTCATCTTTAATCAACACGAACTTATTCATCATTAATATTATAACTCACAATATTAAACAACTGTGTCGTTCCCGGAAAGAGGGCCTTCCGATAAAGATTTCTCCTTATTGCGCAATTAGGTGACCAAACCTCTCATCGATGTAACTTCAGACATTGTCAATATTGCAAATAATAATATGAATAACTTTTGTCGTCTCAATTATTGATTTAATAATATAACATATTATATAGATGATAATTGTGACAATAATTAAATCAATAATATGAGAGATATGATGCAAACAATTATTTGTAGTAATAATTGAGTATAATTGAGTGACTTCTTACGTAAGCATCAATAATCAATACCGGTGTGCTTTCTTATACAACCACGCCAGTATTCTTTGTACTTTTACTCTTGAGTAGTTCAGCGGTTTTACTTGATAATGAGTTTACGTCGTTATTTTTATAAAAAGATAATTCTGTCATTTTCTAAATATGATAATACCTCCGTTGTGGGGTCCACCAATGATTGTGCCATCGTACGAATATTCTTTGACAAAAAGAATATTCCCCGACCAAATGAATATTTTATAACAACTTGCATACTTTGCAAAATTTATAAATATTACCCATAACTATAACATTATATCAAATCCATAGCATAATAATCAAAAAAATATTTCGAGAAATTTAAATCTTTATTCATAAAATTAGGGGTCTCACAGTTATCTTCAAAGACTCCATTGTTGTAGAATTCTTTCACCAGCTTCGGGTAGATCCTTGTGCTGGTGCTCAGAGCTTTTTCAAGACCAACTCTCTTCAGAAGAGTCAGAATCTTGAGGAATTGTGGATCAGCTGACTTGAATTCGTCAAAGTAGAGTTGGTAGCCAGATATAACGTTGGAAGCAACCATTAATGTGATTTTCTTGAACAGAGGTTGGTTGATCATTCTGAAAGCTAGGGTTTCTTTTGAGAGAGAGAGAAATGAGCTTTTAAAATTCTGAGATAAATTTTCAAACTGTATTTGTAACTTCCCTCCTCACAATCTGTATAGTGGGGCACGTGTTGAGTTCTGTGGGACTCCATGATTTTAAGTAATATGAAAAATACTGATCTGCCCTTAGCTCCCCTTGAGCTCTTATATCCTTTGGGAAGACTACGATCGTCGAGGCTGCTCTACGATTGTTGAGTTCACTGCTGATCTTACTCTACGATCATTGTCTTTCCTGGTCCTTGTGCTGAACTCTGAATTAACATTCCTTCTGGGTTAAGGTAGCTTAGGAAGGGCCAGCCTCTTAGACTAATCTAAGGGTCAGGTTTATCCCTGAGGCACTTATCAGAAGGGTTGCTTGGATTTGATAAGAATGATTTCATCACAGGATGCTTCTCTGCCATATCGAGACTGTTCTACAATCGTGGTTTCTTTTTAGTTATCTCTACGATTTCAACATAGCCTTTTTTTATCTGCATGGTTAACATAAGCTAGAGCATAGAGTTTATGGTTATAGATTTAGCATACCTAACTCACTTATCAATTTATTAAATCTGGATTCATCTAAAGGTTTTGTAAAGACATTAGCAAGTTGATTTTCATTAGGGATGTATTGTAAAGATATAGTTCCATTTTAAACATGATCCCTAATAAAATGATATCTTATTTCTATATGCTTAGTCCTAGAATGCATGATAGGATTATGTGTTATTTTTATGGCACTTGTGTTATCACAATGAACAGGTATAGATTTGAAATCAAACCCATAGTCTGCTAGTTGATTTTTCATCCATAAGATTTGAGTACGTTAATGAGGTTGCCGGTAAAGAATGTATTAAACCTGCTTTGTTGATGTTGATACTGAATTTTAATTTTTGCTAAACCAGGACATAAGTCTATTTCCTAGCAACTGATAAGTGCCACTGGTACTTTTCCTGTCGATCTTACAACCTACAAAATTAACATCTGTATATCCTGTTAGTTCAAAGGAGGACTCCTTGGGATACCAAAGTCCTAAGTGAGGTGTGCCTTTGAGATACCTGAAAATTCTCTTTACAACAGTTAAAGTGTGATGCCTTAGGATTAGCTTGAAATCTAGCACATATACATGTTGCAAACATTATGTCTGGTCTATTGGCAGTTAGATATAGAAGAGAGCCTATCATACCTCTGTATTGAGTAATATCAATACATTTACCTTTCTCATTTTTGTCAAGCTTAGTTGCTGGAGCAATTGGTGTTTTCATGGGAGAAGTTGATTCCATGCCATACTTCTTAAGTAAGTCTTTAATGTACTTGACTTGGTTAATGTAAATGCCTTCATCAGTCTACTTCACTTCCAGTCCAAGAAAGAAATTTAGCTCACCCATCATACTCATTTCGAACTTGTTCTGCATAAGCTTGGAAAATCTCTTGCATAGGTTTTCATCAGTAGAGCCAAAGAAAATATCATTTACATATATTTGAACTAGTAAGATTTTGTTTTTGTGCTTTCTAAGAAATAATGTGGTATCTACTCTACCTCTAGTGAAGCCATTTTCAATAAGAAAGTTAGTTAATGTTTCATACCATGCTTTAGGTGCTTGTTTAAGTCCATATAAGGCTTTGTCTAATCTAAAGACATAATTAGAGAGAGTTGGATTAATGAAACCTGGAGGTTTCTCTACATATACTTCTTCTTGAAGTTCATCATTCAGAAATGCACTTTTGACATCCATTTGAAAAACTTTAAACTTCATGTGGGCAGCAAAAGCAAGGAATATCCTGATGGCTTCTAATCTGGCAACAGGTGTGAAGGTCTCATCGTAGTTGATGCCTTCCTCTTGGGAATAACCTTTGGCTACTATTCTTGCCTTATTCCTTGTTATTACCCCATCTTCATCCATCTTGTTTCTGAAGACCCATTTGGTGTCAATAACTGGGTGACTTCTTGGTCTTGGAACTAATCTCTATACTTTGCTTCTTTCAAATTGATTTAGTTCCTCTTGCATGGCTTCTATCCAACTCGAGTCTTCCATAACACCTTCTATCTTCTTAGGTTCCATTTGGGACAGAAAGCTTAGATAGAAACACTCATTCTGGGTGGCAGATCTAGTCTTGACTCTTGCATTTGAATCTCCAATGATCAGATTTTGAGTGTGATCTCTTTCCCATCTGTTCCCTGTTGGAACATCAGTTGTAGTGCCTTCTTGTCTGAATTCTTCAAGATCAACCTTTGACTCTTGATGTAGAGGTTCGTCGTCTGGTGTAGCTCTCTCTACGATATCTTCTTTTGGCTCAAAGATTTCATCTTTTGGGGCTATGATCGTGGTGTCGAGCTCGACCACCTCGTTCGTTGTGTATGAGTTATCGATTGTAGTGCCTTGAGGCATAAATTTGTCTAAGTCTGTTTCATCGAAGGTGACATGAATCGAGACTTCAACACTTAGCGTCTTCTTGTTGAATACTCTATAGGCCTTACTCTTTGTGGCATATCCGAGAAAGATTCCTTTGTCTGACTTGGGTTGAAACTTAGTCAGATATTACTTTCCATTGTTGAGAATATAGCATGCACAGCCAAACACATGGAAGTAACTGACATTTGGCTTTCTTCCTCTCCATAACTTATAGGGAGTCTTCTTTAACATAGAGTGCACAAGGGACCTGTTCTGAGTGTAGCACGCAGTGTTGACAGCTTCTCTCCAGAAGTATTCAGGTAGACGAGCTGCTACTAGTAGAGTTCTTCCAGCTTCAATCAACGTTCTGTTCTTTCTTTCAGCTACTCTATTTTGCAGTGGAGTTCGTGGAGCTGAGAAGTTGTGACTGATGCCATTTTTTGTGCAAAAATGATCCATCTTAGAGAAGTCAAATTCTCGACCATGGTCAATTCTTATAGCCTTCATTTTCTCCCCTTTTTCGTTCATCACCATTTTGAACATCTTGATGAGTTGGGAGCTTGTTTCATCTTTAGAGTTTAGAAAGAACACCCATGTAAATCTGGTGTAGTCATCCACTATGACCAATGAGTATCTCTTCCCTCCGAGGCTTGTTGTTGGGATTGGCCCAAATATATCCATATGAAGTAATTGTAGGGGCTTATCAATTGAGTTGATGGTTTTGCTTTTGAATGAGCTCCTTGTTTGTTTTCCAAGCTGACAGGCGTTGCATGACCTTTCTTTGACAAATCTGAGCTTGGGTAACCCTGCTACTAGATCTTTGGAGGCAAGTTTTGACATGCTTTTGAAGTTTAGATGAGATAACCTTGTATGCCATAAACAGCTCATTTCTTCAAAGGCTTTACCATAAAGCATATTGTCTCGTCAGAACTCAGTGGACCAAGATTAACAGTGTAGATGTTCCCTTCTCTTATTTCGATCAGCTTTATAGAAGAGGTCTTTAGATCTCTAGCTTGACACTGATTGTTGAGTAACTTGATGACCCTTTTCACAGAGTTAACTTTACTCAGAAGATTGTGCTTTAGTCCTTCCACATAGGCTACTTTGCTAAAGGACACTACACCATTTCCAGATGAGCCATATCCTCTAGTCTTTCTAGAGCCATTGTCTTCAAAGATGACTATTGGACCCTCCTTTTTCATGAAGTTAGACAGGAGGGCTTTGTTCCCGGTCATATGCCTTGAGCATCCACTGTCCAGATATCAAGTTAAGATCGTGGAGCTATGTTCCTGCAGTGAGGTTAAACTCTTATTTTGGTACCCATACTTACATGGGTCCTACCTTGTTAGTACCCTTGGGGACCCAAATCTGCTTGACTTTGGGTCTAATATGCAGAGGAATATTGTAACATACTGTAGCCTTATGACCAATTTTATCACATACAAAAATCTAGCATGATGCATGCTTGTGTGTGTGTGTGTGTGTTTGTGGATTCTTTTTCCATTTGGACTTATGTGGATTCTTGGTAGTCTTTCCTTTATACTGATTCTTCTTTTTCCATGTATTCTTGTGATTCATGATCTGTGAAGAGTGAAACTTAATTCTATTATTCCTACTTGCTTGGTTCGTGGAGTTGATTTTACTCGACTCTATGATCCTTCGAGGTTGGAGAGTAGTGACTAAGTTACTCTTCTCTTTTCTGAATCCTAGGCCAACATGGGATCTGTTATCCCTTGGAACATGGATTGGATCAAAGAGAAGGGATGGACTGGTTCATTCTTCTGTGAGAATTTCATAAATACAATGCTTCTATTGAAGTTTGAAACACTACTAGTGTTAATTTCCTTTAACTTTTCCATATAGTTCTGAGGCAGATTCCCCAAAACCTAAACTTGTTCTGTCAGATGCATTTCTCTGACTGGAGATCAGGGAGTCCATGGATGAAGAGGATCTATTCCACATTAAGATTGTCTTTTCTAGTTCCTCAATCTTAGAGGTTAGATTTGACTCTCTTTGTGCATTAAGTTCATTGGTCTGTCTTCAGAGTTTATTCTCAGCCTCAATTTTTGAGAGAGTTAGCACTTAGAAGAGCTGTTTCTAGTTCTTCTTGAACTTTATCTTTCTCTTTTTGAAGAAGAGAATAATCTTTAGATAGAACTCTGAACCATTTCATGTATTAATGCAGATCAGTTGTTATGCCATGTAGTGCAGTTCTTAAATCATTACTATCTACATCAGGAGAGTTAAAGTCGAATACCTCATCGATACTTACTTCATGATGGTCAGTGTTTTTCTTATCATTTTCATTTTTGTACATTAGGCATAGGTTAGCTACTTGAGGATCTTCATCATCTCCAAACTTAGGAGTTGTGTCGTTATCCGAGTCACTCCATGATCCTCCGGCTACAAGACCTTTTTCTTTCTTTTGGAGCCTTTTGTTGCCTCTGAACTCCTTCTTTGGATTTGTTCTTTTCTTGAGTTCTTCTCTAACAGGTTTGTTGTAGTTTGCAATAAAATGGCCAGGCTTTTTGCAGTTGTAGCATAGGTCGTTGATCTGCTCCTAGCTGTTGTTGTTGTTGTTGTTGTTAAATTCCTTAGGTCTGTTGCTTCTGCCTTTGCGCATGAACCTTTTGAGTCTTCTTACTAGCATTGCAATATCCTCGTCATCATCTTCCTCAGAGTCAGAATCATTTTCAGCATGAGCTTTGGAGATGGTTTTTGTTGCTTTGAGAGCAACTCCTTTATCATTCTTTCTTCCTTCAGATAGAGTCTCTGCCCTTTGGGTCAGTTCCAGTTCGTAGGTAAGAAGGTTGCCATAGAGTTGTTGAACAATCATCTCATAGAGATTCTTTGATTCTCTGATGGCAGTGGTCTTGGCATCCCACTTGCTTGGTAAGGCTCTCATGAATTTTATGATCAGATCTTTGTTTGGATAAATATTTCCAAAAGCTCGAAGAGAGTTGAGCAGAACATTGAATCTTTCATAAGTGGAAGTGACGTTTTCTCCTGGAACATGGGCGAACATTTCATATTGTTGAGTTAGAAGAAATTTCTTGTTTTCTCTAACTTCTTCAGTCCCTTCGTGCATAATGAGCAATGCTTCCCAGACTTCCTTGGCAGTTTTACTATTGACCAAATTTTCAAACAGATCATCTTCTAAAGACTGGAACAAAATGTTCTTAGCCTTTTTGTCAGGTTGGAAAGCTTTCTTCTTATTGTCAGTCCATCCTGTTTTAACCTTGATTTGAACTCTGTTTGGATTGTTTGGAGTTGGTGCAAACTTTGTTGGAATGTAGGGCCCATTCATAACAGTTTCAAATAGCTCTTCATCTATTGAGTCTATGTAGGTTTGCATACGAACTTTCTAGTTTACAAATTTGTCTTTGTTACACATTGGTGGCTTACTGCCTCCTCTAGTCTTGGATTCGCTTATCAGATGTGCCATTGGATCTACTCAAGCTTTGTAGGCTGATTGAGAAAACCTGCTTTGATACCAATTGTTAGTTTCCAGAGACACAATAGTTATCTAGAGGGGGGTTGAATAGATTTTTTAAAAAATTTCTTTTTCAAAATACTTGTCAGATTTGTTAATAAATTAACCACAATGGAATATAGGATTTGTTTGTTCCCCTTTAAGATAAATCAAGTTAATAGGTGATAAACAGTTATGACAGATATAGCAGTTATAACAAGAATGTAAAAGACACAGTGTTTTTAAGTGGTTCAGAGCACTCAAGGATCCTAGTCCACTCTTCTACTCCTCGAGTAAGAAATCCACTAAGGATATCTTTACAGTCTTTGAATCACTTAGATTCCTTCAAGACCAGTAGTCTTGGAACGTCTTAGTTCACTTAGAACTCTTCAAGTCCAGTAGACATGGAATACACTTGTTGAGAGTTGAGTTCATGGGTAGTGCTACTCAGTTGCTGTTAAGAATATGTTCGAAAGAACTTAGTAGTTGAGCAAGCTTTCTTCCTTGATCATAGAGTTGAGCGTTGAGTGTTCTTCAGCTTTTGTTATGTACTTGCTTGTTTATATTTGTGTATGATGATTTGTATATAAAGGATCCTTTCAAATATGTTCGTTTGAAGGCGTCCGTTGAAGCATTAAATGCATCAGATATTTCTGAACACTGATGGTGACTTCCTGAAAATTGACTATTCAAATTTATCTCGACTTCATCGACACGCCCATAACGCTATATCTCACCTAACACGAAAAAGCTTTTTCAAACAGCATATGTATCCTTTTCCTTAGCTTTTTTAATATGCTTCTTCGATACATACTAAGGATGAGCATTGGGATTCCCAAAACTCTCAACGTCTATAATCCATTCTTCACTTGTAGAATTTTCTTCTTCAGTTAATGGACAGAGTTCGATGTTTTTAATGCTGACAGGAGATACACTACGATCATGATCGTGGTTTCTTGTTATATTCGTGCATGATTCAGCCTGATAGAAGAGAACACTACGATTTCTCTTCAGCACTGGTAGACTACGATCTTTAACTTGCTTGTTTTTGCAGACTCTACGCTTCCAAGAGCAAACTACTATTTTTGACTTGGCTCGGCAGGCGCTTGGACCAACTCTACGATTTTGAGTGAGTCCTTTTAAAGCAGACTACGATTCTATAGAAATTTTCTCGATACTCTATGATTCTGCCTTGGCTTTTGCAATCCCTCGGCTGGCTCGACATATTACGATTCTATTGATGCTTATTTATTACATCTCAAAATAGATCAACCTAAAAGTTTTGATCTTTTCATTTATACACTCATTTACATAGTGATAAACTTTAAGCACAGATCAACCCAACAATTTTGATCTTTCACCTAAGTCCTTGTACATATGTTCTTTGAAGGACTTTACACAAGAATGTTTATTTACTTTCAACATCAAATTTAAATATGCAATTCCCAACACTTTCATTCTTTAAGTTTTGAGAGTTGAGGTCGAAAAGGTCTAAAATAAGCATTTTTAGGACTATTATGTAATTGGAGGCAAACCGTGGTGGTTATTTGAAACGTCGTGGTGCCGAGCCATGTTTGACAATTGTAAGACCCCAACTTTTTATGAATAAAGATTTAATTTTCTCTAAATATTATTTTGAATAATAAGGTGTTGATTTGATATAATATTATAGTTGTGGATGATATGTGCAAATTTTGCAAAGTAAACAAGTTGTCATAAAATATTCATTTTGTTGGGGAATATTCGTTTTGTCGAGGAATATTCATATGACAGCACAATCATTGATGGACCACATAACGGAATAACTGTCGGATATAGAAAGCGACAGAAATAACCTTTTTATAAAAAATAACAGCAAAACTTTTATCGTTAAACTGTTGAAATACCCGGTGAGAAAAGTACATTAATACGCGTGGTTGAACAGTAGCACGCGGTATTGCACAGTATCTCTGATTATTGATTCTTATATAAGAAGTCACTTAATAATTGATACAGTAAAAATTGCAGTCTTTCATATTTTTGATGCAATAATTGCTACAGTGATAATTGTATAGTATTTTACATTATTGATTCAATAATTGTCACGGCACAATAACTCATATTATTGAAATGATATTATTAGATAACATTATTGATAATGTCAAAAAATACTGTCGAGGAAAAGGGTTAGGTTATATAATTGCGCGCTAGTAAGGAGAAATCCTTATCGGAAAGCCCCTACTTTCCTAGGAACGATCCGGTTGCCAGTATTGTGAATCTATAATATTAATTAGAAATAATTATTGAAGAATTGTAAATAATTGATGAATATGGTAAGTAAATATTTCTTTAATTTTGATATAAATGGAGAAATTTTAGAATGAGACATTTGTCGAAAGTTTGTTATATTTTTCTATGAAACCATAATTATCTTCTCCGATAATATATTTATATATTATTATAATATTACATTATAATAGTATAATGTGATAATATAATAGTATAATTTTTATAATTTAAATGGCAATATTATTATAATAAATTTATCGTATAAGAATAAAATGAGGTGGAAGAGAGCGAATTGAATTTGGATTTTTTTTTAATAATTGTTAAATCTTTTAAAACAAGTGAAATAAAGTGGGAGTTCTCATTTTGGTTTGGAACTCTTTGTTTTCAAAAGGTGTGTGCTGCAAAACAACTGTGTGTGTATGTTTTGTCAATCCTAGTGTGCTAGCATTTTCCTATAAATAGGTTGCTTAGTTAAACAATGAAACTCACACCAGAATTAGAAAATTCTTTCTCTATAATAATGAGCATATTTCTTGTGAGTATAAGGATATTGTGAGGTTGATAACAGTGCAAGATTTCATCAACATAATCTCCTTTATTCCAGTCAGAAATGCTTTCCTAATAAGGTAAAGGATATTATTTTTTTTTCTGTAAAGGATGTTATTTTCTTTCAATACTCGTAATGATATTATTTCCATCCATACTCGTAAGGGATATCATTTTCTTTCATACTCCATATTATGTAAGTGACATTATTTCATTTCACATTCCTAAATTTAAACTTACTATGGTAAGTATTGCTTCTATATTTCCTGAAATGATTAGAAATTCCTTAGGATTTGCGCTTCATCTAATATCATTTCATTGGAATATTGGTATGAACCTTCTTATTAAATTTTAATCTTTTTATGTTCGGATACTATTCATACGGTACTATTCATGAGTACTATTCACAACAGAATTGAATTTCCTTTTCTTTGTCCAAGTTATCTTTTTATGAATCTTATTCTTGAAATTGAATCCATGTTATAATCTTCATGTTGAAAATTTGGACATTTTTAAACTCTAGATAAATTGAATTATAAATGTCTAATATTTATCTTTGATCTCACTTGATTCATTCTTTATGTCATTGTCATAATTCTCAGACTTAAATTATGTTGAAAGTTATCTTTGGCCCATAGTGCAAAGATGAACTGTTGATTGATGAATATCTTTAGCCCGTAGTACAAAGATGAACTATTGATTGATATATTTGGCTCGTAGTACAAAGATGGACAGGTGTTTGGCATGATCATGACCACTGGTGATACAAACGATTATCTTAGGCCCGTAGTGCATAGATAATTCGTTGATTGGAAATAATTATTGATTGGTGTTACAGGGATAAAATATTGATGATGGACTTTTAAATCATAGATGATAGTAGACATTATACTCTACTTGACTCTTCTAATGGATTATTATTTTCGCTGCAGTTGTTGATCTAAAATTTGTTGTCTATTGTATTCTATCAGATTTTTTTTCCCTGTTGAGAACTAAGGATAATTTGTTCTACATTATCTTATTCATAATATTCTTTACTGGGCTAGTTAAGCTCACCCTTTTCCTTTTGGTTCCATTGTTCTTCTCAGGTGGCGAGAATATAATTGGGACTAGTCGGGGAGTGGAGTAATGGTTCAAGATGGTTACTATAACAGTCCTCACTATTTTGTAAAATAATGTAACAATAATTGTAATGAGGACTTTATTTGAGTTTGGATATTGTCTACAAGATAATATTTATATTAAAACTTACAACTTATGTTTTGTCGTATTTTACACGACAATTAATAGTTGTATAAATGAAGTTGTATTTTATTTCTGTACCACGTATTTGGCGACTCAGAATGGGTTGTGTGGACCTATTTTGGGGGCTTCATAGTTGGTATCAAAGCTTAGGGATATGATCTCTGGTGGAGATCTGGGATTAGAACTAGGAGGGGAGAGACAAGTAAATCCTTCGCTAGTGTGTCTTACCTAAGCTTATTTGTTATTTAATTGGTCGGTCAAAATTTAGGGATAATATGTGGCATGTCAATTTCTTTAATTAACCCTTTTTTTGTGGCAGTATTTGAGAATGACATCTGAAAATGTTGAGATAAGCAATGGAGCATATGCGACCATTGAGTCACTGACAATCAACAACCAGGATAATGCGCATCAGGATGGCCATAATCCTCATGTAAACAACAACACCGACTAAATGATGAACGATGAGTTGTTTAGGAGCTTTCTACAATTCATGCAACACCAAACGAGAGAGACTCCTGTTCAAAATGCAGGTGGAAGCAATGGCAACTCACGGCTAGTCACTACTAAGCAATTCAAGGAGTTGGGACCGCCGGAGTTTTTGGGAAAGCCAGAGCCACTTAAGGCAGAAGCATGAATTAAGCAGATTACCAAGATATTTGATGTATTAGGATGCATAAAGGAGCAAAAGGTTCCCTTTACCACCTTTATGTTGCGTGGAGAGGCAGATTATTGGTGGAAATCTGTAAAGCATACTCATCCTTCCGCACTTAAGATGTCTGGGGAGAAGTTCCAGGAATTGTTCAACGAAAAGTATTTTCCAGAAAGTATTCATCACATGAAGGAGGTGGAATTTATCAAACTAGAACAGAACAACATGACTGTATTGTAATACGAGGCAAAGTTTGCGGAGTTATCTCGATTTGCATCCCATTTGGTGGATGAGAAGGAGCAAATGACACGAATGTTTCTGCAAGGTTTGAAGCCTAAAATTCGTTAATACCTCATTTCTTACAAAATTTATTTGTATTCAGATGTTGTGAATAGGGCTCAGTTATTGGAGCATGATTATGAGTCAGCTCAACTAAAAGATAACAATCGGCAGAACCATAATAGTCATACCAGTGGCAACAGTCATTGAAGCAGTGATAACAAACGTGGAGGAAATTATCATGCCAAAAATGGTAACCATTTCGGTGGTAATCCTGGCCAAGATAATAGAAGAAATGAGTCAAATGAAAATTTCAAAAAGAAAAGATTTAACAATGACGGAAAGACATCGGCACCAGTGTGACGCCCCCAAAATAGGTATACATCACCCATCTTGGGTCTCCAGATACACATGGTACAAAATTCAAATACAACTTAATTATACAACTATCGTGTAAAAATACGACAAAATATTGCAGAGAATTTAAACAAGAATATTGCTTTCTATTCAATATCCACTCTCAATGGAGTCCTCATTACATTTATTATCACACTATTTCACAGAATAGTGAGGACTACTAAAACAACCATCTGGACCGTCAATCCGTTCCCCGACCAGTCCCAGCTATACTCTCATTTCCTGAAGAGAACAGTGAAGAAAAGGGTGAGCTCAACTAGCCTAGTAAGAAGTATTATGACTAAGATAATGCAGAATAAATTATCCTTAGCCTTCAATAGTGTTAATGTGACGCCCCCAAAATAGGTATACATCACCTATTCTGAGTCGCCAAATACATGGTACAGAATACAAATACAATCTTTAATATACAACAAGAGAGCTGTGAGTTTTAATACAAATATTGTCTTCTAGGCAATATCCACTCTCAGAATAAGTCCTCATTACATTTATGGTCACACTATTTAACAGAATACTGAGGACTACTAATACTATCATCTGGACCGTCACTCCGTTCCCCGACTAGTCCCGGCTACGTTCTCATTTCCTGAAGAGAACAATGTAAGAAAGGGTGAGCTCAACTAGCCCAATAAGAAATATTATGACGAAGATAATGAAGAATAAATTATCATTAGTCTTCAACAATGTTAAATTGATAAAATACAATAGACATCAAGTTTAACTGCAGCGGAACATGCAATCCATTAAAAGAGTCAAGTAGAGAATAAAATCTACTATCTTTTATGATTTAAAAGGGTTTTCATCACTTTTATCGCTGGGACTCAGCTTAATAAATAATCCACATTATCCCTACACTACGGCCGAGGATATTCATTAGTATCACAACCACAAATTATTCATGCACTACGGGCCAATGATATTCGTGTATTCATCAATGGTCATGATCATGCCAACAACTGTCCATCATAGCACTATGGGCCAATGAGGACTTTTACCACATCATTTGTAACATTACTACCATGATTACAACAGAATAATCACCTGGTCATAATCATACCAAGTCCATCTATGCACTATAGGACACAGATGACTTAAAAAAAAATATAAACATGAGGATGATGACAATGATATAAGAATTCAATAAAACAAGTTCAAGAATTAATTTATTCAGGAACTAATAACATCCAAATTGTCAACATGATACTTCTTTGTAGAGAAAAATTCAAGAATGCTCAGAAGAATATTTCCATGAAAAGATACTGGATGAAGTGCAAATATCAAGAATATTCCACTAATTTCATGGAGTATAGAAGTCAAAACTTTAACCAACTGAGTATAATAAAGAATGGAATAACAAAAGAAATCACCATGCAACCCTTCGCATAGACAGGTTATTCCAACAGAATAATAAATAACGGAACCAGGTCAGGCGTAATATGCACCGACAGGATATTCTAACAAAATAATAAAGAATGGAATAACAACAGAAATCACCATGTATGCGGTATTTCACATAGATAGGTTATTCCAATATAATGATAAAGAATGGAATAACAGAAGAATTTCACCAAGTATAGAGTAGACCGCGTATACAGGTTATTCCAACAGAATAATAAAGAATGGAATAATAGAAGTTCTCTTCATGAATACGAAAGAAATAATACCCCTTACCTTATAAAGAAGAGTACTCCGATGGTAGGGCGGGGATATACTTGAAGAAACTTGCACTACGCTCAAAGCTTTCTTAAACGCTAAAGAAATACACTCAAGATTATAGAAGAAGAATTCTCTGTACATTTTCAGTGAATTCGTAAGAAATAATGAAGGAATGAGCTTCTATTTATAGAAGAATGGACTGAGTAGTAACCAATCCATGAACGGTCTAGATTGATTTACTTTTAAACGGACGGTCCAGATTGGTTTATAATAAAATATAATATATTCTATTTATAATCTAATAAAACGAATAACTTTATAAAAGTATTCTGTTTTATATAAAAAGATTTTAGTATGCAAAATACTATGCTTAATAGAATATAATATATTCTACTTATAGAATATCTTTATAAAAGTATTCTGTTTTATATAAAAAGCTTTTCTAGTTTATTACATTAATAATATCAATAAAACAAAACTGAGTGACTTATCACGTAAGCATCAATAATCAATACCGTGTGCAACTATGCAACCATGCGTATTACTGTATTTTTACTACTGAGTAGTTCAATAGTATTAACGGTAAAACTTCCGCCGTTATTTTCATAAAAATATTTTTGTCGTTTTCTCAATCCAACAATAATTCCGTTGTGGGGTCCACCAATGATTGTGCCGTCGTACGAATATTTCCCGACACAAAGAATATTCCCCGACCAATCGAATATAATATAACAACTTGCATATTTTGCAAAATTTATAAATATTACCCACAACTATAACATTATATTAAATCCACACCATAATATTAAAAAAATATTTCGAGAAATTTAAATCTTTATTCATAAAATTTGGGATTTTACAATCTCCCCTCCTTATGAAATTTTGCCCTCGAAAATTAACTCTTGAGGTATAACCTTTAAGTGTTGCATACATTCCAGGATTTTAACAGGTACATCTTCATACGTTAAATTGTCCGCTATCTCGTCCGGTTCTAAATCAATAATGTTGTTCGGGTCGTCCACATATTTACGTAACATCGATACGTGAAAAATGTTATGAACACGCGACATACTTGGCGGTAAAACGAGTCTATAGGCCACAGTTCCTACTCGATCAAGGATTTCAAATGAGTCAATAAAATCGAGGGTTGAGATTTCCTCTCTTCATCGATTCTCGCTTCTAGAATAACGCCCTTTTGAACCTTCTTTTTCACATTCATCAGCTCTGAGTATTTAGCTTGAGCGGATTTAACTATATCGATTAAAGTCGATTCTACTCGTATATTCGTTATCTTCACGTGGGTTCGTATATTCGCACTCGTAAATGCATACGATCTTCTACTCAACGCGTCAGCTACCACGTTCGTTTTTCCACGATGGTATTGAATGGTACGATCGTAATCTTCAACAGCTCGAGCCAACGTCTTTGGCGTATATTGCGTTCATTTTAGTTGAAGAAATATTTGAGGGTTTAAGAAATTGGTTTTGTACTGGGGTCAATACAAAATTCGATTTCACGCTCTAGGGGTAGGCTAAGAAGTCTTCAAGAATACGTCAGGAAATTTATTAACAATAGAAATATCATTCACAACTATGACTCTCATCCAAGACTTGGATAACACGTCACATTGATACCTATCAACTTGCCATCATTATTCACAACATCCCCAACGAAAAGTCTTGCTTCGGTGCATTCCACACAAGGAAGTCAACAACGAAAGGACCGGGGCTCTTTACTTCCGACTTGATATGACAATGATTGACTTTAGTGGTTTGGTTACTTGAATTTGCATAACAGGTTGGTTACGAATATGAAAGCTAACAACCTTACTAAAAGCATGATGAGTAGTTAACCAATCGATTCCTAAAATCACATCAAAGGCAAGTATTTTCAAAGAGATAAGATCGACAGGTAACGTGAAAGTGTTGATTTGAATCAAACAAGATTTATAAATAGTGGAGGTAACGAAGGTTTCTCCCAAGTGAGTTTCAACAGATAAATCAAAGTCTAACTTCTCTGGAGTTAAATTCAAATATTGAATATAACTAGATGAAATGAAAGAGTAAGTAGAACCGGTATCTAACATGGTATAGACTTCGCAAGAGTTTATGATTAACTTACCCGTGATAATTTTATTCAGGTTCCTCGTCACGAAAAAAAAATGCTCTCTCTTAAACTACCGGCTTTGGCTTGTCAGGGACATCCTTTGGCATCACCATCCCAGCTGGACTAGCCTTCACCATATGACAAAATTGAGCTAGGTGGCCTTCTCTTCCGCAATTAAAACACGCTTTGGATTGCTGCGTACAGTTTGGACTGATGTGTCCCTCCTGTCCGAATTTGAAACATACGACCGGTGGTCGTTCTTCTTCCTTTGAAACGGGTGTTGGTGCTTCTATCTTTCCATCATTATTGAACCTTCTCTTCTTGAAATTTCCACTTCTATTATCTTGGCCATGATTACCACCGAAGTGGTTACCATTCATGGTATAATAATTTCCCCCACGATGGTTATCATTGTTAGATGACCGTTGTTGCCACTAGAATGACGATTATTATCGTGTTGTTGGTCGTTGCCTTTTGGTTGTGTTGACTCATTATCGTGCTCTAATAACTGAGCCCTATTCACAACATCTGAATATAAACAATGTTTGTGAGAAATGAGGTATTGACGTATATTGGGTTTCAAACCCCTTAGAAACATTCGCGTCATTCGCTCCTCATTATCGACCAAATGGGATGCAAACCGGGATAATTCTGCAAACTTAGTCTCGTACTGCGACACGGTCATATTGTTTTGCTCCAGCTTGAAAAATTCCACCTCCTTCATGTGACAAATACTTTCAGGAAAGTACTTGTCGTTGAACAATTCTTGAAATTTCTCCCAAGACATCTTGAGTGCGTCAGGCTGGGTACATTTTACAGATTCCCACCAATGATCTGCTTCTTCACACAACATAAAAGTGGCAAATGGAACTTTTTGCTCCTCTGAGCATTCCAAGACATCAAATATCTTGGTGATCTGCTTAATCCACGTCTCTGCCTTAAGTGGGTCTGGCTTTCCCAAAAACTCCGGTGGTCCCAGCTCCTTGAACTGCTTAGCGATGACCGACCGTGGGTTGCCATTATTTCCACCTATATTTTGAACATGAGTCTCTCTTACTTGTTGTTGCATGAAGTGCATAAAGCCTCTGAACATTCCATCATTCATCATTTGGTCAGTGTTGTTGTTTGCATGAGGATTGTCGCCTTCCTGATGCACATTGTCCTGATTATTGATCTATGGAGACTCAACGGTCTCCTGTGCTCCATTGATGTTCTCAACATTCTCGGATGCCATTTTTAAAAACTGCCACAAAACAAGGGTTAATTAATATATCACATATTATCCCTATACTATGACCGACCAATTAAATACCAAATAAACTTAAGTAGGTCATACTAGCGAAGGAATTCCCCGTCTCTCCCCTCCTAGTTATTGTCTCACATCTCAGCCAGGGATCATATCCCTAAGCTTTGATACCAACTGTGATTCCCCCAAAATAGGTATACATCACCTATTTTGAGTCGCCAAATACATGGTACAGAATACAAATACAATCCTTAATATACAATAAGAGAGCTGTGAGTTTTAATACAAATATTGTCTTCTAGACAATATCCACTCTCAGAATAAGTCCTCATTGCATTTATTGTCACACTATTTAACAAAATAGTGAGGACTACTAATACTATCATCTCGGGTAATCACTCCGCTCCCGACTAGTCCCGCTTAGGTTCTCACTTCAAGAGAAACGGTGAAAGAAAAAGGGTGAGCTCAACTAGCCCAATAAAAATATTATGACTAAGATAATGCGAATAAATTATCATTAGTCTTTAACAAATGTTAAACCGATAAAATACAATAGACATCAAGTTTAAGCTGCCGGAACATGCAATCCATTAAAAAGTCAAGTAGAGAATAAAATCTACTATCTTTTATGATTTAAAAGGTTTTTCATCACTTTTATCATTTGGGACTCAACTAAATAAATAATCCACATCATCCTCATGACTACGACCAAGGATATTCATTAGTATCACAACCACAAATTATCCATGCACTCACGAGCCAAAGATATTCGTGTATTCATCGATGGTCATGATCATGCCAACAAGCGTCCATCAATGCTCACGGGCCAATGAGGACTTTTACCACATCATTTGTAACATTACGGTCATGATTACACCGAATAATCCTTGGTCATAATTATACCAAGTCCATCTATGCACCACAGGCCACAGATGACTTTAAAAAAAATATAAACATGAGGATGATGACAATGATATAAGAATTCAATAAAACAAGTTCAAGAATTAATTTATTCAGGAACTAATAACGTCCAAATTGCCAACATGATACTTCTTTGTAGAGAAAAATTCAAGAATGCTCAGAAGAATATTTCCATGAAAAGATACTGGATGAAGTGCAATATCAAGAATATTCCACTAATTTCATGGAGTATAGAAGTCAAAACTTTAACCAACTGAGTATAATAAAGAATGGAATAACAAAAGAAATCACCATGCATGCGGTACTTCACATAGACAGGTTATTCCAACAGAATAATAAATAACGGAACCAGTCAAAGCGTAATACCTTGCCAAGCGTGATATTCCAACAGAATAATAAAGAATGGAATAACAACAGAAATCACCATGTATGCGGTATTTCGCATAGACATGTTATTCCAATATAATGATAAAGAATGGAATAACAGAAGAATTTCACCAAGTATAGGGTTGACCGCGTATACATGTTATTCCAATAGAATAATAAATAATGGAATAACAGAAGTTCCCTTCATGAATACGAAAGAAATAATACCCCTTACCTTACAAAGAAGAGTACTCCGACGGTTGGGCAGGGATATACTTGAAGAAACTTGTGCACTACGCTCAAAGCTTTCTTAAACGCTAAAGAAATACGCTTAAGATTATAGAAGAAGAATTCTCTCAATAGTTTCAATGAATTCGTAAGAAATAATGAAGGAATGAGCTTCTATTTATAGAAGAATGGACTGAATATTAACCAATCCATGAACGATCCAGATTGGTTTATAATAAAATATAATATATTCTATTTATAATCTAATAAAACGAATAACTTAATAAAAGTATTCTGTTTATATAAAAAGATTTTACTATACAAAATACTATGCAGGCACTATGCAACACTATGCATAATAAAATATAATATATTCTATTTATAGAATAACTTTATAAAAGTATTCTGCTTTTATATAAAAAGATTTTACTTTGCAAAATACTATGCATAATAGAATATAATATATTCTACTTATAGAATAACTTTATAAAATTATTACATTTTATATAAAAGCTTTTACATTTTATTACATTAATAATATCAATAAAACAAAACCGAAAGTGACTTATCACGTAAGCATCAATAATCAATACTGCAGTGCTACTATGCAACCACACGTGACATCGTATTTTTACTAGAAAGTAGTTCAACAAAGTATTAACAGTAAAACTTCCACCGTTATTTTCATAAAAAATATTTTTGTCGTTTTCTCAATCCAACAATAATTACATTTGTGGGTTCCAATTAATGATTGTCTTGTCAAATCGAATATTTCCGACCACAAAGAATATTCCCCAAACTAATCGAATATAATATATCAACTTGCATACTTTGCAAAATTTATTAATATTACCCACAACTATAACATTATATTAAATTCACACCATAATATTAAAAAAAAAAATTCGAGAAATTTAAATCTTTATTCATAAAATTTGGGATTTTACAGTTAAACTGATAAAATACAATTAACATCAAGTTTAACTGCAGCGGAATAAGCAATCCATTAGAAGAGTCAAGTAGAACATAATGTCTACTATCTCTTCTAGATTAAAAGTCAATCGTTAAATATTTCATTCATGTAATACTCAACATCAGTTATTTGCTATACCCAAGACAAAAAGAACTATCATCACCTATCTTCACCTAAACCACCAAAGATTATAGTTAAATCCACAATTCATATTTATAATCATGTAAATCAACAGTTTCCCCTTGCTACAAAGGCTTAATAGAACGTTTACTCAATATCCTTACCCCAAAGGCTAAAGACATTCAAATGTAATAACAATGATCATACCAATCAGTTATCTACCTTTGCACTACGGGTCAAAGATATTCAACTATAAAATCAATGGTCATGATCATACCAATTAATTGTTTGTCAGTGTACTACGACCAAAGACATTCAACTGTTAACTAATGGTCATGATCCTGCCAATAACATCATCAAATTATCCATGCACTAAGGGCCAAGGATATTCGTTATTATCACCAATGGTTATGATCATGTCATACACCTGTCCATCTTTGCACGTAAGCCAAAGATATACAACTATAAAACCAATAATCAACAGTCCATCTTTGCACGTAAGCCAAAAATATACAACTGTAAAACCAATAATCAACAGTCCATCTATGCACGTAAGCCAAAGATATACTGCTATAAAACCAATAATCAATAGTCCATCTATGCACGTAAGCCAAAGATGACTTTCATCAAAATATAAGCATGAGGATGATGACAATGATATAAGCATTAATCAAACGAAATCAAGGATAAATATTAAAGACTTTAAATTTATCCAGAGTTTAAAAATATCCAGATTGTCAACATGATACTACTTTGTGGAGTAAAATTTAAGAATAATATTGTATCAACAATGATTTGAACAGAAAATAATATTACAACGAATATTTAACGAAGATAATAACATTATTCATTATATTATAAACTCCATTTAATATTATTCATTATATAATAACATTAAATTCATTTACTAATATTATTACCATTAAATAATATTTTAAATTAATAATTTCATAACACCTTAATCCAAATGTTATCAATCACTTAATAAACTCATAATCTAATATTATTAATATTATAACAATATTTTAATCACTTCTTAAACTTATAAACAATTTATTTTAATTGTTTACACTTTACCAAATAATGCATTTAATCACTCAAAAATGCCATACTCATAAGATTTCATCACCAATGATCAAATCCATCATCAAAAGTCTGCATATACCTTATATAGGATTTCCAAGCCATAAAATCCTATTTACCAATTTTTTAACTTCACATAACATATTTACTTCCTATGTTCGTAACTAAACTATTTTCATGATAAATGCCAAATCAGTCCCAAACAATTTTCTTTTCTAGGATTTAGCAGAATATAGTCTCATATTGAACATAAATTTTTCTCGAAATTTTTAAAATTCATTTACTATTTTTCATATGGTTAAAGCTAGAATATTTAGACATTTATCATAAAGCTGTACTTTTGTCTAAAAATTTGAAATTTACTGAGGTATACTCTGTTATATACATGTACTCCCAATAAAATTTTACCAATTTTGGAGTTAACCACAAGGAGTTATAAGGGTTTACTTTTAAAATAGTCTTTTCCCATAAAATTCATAACTCCTAATCTATACATCCAAAAATCGCCATTTTTGGACACAATCTAGAAAACTCAACAACTTATCATTTCCAATTTTCCAGAATTTTTGAGGGTCAGAAAATTTACGAAACTGCAAATGGATTTTCACTCAACATGCGGTAATCCATGTAGACAGATCATTTCCACAATTTAATAAAGAATGAATACGAATGGTCATTCACCATGCATGCGGTAGTCCATGTAGACAGGTTATTCCAACAGAATAATAAAGAATGGAATAATAGAAGAATACACCATGCATGCGGTAGTCCGCGTAGACAGGTTATTTCAACAGAATAATAAAGAATGGAATAACAGAAGAATTCACCATGCATGCGGTAATCCGCGTAGACAGGTTATTCCAACAGAATAATAAAGAATGGAATAACAACCCTTACGAGTATTGAAAGAAAATAACTCTCTTCATGAATACGAAAGAAATAATACCCCTTACCACAATAATGATATCCCTTACCTTAAAAGAAAACTGGATGCTGGAATAGTGAGGTAGCAGACTTCTCTTCTTCTTTCTCTCCATAATTTCTCTCTATAATAATTGCTCTTGTGAGACTTAGTGAATTGGTGAGAAATGAAGGAAGAATGAGCTTCTATTTATAGGAAAATATAGTTTCAATAATTGCACATTTTGGGGCTCGAAATATTACAGTATAATACCTTCATCTTTTCCTTCATTTTTAATTTAGTCCTGCAAGTATTATCAAACTTGCACCACATCCCCTAATAGTAAATCATGTGAATTAATAGTTCATTCATGTGACTCAATAGTATAATCATGTGAAAAAACTAATTATAGTATAGTACCTTCATCTATCCCTTCATTTTTAATTTAGTCATGCAATTATTATCAATCTTGCACCAACTCCCCTAATAGTAAATCATGTGAATCAATAGTACACACATGTGAACACATAGTTATAAGCATGTGAATTAATAACATTTAATTGCTCATTTATCCGGTGAATTACCCGATTGATCAATATAACTTCCAGACATCAATTATTATCGAAATAAATGTCAATTTCCACTAGCACTAATAATTTTCACACAATGGAACTATCAATTTAATCCTTAATCAACACAAACTTATTCATCATTAATATTATAACTCACAATATTTAACAACCAGGTCGTTCCCAGAAAAGAGGGGGCTTTCCGATAAGGATTTTTCCCTATTGGCGCGCATTTAGATTATCTAACCTCTCATTGACAGAACTTCTAAACATTGTCAATATTGCAAATAATAATATAAAAAACTTTGTTGTCTAAATTATTGATTTAATAATATTACATATTATACAGATGATACTGTGACAATAATTGAATCAATAATATGAGAGATATGATGCAAAGGCAATTATCGTAGCAATAATTGAGTATAACTCGAAAGTGACTTCTCACGTAAGCATCAATAATCAATACTTGAGTGTGCTACTATGCAAACCACGCCGTATTACTATACTTTTATCACCGATTATTTTATGACAACTTGTTTACTTTGAAAATTTTTTACATATCACCCTTAACTTTAACCTTTTATCAATTTAACCATTTACTAAATAGAATAATTATAAGAAAATTGAATACTTTCATTTCATAAAATTCAGGGTCTCACAACCAACACCAGCACCAACAACCGTTTCTAGGGGAGGAGAACGACCACCGGTTAGATGCTACAAATGCGGAGAGGAGGGACACATCAGTCCAAACTGTACACAGCCTTCCAAGGTGTGTTTCAGTTATGGAAAGGACGGCCACATAGCCCGATTTTGTCTTGTAGAAAAGTCAAGTCTAGCTGGGATGGTGGCACCAAAAGAGGCTATGGACAAGACAAAGTCATTGGTTCAGGGGAGAGCTTTTGTCATGACTTCCCAAAAAGCAAGGAACCCGAACAAAATTACCACGGGTAAGCTAATCATAAACTCTTGTGAAGTTTATACCTTATTAGATACCGGTTCTACCCATTCTTTTATTTCACTTGCTTGTGCTCAATGTTTGAACTTGACCCCTGAGAAATTAGACTTTAACTTATCTGTTCAAACTCCGTTAGGAGAAACCTTCGTTACATCCACTATTTATAAATCTTATTTGATTCAAATCGGCACCCCCACATTACCTGTTGATCTCATTTCTTTGAAAATACTTGCATTTGATGTGAATTTAGCGATTGATTGGATAACTACTCATCATACTAAAATTGATTATTTTCGTAAGGTCGTTAGTTTTCATATTCCTAACCAACCTGTTATGCGAATTCAAGCAACCAAACCACTAAAGCTAATATATCAAGCCATAAAGTCATTCATTTATTGAAAAACGGATGTCAAGCTTTCTTAGCCCATGTCATGAATTTAAAAAAAATACGTCAAATTTGAATGATATTTCTATTATTAATGAATTTCCTGACGTATTTCCCGAAGAACTTCCCGGGCTACCCCCAGAGCGTGAAATCGAATTTTGTATTGACCTTGAACCCGGTACAAAACCCATTTCTAAAATCACATATCGAATGGATGCTATTGAACTTCAGGAATTAAAAATCCAACTGTAGGAACTGTTAAACATTGGTTTCATTTGTCCTAGTACATCTTGTAAGACCCCAACTTTTATGAATAAAGAATAATTTTCTCGAAATATATTTTTGAATATTATGGTGTGGATTTGATATAATGTTATAGTTGTGAGTAATATTTACAAATTTTGCAAAGTAAGCAAGTGGTTATATAATATTCAATTGGTCGGGGAATATTTGTTTTAATAGGGAATATTTGTACGATGGCACAATCATTGGTGGACCCCACAACGAAAGTATTGTCTTAGTTAGAAAATGACAGAATTATCTTTTTATAAAAATAACGGCGGAAGTTTTACCGTTAAACTATTGAAATACCCGGTAGTAAAAGTACAGTAATACATGTGGTTGCATAGTAGCACACAGTATTGATTATTGATGCTTACGTGAGAAGTCACCCAGTTATACTCAATTATTGCAACAGTAATTACTGCATCATATCTCTCATATTATTGATTCGATTATTATCACAATATCATCTGCATAATATGTTATATTATTAAATCAATAATTGAGACGACAAAGTTATTCATATTAGTAAATTGCAATATTTACAATGTATAGAAGTTCTGTCAAGGAGAGGTTTGGTCATCTAATTGCGCGCCAATAAGGAGAAATCCTTATCGAAAAGCCTGCTCTTTCCTGGGAACGACCTGGTTGTTAAATATTGTGAGTTATAATATTAATGATGAATAAGTTCGCGTTGATTAAAGATAAAATTGATAGTTCCATTGTGTTGGAATTATTAGTGTTAGTGGAAATTGACATTTTTTTTATATTAATTGATGTCTGGAAGTTATACTGACTAGTCGGGTAATTAACCGGATAAATGAGCAATTAATTGCTATTAATTCACATGATTATAACTATTTGTTCACATGTGTGTACTATTGATTCACATTCTTGTACTATTAGGGGAGTTGGTGCAAGATTGATAATACTTGCATGACTAAGTTAAAAATGGTGGTATAGATGGAGGTACTATACTATAATCCGTATTTTCATATGATTATAACTATTGATTCACATGATTGAATTATTGATTCACATTATTTACTATTAGGGGAGGTGGTGCAAGTTTGATAATACTTGCAGGACTAAATTAAAAATGAAAGAAAAGTTGAAGGTATTGTACTTTAATATTTTCGAGCCCCAAAACGTGCAATTATCGAAACTATATTTTTCTATAAATAGAAGCTCATCCTTCCTTCATTTCTCACCAATTCACTAAAGCTATAGAGCAATTATTATAGAGAGAAATATGAAGAGAAGTCTGCTACCTCTCTACTCCAGTATCCAGTTTCTTTCTAAGGTAAGGGGTATTATTTCTTTCATATTCATGAAGAGAGCTTTTGTTATTCCATTCTTTATTATTATGTTGGAATAATATGTCTATGCGAAGTACCGCATACATTGTGACGCCCCCAAAATAGGTCCACACGACCCATTCTGAGTCGCCAGATATCACTCTTTAAAAATAAAATACAAACTTCATTTATACAACTGTTGAACTGTCGTGCAGAGTACGACAACAAATAAGCTCTAAGTTTTAATACAAAATCTATGTAACTCTCATGGTGCCTCGACCAAAACACCTTACAAAGGTGCTTTACATAAAAGTACAGTCAATAACTATTTTAGAAATTAAAATCTTTGGGAAGTGCTCAAGGAAACCTTCGTACATGGGAGGCCATGCGTCTAGGTTATGATAGATATCATATGTCTACAGAATTATCCTTGGTTGACCCAATAGACCCCAAAGAAAAACAAGAAGATTGCTATCATCTTTTTTCCAATGGTGAGTCTTCTCTTGACATATAATTATTTCCGTTGTCTCCAAGTGAGAATTATATTTCAAATATACTCCAAGATCATATAGGTAGTGCTCGTAGATATACTCAGCAAGTGGATGTGCACAACCCTATCTTATGATAACATGAGGTTGTATGTCATTAGACATCTTGTATGATAGTGGCAAAACACCCTTCCAAAGTTGGGTTCACCTCACCCTATTCGGTTCACCAAAATTAAATATCAAATGACGTATATAATACGACACACTTATCTAAAATTCTCAATAAAATTATTTCCATACTATTTAGGGAGAACCTCAATAGCTATAGATCACCGTTCTATTCTCCTGTTACCCCACTTCACCCAATTTACACTCTTATTATTACGAAAGGAATTGTGAAGCAAAAAGGGTGAGCACAACAAGTCCAGTAAAGAATATCATGACTAAAGATAATTAAATTATCAATAGCCTTCATCAGTAATAAATTAGAGATTTAGAACATATGGTAGATGATAAAACTTTTCAACCATAGTTGCAGCGGAACGAGCAATCCATTAGAAGAGTCAAATAGACCATCAGATCTATTATCTTCTCCACATTAAAAGTTCACCAATAATGTTTTATCCCTGTAACATCAATCAACAATTCCTGTCCACAATCATATGAATAACTCATAATCATAATTGTGATTCTAAATTCCTCTTAGCACCCAGGATGAAAATAATTTTCATCACCTATCTTCACCTAACACATCAAAAATTATGGTTATACCAAATCACAATTCATGCTCATAATCATCCTAATAAATTCATCTTTGCACTACGACCAAAGATATTCATTAACAATTCATCTTTGCACTATAGGCCAAAGACATACAACTGTGTAACCAATAACCAAAAATTCATCTTTGCACTACAGGCCAAAGATATATAACTGTAAAACCAATAATGCTGAGACTCAACTTAATAGTATCACGACCACGAATTATCCATGCACTACAGGCCAATGATATTCGTGTTTTTAATTACGGTCATGATTATACCGAATAATCCCTGGTCATAATCATACCAAGTCCATCTATGCACTACGGGCCAAAGATGACTTTTACCACATTACGATCATGATTATACCGAATAATCCCTGGTCATAAGCATACCAAGTCCATCTATGCACGTAAGTCACAGATGACTTTCAACACAATATAAGTATGGGGATCATGACAATGATATAAAGAATCAATCAAATGAGATAAAGGATAAATATTAAACATTTATAATATAATTTATCCAGGGTTCAAGAATATCCCAATGTTATCAATCACTTACTAATCTCATAATCTAATATCATTAATATTATAACAATATTTTAATTTTTTTCTTAAACTTATAAATAATTTATTTTAATTGTTTACGCTTTACCAAATAATGCATTTAATCATTCAAAAATGCCATACTCATAAGATATCATCACGAATGATCAAATCCCTCATCAAAAATCTGTATATATATCTTATATAGGATTTTCAAGCCATAAAATCATATTTACCAATTTTTCAACTTCACATAACATATTTAACTCATATGTTCGTAACTAAACTATTTTTATGAAAAATTACCAAATCAACTTATTATTTTTCTATTCTTTGTCCAAACATATATACATATATTTCATACACAAAAAGTATTTTTTTATAATTTTTCAACTCCCTTAAGTATTTTTCAAAAATTAATTTCTAATTAATTCCTTAAGAAACTAGCTACCTCAAGGTTAACTCCAGAAATTCCCAAATCTTGGCAGGATCTTACACATGTTAACGTGAGCTTCCAATTTAAATTTTATGGTTATCGGAGTTATAAAACTCCGGTTATAGCGTTTTTCGTCAAAAAAATCTAAATATTGAAATAGTCATAACTTGCTTATTTTAAGTTGGAATGAGCTCATTTTATACCATATATTTTCATGTCCCAAAAGGCCGGAATTTATTTTACAAACTAAGTGGCCGAAAATTCCCTTTTAAATTTCTTGGCAGTAGCTTTTTGGTACTTTGCAGTTTTTGACTCCTTTGTTAAAATCAGTCCACACAAACATCTACAACACCTTTTCCAGTTATTCCACTTGGATAAGTTAGAAAACTCATAGATCTAACTCTAGAACTTGACCACACTCAAAAATTCGAAATATAATAGGAGATATGGTCAATTGAATTTCATGTTTCATTTTCACCAAAATCTGATTTTCAACCCTTTGTGATTTCTAAGAAATTTTCATGTTTTCACATAATAACCAACATAACTCATCATAACACTTACTAATACTACATATACCCATGATTTTCATCAGTTCAATACTTTTATTATGACTTTCATCATAATCAACAGTCCAATGCTTATATTATGACTTCCCAGAATTTTTGAGGGTCAGAAAAATTACGAAACTACAAATGGATTTTCGTCCGCCATGCGGTAATCCACGTAGACAGATCATTTCTATAATTTAACAAGGAATGAATATAAAGGATCATTCACCATGCATGTGGTAATCCACATAGATAGGTTATTCTAACAGAATAATAAAGAATGTAATAACAGAAGGATTCACCATGCGTGCGATAATCGCATGACATGTTATTTCCAATGTAATAATAAAGAATGGAACGGTCATGCGAAGCGCATAGATAGGATATTAAACGTAATAATAAATAATGAAACCAGGTCATGCGTAAACGCACAGACAAGATATTTCGACAGAATAATAAAGAATTGAATAACAACAGAATTTCACCATGTATGCGGTACTTCGCATAGACAGGTTATTCCAGCAGAATAATAAAGAATGGAATAATAACATAATTTCACCATATATACGGTAGTCTGCGTATACAGATTATTCCAACAGAATAATAAGGAATGGAATAACAATAGCTCTCTTCATGAATACAAAAGAAATAATACCCCTTACCTTAGAAGAAACTGGATATTGAAAAAGTGAGGTAGCAGACTTCTCTTCTTCTTTCTCTCTATAATTTCTCTCTCTAGAGTTTTAATGAATTCGTTAGAAATAATGAAGGAATGAGCTTCTATTTATAGAAGAACTAAAAGTTGCTCTTGGTCTTAGCGAAGGGTCAAAATGACTCTTGGTAATATTGAAGAGACAACTACTATTTGCGAAGGGGCAATTAACTCTTGGAACACCGAAGAGACAAGTAACTCTTGGAAAACTGAAGGAACAAATAACTCTTGGAAAACTGAAGGAACAAATAACTCTTGGAAAACTGAAAGGACAAGTTACTATTAAAACTTTAAACCAACGATCCATATTGCTTTACTATTATAATTTCAACCAACGGTCTGAAAAATTAGCACATCTCCATATGGAATAATAATGTACCCAAAAATGATTTGGACCGAAAAGAAATATATTTTTTGGGTGAATAGTACCCCGTGAATAATACTTTGGGAATAGTAACCCTGTGAATAGTACCCCGACACGAAAAGTGTCCCAAATACCCGAGTGAATAATACTAGAGTGAATAGTAATCGGATGAATAGTAACACATGAATAGTAATTCGTGAATAGTATTCCGACACAAAAAGTTCCTCGAATACCCGATTGAACAATATAACCTCCAGACATCAATTATTATCGAAATAAATGTCGATTTCCACTAACACAAATAATTTCAACACAATGGAACTATCAAATTCTTCTATAATCAACACAAACTTATTCATCATTAATATTATAACTCATAATATTTAACAACCAGGTTGTTCCCAGGAAAGAGAGGGCTTTTCGATAAGGATTTCTCCTTATTGGCGCGCAATTAGGTGACCAAACCTCTCTTTGACAGAACTTCTAGACATTGTAAATATTGTAATTTAATAAAATGAATAACTTTGTCATCTCAATTATTGATTTAATAATATATCATATATTATGTAGATGATACTGTGACAATAATTGAATCAATAATATGAGAGATATGATGCAGCAATTATTATAGCAATAATTGAGTATAATTGAGTGACTTCTCACGTAAGCATCAATAATCAATACCGTGTGCTACTATGCAACCACGCGTATTTTACCACCAATTATTTTATAACAACTTGCTTACTTTGCAAAATTTTCAAATATCACCCTTAACTTTAACCTTTATCAATTTAACCATTTACTAAATAGAATAATTATAAGAAAATTGAATACTTTCATTTCATAAAATTTGGGGTCTCACATACATGGTGAAATTCTTCTATTATTCCATTCTTTATTATTCTGTTGGAATATCCTATCTGTGCAGATTACGTTAGACCTAGTTCCATTCTTTATTATTACATTGGAATAACTTCATGCATGCGGTCTACATCGCATGCATGGTGAATTCTTTGTTATTCCATTCTTTATTATTCTGTTGGAATATCCTGTTTGTGCGGAATACGCTAGACCTGGTTCCATTCTTTATTATTTTGTTGGAATAATAATGCATGCATGCGATCTACATCATGCATGGTGAATTCTTACTGTTATTCCATTCTTTATTATTCTCGTTGGAATATCACATGCATGCGGATTCATGACGACTGGTTCCATTCTTTATTATTCTCGTTGGAATAACTTGCCTACATGTGGATTATCACATGCATGGTGAATGATCCTTCGTATTCATTCCTTATTAAATTGTGTAAATGATTTGTCTACGTGGATTAGCGCATGGCGGGTGAAAATCCATTTGCAGTTTCATATATTCTATGATACTCATTTGGTTAAAGTTTTGGCTTCTATACTCCATGAAATTAATAGAATATCCTGGATATTTGCGCTTCATCCGGTATCTTTTCATAGAAATATTCTTCTGAGCATTCTTGAATTTTACTCCACAAAGCAGTATCATGTTGACAATTTAGACGTAATTGATTTCAAGATAAATTAACTTATAAATCTTTAAATTTATTCTTGAACTTGTTTTATTGAATTATTATGTCATTGTCATCATCCTCATGCTTATATTGTGATGAAAGTTATCTTTGGCTTACGTGCATAGATGGACTTGGTATGATTATGACCAGGGATTATTCGGTATAATCATGACCTATAATGTTATAAATGATGTGGTAAAAGTCCTCAGTAGCCTGTAGTGCATCGATGAACAGTTTTTGGTATGATTATGACCTGGGATTATTCGGTATAGTCATGACCATTGATGATTTAATGAATATCCTTGGCTTGTAGTACAAGTATGACTTGATGATGTGGTTTATTTATTAAGCTGAGTCTCAGCGATAAAAATTGATGAAAACATTTTAAATCATAGAAGATAGTAGATATCATGCTCTACTTTACTCTTCTAATGGATTGCTTATTCCGCTGCAGTTAAACTTGATGTCCATTATATTTTATCAGTTTAACATTGTTGAAGACTAATTATAATTTATTCTGCATTATCTTAGTCATATATTTCTTACTGGGCTTGTTGAGCTCACCCTTTCTTTCACTGTTCTCTTCAGGAAATGAGAACGTAGCTGGGACTAGTCGGGGAATGGAGTGACGGTCCAGATGATAGCATTAGTAGTCCTCACTATTCTGTTAAATAGTGTGACAATAAATGTAATGAGGACTCTATTAAGTGTGGATATTGTCTAGATGACAATATTCTTATTAAAACTCTTAGATTATATTTTGTCTTATTTTACATGACTGTTGTATAATTAAGTTGTATTTGAATTTTGTACCATGTATTTGGTGACTCAAGATGGGTGATGTATACCTATTTTGGGGGTCGGCACACATCTCCTTGGGGTGCTCCTGTTTTATTCGTAAAGAAGAAAGATGGGATTATACGACTATGCATTGACTATCGGGAGTTGAACCATGTTGCCATCAAGAATAGGTACCCGTTACCTCGCATTGATGACCTGTTTGACTAGTTACAAGGTGCTAAATTCTTCTCAAAGATTGATTATCATTCCGGATATCATCAGTTAAATATTAAAACTGATGACATTCCAAAGACTGCTTTTAGAACTCGGTACATGCATTTCAAATTCCTAGTCATGTCTTTTGGATTGACTAATGCTCCTGCTGCCTTCATGGATATGATGAACCGAGTATTCAAGGAATATTTAGATCATTTTGTGGTTGTCTTTATTGATGACATCCTCATCTATTCCAAAAGTCGTGAAGATCATGAGCAACACTTGAGGCTGATACTCCAAAAGCTTCATGAAAACAAGCTATATGCTAAGTTGAAGAAATGTGAGTTCTGGCTTGAGGAATTAGCATTCCTTGGGCACGTGATATCGAAACATAGAATATCAGTTGATCCAAAAAAAGATTGAAGCAATACAAAGTTGGGAGCAACCTAAGTTAGTAACCGAAGTACGTAGCTTTCTAGGCTTAACTGGTTATTATCGAAGATTCGTGGAAGGATTTTCTCGAATCGCTACTCCATTAACTCAGCTGACTCGAAAAGATACAAAATTCGGATGGAGTGAGGAATGTGAGAAAAGCTTCCAAGAATTCAAGAGGAGACTCATTTCAGCACCTGTTCTGACAATACCATCAGGTTCGGAGGGATTTGTCATCTACAGTGATACTTCAGGCAGAGGTTTAGGATATGTTCTGATACAACATGGGAAAGTCATAGCCTATGCCTCACAACAACTCAAAGAATATGAGAGGAATTATCCTACTCATGATTTAGAGTTCGCAGCAGTCATTTTTGCGCTAAAGATCTGGAGACACTACCTATATGAGGAGAAAATGGAGATCTATACAGATCATAAAAGCCTCAAATATTTCTTCACCCAAAAGGAACTCAACATGCGGCTACGACGTTGGCTTGAGCTGTTGAAAGATTACGACTATACCATTTAATACCATCCTGGAAAAGCAAACGTGGTAGTTGACGTGTTGAGTAGAAGATTATATGCGAGTACGAGTGCGATGTTGTTAAAACAAAAACCCCCCATTTTACATGACTTACAAAGGATGGAGATAGAGTTAAAAACTCCAGGGACCCACGTGAAGATGGCAAATATACGAGTAGAACCGACTTTAATCTAGAAAGTTAAAGTTGCTCAAGCTACAGACCCATAGCTGATAAGTATAAAGAAGAAAGTACAAGAAGGTGTTATTCCAAAAGCAAGAATCGATGAAAAAAGAACACTTCGAGTCAACTTCTGACTTTGTGTTCCTAACGACTCTGATTTGAAGTATAAAATCATGATGGAGGCACACAACACATCGTTTGCAATCCATCTTGGATGTACCAAAATGTATCATGATCTTCAACATACATTTTGGTGGATTAATATGAAGAGAGAAATCGCGGATTTTATCTCAAGGTGTTTAACTTGTCAACGTGTCAAGGCGGAGCATCAAGTACCAAAAGGTCCATTGCAACCACTTGAAATTCCAGAATAGAAGTAGGAGCACACCAACATGGATTTCTTTACTGGTCTTCCCAAGGTTTCTCAAGGCATAGATGCAATTTGGGTCATTGTCGATAGATTAAACAAGTCTGCTCATTTCTTACCTATACGAGAAACTTATTCACTTGAACATCTTGCTCATATGTACATAAATGAGATTGTGAGATTGCATGGTATACCAGTATCCATAATTTCTGATCGAGAACCAAGATTCACTTCACGATTTTGGGTCAGCTTGCAGAAAGCTATGAGCACTGATTTACGATTTAGTTCTGCATATCATCCCCAGACGGACGGATAATCAGAAAGGACTATTCAAACTCTTATAGATCTATTGAGACTCTACGTACTAGAATTCAAAGGAAGTTGAGACAAGTACTTGCCATTAGTGGAATTCTCCTACAACAACAGTTATCAAGCGAGTATAGGCATGGCTCCATTCGAGGCATTGTATAGACGAAAGTGTCGTTCTCCAGCATGTTGGACGAGGCGGGTGAAGCAACGTTGTTGGGACTAGAAATGGTACGCATGACTACAGAAAAGATTCAAATAATTCGGTAATGTATACAAACCTCACAAGATCGACAAAAGAGTTATGCTAATCTTCATCGAAGAGACGTGGAATTCAATGTTGGAGATCATGTATTGTTACGTGTTGCTCCATGGAAAGGAGTTACGAGATTTGAAAAGAGAGGAAAGCTCAATCCTCGATTTATTGGTCCATTTGAAGTCCTCGACCGAGTAGGAACTATGGCTTATAGACTCGCCTTACCACCAAGTATGTCTCATGTTCATAACGTTTTTCACGTATCCATGCTACGTAAATATGTGAAAGACCCGAACCACATTATTGAATTAGAACCAGACGAGATAGCATAAGATTTAACGTATGAAGAGGTACCTGTTAAAATCTTGGATAAGAATAAACATATTCTACGCTCAAAGGTTATACCTCAAGTCAAAGTTTTATGGAGAAACCATGATATTTAGGAAATGACGTGGGAGTTAGAATCTGAAATGAAAACAAGGTATCCTCACCTCTTCGATATACCAGGTACGTACATCAATTTCGAGGACGAAATTTCATAAGAAGTAGAGGTTGTAAGACCCCAATTTTTTATGAATAAAGATTTAATTTTCGCTAAATATTATTTTGAATAGTAAGGTGTTGATTTGATATAATGCTATAGTTATGGATGATATGTGTGAAAATTTTGCAAAGTAAACAAGTTGTCATAAAATAATCATTTTGTCGGGGAATATTCTTTTATCGGGGAATATCCGTACGACGACGCAATCATTGGTGGACTATATAATGGAATAACTGTCAGATATAGAAAGTGACAAAAATAACCGTTTTATAAAAAATAACGATAAAACTTTTACCGTTAAACTATTGAAATGCCCGGTGATAAAAGTACAGTAATACACGTGGTTGCACAATAACACACAGTATTGCACAGTATCTCTGATTATTGATTCTTACGTAAGAAGTCACTAAATAATTGATACAATAAAAATTGCACAGTCTTTCATATTATTGATGCAATAATTGCTACAGTGATAATTGAATATTATTTTACATTATTGATTTAATAATTGTCACAACACATTAACTCATATTATTGAAATGATATTATTAGATAGCATTATTGAAAATGTTTAGAAAGTTCTATCGAAGAAAAGGGTTAGGTTATATAATTGCGCTCTAGTAAGGAGAAATCCTTATCGGAAAGCCCCCTCTTTCCTGAGAACGATCTAGTAGTCAGTATTGTGAATCTATAATATTAATTAGAAATAATTATTGAAAAATTATAAATAATTGATGAATATGGTAAGTAAATATTTCTTCAATTTTGATATAAATGGAGAAATTTTAGAATGAGACATTTGTCGAAAGTTTGTTATATTTTTCTATGAAGGCATAATTATCTTTTTTGATAATATATTTATATATTATTATAATATTACATTATAATAGTATAATGTGACAATATAGTAGTATAATTTTTATAATTTAAATGGTAATATTATTATAATAAATTTATGGTATAAGAATAAAATGAGGTGGAAGAGAGCAAATTGAATTTGGATTTCTTTTTAATAATTGATAAATCTTTTAAAACTTGTGAAATAAAGTTGGAGTTCTCATTTTGGTATGGAACTCTTTGTTTTCAAAAGGTGTGTGCTGCAAAACAACCATGTGTGTATGTTTTGTCAATCCTGGTGTGCTAGCATTTTCCTATAAATAGGTTGCTTAGTTAAACAATGAAACTCACACCAGAATTAGAAAATTCTTTCTCTATAATACTAAGCGTATTTCTTGTGAGTATAAGGATATTGTGAGTGTTGATAACAATGCAAGATTTTATCAACATAATCTCCGTTATTCCAGTCAGAACTACTTTCCTAATAAAGTAAATGATATTATTATTTTTTCTGTAAAGGATGTTATTTTCTTTCAATACTCGTAAATGATATTATTTCCTTCCATACTCGTAAGGGATATCATTTTCTTTCATACTCCATATTATTTAAATGACATTATTTCATTTCAAATTCTTAAATTTAAACTTACTATGGTAAGTATTGCTTCTATAATTTCTAAAATGACTAGAAATTCCTTAAGATTTGCGCTTCATCAAATATCATTTCATTGGAATATTGGTCTGAACCTTCTTATTAAATTTTAATCTTTTCATGTCTGGGTACAATTTGTTGGGAGATTGCATATTTAAATTTGATGTTGAAAGTAAATATTCATGATTCTATGTAAAGTCCTTAAAGGAATACATGTACAAGGACTTAGTGAAAGATCAAGCATGTTAGGGTGATCAGAGCTTTAATGTATAGATGAAAAGATCAAAGCTGTTAGGTTGATCTATATCTTGAGATGTAATAGATAGGCTTCAATAGAATCATAGTCTATCAAGCTGATCAAAAGATTGCAGAAGCCAAGGCAGAATCGTAGAGCATAGAGAATCGTAGTCTGTCTACTTTGGAGGGCCTCTCCTTAACTCATAGAGTGATCCAAATGTCTGCCAAATCAAACTTAAGGATCGTAGAGTGCTCTCAGAAATGTAGAGTTTGCAAGTCAAGCAAGTGAAGATCGTAGTGTACCAGTACTTAAGAGAAATCGTAGTGTTCTCATCCAACAACACTAGATCCAGCACCCAGGTGGCAAGACACCACGATCATGATCGTAGTGTATCATCTGTCTACATCAGAAGCATCGAGCCCTGTCCATTCGTCTTAAGAATAAAATTCAACAAATGTGGAATGGATTATAGACGTTGAGACTATCGGGAGTCCCAACGACACAACAGTCATCCTTAGTATGTAATAGAGAAACATATTGAAGAAGCTAAGGAAAGTACTAATGGGTCAGTAGAAAACACCTTTTCAGGTGTTAGGTGAGATAATAGTCTGTTGTGTCATTGGGCCATACAGAAAATTAGAAGATATGCAGAAAGTCTCTATCAATGCTCAAAAATGTCAAATACAATTAATGCTTCAACGGATGACTTCCAACGGATATATTTCAAAGACACCTTATATGCAAAAGGAAAGAGGATGTAAGGATTATGCAAGCACAAAATAAAAACATTGAAGAACACTCAACGCTCAACTCTATGATCTAAAAAGGAAGTTTGTTTAGCTACTCAGTTCTTTCGAACTCAAGCCTAACGACAACTTAATAGCACCATTCAAGAACTCAACTACTATCAAGTGAAGTAAGAAGTTCCAAGTTAGAAGAACTTGAAGAGTTCTAAGTGAACTGAGAAGTACCAAGTTTACTGGACTTGAAGAGTTCAATAGTGAACTAAGAAGTTCCAAGACTGTTGGTCTTGAAGGAATCAGTGAGATTCAAAGATTGTAAAAGATTTCCTTAGTGGATTTTCTACTCGAGGAATAGAAGAGTGGACTAGGAGCTTTGAGTGCTCTGAACCACTTAAAATCATTGTGTCTCTTACATTCTTACAATAATTGCTATAACTGCCATAACTGCTTAACTTCTATTAACTTGTTATATCTTAAAGGGAGAACAAACAAATCTTAATTCCACTATGATTAAATTATTATCTAACTAATAAGTATTTTTGGAACAAAGATTTTTAAAAATATCTATTCAACCCCCCATTCTAGATAACTTGTGTGCCTCTAGGAACTAATAATTGGTATCAAAGCAGGTTCTATCAAACAGCCTACAAAGCTTAAGTAGATCCAATGACACATCTGATAAGCGAATCAAAGACTGGAGGAGGCAGCAAGCCACCTATGTGCAACAAAGATAAATTCGCCAACTAGAAAGTTCGTATGCAAGCCTACAAGGATTCAATAGATGAAGATCTATTTGAAACTGTTCAAAATGGGCCCTATATTCCTACAAAGCTTGCACCAACCTCAGATGACCCAAACAGAATTCAGATCAAGGTTAAAGCAAAATGGACTGACAATAAAAAGAAATGTGTTTAACTCGACAAAAGGCTAAAAATATTTTGTTCTAATCTTTAGAAGATGACCTGTTTGAAAATGTGGTCAATAGCAAAACAACAAAGGAAGTATGGGAAGCATTGCTCATCATGCATGAAGGAACATAAAAAGTTAGAGAAAACAAGAAATCTCTTCTGACTCAGCAATATTAAATGTTTGCCCACGTTCTAGGAGAAAATGTCATTTCCACCTATGAAAGATTCAATTTTTTGCTCAACTCTCTTCGAGCCTTTGGAAAGATCTATCCAAATAAAGATCTAATCATAAAGTTCATGAGAGCCTTACCTAGTGTCGACGTCGGGATTTTTTAGTGTCCCTTTTCGTTACTTGTTCTTTGGTGTTCTCATGTTAATGTGAGATTTGTTTAAAAAACAAGTAAAAAAGGTCTGACATGTATAATGTCGATGATTTGACTTTAAGAGTCACTAATTGGTGTATTTAACTAGTTGCACCAACGCAACCGAAAAGGTTTGCACATTGACCCAGTGATATGACACTGCTAAATGGGTCTGTGAAACCGAGATTCATTTGGGTCCGGGGGCTTGATTATGCGGAGGGAAGATGTTAGGCACCCCCCGACATCTGTGTTGCCACGGTGACCGCCACTTTTCAAAGAAACTATTATATTAATGTGTGTGTGTGTGTGTGGATCAATGTGCAATTATTTGGAAGTAGTGTTGTACCTCGTTCGCACCTATATACATAGGGTTTGAATTTATGAAAAATTCAGTTTTAAATAGGATATAGCAATGAAGTTTTGTAAAAAGAGGTTTTTCAAACCCTGTGCTCAATAGTAATTGAGGCCTTAGATACTTCCATTTTATTATTAAATGTTCGGCTTGTTTGCTTGTATTTTCGAGATGCGAAGCATCTTCAAGAAAATAATATATAGCAGTGCTGAACTCCTCATGGGCATGACAACCATCCAAGGAAATTCAGACACTGTAAATAATTTAAAAGTTGTTTACAACTGAAAAACGTCCATAACAGGAATCGAATCTAGATTCAATGGGCTGAATCTGTGATCACATGATTCCTAGGCTCACATGATACTGCAGTTTGTATGGAAAGCAGTAAGCAGTTATATATATAAAAGTTGTAAATATATATACAGACTTGATCAACCACCACGAAGCAACTCCATGGGGGATCAGAAATGTAAATATATAAAAGCAGTAAATATATATATGGACATGATCAACCACCACGAAGTAAACTCCAGGTGGGACAAAATGTAAATAAAGCTGTAAAAGCAATCAACTGCCACGAAGTAAACTCAAAGGCGGGGAGATTAAATGTAAATAAAGTCTGTAAAAGCAATAAACTACAAACGAATTAAACTCAAAAGTAAGCTAAATGTAAATATATATACATATATATATATATATATATGTATATATATACATATATATATATATAAGCAGTAAACGCACCGGATGTAAATCCAGGCTCATCGGATATGTCCAACAACAATTATATATATAAGTATATATATATAAGCGGGTAAATGCTCCGAATATAAAATCCAGGCTCATCAGATATGTCTGACAACAGTTATATATATATATATATATATAAGCAAAGAAACGCTCCAGACATAAGTCTAGGCTCATCAGATAGAGTCTGACCTTAATATATATATATATATATATATATATATACATATAAGCAAGTAAACGCTCCAGACATAAGTCTAGGCTCAATCAAGGCATAACTCGATAATGTTAGTCCATATATAAAATATATACATATATATAAGTATATATATATACAGACAGAAATGAAAACCATGGACCGAAGTCCGGGCAAATGCACACAACACGACTCTCAATGTGTATAACAGTGTGTGCTAATATGGAAAGAAAGCTTTAAAGAATGTAAGAAAGCTTACAGTGGGCTGCCAAAGTAGACTTCTATGACTCTATGTGGATAAACGCTTAGCTCCCGCTGGATAAAAGTATAGCTATATGTAAGCTAACAGGTGTTTAAATTGAGGAAACACTCAATATGGGTGTATACAGAGTAAATTGGACAGGGCTTCCTCGCCTTTTCTCTCTGCGTCCTCTCCCAAATGGCTGGCCCCAAGGTCTATATTTATAAACTGATGGCCGTAGGTACACCTGCGGCAGCCGCAGTTATACCTGCGGCTGGTTGTGGTGCATCCGAGCCTCGCAGGTCCCGTCGTCTCGAAGTGCGTTCACTATAATGTCCGCTCAAACTTGCAAAACTTCAATCCGATCATCCGAACGAGGTATATGTGACCTTCTCAAGACCGTTTGTGTCGAGAGTCACGCAATGACATGGATTAGATGTTGTACGAAGTCAGGAAGAGGGGTCCATGCCCATAGTCTTCAAGCTTCAAATTTTAACCAAGGTACTGCCACACGCAATAGTCACTCTGGATTGTAACTCCTCGGTTCTTGTGGGACATTGTTGGATGTATGTATGTATGAAGTGTTGAGATGACGCGCAGGTGTTGAAGGGGCAAGATGACATTTGATTCTTCGCCAGGATTATCGCTGGTTTGAGTTGAAAGCAGACGTTTGCTCAGGGTTAAATATGAGATTGGACTACTGCAAGTGTTTGAATGCCGCAAGGTCATCTTGTGAGAGTGCCTGTCTGCCCGGTGTTAGCTCTGGGTCTGAGGTATGAGTGCCTCGGCAGGAGGTCTGAGCTTGAAGCTGATAGCATGCATTTTAAATAAGCATTTCTGGAGTTATCGCCATAACTGCAACAGCACTCCATGGGGTTATCGCCAAGGACGAAACTCGGGGTTATCTCCGAGGTTGGAAATGATGTTCCCGGGGTGTGTTCCGGGGTTGGGATTGACTTCCGGTAGTATCTGAAATGGATGTAAGCTGTCTTTCAGGGTTATCTCTGAAAGATGAATCAGCCCTCCTGCAATGTCAGTAACAGGCGTGCAAAAAAATTTGAGTGTCTATAGATGCCCCTATTTATCATATTCATGCAATGAAAGGCATGGATAGGATAAAGAATCCTAGACACTTGAAATGCAAGTAGGGTAAACATGATGCTATATGCAGCAACATGATGCAAATGTATGATGCATGATTGCCAGGTAATCTAGTTGGGATAACAATCAGTGATGGCTTAGAAATACGATCCAAGTCTTCAAGGATGTTGACGTTGGGGCTATCACCAGTCTTAAATCCTAGACACTGGCTTATATTCCATATAGGTACCTCTTGTATATAAGAGATCTGTGGGGATAAAGCTTTGTCTATTTGAGGATGTGTATAACATATTCCCTCATTATGTCGGAGTCACTGCCAACAGTCTGTCGCCGTCAGGGTTTCCTGACCTTCGTTGATGTGTGTATCACCGGATAGATCCCTGATGGGTGCATTATCAAGGTTGTTTGACCTTTATTGATGTATGCGTCAATGGTCGCATTGCATTGTAACCCCCATTGGGGATACTTGTATAAGTTGCTTCGATGGGTTTACTTGCCATCGGCTGACATGACATCAAGGTTGCTTGACCTTTATTGATGTGTGTATCAATGGTCGCATTGTGTTGTAACCCCCCGCCAGGGACACTTGAATGTTTGAAAGATGTGCGTTGTGACCCCCGCCAGGGATACGTGGATGATTGACAGATGTGCGTTCTGACCCCCGCCGGGGATACGTGGATGATTGAAGGATGTGTGTTGTGACCCCCATCGGGGATACTTCATCAGTTGATAACTTCGGCGTTGTAACCCCCGTTGGGGAGGTTTAGCATTTTGTGGTTTTGTGTTGTAATCCCCGCCATAAGGTTTAGGGTTGTGACCCTGCAATGACGGCATCAGACCTTTGTGAGGTATTGCCGAGCATGATCTGTGAAAGCTGAGTTCATCGATATAGTGTACCCTATATTTAGGCGAATACCAATGAGATGGCGGGAGTTTAATTCTAACCTGTACGAAACCAGGATTTCAGGCTATTACGCTTAATCGTGTAGCATTTTTATTCCTGATTTGGCCTTTTCAGCTTGTGAGACCTCCTTTGCAACTCTAACTAGAGCGAGTCGGAGGTGTGGGACCCACGTAGGAGTGTCGCAAGAACACCTACAGCAGTCGCAGATGGACCTGCGGCCAACCGTGGCAATGTAAAGCCCAAAGGTTGCTTTCATAGGTCATTTTCAAGCTGCTCTGCGAAGGAAATCTGAGAGCTCTTCTTCAGATCTGCTGAGTTTGGGCAACTTTCTGCATATTCTGCCACCGTACAAGCGTTCTTCACTGTCCTGGTAACATATGCATGTATTTTTTTTCCAATTTCTATCCGTTGGAAAATGACTTATCACATGAAATGCATTTAGACACATAGTAGTGAATATGCATGCTGATATGACTTGATAAAAAATATTCAACATAGCAAATATTAGTATTAAACCATGCTGAACATAATGATGTGAAAAAAATTTGACTTTTGAAATAGTCAAATTGGCACCTTTTACTATCATTTCTTATCCTATCTGAGGACAAATGAGTAAAGGTAGAAAAGTAAAATAATCCTGGTAATTAGACTACACTTACGGAGTTTTTACTATGATGTGATAATGCATGTAGGATGTATATAACTGTGTATTGGTGTGCTTCTGAATGGCCACCTAGTCATGCCTATGTGCATGTGGATAGTCCCATTTACAAAGGGGGCTATGGCAAAATTTTCCCAAAATATAGGCATTGAGTAGTCATGCATTTTTAACTCTACTGTAGATGTATGTTAAAACAATGCATGCATGCCTGTAATCATAAAATGCATTTTAAAAAGCTCCAGGTAAGAATTTACCACACCCTTTCTGAGGTGATTTAGAGACTTGTTGTCCAGATATTATGGATCCGGATTAGCCGAGTAGTTCCCGTAGGACTACTTCTGGTGTACAGAGAAGGGCTTCTGAAGAGCCTCAGCGTCGGTCTGTCAAACAACCTCGTCGTTTGGTGGAGGCAGTGATACGTCCCATTCGGGTTGAAGTGCCAAATGTCAAGGATGAGGAGGAGGATGTACCGATCGAGGTTCCTGCTCCTACTATACGTGTTCCCAGTAGGGAATTGCCAGGTGTTCAAGTGGTGAACCCAGATCTTCTAGGTGACTTGAGTAGGCATCCTTCAGTATACCTGCATGCAAATGAGGTATGAAGTTAGATCTTTAATCTTCCTTATTTCCTATTGGTGAGGAGTCAAGGATTCTGATGTTGATCTGCATTTGATGTAGGTTCCCGGCTTCACACAGCCTTGAGGGAACCGGTTTAGCATCCACTTTATGTATCAGGCTTTGCATGATGACTACAGAGCGATTATACATGGTTGTGGATTTGGGATGTTCTTCTCTATTCTTCTCCGTCGCAGTCCCTGGGGTTACCTCAGGGCATTGTCTGAGCGGTGGTTTCACCAGACTCAATCACTCCATTTGCTGGACTGTGAGGTGATGACGATGCTGATGGATTGGCGGTTTATCATAGGTATGGAGTTTTGAGGGATCCAATGCCTTGACAATCTGGGATATTACCCTCTCGCGGTCGGATCCTTGTTGGGAGTTCCAGTGAGGCGCTTTTAAGGCGTGGACTGTTCATACGGGTCCTTTGAGCATAGATGCATGAAAGCGGTCATTGAGTGAGCCCATACCGATGATGTGAGAGTCGAGGATTGCATTCTTGGTGATTGTTCTCGATGATCATTAGAAATCGCCTTATAGCGATAATTCCTATATGGTGTCCTTTGCTTTGATCAGCGCCACTCGACACGTGGACCGTATAAGAGAGTATGATTGGGGTTCCTATACCTTTGCCTACTTTGTAAGACCCCAACTTTTATGAATAAAGATTAATTTCTCTCGAATTATATTTTTGAATATTATGGTGTGGATATAATATAATGTTATAGTTATGGGTAATATTTACAAATTTTGCAAAGTAAGCAAGTGGTTATATAATATTCGATTGGTCGGGGAATATTAGTTTTAATAGGAAATATTTGTACGATGGCACAATCATTGGTGGACCCCACAACGGAAGTATTGTCGTAGTAAGAAAACGACAGAATTATCTTTTTTATAAAAATAACGACGGAAGTGTTACCATTAAAACTGTTGAACTACCCAGTAGTAAAAGTACAGTAATACACGTGGTTGCATAGTAGCACACGGTATTGGTTATTGATGCTTACGTGAGAAGTCACTCAGTTATACTCAATTATTGCTACAGTAATTGTTGCATCATATCTCTCATATTATTGATTCGATTATTGTCACAGTATCATCTGCATAATATGATATAATATTAAATTAATAATTGAGACGACAAAGTTATTTATATTATTAAATTGCAATATTTACAATGTCTAGAAGTTCTGTCAAAGAGAGATTTGGTCACCTAATTGCGCGCCAATAAGGAGAAATCCTTATTGGAAAGCCCCCTCTTTCCTGGGAATGACTGGTTGTTAAATATTGTGAGTTATAATATTGATGATGAATAAGCTCGTGTTTATTAAAGATGAAATTGATAGTTCCATTGTGCGGAAATTATTAGTGTTAGTAGAAATCGATATTTATGTCGATAATAATTGATGTCTGGAGGTTATATTGTTCAATCGGGTATTCGGGGCACTTTTTGTGTTGGAGTACTATTCACGAGTTACTATTCACAAGGTATTATTCACCCGAAAAATATATTTCTTTTCGGTCCAAATCATTTGTGGGTAAAATATTATTCCATGAGGAGATGTGCTAATTTTTCAGACCGTTGGTTGAAGTTATAATAGTGAATCAATATGGACCGTTGGTGGAAAGTTATAATAGTGAATCAATATGGACCGCTGGTGGAAAGTTATAATAGTGAATCAATATGGATCGCTGGTTTAAAGTTTTAATAGTAAATCAGTATGGACCGTTCCCTTAAGTTTTAATAGTAAATCAATATGGACGATCCGTTTAAAAGTAAATCAATCTGGACCGTTCATGAATTAGTTACTATTCAGTCCATTCTCATATAAATAGAAGCTCATTCCTTCATTATTTCTTACGAATTCACTGAAACTCTTGAGAGAGAAATTATAGAGAGAAAGAAAAAGAGAAGTCATCTACCTCTCTATTCCAATATCCAGTTTCTTCTAAGGTAAGGGGTATTATTTCTTTCTTATTCATGAAGAGAACTTCTGTTATTCCATTCTTTATTATTATGTTGGAATAACCTGTTATGCGAAGTACCGCATACATGGTGAAATTCTTTTGTTATTCCATTCTTTATTATTATGTTGGAATAACTTTGTTTATCACAATCTAGTATACATGGTGAAATTCTTATGTTATTTCATTCTTTATTATTATGTTGGAATAACTTTGTTTATGCTAATACCGCATACATGGTGAAATTCTTTTGTTATTCCATTCTTTATTATTATGTTGGAATAACTTTGTTTATCTGGCACCGCATACATGGTGAAATTCTTCTATTATTCATTCATTATTATTACATTAGGAATATCTTGTCTTTGCGCGTACTGGTGGGACACGGTTCCATTATTTATTATTCGTTAGAATAACTCGTCCGTGCTGATCTATCGCATATATGGTGATTTCTGTTGTTATTCCATTCTTTATTATTTTGTCAGAATATCCTGTCCGTGCGTTTATGCCGGACCTGGTTCCATTATTTATTATTCTATCGGAATATCCGATGCAATGCGTTCTATCGCCGGACTTGGTTCCATTATTTATTATTCTTTGGAATAACACGTGCATGCGGGTCTATCGCATGCATGGTGATTTTGTTGTTATTCCATTCTTTATTATTACGTCAAAATATCGTATACGTGCATTTACGCGGACACTGGTTCCATTATTTATTATTCATTTGGAATATCCTATATCGTGCATTTCTTGGGACTGGTTCCATTATTTATTATTACATTGGGAATAACTTTTCATGCATGCGATCTATCGCACGCATGGTGAATCTTACATTATTCCATTCTTTATTATTCATTGGTATAACATGTCTATGTGGATTACCACATGCATAGTGAATGATCCTTTGTATTCATTCCTTATTAAATTGTGGAAATGATCTCAGATATCGTGGATTACTGCATGGGCGGTGAAAATCCATTTGCAGCTTTTAATATATTACGTTATACTTAGTTGGTTAAAGTTTTGTCTTCTATACTCCATGAAATTAGTGGAATATCCTTGATATTTGCGCTTCATCCAAAGATCTTTCATGGAAATATTCTTCTGAGCATTCTTGAATTTTACTCCACAAAGAAGTATCATGTTGACAATTTGGACGTTATTAATTTCTAGATAAATTAATTCTTGAACTTGTTTTATTGAATTATTATGTCATTGTCATCATCCTCATGCTTATATTATAATGAAAGTCATCTTTGGCTTACGTGCATAGATGGACTTAGTATGATTATGACCAGGGATCATTCGGTATAATCATGACCTATAATCTTATAAATGATATGGTAAAAGTCCTCAATGGCCTGTAATGCATTGATGGATAGTTTTTGGTATGATTATGACCAAGGATTGTTCGGTATAGTCATGACCATTGATGATTTAATGAATATCCTTGGCCCGTAATACGGGAATGATTAGATGATGTTTTTTTATTTATTGTTGAGTCTCAAAGTGATAAAATTGATGAAAACATTTTATACCATAGAAGATAGTAGATTTTATTCTCTACTTGACTCTTCTAATGGATTGCTTGTTCCGCTGCAGTTAAACTTGATGTCTATTGTATTTTATCAGTTTAACATTGTTGAAGACTATTGATAATTTATTCTGTATTATCATAGTCATAATATTTCTTACTGGGCTAGTTGAGCTCACCCTTTCTTTCACTGTTCTCTTCAGGAAATGAGAATATAGCTGGGACGAGTCGGGGAAAGGAGTGACGGTCTAGATGATAGCATTAGAAGTCCTCATTATTCTGTTAAATAGTGTGGCAATAAATGTAATGAGGACTCCTTTGAGTGTGGATATTGTCTAGATGACAATATTCCTATTAAAACTCTCAGTTTATGTATTGTCGTATATTACACGACGGTTGTATAATTAAGTTTGTATTTATATTCTGTACCATGTATTTGGCGACTCAAGATGGGTGATGTATACCTACTATGGGGTGGCGTCACAGTTGGTATCAAAGCTTAGGGATATGATCCCTAGCTGAGATGTGAGACAAAAACTAGGAGGGGAGAGACGGGGAATTCCTTCGCTAGTATGACCTACCTAAGTTTATTTGGTATTTAATTGGTTGGTCAGAGTATAGGGATAATATGTGATATGTCAATTAACCCTTGTTTTGTGACAGTGTTAAATTTACGGAGTTATCCTAGTTTGCATCCCATTTGGTCGATAATGAGGAGCGAATGACGCGAATGTTTCGAAGAGGTTTGAAATCCGATATACATCAATACCTCATTTCTCACAAACTTTGTTTATATTCAGATGTTGTGAATAGGGCTCAGTTATTGGAGCGCGATAATGAGTCAGCACAACCAAAAGGCAACGACCAACAACACGATAATAATCTTACCAGTGGCAACGACCATCGGAACAACGATAACCATCGTGGAGGAAATTATCATGCCAAGAATGGTAACCACTTCGGTGGTAATCATGGCCAAGATAATAGAAGTGGAAAATTCAAGAAGAGAAGATTTAACGATGATGGGAAGATGTCGGCAACAGCAACAAATTCTAGGGGAGGAGAACAACCGCCAGTTAGATGCTATAGATGCGGAGAGGAGGGACACATAAGTCCAAACTGTTCACAGCCTTCCAAGGTATGTTTTAGTTGTGGAAAAGATGGTCACATAGCTCGATTTTGTCCTGTAGCGAAATCAAGTCCAGCTGCATGGGACGGTGGTACCAAAGGAGGATATGGACAAAACAAAGTCGGTGGTTTCAAGAAGAGCATTTTTTGTGACTTCTCAAAAAGCGAGTAACCCGAATGAAGTTAGTACGGGTTAGTTAATTATAAATTTTTGCGAAGTCTAGACCTTATTAGATACCGGTTCTACCCATTCCTTTATTTCTCCTACTTGCGCTCAACGTTTAAATTTAACTCTAGAGAAGTCAGACTTTGACTTATTGGTTGAAATTTTGTTAGTAGAAACCTTCGTTACCTCCACTATTTATTAATCTTGTTTGATTAAAATTAACACTTTCACATTACCTGTCGATCTTATCTCTTTGAAAATACTTGCCTTTGATGTGATTTTAGAAATTGATTTGTTAACTACTCATCATGCTTTTCGTAAGGTTGTTAGCTTTCATATTCCTAACCAACTTGTTATGCGAATTCAAGCAACCAAACCACTAAAGTCAATCTTGTCATATCAAGCCATAAGTAAAGAGCCCCGATCCTTTCGTTGTTGACTTCCTTATGTGGAATGTACCGAAGCCAGACTTTCCGTAGGCAACGCTGTGAATGACGATGACAAGTTGATAGGTATTAATGTGACGTGCTATCCAAGTCTTGGATGAGAGTCACAGTTTTGAATGACATTTCTATTGTTAATAAATTTCCTGACGTATTCTCTGAAGACTTCTTAGCCTACCCCTAGAGCTTGAAATCGAATTTTTTATTGACCCCGGTACAAAACCCATTTCTAAAACCCTTCAATATTTCTTCACCTAGAACGAACGTGTTATGCGCCAAAGACGTTGACTTGAGCTGTTGAAGATTACGATCGTTCCATTCAATATCATCGTGAAAGAGCAAATGTGGTAGCGGATGCGTTGAGTAGAAGATCGTATGCGTTTACGAGTGCGATGTTGTTAACACAAAAAACCATTTTGTATAACTTACAAATGATGAAGATAGAGTTAAAGACTCTAGGGACCCATGTGAAGATAACGAATATACGAGTAGAATCGACTTTAATCGATAAAGTTATAGCCGCTCAAACTACACACCTGGAGCTGATGAATGTGAAGAAGAAGGTTCAAGAGGGCGTTATTCTAGAAGCAAGAATCGATGAAGAAGGAATACTTCGATTCAACTCCAGACTTTGTGTTCTTAACGATTCTGACTTGAAGTATAAAATCATGATGGAGGCGCACAACACACCGTTTGCAATCCATCTTGGAGTACCAAAATGTATCATGATCTTCGACATACATTTTGGTGGAGAAATATGAAGAGACAGATAGCGGGGTTTATCTCAAGGTGTCTAACTTGTCAACGAGTCAAGGTGAAACATCAAGTGCCAAAAGGTCCATTGCAACCACTTGGAATTCCAGAATGGAAGTGGGAGCACATTACCATGGATTTCGTTACTGGTCTTCCCAAGGTTTCTCAAGGCATAGATGAGATTTGGGTCATTATTGATAGACTGGCCAAGTCTGCTCATTTCCTACCGATACAAGAAACTTATACACTTGAACGTCTTGCTAGTATGTATATAAACGAGATTGTAAGATTGCATGGTATGCCAGTATCCATAGTTTCTGATCGAGACCCAAGATTCACTTCAAGATTTTGGGTTAGTTTGAAAAAATCTATGGGCACGGATTTACGATTTAGTTCGGCATATCATCCTCAAACGGATGTATAGTCGGAAAGGATTATTCAAACTCTTGAAGATTTATTAAGACTCTGTGTCCTTGACTTCAAGGAATGTTGGGACAAGTTCTTACCATTGGTGGAGTTTTCCTACAACAATAGTTATCAAACAAGTATTGGCATGGCTCCATTTGAGGTGTTGTATGGAAGAAAGTGTCGTTCGCTAGTATGCTGGGATGAGGTGGGTGAAGCAACGTTGTTGGGACCGGATTTGGTACGTATGCCTACATAAAAGATTTAAACGATCCAACAACGTATAAAACCTCACAAGATCGACAAAAGAGTTATGCTGATCTTTATCGAAAGGACGTGGAATTCGATATTGGAGATCATGTGTTATTACGTATTGTTCCATGGAAAGGAGTTATAAGATTTAGAAAGAGAGGAAAGCTCAATTCTCGATTCATTGGCCCATTTTTAATCCTCGAACGAGTAGGAACTATGGCTTATAGACTCGCCTTACCGCCAAGTATGTCTCGTGTTCATAATGTTTTTCACATATCTATGTTACATAAATATGTGAAAGACCCGAACCACATTATTGAATTAGAACCAGATGAGATAGAGGAAGATTTAACATATGAAGAGTTACCTGTTAAAATCATGGATAAGAAGGATCATATTCTACGCTCTAAGGTTATACCTCAAGTCAAAGTTTTGTGGAGAAACCACGATGTGGAAGAAATGACCTGGGAGTTAGAATCTGAGATGAAGTCAAGATATCCTCACCTCTTCGATATATCAGGTACGCACCCTAATTTACAAATTTTGCAAAGTAAGCAAGTGGTTATAAAATATTCGATTGGTCGGGGAATATTAGTTTTAATAGGGAATATTCGTACGACGGCACAATCATTGGTGGACCCCACAACGAAAGTATTGTCGTAGTAAGAAAGCATGTAATTATCTTTTATAAAATAACGGTGGAAGTGTTACCGTTTAAAGCTGTTGAACTACCGAAGAGTAAAAGTACGATGTCTGGCATTGGTCGCATAATAAAGACACGGTATTGGTTATTGATGCTTACATGAGAAGTCACTCGGTTATACTCAATTATTACTACAAGAATTTCTTGATCATATCTCTCATATTATTGATTCGATTATTGTCACAAGATCATCATCGCATAATATGATATATTATTAAATCAATAATTGAGAGACGACAAAGTTATTCATATTATTAAATTGCAATATTTACAATGTCTAGAAGTTACATCGAGGAGAGGTTTGGTCACCTAATTGCCGCGCCAATAAGGAAATCCTTATTGGAAGCCCCCCTCTTCCGGGAACGACACTGTTGTTAAATATTGTAAGTTATAATATTGATGATGAATAAGCTCGTGTTTATTAAAGATGAAATTGATAGTTCCATTGTGTGGAAATTATTAGTGTTAGTAGAAATCGATATTTATGTCGATAATAATTGATGTCTGGAGGTTATATTGTTCAATCAAGTATTCGAGGAACTTTTCGTGTCAGATTACTATTCATGAGTTACTATTCACGTGATACTATTCACTTGAAAAATATATTTCTTTTCGGTCCAAATCATTTTTTGGGTACAATATTATTCCATGAGGAGATGTGCTAATTTTTGAATGGTTGGTTGAAGTTATAATAGTGAATCAATATGGACTATTTGGTGGAAAGTTATAATAGTGAATCAACATGGATCATTTGGTTTAAAGTTTTAATAGTAAATCGGTATGGACCGTTGCTTTAAGTTTTAATAGTAAATCAATATGGACCGTCGTTTAAAAGTAAATCAATCTTGACCGTTCATGAATTAGTTACTATTCAGTACATTCTCCTATAAATAGAAGCTCATTCCTTTATTATTTCTTACGAATTCACTGAAACTCTTGAGAGAGAAATTATAGAGAGAAAGAAGAACAGAAGTCAGCTACCTCTCTATTCCAATATCCAGTTTCTTCTAAGGTAAGGGGTATTATTTCTTTCTTATTCATGAAGAGAACTTCTATTATTCCATTCTTTATTATTATGTTGGAATAACCTGTTATGCGAAGTACCGCATACATGGTGAAATTCTTCTGTTATTCCATTCTTTATTATTATGTTGTAATAACCTGTTTATGCGAAGTACCGTATACATGGTGAAATTCTTATGTTATTTCATTCTTTATTATTATGTTGGAATAACCTATTTATGCGAAGTACCGCATACATGGTGAAATTCTTTTGTTATTCCATTCTTTATTATTATGTTGGAATAACCTGTTTATGCGAAGTACCGCATACATGGTGAATTTCTTCTATTATTCTGTTCATTATTATTATGTCGGAATATCCTGTTTGTGCGTTTACACCGGACCTAGTGTACCCATCCAGCTGCACTCAGCATATCTTGGGAAACGTTTCAGAAACTGTTCAATGACAAGTACTTTCCTGAAAGTATTCGTCATGTGAAGGAAGTGGAGTTCATTAGACTGGAACAAAATAACATGACGGTGTCCCAGTACGAGGCAAAGTTTGCAAAGTTATCCAGGTGTGCACCTCATTTGGTGGAGAATGAGGAACGTATAACGCGGATGTTTTTGAGAGGTTTGAAACCCGACATACATCAGTATCTCATTTCTCATAAATTTTTTCTCTATTCAGATGTTGTCAACAGGGCTCAATTATTAGAGCGAGATAACGAGTACGTTCAACTAAGGGACCATAACCAGGATCATAACGAAGATAGCAGACATCAGAATAACGATAACCAGCGAAAAAAGAAAAAGACGGACAAAAATGGTAACCACTCTGGTGCTAATCACGGCCATGAGAATAGAAGAAGCGAGTCGGGAGGAGATTCAACAATGACAATGTGAAGACATCAGCACCAGCAGCAACTGGTTCTAAGGGAGGAGAACGACCACCGGTCATATGCTATAAATGCGGGAAAGAGGGACATATCAGCCCAAACTGCCCACAACAGTTCAAGGTATGTTATAATTATGGAAAGGAAGGACATATCGCTCAAGATTGTACGATAGCGAAACCAAATCCAGCGGGGATGGTGACTCAAAAGACTGTCCCAGAAAAGTCAAAGTCAACAGTTCCTGGAAGAGCGTTTGTCATGACTGGTCAGAATGCGAGGAACCCGAACGAAGTTAGCACGTGTTAGTTAATTATAAATTCTTGTGAAGTTTATACCTTATTAGATACCGGTTCTACCCATTCATTTATCTCTCATGCTTATACTCAACGTTTAAACTTGACTCCGGAGAAAATTAGACTTTGACTTATTTGTTGAAACTCCGCTGGAGAAACTTTCGTTACATCCACTATTTATAAATCTTGTTTGATCCAAGTTGGCACCATCACATTACCTGTTGATCTTATCTCTTTAAAGATAGTTATTTTTGATGTGATTTTAGGAATTGATTGGTTAACTACTCATCATGCTAAAATTGATTGCTTTCGTAAGGTTGTTAGTTTTCATATTCCTAAGCAACTTGTTATTCGAATTCAAACAACCAAACCATTGAAGTCAAACTCTTTCATATCAAGCCATAAAGCCATTCATTTATTGAAAAACGGATGTCAAGCTTTCTTAGCCATGTCATGGACTTGAATAAAAATACGTCAGGTTTGAATGATATTTCTGTTGTTAGTAATTTTCCTGACGTATTTCTTGAAGAATTTCTTGGCCTACTCCCAGAGCGTGATATTGAATTTTGTATTGACTTTGAACCCGGTACAAAACCCATTTCTAAAATCTCATATCGAATGGCTCCTATTGAACTTCAGGAGTTAAAAACCCAACTATAGAAGTTGGTACCCGAGCCTCTATCTGGTGACTTCCTTTGTGGAATGCACCGAAGTCAGACTCTCTGTAAGGGACACCATATTCATGCGGTAGTAAACTGATAAGTTCCATTGTGACGTGCTATCTAAGATTGGGATATGAGTCATAGTTGAGAGCAACCTAAGTCAGTAATCGAAATACGTAGCTTTCTAGGCTTAGTTGCTTATTATCGGAGGTTCGTGGAAGGATTTTCTCGAATCGCTACTCTGTTAACTCAGCTAACTCGGAAAGATGCAAAATTCGTATGGAGCGAGGAATGCGAGAAGAGTTTCCAAGAGCTTAAGAGGAGACTCATTTCGGCACCTGTTCTGACAATACCATCTGGTTCGGATGGATTTGTTATCTACAGCGATGATTCAGGCAAAGGGTTAGGATGTGTTCTCATGCAACGTGGGAAAGTCATAGCCTATGCCTCGCGACAACTTAAAGAATATGAGAGGAATTATGCTATTCATGATCTAGAGTTGGCAGCAGTCATTTTTGCGCTAAAGATCTGGAGGCACTATCTATATGGAGAGAAAGTGGAGATATATTCAGACCATAAAAGTCTCAAATATTTCTTCACACAAAAGGAACTCAACATATGGCAACGACGTTGGCTCAAGTTGTTGAAAGATTACAACCACACTATTCAGTACCATCCAGAAAAAGCGAACGTGGTAGCTGACGCGTTGAGTAGAAGATCATATGCAGGAACGAGTGCGATGATGTCAAGTATACGCATAGAGCCAACTTTAATAGAAAAAGTTAAAGTTGCTCAAGCCACCGACCCGGAGCTGGTGCATATGAAGAAGAAAGTACAAGAAGGAGCTATTCTGGAAGCAAGAATCGATGAAGAAGGAATACTTCGAGTCCACTTCAGACTTTGTGTTCCTAACGACTCTGATTTGAAGAACAAGATTATGACGGAGGCACATAATACACCGTTTTCAATCCATCCTGGAAGTACCAAAATGTATCGTGATCTTCGACATACATTTTGGTGGAATAATATGAAGAGAGAGATTGCCAAGTTTATCTCGAGGTGTTTAACTTGTCAACGTGTAAAGGCACATCATCAAGTGCCTAAGGGTCCATTGCAACCACTTGAGATTCTGAAATGAAAGTTGGAACACATTACCATGGATTTCATTACGAGTCTTCCTACGGTTTCTCAAGGCATCGATGCTATTTGGGTTATTGTTGATATATTAACCAAGTCTACTCATTTCTTACCGATACGAGAGACTTATTCACTTGAACGTCTTGCTCATATATATGTAAATGAGATTGTGAGATTGCATGGCATGCCAGTATCCATAGTTTCGGATCGTGACCCAAGATTTACTTTAAGATTTTGGGTTAGCTTGCAAAAAGCTATGGGCATGGATTTACGATTTTGTTCGGCATACCATCCTCAAATGGACGGATAATCAGAGAGGACTATTCAAACTCTTGAAGATTTATTAAGACTCTGTGTCCTAGACTTCAAAGGGAGTTGGGATAAGTATTTACAATTGGTGGAATTCTCCTATAACAACAGTTATCAGACAAGCAATGGTGTGGCCCCATTTAAAGCATTGTATGGACGAAAGTGTCGCTCTCCAATATGTTGGGACGAGGTGGGTGAAGCAACATTGTTGGGACCCGAGTTGGTACGTATGACTACGGAAAAGATCCAAATGATTCGACAACATATACAAACGGCACATGATCGATAAAAGAGTTATGCGGATCTTCATCGAAAGGAAGAGGAATTTAGTATTGGGGATCATGTATTGTTGCGTGTTGCCCCATGGAAGGGAGTTACAAGATTCGGGAAGAGAGGAAAGCTCAATCCATGATTTATTGGTCCATTTCAAATTCTTGACCGAGTAGGAAATGTAGCCTATAGACTCGCATTACCTCCGAGTATGTCTCGTGTTCATAATGTGTTTCACATATCTCGTACTTCGTAAATATGTGAAAGACCGAACCACGTTATTGAGTTAGAAACCGGATGAGATAGTGAAGACTTAACGACGAGGAGGTTTGTCAAGATCTTGGATAGGAAGGAGCATGTCCTACGCACGAAGGTCATACCACAAGTTAAAGTTTTGTGGAGAAACCATGCTATAGAGGAAATGACTTGGGAGTTGGAAACGGAAATGAAAGCGAGGTATCCTCACCTTTTCGAAACACCACCAGTCGTCACGCCAATTTCGAGGACGAAATTTCATAAGGAGGGGAGGTTGTAAGACCCCAAATTATTATTAATGAAATTGAATTTCCTCTATTTATTATATTGAAATAGTAAGGGTTGATTTGATTAATGTGGTGAGTTATGGGTAAAATACGCAATTATTTCAAACATGCAAGTGGTTATAAAATATTCATTGTTATTAGGGAATATTCGTTTGGTCATGGAATATTCTTACTGTCGGGGAATATTCGTACGACGGCGCAGCCTTGTGTGGGCCCCATAACGAAAAGCAATTGGAGGAAGAAAACAACAAGAATAAGTTGTTTATAAATAACTACAGTAGTAGTTATTCAATTAATCTTGTTAGAATACCGGTGGTTTAAACACAGTAGCACACGGTATTGCACCAATTATTGATTCTTATGTAAGAAGGCATTACTCAATAATTGTTACAGTAATTACTATTCAATATTTTATTTTATTGATTCAATAATTGCTACGTTGATATTATTGTTGTTTTAATAATTTTCACTGCACAATATTTTCATTATCAGATCAATAATTCATATTATTTAAATAATATTATTAGATATCATTATTGGCAATGTCTAGAAAGTTTGCATCTAAGGAGAGGTTTGGTCATCTAATTGCTACCAAAGAAGGAGAAATCCTTATTGGAAAGCCCCCTCTTTCTTGGGAAGCGCACGATTGTCGAGATTGTGATTACGTAATATTATTTGTGAATAATTAATTATTGATTTATATGATGAGAAAAATATTAATTTTATGTGGATATAGATGGAGAAAATTTTTAATGTGACAATTGTTGAAAATTAATATTTTATCTTTTTTTGATAAAATAATTCATTTAAATATATTATTTTAATAATATAATAATGGTGCTATTTTTATAATGAAAGTGGGATATATGAGTATATGAGGAGGAAGAGTATTTTTGTTGCATTAAATGATTAACACATGTTTTGTGTGTCGGTAGACCCCAATTCTTAACCGAAATTTGATTATAGCCTGTAAAATTGCCCGTTTGTAGATTTCAGTCAATTTCTGTTTGAAATTTGGAAAAACTTTCTTCTGCAAAGTTGTAGAGAATGAAATTTTCTATGGAAAAGACATGTGGTTTGAATTTTTCTGATAAAAGGGTCTATTTATTATGAATTATTGAAGTTCTGAAGTTCCGAAATAATTGATTTTTGGAAGTTTTATTTATTTTTTTGATAAAAAACGTTTTTTGTATTTTGTGAACATCATTAACATGTGCAAAGTGCTGAAATCAGATGTCTAGAGGTGGGCTAAGGAAAATTTGATAAATATATTAATATTATATTAAATTTTCTACTTTGGTGTTCTAAGCATTTTCCTATAAATAGGGTGTTTAGGTTAGAATTAAAAATCACATCAGAAACTGAAGTTTTCTCTCTATTTCTCTCTCGATATATTGAGCGTATTCTTGTGAGTATTTTGATACCTTGAGTGTTGCTTATCTGGTGCAAGTTCCTTCAAAGACTATATCTAGTATTCCAAATCGAGAGTACCGAGTCTTTTCGAGGTAAGGATGTTATTTTTTCATATATGATATTACTTTTTTCGATATCATTATGCCGAAGTATTGATCTGAACTTTTAATCAAATTTGGAACTTTTTGTGTCGGGGTTACTATTTACGTATACGGCACTATTCACGAATACGACACTATTCATCGAAAAATGAATTTTTTTTCCTTTTCGTCCAAAATATCTATTATGGATACTAGCTTTGATTGTATCCATGTTTTGATTATTCTTGAATTTTACTTCACTATGATTATTTATGAGGTATTTTTGGACATGAAATAATCAAATCTGAATCCTTGATATTTATTCTTTTGTTTCAATTGGATTCGTTTCCTTTAAAATATTTTTCATCATCCTCGGTCCTAAATGATGATATTATTGAATATCTTTGGCATGTAGTGTAAAAGATAAATGATTTTATAATGAATATCTTTGGCCCGTAGTGCAAAGATGAGCAGTGTGTGAGATGAACATGACCGAGTGATGAATATCTTTGGCACTGTAGTGCAAAGATGAAAATTTGATTCAAGATGAATATTGATTGATGTTCTGAGGATAAAATATTGACGATGGACTTTTAAATTCATAGATAATAGTAGATTTCATTTCTACGTAACTCATCTATGAATTATTATTTTCATTATTGATGATCCGAAACTTGTTGTCTATTGTATTCTATCGATTTTTCCTGTTGAAGACTAACGATAATTTGTTCTATATTATCTTAGTCATAATATTCTTTTTGGGCTAGTTGAGCTCACCCTTTTCCTTTTTGTTCCATTTTTCTTCTCAGGAGGTGAGAATGTAGCGAGTACTAGTCGGGGTATGAAATGATGATTCTAGAAGTTGTTTTAGTAGTCCTCACCATTTTTGTAAAATAATGTACCAATAATTGTAATGAGGACTTAGTTGGGTATGGATATTGTCTAGATGACAATATTTGTATTTAAACTCACAATTTATATGTTGTATTAATGAAGTTGTAGTTATTTCTGTACCATGTATTTTGATGACTCAAAATGGGTGATGTATACCTATTTTGGGGGCGTCACAACAAGGCCCTGAAGAAACAAGCAAATATCAAGCAAGTATCAAGGCATAACTAAAAGGGAAGTGAATCAAAATATATTTCCCAACCATACATAATACTGTTTGATATATACATCTGTGTTGTACATGACAAAATGGCTAAACTAGTCTGTGCAGGAAAATTCAAAGCTATCTACAGATCTGTATGTATGCGGACTATCAGAACTAACATGGCATCCCTCTCTGAAGACGGAGGTAACACTGCAAGCTCCTGCCCAATGGTATCTACACGAGCTAGCAGATCAGAGGGTAACTGCATGGTGGCGTAATGCTCATCAATGTAAGCACTCATATCAGCAAGACTGACAGTCATCTGGGATCTCACTAAAGTACTGTCTACAATGGCCACATCCCTAGCAGATAATGTCGCATCCCGCTCCGCAATCAATGCATCCCTGGCTGATCTAGCCTTATCCATCTCTAACAGAGCGGCGTCTCTCTCATCAAGAGCTGTCAACATCGCGGCCCTAGCCTGATCTCTATCATAGGTCATCGGATGTAAGCTCTGCTCCAAATGTTGTCTTAGAATCTTTGGGTAACTTGATGCTTTTCGGGATGGGAGAATCCATCACATATACTGGCAACCCAACAATCAAGTCATCAATGGGAATGTCAGCCTCCTCTATTGCTCCTCATCGTCAGAATCAGTCTCCTGTACTGTGGATACTACCGCAGATAATGCAGTCTCTGTCTCTATCTGTGCGGAATACTCTGCAGAACAACCCAGATGACTGACAGAAAACCTAGCCAGCTCTCGCTGATCCTAACAAGCATACAACCTGGATCTGTCCTCCGCTGATAAATGGTGTGAAGTGAAGCGATGACTCACTGCCCCCTCAAAAGGATGAAAATCCTAAAACTGGTCAAACTGACACATCACGGCCAGTGGGTGGTAAGTAATCATGCCCCTCAATCCAGCCAAAGGGAGATAATCCATGCCCGGAGCATGAGTAATGAAGTTGTAGGGTGAGCTAAGCCCTGAACACGGCAATATAGCAAACGGATCTCTAATCCCTGCTAGGATAGATGACCACGATGTAGCATCTGTACACTCCGCAGGCTGAAAGGAGTATGACATGGCTATATCATGGGTGAAACAAAACCCCTGTTGTCTGAGTGTGCCAATCGGTCTCAAGTGTGATATAAACCATACATACAGCATGACCGAGCTACCTATGAACACTCATGCCTGATAAGTTCAGTAGTATATAGCTGACCTCAGAGTCTCTGCAATGATCATCAGTACAATGGTATGACCCTCCCTAAGAGCTCTCACTACCATAATGACACTGATATCCAACTCATCCATGTACCGCGGCATGAAGACGTATGACAATACGCACAAAAGCAGTACATCCACCCTGGCTGAATGCCAATGGTCCTCCGGTGTGGTGAAAACCCCGGAATGTCATGCATAACTATCCTCAGAGCCAAATCTGTCAAACAGAAAATGCTGGGATATCACGTGGCTGGATGTAATCTCGTCTTGTACCACTCTACGTCTCAATCCGGTGAGGGTCATGAACTGTCTACTCATGTCTTCGATAGCCATATGCACGCAAGGTCTGTCCAGCGGCAACATTGTCAACTGTGCATACTCTTCCAAAGTAGGAGTCAACTCCTGGGTCCCAAATCAGAAAACATGCCTCTCCGATACCCAGTGCTCTAGCATACCCTTTACAAATCATGTAGGAACCTGAAACATCAACAGGGTCATAGTATGCTGCAGCAAATCATCAATGATCACTATGTCTGATGGTGATAAACTATCATACCATGAGCGCATACCAGATACCACCAAAAATGGTGGGATATGATCAATACGGCTAACTGTCGAAGAAGACATCTGTACGGGCCGTGTCATAAGATCATCCAGGGGTCAATGCTGAATATCTCTGGACATACATATATATGCATAACATAATAACATGCATGATACAATAGATGGCAATATGATATAGGAAATGGAAAATTGTCCATACATTCCTAAGTATATCATCATCTAATACATCTCTGTACAACTAAAATACAGGGAAATGGGGCGAAGCTACCCAACATCTAACAAAGGCATATCAAAAGATATAGCGAGAATGGGGTGAAGCTACCCAACCCAGCCTACTAATGAGAGGCCTATCAAAAGAAATAACGAGAAATATACATCAGAAAAAGTCAATGGTGTCGATGTCTACATCATAGATACATCCATCTAATGTAATTCCTCCCCGAGTCACTAGATCTCTATCTACTGGGGATGTCGGCCGATATAAGGAGGATCTCTGACCCGTGAAAGCCATATGGGTCACCTGAGGGGCCAGCGCCAGAGCTGGAAGGATCAAAAGTATCTACCTTTGAAGGATCTCTGCCTAAATGTCGAATGAAAAGATGTGTCCGGTCCAGCTGCTGGGTCAATCTGTCAATCTGTGTCACATGAGTCGGATCTCTGACACAGGCTAGCCAATCCGTAATCATCACAGATCCTGGAACCATATCCCCCATAAACTGTGTGGTGCGGGTCTGAGCTCCAATAGTATGAGGGATCCACCAATGCTGGAACATCTCCTGAGACCAGGGGCCCTCTGACAATGTAAAACTGTCAATCCCCATCAATGGGATGTCAATGATGGGTGACTGCGAAACATGCCAATAACGCCTGGCAGGAGGCAAGATCGGTATACGGATCTCTCTTGTAGTGCTCCTGATAGCAAGCTCTCCTAAATAGACCTCCCATCCTCCATCTGTAAAGAGGGGAATCCTACGAGTGGAAATGACATACTCAACTCTAGTCGAGTACCCATCCTCAAATCTAACTCCCAAATGCTCTCCAGAGTAGGGAATCCATGTGATGACATCAGTTGTCAACAACTCCAGCTGTAGGTAACAATGAGTGAAACCCTCAGCAACAGGGACCTCCGCCAGTATAGAATGATGCCATCTCCTTCCTCGTGGATAGGTGTCTAAACCACTGACAGGACGCAAACAGGGAAGCCTCTCATAAGCCCAAAACTGCCAACATAAAGGCAACATTTTCTATTAGTCAACACTCTTAACCTATACATGGGAAAAGACAAGAGAAACACTCACCAGCAAAAATGGGTAGAATCCTAACTACGCCTCGGTCAAGCCCTGCGATCGCATGTGCATTCCTCTAAGGAAGTATGTGACGCCCCCAAAAATAGGTATACATCACCCATCTTGAGTCGCCAAATACATGGTACAGAATACAAATACAAACTTAATTGTCAACATGATACTTCTTTGTGGATACTTCTTTGTGGAGTAAAATTCAAATACAAATACAAATACAAACAAGTTCAAGAATTAATTTATCCAGAAATTAATAACATCCAAATTGTCAACATAATACTTCTTTGTGGAGTAAAATTCAAGAATGCTCAGAAAAATATTTCCATGAAAAGATACTGGATAAAGCGCAAATATCAAGGATACTCCACTAATTTCATGGAGTATAGAAGCCAAAACTTTAACCAACTGAGTATAATAGAATATATGAAACTGCAAATGGATTTTCACCCACCATGCGGTAATCCACGTATACAGATCATTTCCATAATTTAATTAGGAATGAATACAAAGGATCATTCACCATGCATGTGGTAATCCACATAGACAAGTTATTCCAACAGAATAATAAAGAATGGAATAACAGAAGGATTCACCATGCGTTCGATAGATCTGCGACAGAGTTAGTTATTTCAATGTAATAATAAATAATGGAACTCAGTCCCGCAGAACGCATACGAAAGGATATTCCGACAGAATAATAAATAATGGAACCAGGTCCGGCATAAATGCACAAACAGGATATTCCGACAAAATAATAAAGAATGGAATAACAACAGAAATAACCATGCATGCGATAGGTAATCGCATGCATGAGTTATTCCAATGAAGAATAAATAATGGAACTAGGTGCGCGAACGCATGCGCACGTGATATTTTAACGAGAATAATAAATAATGGAACCAGTCCCCGCGAAACGCATGCATTGGATATTTCGACAAAATAATAAAGAATGGAATAACAACAAAAATCACCATGCATGCAATAGACCGCGCAGACAGGTTATTCCAACAGAATAATAAATAATGGGCTTCACAGATTCCCACCAGTAATCTGCCTCATTACGGAACATAAAGGTAGCGAATGGAACCTTACATTTCTCTCCGCATCCCAAGACATCGAATATCTTGGTAATTTGTTTAACCCACGTCTCACTTTAATCGGATCCGCTTTCCCACAATTTTGGTGGTCCCAACTCTTTGAAGCGCTGCTTGGTAGTGACAAATCGATGCGTTGTTATCATTTCCACCTGTATTTTGTGCACGAGTCTCCCTCGTCTGATTTTGCATGAACTACAAAAAACTTCTAAACATCCCGTCGTTCATCATCTGCCTAGTGGTGTTGTTCACATGAGGAACATTGCCAGCCTGTTGCACGCTCTCCTAATTGGTGGGTAAAGGTGTCTCCACAGTCTCGTTTACTCCACTATTAACATTCTCAGTCGACATTCTCAAATACTGCCATAAAATAAGGGTTAATTAAGGAAATCAACATATCACATAATATCTCTATATACTGACCAACTAACAAATAAGCTTAGGTAGGACATACTAGCGAAAGATTTACTCGTTTCTCCCCTCGTAGTTCTATTCCTCGATCTCCTCCAGAGATCATATCCCTAAGCTCTGATACCAACTGTGACGCCCCCAAAATAGGTATACATCACCCATTCTGAGTCGTCAAAATACATGGTATAGAAATAACTATAACTTCATTAATACAACATATAAATTGTGAGTTTAAATACAAATATTGTTATCTGGACAATATCCATACCCAACTAAGTCCTCATTACAATTATTGGTACATTATTTTACAAAAATGGTGAGGACTACTAAAAAACTTCTAGAATCATCATTCCATACCCCGACTAGTACTCGCTACATTCTCGCCTCCTGAGATGAAAAATAGAACAAAAAGGAAAAGGGTGAGCTCAACTAGCCCAGTAAAGAATATTATGACTAAGATAATATAGAACAAATTATCGTTAGTCTTCAACAGGGAAAAATCTGATAGAATACAATAGACATCAAGTTTCAGATCAGGAACGAAAATAATAATTTATAAAATGAGTTAGTTAGAGAATGAAATCTACTATTATCTATGAATTTAAAAGTCCATCATCAATATTTTATCCCTGTAACATCAATCAATAATTATCTTGAATCAAATTTTCATCTTTGCACTACAGACCAAAGATATTCATCAGTCGGTCATGTTCATCTCAACACCTGTTCATCTTTGCACTACGGGCCAAAGATATTCATTATAAAATCATTTATCTTTGCACTATAGGCCAAAGATATTCAATAATATCATCATTTAGGACTGAGGATGATGAAAAATATTTTAAAGGAAACGAATCCAGTGAAACAAATGAATACATATCAAGGATTTGTATTTCAGCTATTTCATGACCAAAAATACCTCATAAATAATCATAGTGAAGTAAAATTCAAGAATGATCAAAACATGGATACAATCAAAGCTAGTATCCATAATAGATATTTTGGACGAAAAGGAAAAAAATTTTATTTTTTGATGAATAGTGCCATATTCGTGAATAGTGCCGTATACGTAAATAGTAACCCCGACACAAAAAGTTCCAAATTTGATTAAAAGTTCAGATCAATACTTCGGCATAATGATATCGAAAGAAGTAATATCATATATGAAAAAAATAACATCCCTTACCTCGAAAAGACGGTACTCCTGACTGGAATACTAGTTATAGTGCTGAAGGGAACTTGCACCGTATAGCAACACTCAAGGTATCAAAATACTCACAAGAATACGCTCAATATATCGAGAGAGAAATAGAGAGAAAACTTCAGTTTCTGGTGTGATTTTCAATTGTAACCTAAGCACCCTATTTATAGGAAAATGCTTAGAACACCAAAGTAGAAAATTTAATATAATATTAATATATTTATCAAATTTTCCTTAGCCCACCTCTAGACATCTGATTTCAGCACTTTGCACATGTTAATGATGTCCAAAAAGTACAAAAAACGTTTTTTATCAAAAAAATAAATAAAACTTCCAAAAATCAATTATTTCGGAACTTCAGAACTTAATTAATTCATAATAAATAGCCCCTTTTATCAGAAAAATTCAAACCACATGTCCTTTCCATAGAAAATTTCATTCTCTACAACTTTGCAGAAGAAAGTTTTTCCAAATTTCAAACAAAAATTGACCGAAATCTATAAACGGGCAATTTTACAGGCTATAATCAAATTTCGGTTAAGAATTGGGGTCTACCGACACACAAAACATGTGTTAATAATTTAATGCAACAAAAATACTCTTCCTCCTCATATACTCATATATCCCACATTCATTGTAAAAATATCACCATTATTATATTATTAAAATAATATATTTAAATGAATTATTTTATCAGAAAAAGATAAAATATTAATTTTCAACAATTGTCACATTAAAAATTTTCTCCATCTATATCCACATAAAATAAATATTTTCCTCATCATATAAATCAATAATTAATTATTCACAAATAATATTACGTAATCACAATCATCGATAATCAGTGATTCCCGGAAAGAGGGGCTTTCCAAGAAGGATTTCTCCTTACTAGCTCGCAATTAGATGACCAAACCTCTCCTTAGGCAGAACTTTCTAGACATTGCCAATAATGTTATCTAATAATATTATTCAAATAATATGAATTATTGATCTGATAATGAAAATATTGTGCAGTGACAATTATTAAAACAACAATAATATCAACGTAGCAATTATTGAATCAATAAAATATAATATTGAACAGTAATTACTGTAACAATTACATAGTAATGCCTTCTTGAAAGTAATATGCACACAAGCCAATCATGTTTGATGATAAAGCATATACTTTGTAACAATCTTATTCATTTATTAATAAAAAAGTATTAATTTATTAAAGGCTTTTAATTATCTACATGATCTTTGTTTTATAATATGTGATAAAACCATAGTTTTAAGCAATGCTTTTAGAATAATGATGATGATCATTCTAATGAGATCTAAATTCTTAGAAAGCTTAAAACTAAAATAGTTCCCAATCATTGGATTACTAAATGGGGATTAGTGAATCCAGGATAGATTAGTACATACGTTAACTTTTCATTGGATGAGGATGATTGATCTCATGATCATTTGTGTGGAGACACTAAAGCAAGTATGTAGGTGCTTATTAGAGAATAAGTTCAATCGAGCGTGGCTATTTCGCTAAGGAATACCTAATGGAGTTTTACATATGCATCAATAGGAATTTCTGTAGTGATAGTAGTACAAGTGATCCTTGGACTTGAGATCATCATAGTATCTTGTGTATGATGAGTTATACTTTGACTTATTCCTTAAGACCCTTAGGGTATATCAAAGGGTATGCTTGGGTATAATAAGTTATACATGGAGATAATGTATGATCAATAAAGAATCTACCACTTCTATTAAAAGAAGAGAAATGTCCTATGTGATTCGATAAATGACAACCCAAGTAGTCCTTGGTTAAGGCGTAATGAAATTAGAAAGGAGTTTCTAATTTATATTATTTGAGTTGTGCATTTAAGAGTTGAAATACATATAATTAAATAAAATAAGACTTGACAAAGTAATTCCATGTCTTATATTTAATTGGGACATTGTATGGTGGAAGGATTGAATTATGCAGTAACTATTAACTCAAAGGTTCTTTAATGATTAATGTTGAAATCTATATTATCCGGAAAGTCGTTGATCGCATTGGGGAGGCTTATCCCTATTGTAGAATAAATATTATTTATTTAAATAAATTAATTATTTAATTTATTTATTTAAATGAGATAAATTGTTCTAATTGATTTATTCACAATAGGTTTAATATGGAGAACCTAAAGGGTCACACCATAAAAGGAAGAATAATTATTTAAGAAGTTAATGGCATACTAAGTAATAATATGTTAAGTATATTTAATTTAATCTATGGTGATAGAATAAATTAAATAGCTTAATATTTATTATTTAATATTTTAAAATATTAAATATAAATTAATAAGAGGAGTCTTAGTAATATTATTACAATTATTATTATTTTAATTTCTAAAAGAATTTAGAAATTAATTTAATATAAGAACTCTCATTTATTTCTAATAGATTAGGAGGGAAAATTAATTAAAGGAGTTTAATTAATTATCCCTAATAAGATTAGGGAGCTTAATTAATTAAAAGAATTTAATTAATTAAATAAAACCCAATTCCTTAATTGTTAAGGTGGGTTGCCCACATCTATAAATAAGAGGAGTCTTATTATGGGTGAGTGGTTGTTGACTTTTACAACATACATAATTCCAATGGTTGGAGAGTATGCCCCCTTTTTCTATACAGATAGGAAAAACTAGGGTTTGAGCCAATACCCCTTCTTCTTGAAAATTCTTTTTCCTTGGTGGATCACCTCTAGAGGCCAAACATTTGGGTGGCTAACGTTGATCAAAGGAAGGAACCAAACCCAGTAGATTCAAGTTGAACGCGAAAGGATTTGGAGGTGAACTTGTACCTGAGGAAGCTCGATCTTCAAGGGTATGATTTTATTCTTTATCTTTTCGTTTAATTAATAATTGTGCATAAAGGATGATCCGGGTATATGGTTTGTAAAATTTTAAAACTCTGATTTTTACACGTTTCCGCTTATTTTTGCAATTTGATTGCGTTCATGAATATTATAAACCTCACAGTGGTATCAGAGCCAAACCTTTATGCGAATTATTAATTGTTTGATTTGATATGTATATTGATATGTGTTTAGAACATTTTAATTGGGCATAATTTGTTGTATAAAATTTATTAAAATAAAAAAAAACGGTAATATAATTCCGAAATACATATTGGAGATTAATGGCCTGCTTTTTTTTTTTCTTTTCTCTCCGTGATTCATTTGGTTCATGGAATTTTTCTTGTCCTGGTATATCATCCTATGCTTGAATAATTAAGGCGCATATATATATTATATATGTTAACTCGGATGCAAACCTGCTTCATGGAATAACATGGCCACGTGAATTCTTTTATTTTTTTTAAGGTACGGATATTATATATATATATATATATATATATATATATTATACGGTTAATATAATATATATATATATTAATTATTTTATAATTAAAATAAAAGTTTATTTTAATTTTAAAATAAAAGTTTATTTTAATATTAAAATAAAAAGGTTTATTTTAATTTTAAAATTAGAATTTCATGCTAACTAATTAGAGTTGGAATTGGATTTCAAGATAACTAATTAGAGTTGAAATTTGATTCTATTTTTCCTAAAAAAAGAGTTTATTTTGATATGAAATTAGATTTCATATTATTCAAAAATAAAAGGTTTATTTGTGAATAGGAAAAAGAATCGATCTTTCCTTATATAAAGGAGTTTATTTAGATATGAAATAAGATTTCATATTATTCAAAATAAAAGAGTTTATTTGTGAATAGGAAAGATAATCCGTGTTTCCTTTAATAATTTTTTATACATGGAATTGGATTCCATAATTAATTAACATAAAGGAGTTTATTTTGATTCAAAATTAGATTTTATACTAACTAAATTTGCCCATTAAATGATATCAATATATATATTGAATGTTTATTATTCATGAGATGAATGTTATTTATTGATGCATATGGTGATGTGTATGATAATAAATGGGATTGATTATGGACTATTGACTAATATGATTGAATTTTATTTTAGTTAGATGCATGAATGTATGGGTTTTATTAAATGGGGTCTGCGTACCTCGTCTTCTCTAATTTTTCTTAATATAAATTCTATCTCCCTCCTATGTACTTCTCATTGACTGCTGATCAAGGTTTCTATTTATTTTAAATAGTTTTGTAATATGAATAGTTAGAATTAATTTTGAAGAATTAGAGATCAAGGAGCAAGGAACAAGGAGCGCTTGAAGACCCGTTTGTAATGGAGCCCGGGTTTAAATGTAATAGTTATATTTAAATATTATTTCTTGCACCCTTGGGAGGTTTGACCTTTTGGTTCACTTGGTGGCTCTAGTGAACCAAACTAGAATAAAAGTCCATAATCAATCAAGGGTAGAATATAGTATTCTATATGTGCATGCTTATACTATATATATTATATATTATGCAAAGATGCTTCACATGTTCATTAATATGACGTGTATTTTATATATATATAATAAATGCAGCTAAACACAAGATGAGACAAATTAAAAACAAAACCCTCAATTTTTAATATTAAGTCCTAAACGTTCAAAGATATTTGGAATATCGAACGTCGCCTTTCTAGCATGATAAAATTAATAGAGTATTAAATATTTAATATGAGTTTGTTGTGTCACCACAAGGAAAGTATTAAGTATTTAAGATGTTAATTTATCACATTTGATGCTTATAAAGAAAATTGAACAATATTGTTTTGTTGTGTCACCACAAGGATAATATTTTCTTTTTGAATATATGGAGTGCTAGGTCGGACTTAACTTGGATAATTTTGATTGGATGTGCCACCACTTGATCAAAATAATCTAAGAGGCAAAAGAAAAGGAGTTGCATAGTTGATGTAATTGACAAAAGTTGTCTACCTATTTATTTATATATAGTTTGTTATGTCACCACAAGGCTATATACATTTAAAATGGGATCCTTATTCTCACTAGCAAATCTTTAATTAGATTTTCTTTGAACTATATATATTGAGGTAATATAGTTTGAAGAAAATAGTGGGAGATACCAATTTAAAACAAGACCTAATTTATTTTGGTAATTAATAAAAGAATGTATGTTAAAATGTTGTTAATTAAAAATTCATTTACAGAATTTTACAATGTCTAAAATTACTATCACTGCGAAACATATTTGATGTTAAATTAACCAGACCGAATTAAACGGGTTGGATAAGGAATTTGAGAATAGTTCTCATAGCTGAAAAGCTATCTTATGTCCTTAATACGCCTATCCTCGCAATGGTTGCGCATAATGCCTCCGAGGAAGAGATTGCTACTTTTAGAAATTGGCAAGATGATGCACGGTTGGCTCGCTCAATGCATCATGCTCGCATCCACGAGTAACGAGCTTCAGTCCACAAAGATGAAACTATGGATGCTCCTACTATATTCTCGCACATCAAGTAGTTGATGGTGAGGAAAGTTGACCGATAGATATCGAGATATCTAAGGAGCTCTTCCGATCTAGAATGGCCAATGGCACTATAATACTGCATAAAAAGTTCTTAACATAATCAATTTGATTGATCAATTAGACAACTGGTTTTGTCATGGATGGAGAGTTGAGCCAAGATTTGATCTTGCACTCACTCCCGGGACTCCTTTCACAATTGTTGTGAATTTTTCATATGAACAAGCTAGATATCGGGCCTGTTGATTTGCTTAACATATTGAAAAATGTTGAGAGTCACTTTCAACCAAGAAAGATAAAGTCTTCTTGGTAGGGGCCAAAGGATCTTCCGAAAAGAAGAACGATTCAAGAAGGTATAAATAGAAAGGGCAAAAACAAAGGATAATAAGAACAAAAGCGATACACGGATAGCAAAGGAGTTTGCTTCCACCGCAAAAAGCCCGGACACTAGAAAAGAAAGCTGCAAGAAGCATCTTGCAGAGGCTAACCAAAGAAGCTTAGTGAAGTTTGGTACATAAATACAAATTTTTCATGATTTAAAATAAATTTTTCTTTAAGTCAAGGTTCTACTTGGGTATTGGATACCGACTTTGGTTATCATAAATATAGATTTATGAAGGACCAAAGAAGTAGAAAGCTAAACAAATATAAGTAATCCTATGTATGCGGAAATGTAGCAAAGGTTGCCATATTAGCCATAGAAACTTATAGTTTAAGACCGCTACTGAGCAAATCTATTAAGTCAATAAGTTGTTATTGTATTCTAATTCTTGTTAGAAACATTATTTCCATTTTATTGTTGGACAATAAAATTTTTGGTATTATAATTAAGAACAATTGTTTTCTATTTATAATAATAATGTTTCAGTATAGAACCGAAAAGATTACTTAATGGATTTTGTATACTTGACTTACGTGAAAAATTATTTTATAAATTGAACAAACTAGTATAAGAAAAGGAGATGATCATTCAAAGAGTTGAATGTATGTATTTGTTGAAATACAAGTGTGAATTATTTGAAAGGTTCAAAGAATTCAGAAGTGAAACAAATTGGCAAAGTATTAAGATTCTTTGATTAGATCAAGGAATAAATACTTGTGCAATAAGTTTCTAGATCATCTCAAATGGTTTTCTCATAATGGACACATCCTCGACACGCAATAATAATTGATTGATGTATCCGAATGAAAAATCGTACCTTGTTGGACATGGTGCGGTCCATAATGATTTTACCGACATTCCGGTATCCTTTTGGGATAATGTCCTAGAAATGGTCGATATCTACGAAAATGGTAACCTCAAAATCCGCCCCAAGACTCCATAAAAGTTATGGATGGGGAGGATTCCTAATCTTAAGTATGTTAAGATAAGGGGTTGTCCAACTTATGTGAAAAGGTTTCAAAGGATAAGCTTGGGACAAGATTTGACAAGTACAATTTGTGGGACATCCTAAAGTAAGTTTAGGGTATATGTTCTATAATCCTACTTAGCAAAAGGTGTTTGTTGCGAAACACACACGCCTTCTAAGATAAATGTGTTTATTATTGAAGGGGCTAGTGGGAGGATAATAGATCTTGAAGAGTTCAAGAACCACAAAATACTATAAGTCAAATAAGAGGAACCTATAGATAATTCTATTATACCACTAAATGAATCGTAAATCGGAATAGCAAGAAGATACACGGGAGGTATGGATTCATCATAGATGATGATGATGAGGTACACATCATGAAGATGATGATCCGATTACATACGATGAGGTAAGTGTTGTAGTACACTTTCGGAGAAATGGATTGAAGCAAGTTTCTCAAATATGGAACATTCGTTTTGATGGGGCAATCAAAGGAGTTTGATTTTATCAAAAATAAGAATGAACCTAGTGTGTACAAAAGGGTCAGTGGGAGCATCGTGACATTCCTAGTACTATATGTTGATATACTACGGATAAGGAATGACATACCAATGCTACAATCAGTAAAGATAATGTTGTCTAAACATTCCTCCATGAATGATTTGGAAGAGTATCTTAATTGGGGATACAAATCTATATAGATAGATTTAAGAGGATGCTCGACTTAACCCAAGGAACGTATATTCATTTGATGCTAAAGTTGTTTAGCATGGCAAACTCCAAGAGATGTCTCATGTAGATGAGCTATGGAGTGTATCTCTCTTAATAGTCCCCACAGACTCCTGAAAAGAGAGGTCGCATGAGTGACTATCATGTATGTAATGAAATATACGAGACCTGATGTTGATCGATCATATTCTGGAGAAGTTCAATATGAGTCAGTGAAAAACATCTTAAAGTGCTTAACCAGCACTAAGGATGTGATCATATTCATAGTGGGTCTAAATTAAAACTAGAGGGCTTAACAGACTCAAGTTTTTCAGACAGACCAAGATGACAAAAAATCCACTTTAAGGTAAAGCGTTATCTTGAACAGTGGTGCAGTGAATTAGAAAGGTTCCAAACAACAAAGAGTTGTTGGTTTAGTGATAAAGACAAAGTATATAGCTATAAATGAAGCTGCAAGTTGATTGTTTGGATTAAAAGTTCATTACAAAACTAGGAATAGTTCCTAAGTCTCATCTTAGATCTAAACATGTGTTGTGGCACTTTCATTTGATTATAAGAATCATTGAAAGATGGGAAATCACTATAGAGATGGTGGACTCTCATGAACAACATTACATATCCATTAACTAAAGCTTATCCAACAGCAGGATAATCGTCACTTAGAGAAGAAGAGTATAAGATACAATGGCGATTAGCTTTAGTGTAAGTGGGAGATTGAAAGTAATATGCACACAAGCCAATCATGTTTGATGATAAAGCATATACTTTGTAACAATCTTATTCATTTATTAATAAAAAAGTATTAATTTATTAAAGGCTTTTAATTATCTACATGATGCTGTTTTATAATATGTGATAAACCCATAGTTTTAAGCAATGCTTTTAGAATAATGATGATGATCATTCTAATGAGATCTAAAATCTTAGAAAGCTTAAAACTAAAATAGTTCCCAATCATTGGATTACTAAATTGGGGATTAGTGAATCCGGATAGATTGGTACATACGTTGTTGCTTTCGTTGGATGAGGATGATTGATCTCATGATCATTTGTGTGGAGACACTAAAGCAAGTATGTAGGTGTTTATTAGAGAATAAGTTCACTGAACGTGGCTCGCTAAGGAATACCTAATGGAGTTTTTACTTGCCTGTCAATAGGAATTCTTGTAGTGATAGTAGTACAAGTGATCCTTGGACTTGAGATCATCATAGTATCTTGTGTATGATGAGTTATACTTTGACATATTCCTTAAGACCCTTAGGGTATATCAAAGGGTATGCTTGGGTATAATAAGTTGTACATGGAGATAATGTATGATCAATAAAGAATCTACCACTTTATTAAAAAGAGAAATGTCCTATGTGATTAGATAAATGACAACCCAGTGAGTCCTTGGCGAAAGCGGTAGAATAAAATTAGAAAGGAGTTTCTAATTTGCATTATTTGAGTTACGCATTTAAGAGTCGAAATACATATAATTAAATAAAATAAGACTTGTGAGAATTCCATGTCTTATATTTAATTGGGACATTGTATGGTGGAAGGATTGAATTGTACAATAACTATTTACTCAAAGGTTCTTTAATGATTAATGTTGAAATCTATATTATTTGGAAAGTCGTTGATCGCTAGGGAGGCTTATTCCTATTGTAGAATAAATATTATTAATTTAAATAAATTAATTGTTTAATTTATTTATTTAAATGAGATTAGAATTATTCTAATTGATTTATTCACAACCGGTTTAATATGGAGAACCTAAAGGATCACACCATAAAAGGAAGAATAATTATTTAAGAAGTTAATGGCATAAGCGTAATAATATGTTTAAGTATATTTAATTTAATCTATGGTGATAGAATAAATTAAATAGCTTAATATTTATTATTTAATATTTTAGAAATATTAAATATAAATTAATAAGAGGAGTCTTAGTAATATTATTATAATTATTATTATTTTAATTTCTAAAAGAGTTTAGGAATTAATTTAATATAAGTACTCTCATTTATTCCTAATAGGATTAGGAGGGAAAATTAATTAAAGGAGTTTAATTAATTATCCCTAATAAGATTAGGGAGCTTAATTAATTAAAAGAATTTAATTAATTAAATAAAACCCAATTCCTTAATTGTTAAGGTGGGTTGCCCACATCTATAAATAAGAGGAGTCTTATTATGGGTGAGTGATTGTTGACTTTTACAACATACGTAATTCCAATGGTTGGAGAGTACGCCCCCTTTTTCTATACAGATAGGAAAAACTAGGGTTTGAGCCAATACCCCTTTCTTCTTGAAAATTCTTTTTCCTTGGTGGATCACCTCTAGAGGCCAAACATTTGGGTGGCTAACGTTGGTCAAAGGAAGGAACCAAACTCGGTGGATTCAAGTTGAACGCGAAAGGATTTGGAGGTGAACTTGTACCTGAGGAAGCTCGATCTTCAAGGGTATGATTTTATTCTTTATCTTTTCGTTTAATTAATAATTGTGCATAAAGGATGATCCGGGTATATGGTTTGTAAAATTTTAAAACTCTGATTTTTACACGTTTCCGCTTATTTTTGCAATTTGATTGCGTTCATGAATATTACAAACCCAACACTTCTTACGTAAGAATCAATAATTGGTGCAATACCGTGTGCTACTGTGTTTAAACCACCTGGTATTCTAACAGTATTAACGGTAACAACTACGCCGTTATTTATAAACAACTTATTCTTGTCGTTTTCTTCCTCCAATCGCTTTTCGTTATGGGGCCCACATAAGGCTGCGCCGTCGTACGAATATTCCTCGACAGTAAGAATATTCCACGACCAAACGAATATTCGCCAACAACAATGAATATTTTATAACCACTTGCATGTTTGAAATAATTGTGTATTTTACCCATAACTCACCACATTAATCAAATCAACCCTTACTATTTCAACATAATAAATAGAGAAAATTCAATTTCATTAATAATAATTTGGGGTCTTACACTTGTGATCTTGATGCATTCTGAACTTATCCTTGATAGGTGGACATTGAGACGTTGCAAGATCTCTTAGAATGGATCATTGATTTCTGTATATCCCTACCATCTTTGGTGTCTTAGGACTGGTATTTGTATGGAAAAGTGGAGAGGAGGATGTTTTTTTCCTCTCTGAGATTGACCGCACCATAGATGGTCGTCAGTACTTCTATTTGTGAGAAGCCTAGTTAATTCCATCTCTTATGGGTTCGAATTGCTCTTTGAGGCACGATCGCAGCTTAGATGGTCACCGAATCTTCTATTTGTGAGAAGAGGTTGGGTAATTCCATCCCTTTGATCTGAAACCGATGAAATGTGGTGAATTGAAGGTTGATCCCAGTACCGTATGACAAGTTTTTTTGTTCTGGCAGGGGTTAGACTGAACCATGAATGGCAACCTACGTACTCCTATTGAAGAGGAGATCAAGTCTGCGTAGTTCGAACCTGGTGTAAGAGGTTCAACGCTGAATGTGAAAGGTAGATAGGTGTAGAAATGTTTTTGTTGTTTTTGTTGTTGTAGAGGAAGGGCAGAAATATTTTTGTTATTTTTTTATTGCGATTACGACCGAGCCATATATAATATGGTTGCCTACGTACCCCCGGGTATCAAGGAGATCAAGTCGACGTAGTTCACCCCTCAAGACAAATTGCAGCCAAAGAGAAGTGTAAATCCCATGTGCAGGCTATACTGTGGGGAGAAGAAAGTTTGATCCCATAATGGGGATAAACTGCAGGTGTGGAAAAAGTTTGATCCCGTCTTCAGGAAAAACTGCAAGCGTAGAAAAGTTTAATCCCGTCTTCAGGATAAACTGGAAGTGTGAAAGGTTCAATCCCATCTTTAGGATAACCGAAATTGTATGAAAAGTTTGAAATGAAGTGAAACCAGGCTGCTGGTTTGAAGTGTATATTTCCCTGAGGGGCAGAAAAGTATGTAGAAAGGAAAGGGTTCAAAACTGGAATGACTGGTGATTTGATGATCAAAACCAGGATGTTTGTTTGATGGTAACCTCAGACATAGTACCGTTTCACGGTGTCCAAGTTGATAAGCCGTGGAAATTCATCGTCATCCATTTCCTGTAATCTGAGAGCACCTCTTATCAATACTGAAAGTAGTATGCACACAAGCCAATCATGTTTGATGATAAAGCATATACTTTGTAACAATCTTATTCATTTATTAATAAAAAAGTATTAATTTATTAAAGGCTTTTAATTATCTACATGATGCTGTTTTATAATATGTGATAAACCCATAGTTTTAAGCAATGCTTTTAGAATAATGATGATGATCATTCTAATGAGATCTAAATTCTTAGAAATCTTAAAACTAAAATAGTTCCCAATCATTGGATTACTAAATTATCTCCATGTACAACTTATTATGCTTGGGTATAATAAGTTGTACATGGAGATAATGTATGATCAATAAAGAATCTACCACTTCTAATAAAAGAAGAGAAATGTCCTATGTGATTCGATAAATGACAACCCAAAGTAGTCCTTGGTTTAAGGCGTAATGAAATTAGAAAGGAGTTTCTAATTTGCATTATTTGGAGTTGTGCATTTAAGAGTCGAAATACATATAATTAAATAAAATAAGACTTGATAAGAATTCCATGTCTTATATTTAATTGGGACATTGTATGGTGGAAGGATTGAATTGCACGGTAACTATTTACTCAAAGGTTCTTTAATGATTAATGTTGAAATCTATATTATCCGGAAAGTCGTTGATCGCTAGGGGAGGCTTATCCCTATTGTAGAATAAATATTATTTATTTAAATAAATTGTTTAATTTATTTATTTAAATAAGATTAGAATTGTTCTAATTGATTTATTCACAATAGGTTTAATATGGAGAACCTAAAGGGTCACACCATAAAATGAAGAATAATTATTTAAGAAGTTAATGGCATAATCGTAATAATATGTTAAGTATATTTAATTTAATCTATGATGATAGAATAAATTAAATAGCTTAATATTTATTATTTAATATTTTAGAAATATTAAATATAAATTAATAAGAGGAGTCTTATTAATATTATTACAATTATTATTATTTTAATTTCTAAAAGAGTTTAGGAATTAATTTAATATAAGTACTCTCATTTATTCCTAATTGGATTAGGAAGGAAAATTAGTTAAAAGAGTTTAATTAATTATCCCTAATAAGATTAGGGGAGCTTAATTAATTAAAAGAATTTAATTAATTAAATAAATCTCAATTCCTTAATTGTTAAGGTGGGTTGCCCACATCTATAAATAAGAGGAGTCTTATTATGGGTGGGGGGGTTGTTGACTTTTACAACGACATAATTCCAATTTGTTGGATAGAGTACACTTTTCTATAGAGATAGAAAACTAGGGTTTGAGCCAAATACCTTTTTCTTGAATCATTATAATTCCTTGGTGGATCACCTCCAGAGGCCAAACATATGGGTGGCTAACGTTGATCAAAGGAAGGAACAAAAACCCGGTGGATTCAAGTTGAACGCGAAAGGATTTGGAGGTGAACTTGTACCGAGGAAGCTCGATCTTCAAGGGTATGATTTTATTCTTTATCTTTTCGTTTAATTAATAATTATGCATAAAGGGTGATCCGTATATGGTTTGAAAAAATTTTAAACTCGATTTTTACACGCTTCGCACTTTTTATGCAATTTGATCAAGGTTCATGAATATTACAAACCTAATGATGGCATCAGAGCCAAACCTTTATGCGAATTATTAATTGTTTTAAATTTGATATGTATATTGATATGTGTTTAGAACAATTTTTTTTTTTTTGGCATAATTTTATTGTATAAAATTTATTTAAAAAAAAAAATGATTCCGGCACCAGCATTTTTTCGTGAAGCAGGAGCAATTTTTTTTTTTGGGAAGCATGTGATCCGGATATAATCAACCAACAAGGATTCCATGATATATATATATATATATATATATGATATATATATATCAACCACAAGGATGGTGCACGTAATCAACCAACACCGGATTGCAAGGGAGCATTTGTGAGATGCACTAAATCGAGAAATCAACAAGTTTTTTTTAATTTTTTTAGGACACGTTTTTATATATATATATATATATATATATATATATATATATATATATATATTGGTTATTATATTATATATATATAATAGTTATATATATATATATACTATATATATATTCTTAATTATTTTATAATTAAAATAAAAGTTTATTTTAATTTTAAAATAAAGATGTTATTTTAATTTTAAAATTAGAATTTCATGCTAACTAATTAGAGTTGGAATTGGATTCCATGATAACTGATTGGAGTTGAAATTGGATTTCATTTTTCCTAAAATAAAGGAGTTTATTTATGAATAGAGAAGTAAATCCATCTTTCCTTAAATAAAGGAGTTTGTTTAGATATGAAATAAGATTTCATATTATTCAAAATAAAAGAGTTTATTTGTGAATAGGAAAGAGAATCCTAATTTTCTTAAATAAAAGAGTTTATTTAAATATGGAATAAGATTTCATATTATTCAAAATAAAGGAGTTTATTTGTGAATAGGAAAGAATATCCGTGTCTCCTTTATTAAAAGATTTTTTTTTTTTACATGGAATTGGATTCCATAATTAATTAAAATAAAAGAGTTTATTTTAATTAAAGATTTTTTTACATGGAATTGGATTCCATAATTAATTAAAATAAAAGAGTTTATTTTAATTAAAGATTTTTACTTGGAATTAGATTCCATAATTAATTAAAATAAAGGAGTTTATTTTGATTAAAGATTTTGATTAAAATAAAATAGTTTATTTTATTCAAAATTAGATAAATTAAAATAAAATAGTTTTATTTTGATTTAAATTTGGATTTAAATAAAGGAGTTTATTTTTATTCAAAAATAGATTTTATACTAACTAAATTTGCCCATTAAATGATATCAATATATATATTAAATGTTTATTATTCATAAGATGAATGTTATTTATTGATGCATATGGTGATGTGTATGATAATAAATGGGATTGATTATGGACTATTGACCAATATGATTGGATTTTATTTTAGTTGGATGCATGAATGTATGGGTTTTATTAAATGGGGTCTCACAGACTCGCCTTCTCTAATTTTTTCTTAATATAAATTCTATCTCCTCCTATGTACTTCCTCGATCACGATCAAGGTTTCTATTTATTTTAAATAGTTTTGTAATAGGAATAGTTAGAATTAATTTTAAAAATTGGAGATCGGGAGCAAGGGAGCTTGAAGACCCGTTTGTAATGGAGCCCGGATTAAATGTAATAGTTATATTTAAATATTATTTCTTACACCCCTAGGTTTGACCTTTTGGTTCACTTGATGGCTCTAGTGAACCAAACTAGAATAAAGTCCATAATCAATCCGGGTAGAATATAGTATTCTATATGTGCATGCTTATACTATATATATTATATATTATGCAAACATGCTTCGCATGTTAATTAATATGACGCGTATTTTATATATATATGTGCATATGCTTAAACAAGATGAGACAAATTAATAAAAAAAACCCTCAATTTTTTTTATATTAAGTCCTAAGCGCTCAAAGATATTTGGAATATCGAACGTCGCTTTCTAGCATGATAAAATTAATAGAGTATTAAATATTTAATATGAGTTTGTTGTGTCACCACAAGGCAAGTATTAAGTATTTAAGATGTTAATTTATCACATTTGATGCTTATAAAGAAAATTGAACAATATTATTTTGTTGTGTCACCACAAGGATGATATTTTTTTTTTGAATATATGGAGTGCTAGGTCGGACTTAACTTGGATAATTTTGATTCGGATGTGTCACCACTGATCAAAATAATCTAAGAGGCAAAAGAAAAGGAGTTGCATAGTTGATGTAATTGACAAAAGTTGTCTACCTATTTATTTATATATAGTTTGTTGTGTCACCACAAGGCTATATACATTTGAAATGGGATCCTTATTCTCACTAGCAAATCTTTAATTAGATTTTTGCCGAACTATATAAGTGAGGGTAATATAGTTTGAAGAAAATAGTGGGAGATACCAATTTAAAACAAGACCTAATTTATTTTGGTAATTAATAGAAGAATGTATGTTAAAATGTTGTTAATTACAAATTCATTTACGTAATTTTACAATGTCTAAATTACTATCATCACAGAAAGCATATTAGATGCTAAATTAACCTGATCGAATTAAATGGATTGGTTAAGGAATTTGAGAATAGTTCTCATAGTGAAAAAGCTATCTTATGTCCTTAATACGCCTATCCTCGCAATGGTTGCGCATAATGCCTCCGAGGAAGACATTCCTACTTTTAGAAAGTGGCAAGATGATGCACAATTGGCTCAATGCACCATGCTCAGATCCATGAGTAACGAGCTTCAGCCACATGAAAGATGAAACTACTATACTCCCCGCACATCAAGTAGTTGATGGTGAGGAAAGTAGGACCGATAGATATCGATATCTAAGGAGCTCTTTCGATCTAGAATGGCCAATGGCACTATATAAGATGCATAAAAAGTTCTTAACATAATCAATTTGATTGATCAATTAGGACAACTGGTTTTGTCATGGATGGAGAGTTGAGCCAAGATTTGATCTTGCACTCACTCCCGGACTCTTTTTCACAATTGTTGTGAATTTTTCAATGAACAAGCTAGATATCAGCCTCGCTGATTTGCTTAACATATTGAAAAATGTTGAGAGTCACTTTCCAACCAAGAAAGATCAAGTCTTATTAGTAGGGCCAAAGGATCTTCCAAAAAAAGAATGATTCTAAGAAGGTAAATAGAAAAGGCCAAAACAAAGGATAATAAGAACAAAATCGATATGGATAGCAAAGGAGTTTGCTTCCACCGCAATAAGCTCGACACGGAAAGAAATCGCAAGAAGCATCTTGCAGAGGCTAACCAAAGAAGCTTAGTGAAGTTTTGGTTATAAATACAAATTTGTTCATGATTTAAAATAAAATTTTCTTTAAGTCAAGGTTCTACTTGGGTATTGGATACCGACTTTGGTTATCATAAATATAGATTTATGAAGGGACCAAAGGTAAGTAGAAAGCTAAACAAATATAAGTAATCCTATGTGCGGGAAATGTAGCAAAGGTTGCCATATTAGCCATAGAAACTTATAGTTTAGCAATGCCTACGGGCAAATCTATTAAGTCAATAAGTTGTTATTGTATTCCAGTTTCTTGTTAAAAAATATTATTTCCATTTTATTGTTGGACAATGAAATCTTTGGTATTATAATTAAGAATAAATTGTTGTTCTATTTATAATAATAATGTTTCGTATAGAACTGGAATATTACTTAATGGATTTTGTATACTTGACTTACATGAAAAATATATTTTGCATATTGAACAAATTAGTATAAGAAAAGGAGATGATCATTCAAAGAGTTGAATGTATGTATTTGTTGAAATACAAGTGTGAATTATTTAAAAGGTTCAAAGAATTCAGAAGTGAAACAAATTGACAAAGTATTAAGATTCTTTGATTAGATCAAGGAATAAATGCTTGTGCAATAAGTTTCTAGATCATCTCAAATGGTTTTCTCATAATGGACACATCCTGATACGCAATAATTGATTGATGTATCTAAAAGGAAAAATCATACCTTGTTGAACATGGTGCGATCCATAATGATTTAACCGACATTCCAGTATCCTTCTAGGGTCATGTCCTAGAAATGGCGGCATATCTACGAAAAGGTAACCTCAAAATCCGGCCCCAAGACTCCATAAAAGTTATGGACAGGGAGGATTCCTAATCTTAAGTATGTTAAGTTAAGGGGTTGTCCAACTTATGTGAAAATGTTTCGAAGGATAAGCTTGGGACAAGATTTGACATGTATCGATTTGTGGGACATCCTAAAGTAAGTTTAGGGTATGTGTTCTATAATCCTACTTAGCAAAAGGTGTTTGTTTAAAAAACACACGCTTCTAAGATAAAGGTGTTTATCATTCAAGGGCTAGTGGAGGATAATAGATCTTGAAGAGTTCAAGAACCACAAAACACTATAAATTAAATAAGAGGAACCTCGTAGATGTAATTCTATTATACCACAACCGAATTGTAAATCGAATAGCATCAAGATACCTGGAGGTATGGATTCATCATAGATGATGATGATGAGGTACACATCATAGAAGATGATGATCCGCAGCCATACGATGAGGTAAGAGTTCTAGTGTGTGTAAGTAAAAGGGTAAAAGGGTTGGGAGCATCGTGACATTCCTAGTAATATATGTTGATATACTACGGATAAGGAATGACATACCAATGCTACAATCAGTAAAGATAAAGTTGTCTAAACATTCCTCCATGAATGATTTGGAAGAGTATCTTAATTGGGGATATAAATCTATATAGATAGATTTAAGAGGATGCTCGACTTAACCCAAGGAACGTATATTCATTTGATGCTTAAGTATTTATCATGGCAAACTCCAAGAGATGTCTCATGTCGATGAGCTATGGAGTGTATCTCTCTTAATAGTCCCCACAAACTCCTAAAAGAGAGATCGCATGAGTGACAATCATGAATGCAATGAAATGTACGAGACCGATGTCGATCACCATATTATGGAGAAGTTTACTATGAGTCGCTGAAAACATCTTAAAGTGCTAACCCCGCACTAAGGATGTGATCATATTCATGGTGGGTCTTAATTAAAACTAGAGGGCTTAACAGACTCAAGTTTTTCGTATGCATCAAGACGACGTAAAAATCCACTTTAAGGTAAAGTGTTACCTCGAATCGGTGGTGCAGTTGAATTGAAAAGGTTCCAAACAAAGAAAGAGTTGCTTTGGTTTAGTGATAAAGACAAAGTATATAGCTATAAATGAAGTCGCAAGTTGATTGTTTGGATTAAAAGTTCATTACGTAACTAGGAAAAGTTCCTAAGTCTCATCTTGGATCTAAACATGTGTTGTGGCACTTTCATTTGATTATAAGAATCATTGAAAGATGGGAAATCACTATAGAGATGGTGGACTCTCAAGAACAACATTACATATCCATTAACTAAAGCTTATCCAACAAAACAGGATAATCGCCACTTATAAAAGAGAAGTAGTAAGATACCATGACGATTGGCTTTAGTGCAAGTGGGAGATTGAAAGTAATATGCACACAAGCCAATCATGTTTGATGATAAAGCATATACTTTGTAACAATCTTATTCATTTATCAATAAAAAGTATTAATTTATTAAAGGCTTTTAATTATCTACATGATGTCGCTTTTATAATATGTGATAAACCCATAGTTTTAAGCAATGCTTTTAGAATAATGATGATGATCATTCTAATGAGATCTAAATTCTTAGAAAGCTTAAAACTAAAATAGTTCCCAATCATTGGATTACTAAATTGGGGATTAGTGAATCCGGATAGATTGGTACATACATTGCTTGCTCATTGGATGAGGATGATTGATCTCATGATCATTTGTGTGGAGACACTAAAGCAAGTATGTAGGTGCTTATTAGAGAATAAGTTCACTGAACGTGGCTCGCTAAGGAATACCTAATGGAGTTTTACTGTCTCGTCAATAGGAATTCTCAGAGTGATAGTAGACAAGTAATCCTTGGACTTGAGATCATCATAGTATCTTGTGTATGATGAGTTATACTTTGACTTATTCCTTAAGACCCTTAGGGTATATCAAAGGGTATGCTTGGGTATAATAAGTTGTACATGGAGATAATGTATGATCAATAAAGAATCTACCACTTCTAATAAAAGAAGAGAAATGTCCTATGTAATTCGATAAATGACAACCCAAAGAGTCCTCGGGTTATAGCGTAATGAAATTAGAAAGGAGTTTCTAATTTGCATTATTTGAGTTGTGCATTTAAGAGTCGAAATACATATAATTAAATAAAATAAGACTTGATAAAGAATTCCATGTCTTATATTTAATTGGGACATTGTATGGTGGAAGGATTGAATTGCATACAGTAACTATTTACTCAAAGGTTCTTTAATGATTAATGTTGAAATCTATATTATCCGAAAAGTCGTTGATCGCTAGGAGGCTTATCCTATCAGTAGAATAAATATTATTTATTTAAATTAATTGTTTAATTTATTTATTTAAATAAGATTAGAATTGTTCTAATTGATTTATTCACAACCTGGGTTTAATATGGAGAACCTAAAGGGCCACACCATAAAAGGAAGAATAATTATTTAAGAAGTTAATGGCATAATTGTAATAATATGTTAAGTATATTTAATTTAATCTATGATGATAGAATAAATTAAATAGCTTAATATTTATTATTTAATATTTTAGAAATATTAAATATAAATTAATAAGAGGAGTCTTATTAATATTATTACAATTATTATTATTTTAATTTCTAAAAGAGTTTAGGAATTAATTTAATATAAGTACTCTCATTTATTCCTAATTGGATTAGGAAGGAAAATTAGTTAAAAGAGTTTAATTAATTATCCCTAATAAGATTAGGGAGCTTAATTAATTAAAAGAATTTAATTAATTAAATAAATCCCAATTCCTTAATTGTTAAGGTGGGTTGCCCACATCTATAAATAAGAGGAGTCTTATTATGGGTGGGGGTGGGTTGTTGACTTTTACAACGACATAATTCTAATTTGTTGGAGAGTACCCTTTTCTATAGAGTTAGAAAACTAGGGTTTGAGCCAAATACCCTTTTTCTTGAATCATTATAATTCCTTGGTGGATCACCTCTAGAGGCCAAACATATGGGTGGCTAACGTTGATCAAAGGAAGGAACAAAACCCCGATGGATTCAAGTTGAACGCGAAAGGATTTGGAGGTGAACTTGTACCTGAGGAAGCTCGATCTTCAAGGGTATGATTTTATTCTTTATCTTTTCATTTAATTAATAATTATGCATAAAGGGTGATCCGGGTATATGGTTTGAAAAATTTTTAAACTCTGATTTTTACACGCTTCCGCACTTTTTATGCAATTTGATTGCGTTCATGAATATTACAAACCTAACAAATACCTCATTGACAACAAATGGATCTTCCCAGTTAGGAGCGAATTTTCCCTTAGATTGATCTTGGTTATCAATGATCTTCTTTAAAACCAAGTCATGTTGTTTGAACTGCAGTAGTCAAAATTTTTTGTTGTAGGATCGTGCGATCCTTTGGTGATATAACTGACCATAAAAGATAGCCGCGGTTCGTCTTTCGTCTATTAGAGACAATTGGTGATACCTGTCTTGTACCCATTGGTCTTCATCCAACTGAGCATCCATCAACACTCGGAGGGATTCCATTTCGACCTCTATGGGGAGCACTGCTTCCATCCCATAGGCTAATAAGTAGGGGGTTGCCCCAGTGGAAGTACGCATAGAAGTTCTGTAGGCTAATAAAGTCAGAGGCAAGAAGTCGGGCCATCCTTTGTGATTGGCGGACATTTTCTGCATGATCTTTTTGATGTTTTTATTAGCCGTTTCAACATCACCATTCATTTTTGGACAGTAGATGACGGAGTTAAGGTGTTTGATGTGGAATTTTCTGCATAACTCCTCCATCATTTTTTTTTGTTGAGGTTCTTAGCATTGTCTGACACAATAACCTATGGTTGTCCGTATCGACATACGACATTGTTTTTGATGAAAGCAATGATGACTTCTTTAGTAACCCTGGGGAAGGATGTTGCTTCTACCCATTTGGTGAAGTAGTCGATCATGGTGAATATGAATTGATGTCCATTACTGGCTTTGGGCTCGATGGGCTCGATCACGTCCATTCCCCACATTGAGAAGGGCCATGGCGAACTCATATTCTGGAGTTCCCTTGGAGGGGCGTGGATGGAATTTCCATGAATTTGGCATTAATAGCACCTCTTGACATGATCATCACAGTCAGCTTTGAGTGTAAGCCAATAATGCCCTGTTATGAGGATCTTCTTAACAAGTAGGGGTTCGCTCATGTGAGGGCCACAGACTCCACCATGGATCTCATCCATAAGTCTCTGAGCTTGGTCTTTATCCAGACATCTGAGGAGACCTAATCTTGCACCTCTTTTGTAGAGTGCATCTCCGCTCAGGTAGAATTTCATAGCAAGTCGATGAATCCGCCTTTTCTCAGTTAGGCTCGCCTCAGCGGATGTAGATCCATCTCGCAAATACTCCTTGATGTGCTGATACCAAGGGTTGTGGATGGGAGGTAGTTCATCCGATACTTCTCTAACATAGTTCCCATAGACTGGGGCTTTTTGTAGAGCAAACGTGATGTTTGGCATGTTTTCCTTGTCAGGTATGTGAACCAAAGAGGCCACGTTGTTAATACATCCGCAAAATTATTCCTATTACGAGGAATATGTAGAAAGGAGATTTCTTTGAACTCCAAAGCCATCTATAGAACTTGCCGATGGTAAGGCAGTAAATGTAATTCTTTGGTTTGATAGATTCCTATCGATTGTCTGATTACCAATTCAGAATCTCCAAAGACAGTTAACCGCCTGACGACCATTGAACGGACAAGTTTTAGCCCCATAATACAACCTTCATACTCAACTATGTTGTTGGTGCTGACAAACTGTTATTTAATGGAGACGGGATACTGCTCCCCCGTATCGCATACTAGAACCGCCCACTCCGTAGAACCTCGCTAATAGTACCCATCAAAATACATTTTCCATGTACGGCATGTATCGTGATCGATGTGTTGTTGAACGAATCGTCATCACCCCTTCATCGGGAAGTATGTTTCAAGGGTTTGTAGTCCCCGCAGTGTGCGGGGCCATTGATCCGCAATTCCTTGACTTTCGGACGCACTTTCTGCGTCATGTAGACGATGTCAAATTATTGTAGGATCAACTGCCATCTGGACAGTCGATAATTTAGTATGGGCTTACTGAACACATACTTGAGAGGATCCACGCGGGATATGAGATGGGTTGTGTGACCATGGAGGTAATGCTATAACCTCATGGAAGCCCATGCTAAAGGACAACAAGTCTTCTCAATCAGAGTGCACTTGTGTTCACCGATGTCAATCTTTTGTCGAGGTAATAGATAGCTCGTTCTTCGCCTCTATCATTTTTTTGCCCCAAAGATACAACCCATGGAATTTTCATTTATGGACAGGTACATGAATAGGGGAACATCATCCCTGGGAGGTACCAAAACAGGAGCGTTAATCTGTTCCTCTTTGATTGTGAGGAAGGCTTTTTGACACTCATCGTTCCATTTCATGGAGGAGTTCTTCCTTAACAGCTTGAAGATTGGCTCACAGGTTGTTGTGAGTTGAGAAATGAACCTGCTAATGAAGTTGATTCTTCCCAAAAATCCCCGTATTTCCTTCTCTGTCTGAGGAATGGGCATTTCCTTGAGAGCTTGGATTTTGGTAGGATCCAGTTCAATCCCTTTGTGGCTGACTAGGAAACCTAGCAACTTGCCTGACTTAACACCAAAGGCGTACTTGGCTGGATTCAACTTCAAGTTGTACTTACGCAACCTGTTGAAAAGTTTTTTGAGATGGTCTAAGTGGTCATCCTCCTTTCGGGATTTGACAATGATGTCATCCACGTAGATCTCTATCTCTTTGTGCATTAAATCATGGAAAAGAGCCATCATAGCTCGCTGATAGGTTGCCCCGGCATTGATGAGGCCGAATGACAACCATCTATAGCAAAAGGTTCCCCAAGGCATGATGAAAGCAGTTTTCTCACGGTCCTCCTCAGCGACCATAATTTGATGGTACCCCGTAAAGCAATCAGCAAAGGAGTACATGCCGTATTGAGTAGTATTGTCAATAAGAATGTGGATAAATGGCACGGGAAAGCTATCTTTAAGGCAAGCTTTGTTCAAATCCCGGTAATCCACGCAGACTTGCACCTTTCCTCCTGGTTTAGGTATGGGAACAATGTTGGATATCCACTCTAGATATGTAGACACCATGATGATGCCAGCTTGAAATTATTTCACAATTTCTTCTTTAACCTTTAAACTCCACTCAGGTTTCAATTACTTGAGTTTTTGCCTAACTAGCTTGAATCCTTCTTTAATGGGAATGCGATGAAGAATAATGTCAATGGACAAACCCACCATGTCTTCATGAGACCATGCAAACACATCCTGGAATTGGGTTAATAGTGCAACCATGTCATTCCGTTGATTTGTGGTAAGGTCTGAACTAATTTGGATAAGCTTAAGATTGTCTAAGGTTCCAAGATTGAAAGAAGTGGTTTGATCAAGATTGGGTTTGGGTTTGGGTTTGTCTACGACCCATTCCTTGATCTCCTGAGGTGTCTCAATGTCCTCTTGGATGCCCATCAAGTCTGAGTCCAACTTTGCATCAAAGTTACAGCCCTTGTGGAGAGAAGGCACCTCATCAGCAAGTACAGGCACATCTAAATTCAGAGTCCTGAAACAGAATATTCTTTCACTTAATATATGCAACTGTTCGATCATACAAAAGTGTTAGCATGTACTTGATAAAATAACTGCTAGTATTGTAAAGAAAAGCAAGCAATTAAAGTTATCTACAGGGCAGAGGTATTTTTCTACTCATTTTACCCTCGTCGACCAATGCATGGAGTGTTGCTTCAATTGTCGAGGGCAAAGTCCTGATGGACTGCAGTGATGGAATGATCGTTATTGTCCTCCTTCTCCTGAATGATAACCATGACATCTGGGCAATCATCGTCTGGGGTGTATCTGTTTATATGTTTATCATGAACAAGGACGTATATGCCTGCCATCATCAAGGCAATGTCATGTTTACGTTTCTCTTCCTTTTCTTCCACTTCGGGATCAGGAATCAACACCTCTTTAGCTTTGATTGGCACTAGTTTAGGAAACAACATGGCCACAACATGGGCTTGCACCTTTACTGGAGACTGTATTAGCTCATGGGGTAAAGGTATAGAAAATCGTCGTGCGGCGGAAGCTTGAGGAACCGGCTTGTGCTTATGAGGATTCTCGTGATCGAATCGCGTAATAGCCTAGTCCCCATTGCTCCAATTTGGCTGGACACTTGGATAGGGTGCTTAATACCCTGCATATCTTTATCAAGCCCTTGTCCATGTTAATAACCCAATGACATCATTTCTTGAGTGGCCGACATAACCTCGGCAGAAATCTTGGGTATGGGAAGTGGCGCTCCAATAGAATGGTATTGTGTGGTACTCACTTCTAGAGTATGAAAACTAGCCGATTCAACTTCTGAATTGAAACTGATGATTGGTAGAGTTCCTTGTTCAGGACATTCCGATTCAGCATTGACAGTGACTAGACTGTTATTGACAATGTATTTGAGTTGTTGATGTAGCGTGGAGGGAACGACTCCAGCCATGTGTATCCATGGTCTCCCCAATAGCAGGTTGTATCCTGAATCTATCTTGAGGACGTGGAAGGATACATTGAATGTATTTGGACCAATATCAATTGCCAACTCAATCTTTCCAACAGAATTTTGTCGGGATCCATCAAAAGCTCTGATAACCGTATGGCTGCTTTGGATCCGCTTGAGATTGACATTCATCTTCACCAAGGTGGCATAAGGACAGATATTTAGAGATGAGCCTCCATCTATCAAAACTCCAGCTAGCATGTACCTGGAAGACAAAATCGCAATGTATAATGGTTTGCAATGACCGGTCCCTTCGGGTGGTGTATCGTCATTAGTGAAGGATATCACATTGTTGTTGAAAATGAGATCAACCAAATGTTGAAATTTTTCCACATCCATTGATTTTGGTAAGTAGGCTTCTTCCAAAACCTTCAGTAAAATCTTCCGATGATCCTCGGAAGAGAAAACCAAATCCAGTATAGATATCTAGTGTGGAGCTTCTCGCAAGCTTAAAACCACCTTGGCTTCATTGTGGCCCATAGTGCGGAGGAATTTTTCAATCTTCTCCATGGGAACCTTACGCTTTGCTTCGCAAGTAGGTTTCATAACCCATTGAGGAAGATACAGTGGATTTTCCCTCGACACTATAGCAGAGATATGAGACGTGGATCCTTCAGCTTCTCCATAATTCCATGGAACTTTGTGTAAGCTGACAACAGGATGTTGTGGTTTGAAAGGTAAAGACATTGGCTCTGGTGCTTTTACTTTCAAAGGATTGTCAATTCCTTTGAGTTGAATTGGTTGTATGGGGAATACTTTGACAGTATCATCATCCACTTCGGATATAACTACTACTGATCCCTTCCATTTGGTAGGACATGCATTCCCACCCTTGAGTTGCACAGTGTAATCATCTGCTATTTGCAGGACACCGCTATCAATAAGATTCTAAATGAGATGGCGGAGTGCCCAGCATTCTTCTGTGCTGTGACCGTGAGAATGTGAATGATATTGACACACTTTATCAGAATTGAACCGTCCTAAGCGGGGATTGATTGGAGGCAGAAGGAAGGTAATTCTTCCTTCATTGATCAACATTTGCAATATCTCCTCCATAGATTGGCCAAGATAGGTAAATTCCCTTTGATTGGCAAAATATCGACGGACTTTAGCATTGGTTCTCTTTGCAACCTTATCCTCCATAGCTTCGCTTTCTGAACGTGGTGATGGAGCATTCATAACAAAAGGAAGGAGATAGGCATGCTCCTGCCTGATTAATTGGCGTGTGACTTGATGCTAGTGGGTCACCAGTTTTGCCAATTGCTCAATTTATTTGCAAAGAGCTTTCATCTTTCGTTCCATAATGAACTAGAACTTTACATAATCCCATCTGTCAACACCGTCTTTGAGGGTTTGGGATGATTCACCATTAGAATTGGAACTCTGTCCAGTGCTCCAACTGATCATGTTGACCTCTTCTTCTTTGTGCTGAGGAAGAGGGTTGTCTTGCACGTGAGGTTGACTTGGTTTGGTGACCACGATCTCACCGTTGTCTATTAAATCTTGGATCTTGTGTTTCAAGGCCCAACAATCTTGACTATCATGTCCAGGTGCTCCGGCATGATAAGCACATTTCCGAGTAGCATTAAAACCCCTCCCATTAGGGTTTGCTGGCGGAAGAAGATGTGTAATTTTCTTCTGAGTAGTCAGAAGAGCAAGAATATTCTCAAGTGAGTCCCCTAAGGGTGTGAACGTTCGATGACGCTTTACTTCTCCACTTTTAGGCAATGGAGGGTTTGAAGGTTGTGTTTGAAGAGGGGAGTAGTTTCTCCTCTGTATAGGCACGTTTTGATTGCCTTTTTGACCTTGTAGTATCAAGGAAACATCCTCCTCTTTCTTTTTATGGACCCTCCGGGGGTTGTTTCCATAAGATCCGGACTTGATGTGCTCAGCAACAGCTTTAAGAGCGGCTAGGTCTTGAATTTTATAAGACTTCAATCCCATTTCAGCCATCTCTCTGTGTTTGATCATTTCAGAGAATGGTTTGCCAATACCAGCTAAGACTCTCTTATAGAAAGGAGCTTCCTGTACATCGATGAACGTCATGACCATTTCTGATTCCGTCATGGAAGGAATAACTTGAGCAGCAAGGCACCTCCACCTTTGAGCATACTCTCTGAAAGACTCATTAGACTGTTTCTTGACCTTGGTAATTGGATACCAGTCAGGAGCCATCCGAGATTGAAAATTGTATTGAGTAAGGAAGGCGTGAGCCAGCTCTTCCCAGCTATGGATCTTTGAGTTGTCTAATCTGGTATACCACAAACCAAGCTTCTCGGTCGGACTTTTTCTGAAACAACTGCATTTTGAGCTTTTCATTTTCCGCATAAGATCCAAGTTCTCCAATGAATACCTTTAAATGGGTATAAGGATCCCCTAATCCGTCATACTTTTCAAAATCAGGGGTTTTGAATTTCTCTGGATAATGAACACCAAGGAAGATGCAAAGGTCAGCATATGAAACACTTCTATGTGTTCCAATCCCTTTGAGAACACGGATAGTTTCCTCCATTTGGAGTAATTTCTTCCTGATATCACCGGTGTCTGGATCTCCTTTGAGATGGGTGTTTTCAGGGTCTTTATTGGTCGTATCCAACGAAGGTTCTAGATTTGTTTTATCTAGACCTTGTGTTCCTCCTTATGTAGAGGATTCTGTATGTGGAGGCATCTTTGTACCCTGAGTGGACTGATGCAATTCTTTAAGCAAGATAGCCAAATTTGTGATTTGCTGACTTAATCCGTCAAATTCTTCTCGAGAAACAGGATTAGACTGGTCAGACAAAGACATGATTGGCTATAGGCTCGTGGCCTTTTTTGGATTTTGAGCGGGTAACAGGCCCAATGATTTCCCTACAAAAGACTTATGTAGTTTAGTCTTAGGGTAATGTAAATGTTATCATAATATGTCCATTTTAGGAATATTGTCCTGCAAAATTGGGTGTTAATTGATAACATGCATGCACAGATAATCTTCATATTTTCCATTACATAAAGATGAACATGGAATAAAATTACAAGTAAATATTTTTATAAGTAATTGAAAATGGAAAGCAGGAAGAGACTTTCCTCCGCATTTGGTTTATCAAAGGTTGACCTATCTTAGGGTTTCTCTCACGGATTTTTGGCATAAAGGTTCGCAGATCATCACAATCTACTTGACGGGAGGTTAATCCAGTCTTTTAACTGGAGCGAATCTGGGTGGTGCCTTTCCTGAGCCCCGTTGGAATTATTCTTCCTACGATTCCAGTAATCAAACACCGACAGGATAGCCTCCTGATGGAGGAACCACACAACATACATTCACATACAACGTGTCTCACCGTTTATGCAAAATGATGACATGTGTGAAGCACTAATATCACAGATAGATATAGTATAGTGCAATAATTAAAAATGCATTCGTATACATTCATCATAAATGTAAATGCAACATTCACATACAAGCATATAACAGTTTTGAAAAGCTTGTAATAGCGGCTTAAGCCCTCTTACTGGAGTCCCCAACAGAGTCGCCACCTGTCGACTTTGGGATTTTTTAGTGTCCCTTTTCGTTACATGTTCTTTGGTGTTCTCATGTTAATGTGAGATTTGTTTGAAAAAATAAGTGAAAAAGGTCTGACATGTATAATGTCGATGATTTAACTTTAAAAGTCGCTAGTTGGTGTATTTAACTAGTTGCACCAACGCAACCGAAAAGGTTTGCACATTGACCCAGTGATGTGACACTGCTAAACGAGTCTGTGAAACCGAGATTCATTTGGGTTCGGGGGCTTGATTATGCAGAGGGAAGGTGTTAGGCACCCCCCGACATCTGTGTTGCCACGGTGACTGCCACTTTTCAAAGAAACTGTAATATGAATGTGTGTGTGTGTGTGGATAATTGTGCAATTATTTGGAAGTAGTGTTGTACCTCGTTCACACCTATATACACATGGTTTGAATTTATGACCTGGTTGTTAAATATTATGAGTTATAATATTAATGATGAATACGTTCGTGTTTGATTAAAGATGAAATTGATAGTTCCATTGTGTTGGGATTATTAGTGTTAGTGGAAATCGACATCTATTCCGATGATAATTGATGTCTGGGGGTTATATTGATAAATCGGGTAATTAATCGGATAAATGAGCAATTAATTGCTACTAATTCACATGCTTATATAACTATTTGTTCACATGTGTGTACTATTGAGTCACATTCATTTACTATTAGGGGAGTTGGTGCAAGATTGTTAATACTTACATGACTAAGTTAAAAATGGAGGTATAGATGGAGGTACTATACTGTAATTCGTATTTTCACATGATTATAACTATTGATTCACACGATTGAACTATTGATTCACAATATTTACTATTAGGGGAGGTGGTGCAAGTTTGATAATACTTGCAGAACTAAATTAAAAATAAAAGAAAAGTTGAAGGTATTGTACTGTAATATTTCGAGCTCTAAAATGTGCAATTATCGAAACTATATTTTCCTATAAATAGAAGCTCATTCTTCCTTCATTTCTCACCAATTCACTAAAGCTATAGAGCAATTATTATAGAGAGAAATTATAGAAAGAAAGAAGAAGAGAAGTCTGCTACCTCTCTATTCCAGTATCCAGCTTTATTCTAAGGTAAGGGGTATTATTTCTTTCGTATTCATGAAGAGAGCTTTTGTTATTCCATTCTTTATTATTATGTTGGAATAACACATACATCACAAAGTACCGCATACATGGTGAAATTCTTATGTTATTCCATTCTTTATTATTATGTTGGAATAAAAGCATATGCTAAATAATCGCATACATGGTGAAATTCTTACATTATTCCATTCTTTATTATTACATTGGAATATCACATGCGTGTGTGGATTACGTTAGTCCCGGTTCCATTCTTTATTATTTTGTTGGAATAACTTTCATGCGTGCGATTACATCACATGCATGGTGAATTCTTTGTTATTCCATTCTTTATTATTCTGTTGGAATATCCTGTCTATGCGGATTACGCTAGACCTGGTTCCATTCTTTATTATTCTGTTGGAATAACATGTCTGTGCGGTCTATCGCATGCATGGTGAATTCTTCTGTTATTCCATTCTTTATTATTCTGTTGGAATATCCTGTCTATACGGATTACGCTAGATCCGGTTTAATTCTTTATTATTACATTGGAATAACACATGCATGCGATTCTATCGCATGCATGGTGAATTCTTCTGTTATTCCATTCTTTATTAATCTATTGGAATATCCTGTCTGTGCGGATTACGCATAACCTGGTTCCATTCTTTATTATTCTGTTGGAATAACCTGTGTATGTGGATTATAACATGCATGGTGAATGATCCTTTGTAATCATTCCTTATTAAATTATGGAAATGACCTGTCTACGTGGATTACCGCATGGCAGGTGAAAATCCATTTGCAGTTTCATATATTCTATGATACTCATTTGGTTAAAGTTTTGGCTTCTATACTCCATGAAATTAGTAGAATATCTTGGATATTTGCACTTCATCTAGTATCTTTTCATGGAAATATTATTCTGAGCATTCTTGAATTTTACTCCACAAAGCGGTATCATGTTGACAATTTGGACGTAATTGACTTCAAGATAAATTAACTTATAAATCTTTAAAATTTATTCTTGAACTTGTTTTATTGAATTATTATGTCATTGTCATCATCCGCATGCTTATATTGTGATGAAAGTTATCTTTGGCTTATGTGAATAGATGGACTTGGTATGATTATGACCAGGGATCATTCAGTAAAATCATGACCTGTAATGTTATAAATGATGTGGTAAAAGTCCTCAGTAGCCTGTAGTGCATTGATGGACAGTTTTTGGTATGATTATGACCACAGATTAATCGGTATAGTCATGACCATCGATGATTTAATGAATATCCTTGGCCCGTAGTACAGGGATGACTCGGTGATGTGGTTTATTTATTAAGCTGAGTCTCAGCGATAAAAATTGATGAAAACATTTTAAATCATAGAAGATAGTAGATATCAGGCTCTACTTGAGTCTTCTAATGGATTGCTTATTTCGCTGCAGTTAAACTTGATGTCTATTGTATTTTATCAGTTTAACATTGTTGAAGACTAATGATAATTTATTCTGCATTATCTTAGTTATAATATTTCTTACTGGGCTAGTTGAGCTCACCCTTTCTTTCACTGTTCTCTTCAAGAAATAAGAACGTAGCTGGGACTATTCGGGGAACGGAGTGTGTGACGCCCCCAAAATAGGTATACACAACACCCATTCTGAGTCGCCAAATACATGGTACAAAAAGCAAACTACAACTTCAATAATACAAATGTCGTATGAAATACGACAATATATACTGTGAGTTTAAATATAATATTGTCTTCTAGACAATATCCACATGCAAATAAATCCCCATCATAATTATTGATTCATTATTTTACAAAAATGGTGAGGACTACTAAACAACTCTCTCTAGAACCTTCATTCCATACCCCGACTAGTACTCGCTACATTCTCGCCTCCTGAGAAGAAAAATGGAACAACAAGGAAAAGGGTGAGCTCAACTAGCCCAAATAAAGAATATTATGACTAAGATAATATACAACAAATTATCGTTAGTCTTCAACCAGGAAAAATCTAATAGAATACAATAGACAACAAGTTTCAGATCAATATTCGCAGCGGAAATAATAATTCATAGAAGAGTTACGTAGAGAATGAAATCTACTATAATCTATGAATTTAACAGTCCATCATCAATATTTTATCCCTGTAACATCAATCAATATGCATCTGGAATCAAATATTCATCTTTGCACTACTGTGCCAAAGATATTCATCGATTAGTCATGTTCATTTAAACACTGTTCATCTTTGCACTAAAGGCCAAAGATATTCATCAATCCGATCGTGTTCATCTCAACACTGTTCATCTTTGCACTACAAGCCAAAGATATTCTTCGAAATCATTCATCTTTGCACTGAGGGGCCAAAGATATTATTAAGAAATCATTCATCTGCACTACAGCCAAAGATATTCCATAATATCATCATTTAAGACCGAGGATGATGAAAAATATTTTTAAAAAAGCGAATCCGGTGAAACAAAATGACAAGGATTAAGGATTAAGGATTCGTACTTGGTTTTATCCACGTCCAAAAAATACCTCAAAAATAATCATAGTGGTGTAAAATTCAAGAATGATCAAAACATGGATACAATCGAGCTAGTATCCGAATAGATATTTTGGACAAAAGAAGAAATTTTATTTTTGATTGAATAGTGCAGTATACATGAATAGTCTTCAGTATCGTGAATAGTGTCGATATCGTGAATAGTAACTCAAGACACCAAAAGATAGAAATTCCACAAAAAACATCTTCACGCTTCATGAATAGTACTCGTGAATAGTAACTCGTGAATAGTAACTCATGAAATAGTAACTCGTGAATAGTAACTCATGAATAGTAACCCATGAATAGTAACCCGACATGAAAAAGTTCCAAATTTGATAAAAACTTCGGATCAACATTTCAAAGATAATGATATTGAAGAAATAATATCATTACGAAAAAATAATATCCCTTACCTTGAAAGATCAAGACTTCTAGCTAGAATAACAAGGGTATAGTCTTTGAAAGGAACTTGCACCGAATCTAGCAATACTCAAAGTATACTCAAAATACTCACAAGAATACGCTCAAAATATCGAGAGAGAAATAGAGAAAACTTTAGTTTACGGTGTGATTTTCAATTCTAACCCAAGCACCCTATTTATAGGAAAATGCTTAGAACACCAAAGCGTAAAATTTAATATAATATTAATATAATTATACAAATTTTCCTTAGCCCACCTTTTGGTCAAAACACCAGCCACACATGTTAATGATGTCCAAAAAAAATACAAAAACGTTTTTCTTAACAAAAATAATTTAAACTCCCAAAATCAATTATTTTGAGCTTTGAACTTCAATAATTCATAATAAATAGCCCTTTCATCAGAAAATTCGAATCTCGCAAGTTTTTATAGGAAATTCAATTCTCTACAACTTTGCAGAAGAAAGTTTTCCAAATTCCAAACAAAAATCTAATAGAAATCCACAAACATGCGATTTTACTGTGCTATAATCAAATTTTTTGGTCAATAATTGTGTCCACCAACACACAAAACATGTGTTAAACATTTAATGCCACAAAATACTCTTCCTCCTCATATACTCATATATCCCACATTCATTGTAAAAATATCACAGATTAATATATTATTAAAATAATATATTTAAATGAATTATTTTATCGAAAAAGATAAAATATTAATTTTCAACAATTGTCATTTTAAAAATTTTCTCCATCTATATCCACATAAAATCAATATTTTCCTCATCATATAAATCAATAATTAATTATTCACAAATAATATTCTGAGAATCACAATATTGACAAACTGTGCAGGTTCCTCAGAAAGAGGGGGCTTTCCAATAAGAATTTCTTCTTCTCATGCCGCAATGATTAGATGACAAACCTCTCCTTGAGGCAGAACTTTCTAGACATTGCCAATAATGTTATCTAATAATATTATTGAGGATAATATGAATTATTGCTTCGATAATGAAAGATTGTGTAATGACAATTATTGAAACAACAAAGAATATAAAATATCAACACAAAGCAATTATTAACTCAATAAAATAATCGAGCGAGTAATTCGTAACCATTATTGAGTAGTGGCTTCTTACGTAAGAATCAATAATTGGTGCAATACCGTGCTTCTTGTTCAACAACGCGTATTAGTGTGTTTTAACCACCGGGTATTCCAACAAAGATAATGGCAACAACTACTGCTAGTTATTTAAAAACAACTTATATTTGTCGTTTTCTTCATCCAATCGCTTTTTAGTTATGGGGCCCACACATGGTTGCTGTGGTCGCATACGAATATTCCCCGACAAGACTGAATATTCCACGACCAAACGAATATTCCCAAACAACAATGAATATTTTATAACCACTTGCTTATTTTGAAATATTTACGTATTTAACCCTTAACTATCCACATTAATCAAATCAACCCTTACTATTTCAAAATAAAGGAAATTCCTTTTATTTAAAATTTTTGGTCTTACAACCTCCCTCCTTATGAAATTTCGTCCTCGAAATTGACATACGATACACTGGTGTTTTGAAAAGGTGAGGATACCTCGCTTTCATTTTGTTTCCAATTCCGTGTCATTTCCTCTATAGCATGGTTTCTCCACAAAACTTTAACTTGTGGTATAACCTTTGCGCGTAGGACATGCTCCTTCCTATCCAAAATCTTGACAGGTACCTCCTCATAGGCTATCTCGTCCGGTTCTAACTCAATAACATGGTTCGGGTCTTTCACATATTTACGAAGTACAGATATGTGAAACACATTATGAACACGAGACATACTCGAAGGTAACGCAAGTCTATAGGCTACATTTCCTACTCGGTCAAGAATTTGAAATGGACCGATAAATCGTGGATTGAGCTTTCCTCTCTTCCCAAATCTTGTAACTCCCTTCCATGGAGCAACTCGCAACAATACATGATCCCCTACATTAAATTCCACGTCCTTTCGATGAAGATCCGCATAACTTTTTATCGATCTTGTCTTGGTTTGTATACGTTGTCGAATCATTAGTCATATACGTACTAACTCGGGTCCCAACAATGTTGCTTCACCCACCTCATCCCAACATATTGGAGAACGACATTTTTTTGTGCATATAATGCTTGAATGGAACCATGCCTATATTTGTTTAATAACTATTGTTGTATGAGAATTCCACCAATGGCAAGTACTTATCCCAACTTCCTTTGAAATCTAGGACACAGAGTTTTAATATATCTTCAAGAGTTTGAGTAGTCCTTTCTGATTGCCCATCCGTTTGAGGATGGTATGCCAAACTGAATCGTAAATTCGTGCCCATAGCTTTCTACAATCTAACCCAAAACTATGGATACTGGCATGCCATGCAATCTCACAATCTCATTTACGTACATACGAGAAAGACGTTCAAGGGAATAAGTCTCTCGTATCGGTAAGAAATGAGCAGACTTGGTTAATCTATCAACAATAACCCAAATAGCATTGATGCCTTGAGAAACCGTGGGAAGACCCGTAACGAAATCCATAGTAATGTGTTCCCACTTCCATTCCGGAATCTCAAGTGGTTGCAACGGACCCTTAGGTACAAGATGCTCCGCCTTTACACGTTGGCAAGTTAAACACATTGAGATAAACTACGCGATCTCTCTCCTCATATTGCTCCACCAAAATGTATGTTGAAGATCATAATACATTTTGGTACTCCCAGGATGGATTGCAAATGGTGTATTGTGTGCCTCCATCATAATCTTGTTCTTCAAATCGAGTCGTTAGGAACACAAAGTCAGAGTGGACTCAAGTATTCCTTCTTCATCAATTCTCGCTTAGGAATAGCTCCTTCTTGTACTTTCTTCGCATGATCGACTTGGTGGGTGGCTTGAGCAACCTTAACTTTTTCTATTAAAGTTGGCTCTACGCGTATACTTGACATCATCGCACTTTCGTTTCGCGATATGATCTTCTACTCAACGCGTCAGCTACCACGTTCGCTTTTCCAAGATGGTATGGTTAGAATATGTGCCGAAATGAGTCGCCTCTTGAGCTCTTGGAAAATCTTCTCGCATTCCTCGCTCCATACTGAATTTTGTATCTTTTCGAGTCACTAAGTTAACGGAATAGCGATTCGAGAATATCCTTCAACGAATCTCGATAATAACCAACTAAGCTTAAAGCTACGTATTTCGATTCATTGACTTAGTTGCTCTCTCAACGTGACTCATATCCCAATCTTGGATAAGACGTCACAATGACACCTATCGATTTACTATCGCATGCGAATATGGCGTCCCCTACAGAGAGTTCGGCTTAGGTGAATTCCACAAAGGAAGTCACAAGATAAAGGCTCAGTACCAAATTTATAGTTGAATTTTTAACTCACGAAGTTCAATAGAGCCATTCGATATGAGATTTTAGAAATGAGTTTTTGTCTAGGGTTCAAAGTCGATACAAAATTTAATATCGGGCTTTGGGAGTAAGCAAGAAATTCTTCGTAAAATACGTCGGGAAAAATCAATAACAACGGGAATATTATTCAAATCGGCGTGTCTTTATTCAAATCCATAACATGGACTAAGAAAATTTGACATCCGTAATAAACGAATGACTTCATGGCTTGATATGAAAATGTTTGACTACAATGGTTTGATTGCTTGAATTGAATAACAAAGGTTGTTTAGGAATATGAAAACTAACAACCTTACGAAAATAATCAATTTTGGCGTGATGAGTAGTTAACCTTAAAATCACATCAAAAACAAATATCTCTATAGAAATAAGGTTAACGTGTAATGTGATAGTGCCAACTGAATCAAGCAAGATTTATAAGCAGTGGATGTGATGAAAGTTTCTCCTAACGGAGTTTCCACGAGATAGGTCAAAGTCTAAATTTCTCCGAGTCAAGTTTAAGCGTTGAGCGCAAGTAAGAGAGATAAAAGAATGGGTAGAACCGATATCTAGTAAGGTATATACTTCGCAAGAATTTATAATTGACTAACCCGTGCTAACCGTTCGGGTTCCTTGCATTTGACCGGCCACGACAAACGCTTCTTCCCGAAATCGTTGACTTTGACTTTTACGGGACGGTCTTTTGAGTCACCATCCCATTGAACTAGGTTTTATTTCACCGCATAATCTCGAAAGCGATATGTCCTTCCTTTCCACAACTATAGCATACCTTAAAGCTGTTGTGGGCGGTTTGGGTGATATGTCCCTCTTTCCGCATTTGTAACATGTCTACGTAGGTGGTCGTTCTCCTCCCTTAAAACTAGTTCTTTATAGGCGACGACGTCTTCACATGGTCGTTGTTGAATCTCCTCTTTTAAAATCTCCTCCCGACTCGCTTCTTCTATTTTCATGGCCACGATTACCACCGAGTGGTTACCGCTTTTGTCCGTATTCTTCTTTCTCCATTTGGTTATCGTTATTACGATGATCGCTATCTTGGTATGATCCTCGGTTATGGTCCCTCGGTTGAACGTACTCGTTATCTCGCTCTAACAATCGAGCCACATTGACAACATCCGAATAGAGAAAATTTATGAGAAATGAGATCTTGACGTATGTCGGGTTTCAAACCTCTCGAAACATCCGCGTCATCGTTCCTCATTCTCCACCAAATGAGGTGCAAACTCGGATAACTCCGCGAACTTCGCCTCGTCTTTGGGACACCGTCATGTTATTCGCTCTAGTCTAATAAACTCCACTTCCTTCATATGACGAATACTTTCGTGGAAGTACTTGTCATTGAAGCTATTTCAAACGTCTCCCATGACATCTTTGAGTGCAATTTGGATGGCACGCTTCACTGATTCCCACCGATGTCTGCCTCGCCACGAAACATAAAGGTGGCGAATGGAACTTCTGTTCTCCGTGCATCCCAAGACATCGAATATCTTGGTAATTTGTTTGACCCACGTCTCGCCTTTAATCGGATCGCTTTCCTGCAGTGCTCGGTGGTCCCAACTCTTTGAACTGCTTGGTTGTGACCACTCGTGAATTGCTATCATTTCCTCAGTATTTTGAACACGAGTCTCCTCGTCCGATTTTGCATGAAGCGCAAAAAGCTTCTAAACATCCCTCGTTCATCATCTCGCTTTCGGTGGTGTTGTTCACGGGAGGAACATTGCCACTGTTGCACGTTCTCCTCGTTGGTGAGTACAGCATCTCCACGGTCTCATTTACTCCATCGTTAATATTCTCATCGACATTCTCAAATATCGTCATAAAATAAGGGTTAATTAAGGAAATCAATATATCACATAATATCCCTATATCTTGACTAACTAACAAATAAGCTTAGGTAGGACACACTAGCGAAGGATTTACTCGTCTCTCCCTCCTAGTTTTATTCCCCGATCTCCATGGAGATCATATCCCTAAGCTCGATACCAACTGTGGCGCCCCCAAAATAGGTATACACAACACCCATTACGAGTCGCCAAATACATGGTACAAAAAGCAAACTACAACTTCAATAATACAAATGTCGTATGAAATACGACAATATATATTATGTGAGTTTAAATATAATATTGTCTTCTAGACAATATCCACATGCAAATAAATCCCCATCATAATTATTGATTCATTATTTTACAAAATGGTGAGGACTACTAAACAACTCTCTCTAGAACCTTCATTCCATACCCCGACTAGTACTCGCTACATTCTCGCCTCCTGAGAAGAAAAATGGAACAACAAGGAAAAGGGTGAGCTCAACTAGCCCAGTAAAGAATATTATGACTAAGATAATATACAACAAATTATCGTTAGTCTTCAACGAGGAAAAATCGATAGAATACAATAGACAACAAGTTTCGAGATCAATATTCAAGAATGAAATAATAATTCATAGAAGAGTTACGTAGAGAATGAAATCTACTATAATCTATGAATTTGACAGTCCATCATCAATATTTTATCCCTGTAACATCAATCAATATGCATCTGGAATCAAATATTCATCTTTGCACTACAGGCCAAAGATATTCATCAGTTGGTCATGTTCATTTAAACACCTGTTCATCTTTGCACTAAAGGCCAAAGATATTCATCAATCGGTCATGTTCATCTCAACACCTGTTCATCTTTGCACTACAGGCCAAAGATATTCTTCAGAAATCATTCATCTTTGCACTACAGGCCAAAGATATTCTTGAAAATCATTCATCTTTGCACTACTACAGCCAAAGATATTCAATAATATCATCATTTAAGACCGAGGATGATGAAAATATTTTTAAAAAGCGAATCCAAAGTGAAACCAAAATGACAAGGATTAAGGATTAAGGATTAGTACTTGGTTTTATCCACGTCCAAAAATACCTCAAAAATAATCATAGTGGTGTAAAATTCAAGAATGATCAAAACATGGATACAATCGGAGCTAGTATCCGAATAGATATTTTGGACAAAAGAAGAAATTTTATTTTTCTAATTGAATAGTCACAGTATACATGAATAGTGTCAGATATCGTGAATAAGGTAAATATCGTGAATAGTAACTCAGACACCAAAAGATAGAAATTCCACAAAAACATCTTCACGCTTCATGAATAGTACTCGTGAATAGTAACTCGTGAATAGTAACTCATGAATAGTAACTCGTGAATAGTAACTCATGAATAGTAACCCATGAATAGTAACCCGAGCATGCAAAAGTTCCAAATTTGATAAAAACTTCAGATCAACATTTCAAAGATAATGATATTGAAGAAATAATATCATTACTGAAAAAAAATAATATCCCTTACCTTGAAAGATCAAGGTCTTTAGCTAGAATCCGGGTATAGTCTTTGAAGGAACTTGCACCGTCTAGCAATACTCAAAGTATTCATTCAGGATATCATCAGTTAAAGTCTCAAATATTTCTTCACTCAAAAGGAACTCAACATGCGACAGCGACGTTGGCTTGAATTTTTGAAAGATTATAATCATACCATCCAATATCATCCTGGAAAAGCAAATGAAAGTGGATTTGCGTTGAGTAGAAGATCATATCGGTCATGAAAAGCGATATTGTCAATCAAAGGCCCATTTTGTATGACATACAAAGGATGGAGATAGAGTTAAAGACTCCAGGGACCCATATGATGATGGCAAATATACAAGTAGAACCGACTTTAATTGATAAAGTTAAAGTTTGCTCAAGCTACGGACACGGAGGCGATGCGTATGAGGAAGAAAGTGCAAGAAGGTGCTATTCGGAAGCAAGAATCGATGAAGAAGGAATACTTCGAGTCAACTCCAGACTTTGTGTTCCTAACGACTCTGACTTAAAGTATAAAATCATGATGGAGGTGCACAACACACCGTTTGCAATCCACCATGGGAGTACTAAAATGTATCGTGATCTTCAACATACATTTTGGTGTAGCAATATGAAGAGAGAGATAGCGGGGTTTATCTCAAGGTGTCTAACTTGTCAACGAGTTAAGGCAGAGCATCAAGTACCAAAAGGTCCATTGCAATCACTTGAAATTCCAAAATAAAAGTGGGGGCACATTAACATGGATTTCATTACTGGTCTTCCCAAGGTTTCTCAAGGAATAGATGTGATTTAGGTCATTGTTGATAGATTAACTAAGTTTGATCATTTCTTACCGATACGAGAAACTTATACACTTGAACGTCTTGCTAGTATGTATATAAATGAGATTGTAAGATTGCATGGTATGCCAGTATCCATAGTTTCTGATCGAGACCAAAGATTCACTTCAAGATTTTGGGTTAGTTTGCAAAAAGCTATGGGCACGAATTTACTTTTAGTTCGGCATATCATCCTCAAACGGATGGGCAGTCAGAAAGGACTATTCAAACTCTTGAAGATTTATTAAGACTCTGTGTCCTTGACTTCAAGGGAAGTTGGGAAAAGTTCTTACCATTGGTGGAGTTTTTCTACAACAACAGTTATCAAGCAAGTATTGGCATGGCTCCATTTGAGGCGTTGTATGGAAGAAAGTGTCATTCTTCAGTATGCTGGGATGAAGTGGGTGAAGCAACGTTATTGGGACCGGAGTTGGTATGTATGACTACGGAAAAGATTCAAACGATCCGACAACGTATAAAAACCTCACAAGATCGACAAAAGAGTTATGCTGATCTTCATCGAAAAGACGTGGAATTCAATATTGGAGATCATGTTTTGTTACGTGTTGCTCCATGGAAAGGAGATACAAGATTTGGAAAGAGAGGAAAGCTCAATCCTCGATTCATTGGCCCATTTTTAATCCTCGATCGAGTAGGAACAGTGGCCTATAGACTCGCCTTACCATCAAGTATGTCTCGTGTTCATAACGTTTTCCATATATCTATGTTATGTAAATATGTGAAAGACCCAAACCACATTATTGAATTAGAACCAGACGAGATAGAGGAAGATTTAACGTATGAAGAGTTACTTGTTAAAATCTTAGATAAGAAGGATCATATTCTACGCTCCAAGGTTATACCTCAAGTCAAAGTTTTGTGGAGAAACCACGATGTGGAGGAAATGACCTGGGAGTTAGAATCAGAGATGAAATCAAGGTATCCTCACCTCTTCGACATACCAGGTACGCACCCTGATTTCGAGGATGAAATATCATAAGAAGGGGAGGTTGTAAAACCCTAACTTTTATGAATAAAGATTAATTTCTCTCGAAATATATTTTTGAATATTATGGTGTGGATATAATATAATGTTATAGTTGTGGGTAATATTTATAAATTTTGCAAAGTAAGCAAGTGGTTATATAATATTCGATTGGTCAGGGAATATTTGTTTTAACATGGAATATTAAATGACGACGACACAATCATTAGTGGACCCCCACACGGAAGTATTGTCAGTAATAAGAAAAGCGATATAATTATCTTTTTATAAAACTTGGGCGGAAGTGTTACCGTTAAAACTATTGAACTACCCGGTAGTAAAGTAAAATACGATGTCTGGCGTGGTCATCAGATAGTAACCACGGTATTGATTATTGATGCTTACGTGAGAAGTCACTCAGTTATACTCAATTATTGCTACAGTAATTGCTACATCATATCTCTCATATTATTGATTCAATTATTGTCACAGTATCATCTGCATAATATGTTATATTATTAAATCAATAATTGAGACGACAAAGTTATTCATATTATTAAATTGCAATATTTACAATGTCAAGAAGTTCTGTCAAGGAGAGGTTTGGTCATCTAATTGTGCATGATAAGTTAGAAATCCTTATCGAAAGCCCCTCTTTCACGAGAGCGACATTTGGTTGTTAAATATTGTGAGTTATAATATTAATGATGAATAAGTTCGTGTTTGATTAAAGATGCAATTGATAGTTCTATTGTGTTGGAATTATTAGTGTTAGTGAAAATCGATATCTATTCCGATGATAATTGATGTCTAGGGGTTATATTGATAAATCGGGTAATTAATCGGATAAATGAGCAATTAATTGTTACTAATTCACATGCTTATATAACTATTTGTTCACATGTGTGTATTATTGAGTCACATTAACTTACTATTCGGGGAGTTGGTGCAAGATTGATAATACTTGCATGACTAAGTTAAAAATGGAGGTATAGATGGAGGTACTATACTGTAATTCATATTTACACATGATTATAACTATTGATTCACATGATTGAACTATTGATTCCCATTATTTACTATTATGGGAGGTGGTGCAAGTTTGATAATACTTGCAGGACTAAATTAAAAATGAAAGAAAAGTTGAAGGTATTGTACTGTAATATTTTGAGCCCCAAAACGTGCAATTATCGAAACTATATTTTCCTATAAATTGAAGCTCATTCTTCCTTCATTTCTCACCAATTCACTAAAGCTATAGAGCAATTATTATAGAGAGAAATTATAGAAAGAAAAAAGAAGAGAAGTCTGTTACCTCTCTATTCTAGTATCCAGCTTTATTCTAAGGTAAGGGGTATTATTTCTTTCGTATTCATGAAGAAAGCTTCTATTATTCCATTCTTTATTATTATGTTGAAATAACCTATCTATGCGAAGTACCGCATACATGGTAAAATTCTTCTGTTATTCCATTCTTTATTATTATGTTGGAATAACTTTTCATACATCACCAATCTGCATACATGGTGAAATTCTTCTGTTATTCCATTCTTTATTATTCTGTTGGAATATCCTGTCTGTGCGGATTACGCTAGACCTGGTTCCATTCTTTATTATTCTGTTGGAATAACCTGTCTATGCGGTCTATCGCATGCATGGTGAATTCTTTGTTATTCCATTCTTTATTATTACATTGGAATATCCACGTATATGCGGTTTACGCTAGACACGGGTTCCATTCTTTATTATTACATTTGGAATATCACATGCATGCGGATTACGCTAGACTGGTTCCATTCTTTATTATTACGTTGGAATAACACATGCATGCGATTTATCGCATGCATGGTGAATTCTTTTGTTATTCCATTCTTTATTATTCTGTTGAAATATCCGGTCTATGCGGTCTATCGCATGCATGGTGAATTCTTCTATTATTCCATTCTTTATTATTCTGTTCGAATATCCTGTCTGTGCGGATTACACATGACCTGGTTCCATTCTTTATTATTCTGTTGGAATAACCTATCTATGTAGATTATCACATGCATGGTGAATGATCCTTCGTATTCATTCCTTATTAAATTGTGGAAATGATCTATCTACGTGGATTACCACATGGCGGGTGAAAATCCATTTGCAGTTTCATATATTTTATGATACTCATTTGGTTAAAGTTTTGGCTTCTATACTGCATGAAATTAGTAGAATATCATGGATATTTGCGCTTCATCCAGTATCTTTTCATGGAAATATTCTTCTGAGCATTCTTGAATTGTACTCCACAAAGCAGTATCATGTTGACAATTTGGATGTAATTGACTTCAAGATAAATTAACTTATAAATCTTTAAAATTTATTCTTGAACTTGTTTTATTGAATTATTATGTCATTGTCATCATCCTCATGCTTATATTGTGATGAAAGTCATCTTTGGCTTACGTGCATAGATGGACTTGGTATGATTATGACCAGGGATCATTCGGTATAATCATGATCTGTAATGTTATAAATGATGTAGTAAAAGTCCTCAGTAGCCTGTAGTGCATTGATAGACAATTTTTGGTATGATTATGACCAGGGATTATTCGGTATAGTCATGACCATTGATGATTTAATGAATATCCTTGGCCCGTGATGCATGGATGATTCGATGATGTGGTTTATTTATTATGCTGAGTCTCGACAATAAAAATTGATGAAAACATTTTAAATCATAGAAGATAGTAGATATCATGCTCTACTTGACTCTTCTAATGGATTGCTTATTCCGCTGCAGTTAAACTTGATGTCTATTGTATTTTATCAGTTTAACATTGATGAAGACTAATGATAATTTATTTTGCATTATGTTAGTCATAATATTTCTTACTGGGCTAGTTGAGCTCACCCTTTCTTTCACTGTTCTCTTCAAGAAATGAGAACGTAGCTGGGACTAGTCGGGGAACGGAGTGACGGTCCAGATGATAGCATTAGTAGTCCTCACTATTCTATTAAATAGTGTGACAATTAATGTAATGAGGACTCCATTTAGTGTGGATATTGTCTAGATGACAATATTCTTATTAAAACTCTTAGATTATGTTTTGTCGTATTTTACACGACTATTGTATAATTAAGTTGGATTTGAATTTTGTACCATGTATTTGGCGACTCAAGATAGGTGATGTATACCTATTTTGGGGGCGTCACAGTAAATATATATACAGATTGATCAACCACCACGAAGCAACTCCATGGGGGATCGGAAATATAAATATAATATATATATATATGGACATGATCAACCACCACGAAGTAAACTCCAAGTGGGACGAAATGTAAATAAAGTTGTAAAAGCGATAAACTGCCACGAAGTAAACTCCAGGTAGGACGAAATGTAAATAAAGCTGTAAAAGCAATCAACTGCCACGAAGTAAACTCCAGGCAGGACGAAATGTAAATATATATATATATAAGCGGGTAAATGCTCCGGATATAAAATCCAGGCTCATCAGATATGTCTGACAACAGTTATATATATATGTATATATATATATATATATAAAGTAAAAGAAACGGTCCAGACATAAGTCTAGGCTCATCAGACAGAGTCTGACCACAATTTATATATATAAGTATATATATATATATAAGCAAGTAAACGCTCCAGACATAAGTCTAGGCTCAATCGAGGTATAACTCGATAATGTTAGTCCATATATAATATATATACATATATATAAGTATATATATATATACGCATGAAATGAAAACCACAGATGAAGTCGAAATGACACAACACGACTCTCAATGTGTATAACAGTGTGTGCTAATATGAAAAGAAAGCTTTATAGAATGTAAGAAGGCTTACACTGGTCTGCCAAAATAGACTTCTATGACTCTATGTGGATAAACACTCAGCTCCCACCGGATAAAAGTATAGCTATATGTGAGCTAACATGTGTTTAAACTGAGGAAACACTCAATATAGGTGTATACAGAGTAAATTGGACAGGGCTTCCTCGCCTTTTCTCTCTCCTTCCTCTCCCAAATGGCTGACCCAAAGGTCTATATTTATAGACTGATAGCCGCAGGTACACCTGCGGCAGCCACAGTTATACCTGCGGCTGGTCGTGGTGCATCCGGGCCTCGCGGGACCCGTCGTCTCGAAGTACGTGCACTCGTGCTCTGTAATGTTCGTTCGAACTTGCAGAACTTCAATTCGAGCATCCGAATGAGGTATGTGTGACCTTCTTCGGACCGCTTGTGTCGAGAGTCACGCAATGACATGGATTAGATGTTGTACAAAGTCAGGAAGAGGGGTCTATGCCCATGGTCTTCAAGCTGCAAATTCTATCCAAGGTACTGCCACGCGTAATAGTCACTCGGGATTGTAACTCCTTGGTTCTTATGGGACATCGTTGGATGTATGTATGTATGAAGTGTTGAGATGACGCGCAGGTGTTGAAGGGGCAAGATGACTTTTGACTCTTCGCCGGGGTTATCGCCGGTTTGAGTTGAAAGCAAACGTTTGCTCAGGGTTACATCTGAGATTGGACTGCTGCAAGTGTTTGAATGCCGCAAGGTCATCTTATGAGAGTGCCTGTTTGCCCTGTGTTAAATCTGGGTCTGAGGTATGAGTGCCTCGGCAGGAGGTCTGAGCTTGAAGCTGATAGCATGCATTTGAAATAAGCATTTCCGGAGTTATCGCCGAAACTGCAACAGCACTCCTTGGGGTTATCGCCAAGGACGAAACTAGGGGTTATCTCTGAGGTTGGAAATGATCCTTCTGGTGTGTGTTCCGGGGTTGGACATTATGTTCTCAGGGTGTGTTCCGGGGTTGGGATTGACTTCCGGTAGTATTCAAAATGGATGTAAGCTGTCTTCTAGGGTAATCTCCGAAAGACGAATCTGCCCTCCTGCAATGTCAGTAACAGGCGTGCAAAAAATTTTGAGTGTCTACACCTAGCAAGTGGGACACCAAAACCACTGCCATCAGAGAGTCAAAGAATCTACATAAAATAATTGTTCAACAGTTATATGGCAACCTTCTCACGTATGAACTGGAGCTGACTCAACGAGTAGAAACTCTTTCTAAAGGAAGAAAGAAGGACAAAGGGGTTGCTCTCAAAGCAACAGGAGCAACAGATGACATCTCCAAAGCTAACACTAAAAATATCTCTGACTACGATGAAGATGATGATGAGGACTTTGCCATGCTGGTTAGAAGACTCAAAAGGTTCATGCGTAAAGGCAAAATTAGCAAGCCTAAGAAGTTCAACAACTACAACAGCCAAGAACAGATAAATGACTTATGCTACAACTGTAAGAAGTCTGGCCATTTCATTCCAAATTGCAACAAACCTCTTAGAGAAGAACTAAAGAGGAAATCAAATTCAAAGAAAGAATTCAAAGGCAACAAGAGGCTCTAGAAGAAAGACAAAGGTCTTGTGGTCGAAGGATCGTGGAGTGACTCAGACAACGACTCAACTCCTGAATCTGGAGATGATGAATATCCTCAAATGGCAAATCTATGTCTGATGGCCAAACATACAAAGGATAAGAATAGCTCTGACATTCATGAAGTAAGTATAGATGAGGTATTTGACTTTAACTCTCCTGATGTAGATATTGATGATTTAAGAACTGCACTACATGGCTTAACATCGATCCGCATCAATACATGAAATGGTTCGTAGTTACGTCTAAAGATTACTCTCTTCTTCAAAAGAGAAAAGAAAGTTAGGAAGAGCTGAAAGCAGCTCTTCTAAGTACTAACTCTCTCTCCAAATTTGAAGCTGAGAATAAATTCTTAAAACAGACCAATGAACTTAATGCACAAAGAGAGTCAAATCTAACTTCTAAGATTGAGGAATTAGAAAAGACAATCTCTACATGGAATAAATCCTCTTCTTCCATGGACTCCCTGATCTCCAGTCAGAGAAGTACATCAGACAAAACAGGATTAGGTTTTGGGGAATCCACCTCAGAACCATATGTGGAAAAGATAAAGGAAACTAGCTCTAGTAATGTTTCAAATTTTAATAGAAGCATTACATCTGTGAAATCCTCACAGAAGGAAGAATCAGTCCATCCCTGCTATTCTGATCCAATCCGGGCTTCAAGGCATAACGGATCTCATGCTGGCCTAGGATTCAAAAAAGAGAAGAGTAACGTAGACACTACTCTCCAACCTCGAAGGGTCGTAGAGTCGAGTAAAATCAACTCCACGAACCAACTAGGTAGGAACAGTATAGTTAAGCTTCACTCTTCACCAATCATGAATCACAAGGATACATGGAATAAGAAGGACCAGTATAAAGGAAGGATTCATAAGAACCCACATAAGTCCAAATGGAGGAAGAATCCACATACACACACAAGCATGCATCATATTAGATGTTATGTATGTAATAATATTGGTCATAAGGCTGCAATATGCTACCATAATACTATGCATATGAGACCCAAGGTCAACATATTTGGGTTCCTAAGGGTACTAACAAAGTAGGACCCATGCAAGTATGGGTACCAAAATGAGTGTGAGATCCCAAATTTTATAAAATGAAAGTATTCAATTTTCTTATAATTATTATTCTATTTAGTAATTGGTTAAATTGATAAAAGGTTAAAGTTAAGGGTGATATTTGAAAATTTTGCAAAGAAAGAAAGTTGATATAAAATATTCGTTGTGTCGGGGAATATTCGTTTTAACAGGGAATATTCGTACGATGGCACAATCATTGGTGGACTCCACAATGGAAGTATTGTCGTATTTAGAAAATGACAGAATTATCTTTTTATAAAAATAACGGTGAAAGTTTTAATGTTAAACTGTTGAACTACCCGGTAGTAAAAGTACAGTAATACGCGTGGTTGCATAGTAGCACACGGTATTGATTATTGATGCTTACATGAGAAGTCACTCAGTTATACTCAATTATTGCTACAGTAATTGCTGCATAATATCTCTCATATTATTGATTCAATTATTGTTATAGTATCATTTGCACAATATTTTATATTATTAAATCAATAATTGAGATGACAAAGTTATTCATATTATTATTTGTAAATATTGACGATGTCTAGAAAGTTCTGTCGAGGAAAGGGGTTTGGTCACCTAATTACGCGCCAATAGGGAGAAATTCTTATTGGAAAGCCCCCTCTTTCCTGGGAATGATCTAGTTGTTAAATATTATGAGTTATAATATTAATGATGAATATGTTCGTGTTGATTAAAGATGAAATTGATAGTTCCATTTTGTTGGGATTATTAGTGTTAGTGAAAATCGACATCTATTCCGATAATAATTGATGTCTGGAGGTTATATTGACCAATCCGATAATTAATTGGATAAATGAGCAATTAATTGGTATTAATTCACATGCTTATAACTATTTGTTCACATGTGTGTACTATTGATTCACATGTATGTACTATTAGGGGAGGTGGTGCAAGATTGATAATACTTGCATGACTAAATTAAAAATAGAGGTATAGATGAAGGTACTATACTGTAATTATTTTTTTCACATGCTTATAACTATTGAGTCATATGATTGTACTATTGATTCACATGATGTACTATTAGGGGAGGTGGTGCAGGTTTGATAATACTTGCAGGACTAAATTAAAAATGAAAGAAAAGATGAAGGTATTATACTGTAATATTTTGAGTCCCAAAATGTGCAATTATTAAAACTATATTTTCCTATAAATAGAAGCTCATTCTTCCTTCATTCTCACCAATTCACTAAGACTCACAAAAGAAATTATAGAGAGAGAAGCTATAGAGAGAAGCTGTAGAGAGAGAAGCTATAGAGAGAAAGAAGAAGAGTATTTTGCTACTTCACTATTTTAGTATCCAGTCTTCTTCTGAGGTAAGGGGTATTATTTATTTCATATTCTGAAGAGATATTATTTTTCATATTCATATGAATATTATTTTTGTTCAATATTCGTAAGGAATATCATCTTCGTTCAATATTCGTAGGAATATTATTTTCGTTCAACAGTCGTAAGGGGTATTATTTCTTTCATATTCATGAAGAGAATTATTTTCTTTCAATACTCGAAAGGGTTGTTATTCCAATCTTTACAAAGACAATGACAATAGCTACAAAGTTCGCTTCGTGTAAGTCTACTAGCACCAAAGATGAAAGAAGTCGGATGTTAATCTTTATTACATAACCTTAAAGAATCAGACAAACAAGAAAGACACGCGAGTAATATGATTATCAAGATCTTGATTCTACTTCTTGAATCTTGGAATCTTTGATCTTGATGGAATGCGCGCTGATAGGATGAGATGGGAGGGTCTCGTGGATCACACGTGGAGATGAGAGCCTCATCCACTACGCGGACTACCGAATGCATGGTGAAATTCTTCTGTTGTTCCATTCTTTATTATTCTGTTAGAATAACCTGTCTACGCGGACTACCGCATGCATGGTGAAACTCTTCTATTATTCCATTCTTTATTATTATGTTAGAATAATCTGTCTACACGGACTATCACATGCATGGTGAATGACCTTTCGTATTCATTCTTTATTAAATTGTGGAAATGATCTGTCTATGTGGATTACCGCATGGCGGGTGAAAATCAATTTGCAGTTTCGTATATTCTTTTATACTCATATGAGATATCATTTCTTTTGTACTCATCATGGAATACCGTTTTCTTTTGTATTTTCCTTTTATGAGTACTATTCATGAGTTACTATTTACAGGTTACTATTCACCCAGTTACTATTCACTCGAATATTATTCACTCGGGTATTTGGGACACTTTTCGTGCCGAAGTACTATTCACGAGTTACTATTCACCCGGTTACTATTCACTCGAATATTATTCACTCGGGTATTTGGGGCACTTTTCATGCCGGAGTACTATTCATGAGGTACTATTCTCGAAGTACTATTCACAGGGTACTATTCACCCAAAAAAATATATTTCTTTTCTGTCCAAATTATTTTTGATACATGAATATTATTCTTGAATTTTACTCTACAAAGCAGTATCATGTTGAAAATTTGGATATTTTTAAACTCTGGATAAATTTAAAGTCTTTAATATTTATCTGTGATTTCGTTTGATTAATGCTTATATCATTGTCATTATCCTTATGCTTATATTTTAATGAAAGTCATATGTGGCTTACGTGCATAGATGGACTTGGTATGATTATGACCAGGGATTATTCGGTATAATCATGACCGTAATGTTACAAATGATGTGGTAAAAGTCCTCATTGGCCCATAGTGCATTGAAGGACAGTTTTTGGTATGATCATGACCATGGGTTCTCTTCAGCCAAGGGTGTAAAGATGAATTGTTGTTTGGCATGATCATGACCATTAGTGAAAACACAAATATCCTTGGCTGGTAGTGCATAGATAATTCGTGGTCGTGATACTAATGAATATCCTTGGCCCGTAGTGCATGGATAATTTGGTGATGTATTGAGCTGAGTCTCAGCGATAAAATATTGATAATAAACTTTTAATTCGTAGAAGATAGTAGATATCATGCTCTACTTGACTCATCTAAAATACAGTTGCATATCTTTGGCCTGTAGTGCAAAGATGAACTGTTAATGAATATCTTTGGTCCGTAGTACAAAGATGAATTTATTAGTATGATTATGAACAGGAACTGTGATTTGGTATAACCATGATGTTTGATGTTTCAGGTAAAGACAGGTGATGAAAATTATCTTCGTCCTGGGTGCGAAGAGGAATTTAGAATCACAATTATGATTATGAATTATTCGCATGATTGTGGAAAGGAACTGTTGATTGATTTACAGGGATAAAACATTGTTGGTGGACTTTTAACGTGGAGAAGATAATAGACTTTATGGTCAATTTGACTCTTCTAATGGATTGCTCGTTTCGCTGCCACTATGGTTGAAAAGTTTTATCATCTACCATATGTTCTAAATCTCTGATTTATTATTGACGAAGGCTATTGATAATTTAATTATCTTTAGTCATGATATTCTTTACTGAGCTAGTTGTGCTCACCCTTTTGCTTCACAATTCCTTTCAGGTAATAAGAGTGTAGCTGGGTCGAACGGGGGTAACAGGGGAATAGAACGATGGTCTATAGCTATTGAGGTTTCCCCTAACACAGTATGGAAATAATTTTTTTGAGAATTTTAGATAAGTGTTGTAATACCCCAAATTTTACGAATAAAGATTTAATTTTCTCGAAATATTTTTTTGAATATTATGGTGTGGATTTGAGATAATGTTATAGTTGTGGGTAATATTTATAAATTTTGCAAAGTATGTAAGTGGTTATATAATATTCGATTGGTCGGGGAATATTCGTTTTAATAGGGAATATTAAATGACGACGGCAAGACAATCATTAGTGGACCCACAACGGATGTATTGTCGTAGTAAGAAAATGATGTAATTATCTTTTTATAATGGCGAGAGTGTCTTTGTTAAAGCTGTTGAAGTACCCGGTAGTAAAAAAAACAAGATGTCTGGCGTGGTTGCATAGTAGTAACACCGGTATTGATTATTGATGATTACGTGAAAAGTCACTCGGTTATACTCAATTATTACTACAAAGAATTGTTGTGATCATATCTCTCATATTATTGATTCAGTTATTGTCACAGTATCATCTGCATAATATTTTAGATATTATTAAATCAATAATTGAGATAGCAAATTTATTCATATTATTATTTGCAATATTGACAATGTCTAGAAGTTCTGTCAAGGAGAGGTTTAGTCACCTAATTGCGCGCCAATAAGGAGAAATCCTTATCGGAAAGCCCCCTCTTTCCTGGGAATGACTTGGTTGTTAAATATTGTGAATTATAATATTAATGATGAATAAGATTGTGTTGATTAAAGATGAAATTGATAGTTCCATTGTGTTGGAATTATTAGTGTTAGTGAAAATCGACATTTATTCCGATGATAATTGATGTCTGGGGGTTATATTGATAAATCGGGTAATTAATCGGATAAATGAGCAATTAATTTCTACTAATTCACATGCTTATATAACTATTTGTTCACATGTGTGTACTATTGAATCACATTCTTGTACTATTAGGGGAGTTGGTGCATGATTGATAATCCTTGCATGACTAAGTTAAAAATGGAGGTATAAATGGAGGTATTGTACTGTAATTCGTATTTTCACATGATTATAACTATTGATTCACATGATTTAAACTTTTGATTCACATTATTTACTATTAGGGGAGGTGGTGCAAGTTTGATAATACTTGTAGGACTAAATTAAAAATGAAAGAAAAGTTGAAGGTATTGTACTGTAATTTTTTGAGTCCCAAAACGTGCAATTATTGAAACTATATTTTCCTATAAATAGAAGCTCATTCTTCCTTCATTTCTCACCAATTCACTAAAGCTATAGAGCAATTATTATAGAGAAAAATTATAGAGAGAAAGAAGAAGAAAAGTCTGCTACCTTTCTACTCCAGTATCTAGTTTCTTTCTAAGGTAAAGGGTATTATTTCTTTCGTATTCATGAAGAGAGCTTCTGTTATTCCATTTTTTATTATTATGTTGGAATAACCTGTCTATGCAAAGTACCGCATACATGGTGAAATTCTTCTATTATTCCATTCTTTATTATTCTATCAGAATATCCTGTCTATGCAAATTACGCATGACCTGGTTCACTTCTTTATTATTCTGTCGGAATATCTTGTCTGTGCGTATTACGCATGACCTAGTTCAATTCTTTATTATTCTGTTGGAATAAATTTTCTGTGCGGTCTATCGCATGCATGGTGAATTCTGTTATTATTACATTCTTTATTATTTTGTTGGAATAACCTGTCTGTGCAGATTACGCATGACCTAGTTCTAATCTTTATTATTCTGTTGGGAATAACCTGTCTGTGCGGTCAATCGCATGCATGGTGAATTGTTCTATTATTCCATTCTTTATTATTTTGTTGGAATAACCTGTCTATGTGGATTACCACATGCATGGTGAATGATCCTTTGTATTCATTCCTTTTTAAATTGTGGAAATGATCTGTCAACGTGGATTACTGCATGGCATGTGAAAATCCATTTGCAGTTTCATAATTTTTCTGACCCTCAAAAATTCTAAAAAAAATTGAAATGATAATTTGATGAGTTTTCTATATTGTGTCCAAAGATGGTGATTTTTGGATGTATAGATTAAGAGTTATGGATTTTATGGGAAAAGACTATTTTAAAAGTAAACCCTTATAACTCCTTGTGGTTAACTCCAAAATTGGTGAATTTTTATTGGGAGTACATGTATATAACAGGAGTATACCCTGTAAATTTCGGAATTTTTGGACAAAAGTGCAATTGATGATAAATGTCTAAATATTCGGCAGTTTTGGCCATATGAAAAATAGTAAAAGAATTTTAAAAATTTCAAGAAAAATATATGTTCAATATGGGACTATATTCTGCTAAATCCCAGAAAAGAAATATTTTTGGGACTGATTTGGTATTTTTCATGAAAATGAACTAGTTATGAATAAATGAATTAAATATGTTATGTGAAGTAACAAAATTGGAAAATAGGATTTTATGGCTTGGGAATCCTATGTAGGGTATATGCAGATTTTTGATGAGGGATTTGATCATTGGTGATGAAATCTTATGAGTATGGCATTTTTGAATTATTAAATGTATTATTTGGTAAAGTGTAAACAATTGAAATAAATTGTTTATAAGTTTAAGAAGTGATTAAAATATTTTTATAATATTAATAATATTAGATGATGAGTTTATTAAGTGATTGATAATATTTGGATAAATTTAAAGTCTTTAATATTTATCCTTGTTTTCGTTTGATAAATGCTTATATCATTGTCATCATCCTTACGCTTATATTGTGATGAAAGTCATCTTTGGCTTACGTGCATAGATGGACTTGGTATGATTATGAGTAGGGATCATTCGGTATAATCATGATCTGTAATGTTATAAATGATGTGGTAAAAGTCCTCAGTGGCCTGTAGTGCATTGATGGACAATTTTCGGTATGATTATAACCAGGGATTATTCGGTATAGTCATGACCATTGATGATTTAATGAATATCCTTGGCCCGTAGTGCATGGATGATTTGATGATGTGGTTTATTTATTATGCTGAGTCTCGACAATAAAAATTGATGAAAACATTTTAAAACATAGAAGATAGTAGATATCACTTGACTCTTCTAATGGATTGCTTATTCCGTTGCAGTTAAACTTGATGTCTATTGTATTTTATCAGATTAACATTGTTGAAGACTAATGATAATTTATTCTGCATTATCTTAGTCATAATATTTCTTACTGGGCTAGTTGAGCTCACCCTTTCTTTCACTGTTCTCTTCAAGAAATGAGAACGTAGCCGGGACTAGTCGGGGAACGGAGTGACGGTCCAGATGATAGCATTAGTAGTCCTCACTATTCTGTTAAATAGTGTGACAATTAATGTAATGAGGACTCCATTGAGTGTGGATATTGTCTAGATGACAATATTCTTATTAAAACTCTTAGATTATGTTTTGTCGTATTTTACACGACTATTGTATAATTAAGTTGGATTTGAATTTTGTACCATGTATTTGGCGACTCAAGATAGGTGATGTATACCTGTTTTGGGGGCGTCACAAGTGTGTCGTATTTTATATGTCATTTATTACCGTTGATTTTGGTGAACCGAATAGGGTGATGTGAACCCAACTTTGGAAAGGTGTTTTGCCACTATCATACAAGATGTCTAATGATAGACGACTTCGTGTTATCATAAGACAGGGTTGTGCGCATGCACTTGCTGATTATATCTATGAGCACTACCTATATAATCTTGGAGTATGGTTGAAATATAATTCTCAATTGGAGACAATGGAGATAATTATATGTCAAGAGAAGACTCACCATTGGAAAGAACATGACAGTAATCTTCTCATTTTTCTTTGGGGTCTATTGGATCAACCAAGGATATTTCTCGAGTCATATGATATCTATCATAACTTAAATGCATGGCCTCCCATGTACGAAGGTTTCCTTGAGCATTTTCCAAAGATTTTAATTTCTAAAATTGTTATTGACTGTAGATTTTAATTCCTTGTACCATTATAAGGTGTTGTGGTCAAGGCACCATGAGAGTTACATAAATTTGTATTAAAACTCACAGCTTATGTGTTGTCGTACTCTACACGACAGTTCAACAGTTGTATAAATGAAGTTTGTATTTGATTTCTGTAGTGTGATATCTGGCGACTCAGAATGGGTCGTGTGGACCTATTTTGGGGGCGTCACAATGAGAGTTTAATCTTACCACAAGAACAGAGCTCCACGATCACAACCTGGTATCTGGATAGTGGATGCTTAAGGCACATGACTGGGAACAAAGCCCTCCTATCTAACTTCATAGAGAATGAGGGTCCGTCAGTCATCTTCAGTGACAATGGCTCTGGCAAAACAAGAGGATATGGCTCAGCTGGGAATGATGCAGTATCCTTCAGTAAAGTAGCCTATGTGGAAGGATTACAACATAATCTTCTGAGCATAAGCCAACTCTGCGACAAGGGTCATTAAGTCACCTTCCTCAACAATCAATGTCAAGTCAGAGATCTAAAGATATCTTCTATAAAGCTAATCAGAACAAGAGAAGGAAACGTCTACACTGTTAATCTTGGTCAACTAAGCTCTGACGAGACAATATGCTTTCTAGCTAAAGCATCTGAAGAAATGAGCTGGTTATGGCATAGAAGACTGTCTCATCTCAACTTCAAAATCATGTCAAAATTGGCCTCCTAGGATCTAGTAGCAGGCTTACCTAAGTTTAGCTTCGTCAAAGAAAGGCCATGCAATGCCTGTCAGCTTGAAAAATAGATTAGAAACTCATTCAAGAGCAAAACTGCCAACTCAATTGACAAGCCTCTGCAGTTGCTTCACATAGATCTATTTGGGCCAATTCCAACGACAAGCCTTGGAGGGAAGAGATACTCATTGGTTATAGTGGATGGCTACACCGGATTCACATGGGTGTTCTTTCTAAACTCAAAAGATGAAACAAGCTCCAAACTAATCAAAATGTTCAGACTAGTGATGAACGAGAAAGGGGAGAAAATCAAGGCTATAAGAAGTGATCATGGTAGAGAATTTGACTTCTCTAAGATGGACCAGTTTTGCACAGACAATGGCATCAGTCACAACTTCTCAGCTCCACGAACTCCTCAGCAAAACGGAGTAGCTGAGAGAAAGAATAGAACATTGATAGAGGCTGGAAGAACTCTACTAGCAAAGCAAATGTCGTCTGCCTAAATACTACAGGCGTAAGTCATCAACACCTTGACGTCTTGACTTAGAACAGATCTCTTGTGCACTCTACGATAAAGAAGACTCCCTACGAACTGTGGAGAGGAAGAAAGCCAAGTGTCAGCTACTTTCATGTGTTCGGTTGTGCATGCTATATTCTTAACAATGGAAAACAGTATCTGACAACGTTCCAACCCAAGTCAGACGAAGGAATCTTTCTTGGATATGCCACAGACAGTAAGGCTCATAGAGTGTTCCACAAGAAGACACTAAGTGTTGAAGTCTAGATTCACATCATCTTTTATGAAATAGAATTGGACAAAACAGTGTCTCAAGACACTATAAACGACATTTTAGACACTACGAACGAGGTCGTTGAGCTTAACACCACGATCGTAGTCCCAGAAAATGAAATCGTCGAGCTAGGAGAGGAGATCGTAGAGAGAACTATGCCAATCAACGAACCTCCACATCAAGAAGCAGAAATTGATCTTGAAGATCTCAGACAAGAAGGCATCAGGACAGATGTTCCGACAGGAAACAGATGGGCAAAAGATCACACTCAAGACCTAATCATTGGAGGTCCAAATGCGAGGGTTAAAACAAGAGCTGCCACTCAAAATGAGTGTTTCTATCTAAGCTTTCTGTCACAAATGGAACCCAAGAAGATAGAAGATTCTATGGAAGACTCAAGTTAGATAGAAGCTATGCAAGAGGAACTAAATCAGTTTGAAAGGAGTAAAGTATGGAGATTAGTTCCAAGACCAAGAAATCACCCAGTCATTGGCACCAAGTGGGTCTTCAGAAACAAGATGGATAAAGATGGAGTAATAACAAGGAATAAGGCAAGACTAGTGGCCAAAGGTTACTCTCAAGAAGAAGGCATTGACTACAATGAGACCTTCGCACCTATTACCAGATTAGAAGCTTTCAGGATATTCCTTGCCTTTGCTGTTCACATGAAATTCAAAGTATTTCAAATGGATGTCAATAGTGTATTCCTAAATGGTGAAATTCAAGAGGAAGTATATGTGGAGCAACCTCCAGGTTTTATCAATCCAACTCTCTCTAATTATGTTTATAGATTAGACAAGGCCTTATATGGTCTTAAACAAGCACCTAGAGCATGGTATGAAACACTAACAAACTTTCTTATTGAAAATGGTTTCACTAGAGGTAGGGTAGATACCACATTATTTCTTAGAAAGCATAAAAACAAAGTCTTATTAGTTCAAATATATGTTGATGACATTATCTTTGGCTGTACTGATGAAAAACTATGTAAGAGATATGCCAAGCTTATGCAGAGCAAGTTAGAAATGAGCATGATGGGTGAGCTAAATTTCTTCCTTGGATTGCAAGTAAAGCAAACTGATTAAGGAATCTTCATAAACCAAGCCAAATACATTAAAGACTTACTTAAAAAGTATGGCATGGAATCAGCCTCTCCCATAAAAACACCAATTGCTCCAGCAACCAAGCTTGACAAAGATGAGAAAGGTAAAAGTATTGATATAACTCAATACAGAGGTATGATAGGCTCTCTTCTATATCTACCTACCAGTAGACCAGACATAATGTTTGCAACATGCATATGTGCTAGATTTCAAGCTAATCTTAAGGAATCGTAATTGACTGCTATAAAAAGGATTTTTAGGTATCTCAAAGGCACACCTCACTTGGGACTTTGGTATCCCAAGGAGTCCTCCTTTGAATTAACAGGATATACAGATGCTGATTTTGCAGGCTACAAGATTGACAGAAAAAGTACCAGTGGCACCTATCAGTTGCTAGGAAACAGACTTGTGTCCTGGTTTAGCAAGAAGCAAAACTCTATATCTACCTCAACAGCAGAAGCTGAATACATTGTTGCTGGCAGCTGTTGTGCTCAAATCTTATGGATGAAAGATCAACTAACAGACTATGGGTTTGATTTCAAATCTATACCTGTTCATTGTGATAACACAAGTTCCATAGCAATAACACACAATCCTGTCATGCATTCTAGGACTAAGCATATAGAAATAAGATATCACTTCATTAGGGATCATGTTCAAAATGGAACTATATCTTTACAGTACATCCCTACTGAAAATCAACTTGCTGATGTGTTTACAAAGCCTCTAGATGAATCCATATTTAACAAATTGATAAGTGAGTTAGGCATGCTTAATCTATAACCATAATCTCTGTGTTCTAGTTTATGTTAACCATGTAGATATAAAAGGCTATGTTTAAAATCGTAGAGACAACTAAAGAAGGACCACGATCGTAGAGCTGCCTCAACATGACAAAGAAGTAACCTATGATGACAACATTTCCAACAAACCCAAACAATCCCTCTGATAAGCGCCTCAGGGACAAACCTAACCCTTGATTCATTCTAAGAGGTTGGCCCTTCCTGAGCTGCCTTAATTCAGAAGGAAGGCTAAGTCAAAGTTCATCACAATGACCAGGGCAGACAACGTTCGTAGAACAGATTCTGAAGTAAACTCAACAATCGTAATGCAACCTTGACGATCGTAATCCTTCCAAAGGATACACTAGCTTAAGCGGAGCTAATGGCAGATCATTATTTTCCACATCATTAAAAAAACATGGAGCCAAGTAGGACACGACACATGCCCCACTATGCAGATTGAGTGGAGGGAAGTTACAAGTACAGTTTGAAAAGTTCTTTTTGAAAACTCACCTCAGTAGTTCAAAAGTTCTCTCTCTCTACCAACAAAAACCCTAGCTTTCAGAAACGCTCAACCAACCTCAGTGCAAGGAAATCAATGGCGGCTTCAAATGTTATCACTGATTACCGACTCTGCTTCGACGAGTTCAAGACAGTTGACCCTTAATTTCACAAAATTTTATCTCTGTTGAAGAAAGCTGGTCTTTGAAGAAGCTCTGGGCACCAGCACATGGATCTACCTGAAGCTAGTGAAGGAATTCTACAGCAATGGAGTCTTTGAGAACGACATCATCGCCACAAGGGTCAAGGGAGTACAAATTAAGCTCAAGGCTAAAGATATAAACCTAGCCCTAGGTTTCAAATCAAAAGGACTTCTATCTATGGAGGTCATCGATTTTCGCGAAGGACAGAAGAAGATGCATCATAAAAATTTTCAGACAAACAAGGGGTACAAGAAGAAAGAATTTCCCCAAAGGTATGAGTTTTTGGCCAACATTGTTAGGAAATGCATATGTTGTAAGAGCTCTGGCCATGACTCTGTGAATGAAGTGTAACTTAAGCTCATGACAGAAATCTATTTTGGGGTTCAACTCAACTATGGAGCTCTACTCATCGATTGGATTAGGAAATGGATACTCAATTCAAAGAAATCAAAAAGCTCTAGAAAGATGCTCTACGGGCGGTTTATAAGCATCATCCTGCAATCAGCACTAAGTGATAAAATTGGGGATAATGAAGGAGAATCTATCAATCCTAATAGAAGGATGACCCAGCAGCTGTTTCAAAACTGGAAAAGAAATCCAGAAGAAAATGTCAGAATGATGTCTGAATCCAGTGGAAGGACTAGTGAAGCGAAGGAGTCTGGGATACCAGGAAATATGTCAATTGTGAAGGAAACTGATGAAGAAGAAGAAATTAATAAAGAAGAACACATTTCTTTGGTCAGAAAAAGCAAGGGCAAAAGGAAGATGAAGGCTCAGACAACCGAGGAGCCTCAAGGTTCAACCACTGATGCACCTCAAGGGAGTTCAGGCACTGAAACTCTTAAGAAAATGAAAGGGAAGGAACAACAGTCTGAAGAAGAAGTAGAAGAAGATAGAGTTACCATCTCTCATCTTCTTAAGAAGGGAAAATGCAACCATAAGTCCAAGAAATCTTCTTTCTCTTCGATCGTAGAGTCACCACCGATTGTAGAATCTAGACTTGACACCACTCCAGAAGAGGATGCTGCAACAGCTTCTCAGCCTGATCAACCTTTCAGAGCTGAAGAAAAAAAGAATGTTGAGGCTGTGGTTTAGCCTAAGAAAACAAAGAGAAAGCTTGTCAAGAAATACATTCTTGTTAATGAAGGAGTATTAAAGGAGGAAGACAGAAGAATAGCTGCTGAGAATGGACTACCCGAAGCAAGTAAGGAGAATACAGCTCGACTTAAGGGGGAGTTTCCTGAAGATCCTGCATTACAGAATGCTTCAGCTTAGGGGAACTGCTTGAAGTTCAAATGGATGATCAAGTTGAGGGGGATCCTAAGGAAGTCCCTATGTCAGAGAAGGCTACAGCTGAGGAGGAATTGTCAAGAGATCATCATGAACCTTCCTCAGTCCCTCAAGAGATCTTAGCTTCAGAAACTGTAGAAATAGAAAGGATTGAAGTTATGGAAGATGAAAGAGCAAAAGAGCAAGGAAGAGAAGAGGAGATGATTGATGTAGTGGGAACGTCAAATGAAAACAGAGAAGAAGAAGAAGAGGACGACGAAGTTGAGATTATTACAGTGGGCTGGGATGGATATAGGAGGGCCAACTACAATCAACTGTTCTCCTATCTACCTATAATGTCCTTTCATAGAGCCTAAATCCTCAACTCCTGGGATCACATGTTCTGGACCTTCAAAACCTATCCTGCAATCTCTATGCTAGCTCATGGATTCCCAGGAAACCTCACTTTTGCCCAAAAGCTGATCACTAATGGTCATTCTTCAAATAATGGGCATGAGGTACAATCTATTCCCATCTCTTTCAGGGTTAGTCACTATCCACCATCAACCTTCAACCAATTCTATGAATTACCAAGATGGTTGGAAGTGATATTACATCCACTAAATCAATTTCCAATTACAGAATCCCAACATTCTGTAACTGATGAACCAAATGTGCCTAATTTTGTATTGACTCAATCTCCTACCATCTCTCACACTACGATTACTGATCATAATCTAATTGTAGAGTCACCTGCTCAAATCGTAGAGTCACTTACTCTTGAGACTCAACCTCACACATCTGCTCCTCCATCAGACATCCCTTCCTCATCAACCAATAACTATCTCAATCTTGATCTTGCTATCTACAATATGTAAGATCAATATACAAGAACCTCTCCTCCAAATAATCAGCAACTCCTTGAACTCATATCAAATCTTCTAACAAAATGGAGTTGTCTAAAGCATCTTAGAAGGTGACCAAGGACATACAAGAAGATCTTGAAGTTCATGTAGACCTTGTTCATCTGAGGCTCACTCATTTGATCTATGCTGCCAACACCCTCCCCAGTAACCTCAGTACTGAGCTTACAAAGAAGCTTAGTGAGATCATAAAGGAAATGATTCAGAGCATCAATGAAAGGGATCAAATTCATTTTCAGACTGCCAAGAAGCACAAGGAAGCAGTTCTCCTTCTAAAAAAGACTCAGGAATCTCAAAATAAGCTTATGATGGAGAGTCTTACGAGTCTACGAACCCAAATGAAAGAATTCCAAGCATTTTCCATGCGTCAAATGCAACAAACAGAAACTGTATTGGCCATTCTGCAAAAGATAGAATCTCAAACTGATTCTCTGATCCAAGAAAATCGTGCAGACATTGCTCACTCCCAGAATCAGCTCTACGAGCTCGTACAAGGCATGAATCGACTATCTGAAGATATTCAAACCCTTAATGCTAACATAAAGGGGGAGAATAAGGAAGGAGAGAAAGGCAGAGGCAAAGGCAAAATTGCTCAATCTTCAAGGAGCCCTCCTGCAAGACAGCCTCGCCATCAGACTCCACGACCTGAACAGCGACAAATTATCATAGCGCAACCACTAAGGAGTCAAGGGTCTTCTCCCAGCTCACAAGGGGTAACCACTACAGACCTAAACATGCCAATTGTAGATCATGCATTCATGAATAAACATGAAAATTTGGAAAGGCTAAGTCTAAGCGAGACGGAAGATATAGCATGGAGAGACGAACTCAGCAGGAGAAGAAGAGCTACAGAGTATGCTAATCCTCCACGGAGCAAAAGGCAGAAGAAATAGAGATAAGTTTGAAACTCATTTCTTATTGATGTAACTAAGCTTAATTGTAATATCTGTCTTTACAAACATCAATAAATTCATGCTTATTCTCTAGAGATTTCAGTTGTTCACTGAAACACTAAGTCATATTTACTTTCTAGCAACTGCATCTAGATATTAATAATCACGATTCAAATCTCCTCGGTTATGTCAACATCAAATAGGGGAGATTTTTGGGAGATTGCATATTTAAATTTGATGTTGAAAGTAAATATTCATGATTATATGTAAAGTCCTTAAAGGAATACATGTACAAGGACTTAGTGAAAGATCAAGCTTGTTAGGGTGACCTGAGCTTTAATGTTTATCATTTTGTAAATTAATGTATAGATGAAAAGATCAAAGCTGTTAGGTTGATCTATATCTTGAGATGTAATAGATAGGCTTCAATAGAATCATAGTCTATCACGCTGATCAAAAGATTGCAGAAGCCAAGGCAGAATCGTAGAGCATAGAGAATCCTAGTCTGTCTGCTTTGGAGGGCCTCTCCTTAACTCGTAGATTGATCCAAACGTCTGCCAAGTCAAACTCAAGGATCATAGAGTGCTCTCAGAAACGTAGAGTCTGCAAGTCAAGCATGTGAAGATCATAGTGTACCAGTACTTAAGAGAAATCGTAGTGTTCTCATCCAACAACACTAGATCTAGCACCAAGTTGGCAAGACACCACGATCATGATCGTAGTGTATCATCTGTCTTCATCGGAAGCATCAAGCTCTGTCCATTCGTCTAAGAATAAAATTCAACAAATGTGGAATGGATTATAGACGTTGAGACTATCGGGAGTCCCAATGACACAACAGTCATCCTTAGTATGTAACAAAGAAACGTATTGAAGAAGCTCAGGAAAATATTAATGGGTCAGCAGAAAACACCTTTTCAGGTGTTAGGTGAGATAGAAGTCTGCTATGTCAGTGGGCCAGACAGCAAATCAGAAGATATGCAGAAAGTCTCTATCAGTGCTCAGAAATGTCAAATACAATTAATGCTTCAATGAAAGACTTCCAACGGATGTATTTCAAAGACACCTTATATACAAAAGGAAAGAGGGTGTAAGGATTATGCAAGCACAAAACAAAAACGTTGAAGAACACTCAACGCTCAACTCTACGATCTAAAAAGGAAGCTTGCTCAGTTACTCAGTTCTTTCGAACTCAAGCCTAACGACAACTGAGTAGCACCATTCAAGAACTCAACTACTATCAAGTGAAGTAAGAATTTCCAAGTCAGAAGGACTTGAAGAGTTCTTAGTGAACTGAGAAGTACCAAGTCTGCTGGACTTGAAGAGTTCAATAGTGAACTAAGAAGTTCCAAGACTGCTGGTCTTAAAGGAATCTATGAGATTCAAAGATTGTAAAAGATATCCTTAGTGGATTTCCTACTCGAGGAGTAGAAGAGTGGACTAGGAGCTTTGAGTGCTCTGAACCACTTAAAATCACTGTGTCTCTTACATTCTTGCAATATTTGTTATAACTGCCATAACTGCTTAACATCTATTAACTTGTTATATCTTAAAGGGAGAACAAACAAATCTCAACTCCGCTATGATTAAATTATTATCTAACTAATAAGTATTTTTGGAACAAAGATTTTTTAAAATATCTATTCAACCCCCCTTCTAGATAACTTGTGTACCTTTGGGAATTAACATTATTCATACGGTACTATTCATGGGTACTATTCATACGATACTATTCATGAGTACTGTTCACAACAGAATTGAATTTCCTTTTCTTTGTCCAAGTTATCTTTTATGAATCTTATTCTTGAAATTGAATCCATGTTATGATCTAAATGTTGAAAATTTGGATAGTTTTAAACTTTGGATAAATTGAATTAGAAATATCTAATATTTATCTTTGATCTCACTTGATTCATTCTTTATGTCATTGTCATAATTCTCAGACTTAAATTATGTTGAAAGTTATCTTTGGCCCGTAGTGCAAAGATGAACTGTTGATTGATGAATATCTTTGGCCCGTAGTACAAAGATGAACTGTTGAGTGATATCTTTGGCCTTTAGTGCAAAGATGGACAGGTGTTTAGCATAATCATGACCACAAGTGATACAAACGATTATCTTTGGCCCGTAGTGCATAGATAATTCGTTGATTGGAAATAATTATTGATTGGTGTTACAGGGATAAAATATTGATGATGGACTTTTAAATCATAGAAGATAGTAGACATTATGTTCTACTTGACTCTTCTAATGGATTGTTGTTTCCACTGCAGTTGTTGATCTAAAACTTGTTGTCTATTGTATTTTATCATATTTTTTCCCTGTTAAGAACTAAGGATAATTTATTCTACATTATCTTAGTCATAATATTTTTTACTGGGCTAGTTGAGCTCACACTTTTCCTTTTGGTTCCATTTTTCTTCTTAGGAGGCGAGAATATAGTTGGGACTAGTCGGGGAGTGGAGTAATGGTTCAAGATGGTTACTATAGCAGTTCACACTATTTTGTAAAATAGTGTAACAATAATTGTAATGAGGACTTTATTTGAGTTTGGATATTTTCTACAAGACAATATTTTTATTAAAACTCACAGCATATGTTTTGTCGTATTTTACATGACAATTAATATTTGTATAAATGAAGTTGTATTTGATTTATGTACCATATATTTGGCGACTCAGAATGGGTTGTGTGGACCTATTTTGGGGGTGTCACACTATTATTTTCGAGTTCTAAACATTAGAATTTGGAAATATAGTTTAGGGGGAATGTAAAATAAGGAATCGTAAATGTATTTGATGTATTAATAGTACGCAATGGCGTGTCGGTTAAGCGTTCGAGTTAGACAGGTCGGGCGCACGACGTATGAACGTTGAAACGCCAAGTCGAATGTTGATGAACTTAAATAGTGTTCTTATTATTATGACACGGACATTATAGAATATGGAATAAAGTTAAAGTAAACCATAAGTGACGTATATATGTGACTAATTGGTATAATTGACCTTAATGATATATATAGGTCGTTTAAGAAGCGAATTGATAACGTACCATTAAATCGCGTGAAAGGCAGGTTTCTTAACTTACTAAGATAGTTGTTAGGTGCAAGTTTCTTAATTTCATTCAAATTGTTTAATTGGATGCAATTTCATGTTTTTGGTGAAAATAGGTTATATTTGTACAAGTTGTTGAGCTGTGAATTATGATGTTTGTCAATATCTGCATGTATGTGCTTTTGTGTAAGAAATGTTATGTTGTTGAACTTTTAAGTTGTTATAATTATTTTTATGCATGAATTGTGTTATGATTAAGTCCATGTTAAATGTTTTAGATGGACACATGTTAAGATATACATGGTAATAGACACATATTGTGTTATGATGATATTGTAGACTCAGTTGAAGTTAGAACGTAAGATTTAAAAGAGGAATAAATAAAAGTCAGTAGGACTAGTTATTGGAGATTGTAATGTTTAAGAATGATAAGAATTTAAGTTATTCCTGTTTATTCAAACTTCTTCTTAACTATTGTTTCATTGACAAAGTTTTCAAAGAATGATGAATTAATTTTTGATTTTGTTGTTTATTCAATTTCTATAACTTGCTAGAAAATTAAATGTTCACCTTTGCAAAACTCTAAGACCTTTGCGGCTAGAGCAGATGGACTTGAATAATCAGATGGCATTAATCGAAAGGAATTTGTTAAAGAAGGAAGCTTCGAGGATTATATGTTGTAATGTAATAGTTTGTTGTAATTGTAATATTATTATGATGTAATATTCATTAATATTATAATTTGAAGATGTAAAGGTCTTAGAACCTGAGATTAGCAGTGATTTGATGTAATAATATATTAATTGCATTCATGTCTTAAGAATATACCAGATGGACAGTATCGTGACACACTGAATTCGGGTTTAAACATAAATCGGGTTTCAGAGGCGTTACAGAATTTTAATAATGGGAGTTCGGGAGGAGGCCGATGATGAATGGGTAATATACCCCTGAATTAAGTATTTTTAGGCTTAATATTTTGTTTTTTTTAATTATTTTAATACATTTTACTTGTTAAAATGTTATTTTCTAGGTAAGTGTAGCAGGAGGGCAAAATGTGAATTTCTGGTGGAAAAATGTGCAAATTGGGACTTTCAGCTTCATTAAGGGAAAAATTGTAATTGTCTGCACCATGCCAGCGACGGGGCGCTATTATTAAAGCCAAACCCAGTGTGGGGGCGCAGGGAGACATGGGAACGTGGCAGGGTCTTGTGCTAGGCTAAAGGAAAAGAGTAAATTTCTACTCAAAATAGGATTCTAACTAAGGCTAACTAAGTGGGCAAAGGCTATAAAAGGACAAAGGGAATTCATCTGAAACATACATAGAAATTAACAGAGTAAAGATTGGAACTTGAAGTTAGAGATTGTAAGGAAGTATCGCAAGGAATTCTTGTGACGCCCCCAAAATAGGTCTACATAACCCATTCTGAGTCGCCAAATACATGGTACAGAATTAAAATACAACCTTCATTTATACAACTATCGTGCAAAATACGACAATACAATAGCTGAGTTTCAATACAAATATTTTCTCATAGACAATATCCAAACTCAAATAAAGTCCTCATTACAAATATTGTCACAATATTTTACAAAATAGTGAGGACTACTATAATAACCATTTTGGACCATTATTCCACTCTCCGACTAGTCTCAGCTACATTCTCGCCTCCTAAGAAAAACAATGGAACCAAAAGGAAAAGGGTGAGCTCAACTAGCCCAGTAAAGAATATTATGACTAAGATAATGAAGAACAAATTATCCTTAGTCCTCAACAGGGAAAAATCTGATAGAATACAATAGACAACAAGTTTTAGATCAACAACTGTAGAGGAATAAGCAATCCATTAGAAGAGTCAAGTAGAGCGTAACGTCTACTATCTTCTATGATTTAAAATTCCATCATCAATATTTTATCCCTATAACAACAATCAATAAAATTTTACATCAACGAATTATCCATGCACTACGGGCCAAGGATATTTGTTAGTATCACCAATGGTCATGATCATGCCAAATAACTGTCCATCTATGCACTACGGGCCAAAGAGGACTTTCAGCACATCATTTATCTATAACATTACAGGTCATGATTATACCAATACACAATTCCTGGTCATAATCATACCACTCAACAGTTCATCTATGCACTACTGGCCAAAGATGACTTTCACCACAATATAAGCATGAGGATGATGACAATGATATAAAGAATCAATCAAGTGAGATCAAGGATAAATATTAGATATTTATAATTCAATTTATCAAGAGTTCAAGAACATCCAAATTGTCAACATGATAACTAATTGTGGAGTAAAATTTAAGAATGATATTCCATGCATCAAAAATAATTTGGATAGAAAAGAAACAAATTTTTTTGTGAATAGTAACGTATGAATAGTACCCAAGAATACTACCATATGAATAATACCATATGAATAGTACCCATGAATAATACCGTATAAATAGTACCCATGAATAGTAACTCGACATGAAAATATTAAAATTTAACAAGAAAGTTCAGACCAATATTCCAGTGAAACGATACTAGATGAAGCGCAAAACTCATGGATATTCTACTAATTTCAGGGATTATAGAAGCTCAAAATAAGTGTAGATTTAGGAATATGAAACGAAATAATATTACTTACATACTATAGAGTAGGGAAGAAAATAATATTTCTTACGGATATTGAACGAAACTAATATTCCTTATGAATATTGAACGAAAATAATATTCCTTACGAATATTGACTGAAGATAGTATCTCTTACGAATAATAAACGAAACTAATATTCCTTATGAATATGGAACAAAAATAATATTCCTTACGAATATGAAAAATAATATCTCCTACAAATATGAAATAAATAATACCCCTTACCTTAGTAGAAGACAAAATCTGACTGGTATATCGGAGATATTCTTGAGTAAAACTTGCACTATTTGCTACACTCAAAGTATCCTTATACTAGAAAGAAATATGCACAATATTATAGAAGAAGAATTCTCTGATTCTGGTGTGATTTTCATTTCTTAACTAAGCATCTTATTTATAGGAGAATGGCAGGGCACTATTTAAGAAAATCACGGATGAACAGAAAATTTTCACGGACAAATTCGACGGATTTCTGATTTTTACTATTCATTATTGTGCAATAAAATATTCTAATAAAACAAAAACTTTATATAAAATATAATATATTCTATTTATAATCTAATAAAACAAATAACTTTATATATAATATAAAAAGTATTCTATTTTATTACTATTATAATAATAAAAAAACAAAACTGAGATAACTTTCTACCGGCGATTTTGAAAAATGAGTAAGTAAGGGTCCATGTAATAAGCCAAACTTACAACAAATACTTCATGACAAACTCATTAATTTATATCAAAAATTAAATAAATATTTATCACAAATCACTTATCTTCAATAAACACATTTTTAATCTTTCAACAATTATTCATCATTAATATTATAACTCACAATATTGACAACCAGATCATTCCCAGGAAAGAGGGGGCTTTTCGATAAGGACTTCTCCTTATTGGCGCGCAATTAAATAACCTAACCCCTTTTCTCGACAGAACTTTCTAGACATTGTCAATAATGTAAATAATAATATGAATAACTATGTCGTCTCAATAATTGATTTAATAATATAAAATATTGTGCAGCTGATACTGTGACAATAATTGAATCAATAATATGAGATACTATGCAACAACTACTATGGCAATTTTTAATGAACTGAGTGACTTCTTACGTAAGCATCAATAATCATAGATACTGTACAATACCGTGTGCTACTGTGTAACCACACGTATTACTATTCTTTTATCACCGGTATTTCAATAGTTAACGGTAAAAGTTTTGTCATTATTTTTATAAAAAGGTTATTTATGTCGCTTTCTATATCCGACAGTCAATCCGTTGTGGGGTCTACCAATGATTGTGCCGTTGTACGAATATTCCCCGATAAAAAGAATATTTCCCGACCAAACGAATATTTTATGGCAACTTGCTTACTTGCAAAATTTGCATATGTCACCCATAACTATAATATTATATCAAATCACGCCTTATTATTCAAAATAATATTTAGAGAAAATTAAATCTTTATTCATAAAAAGTTGGGGTCTTACAACCTCCCATTCTTATGAAATTTTGTCCTCGAAATTGATGTTTGTACCTGGTATGTCGAAGAGGTGAGGATTCCTTATTTTTATTTCAGATTCTAATTCCCAGGTCATTTCCTCAATATCGTGGTTCCTTTATAAAACTTTGACTTGAGTTGTAACCTTTAAGCATAGAATATGTTCATTCTTATCCAAGATTTTAACAAGTACCTCTTCATACGTTAAATCTTCTGCTATCTCTTCTGGTTCTAATTCAATAATGTGGTTCGGGTCTTCCACATATTTATGTAACATAGATATGTGAAAAACGTTATGAACACGAGACATATTTGGCGGTAAGGCGAGTCTATAGGTCACAGCTCCTACTCAGTCGAGGATTTCAAATGGACCAATGAATCGAGGGTTTGAGCTTTCCTCACTTTTTTGATTCTTGCTTCTGGAATAACATATTTTTATACTTTTTTCTTCATATTTATTAGCTCTGGGTCTGTAGCTTGAGCAGCTTTAACTTTATCGGTAGCTTATGCAGCTTTAACTTTATCGATTAAAGTCGATTTTACTCGTATATTTGACATCATCACGTGGGTCCCTAGAGTCTTTAACTCTATATCAATCATTTGTAAGTAATACAAAATGGGTCTTTGTGTTTGGCAATATTGCACACATACCCGCATATGATCTTCTACTCAACGCGTCAGCTACCACATTTACTTTTCCAAGATGGTATTGAATGGTATGGTTATAATCTTTCAATAGCTCAAGCCAACGTCTTTGGCGGATGTTAAGTTCGTTCTGGGTGAAGAAATATTTAAGGCTTTTGGAGTATATTAGGATGTCATCAATAAAGACAACCACAAAATGATCCAAATATTCGTTGAATATTCGGTTCATCATATCCATGAAGGTAGCGTGGGCATTAGTCAATTCAAAAGACATAACTTGAAATTTGTAATGCCCATATCGAGTTCTAAAGACAATATTAGGAATGTCATCAGTTTCAATCTTAAACTGATGATATCCAGAACGGAGATCGATCTTTGAGAATAATTGAGCACCTTGCAACTGGTAAAACATGTCATCAATGTGAGGTAATGGGTACCTATTTTTAATGGTGACATGATTCAACTCTCGATAGTTAATGGAAATTCGCATACTCCCATCTTTTCTTCTTTACGAATAAAATAGGAGCACCCCAAGGAGATGTACTAGGACGAATGAAATCGATGTCTAACAGTTCCTATAGTTGGGTTTTTAACTCTTGGAGTTCAATAAGAGCTGTTCGATATGGATTTTTGGAAATAGGTTTTGTACCAGGTTTAAGGTCAATACAAAATTTAATTTCACGCTCTGGGGGTAGGTCAGGAAGTTCTTCAAGGAATACGTCAGGAAATTTATTAACAATAGAAATATCATTCAAATCTGACGTATTTTTGTTTAAATCCGTGACATTGGCTAAGAAAGCTTGACATCTTTTTTCTGTAAACGAATGGCTTTATGGCTTGATATGACAGTGATTGACTTTATTGGTTTGGTTGCTTGAATTCGCATAATAGGTAGGCTAAAAATATGAAAACTAATAACTTTACGAAAATAATCAATTTTATCATGATGAGTAGTTAACCAATCAATCCCTAAAATCACATCACATGCAAGTATTTTCAAAGAGATGAGATCAACAGTTAATATGGGGGTGCTGATTTGAATCAAACAATATTTTATAAATGGTGGATGTAACAAAGGTTTCTCCCAACGGAGTTTCAACCGATAAGTCAAAGTCTAATTTCTCTGGATTCAAGTTCAAACGTTGAGCACAAGCAGGTGAAATAAAAGAATGGGTAGAACTGGTATCTAATAAGGTATAGACTTCACAAGATTTTATGATTAGCTTACCCGTAATAACTTTATTTGGGTTCCTCGCTTTTTGGGAAGTCACAAAAAACTCTCTCCCTTGAGCCATCGACTTTGGCTTGTCTGGGACAGCCTTTGGTGTGACACCCCCAAAATAGGTCCAATCTATCCAACCTATTCTGAGTCGCCAAATACATGGTACAGAAAATAACTACACCTTTATTACTACAATAACACATATGCTGTGAGTTTTGATACAAATATATACCAACTGTGACTCATGTCCCAACAGTAGTAGAATGACACCTCACAATTGACACCTTACATAAAGGTCTGGTCGATAAGCTGTTTAAGAAATTAAAATATTTGGGAAGTGCTCAAGGAAACCTTCGTACATGGGAGGCCATGCGTCTAGGTTATGATAGATATTATATGCCCACAGAATTATCCTTGGTTGACCCAATAGACCCCAAAGAAAAATGATAAGATTACTATTATGTTCTTTCTAATAGTGAGTCTTCTATTGACATATAACTATCTCCACTGTCTGCAATTGAAAATTATATTTCAACCAAACTCCAAGATCATATAGGTAGTGCTCGTAGATATACTCAGCAAGTGGATGTGCATAACCCTTTCTTATGATAACACAAGATTGTATGTCATTAGACATCTTGTATGATAGTGACAAAACACCCTTCCAAAGTTGGGTTCGCCTCACCCTATTCGATTCACTAAAATTAAATATCAAATGACGTATACAATACGACACACTTATCTAAAGTTCTCAATAAAATTATTTCCATACTATTTAGGGAGAACCTCAATGACTATAGACCATCGATTCTATTCCCCTATTATCCCGCTCGACCCACTACAGTCTTATTACCTGAAAGGAATTGTGAAGCAAAAGGGTGAGCACAAATAGCCCAGTAAAGAATATCATGACTAAAGATAATTAAATTATCAATAGCCTTCATCAATAATAAATCAGAGATTTAGAACATATGGTAGATGATAAAACTTTTCAACCATAGTTGCAGCGGAATGAGCAATCCATTAGAAGAGTCAAATAGACCATAAAGTCTATTATCTTCTCCATGTTAAAAGTCCACTAACAATGTTTTATCCCTGTAACATCAATCAACAGTTCCTGTCCACAATCCTGTGAATAACTCATAATCATAATTGTGATTCTAAATTCCCCTTCTCATCTAGGACAAAGATAATTTTTATCACCTGTCTTTACCTGAAACATCAAAGATCATGGTTATACCAAATCACAGTTCCTGTTCATAATCATAAATTCATCTTTGCACTACGGGCCAAAGATATTCATCAACAAGTCATCTTTGCACTACGGGCCAAAGATATTCAAAAATAGATCATCTTTGCACTGCCGGCTAAAGATATTCAACAACAGGTCATCTTTGCACTATGGGCTAAAGATATTCATCAATAATAAATCTTTGCACTACGTACATGCCAAAGATATTAATATCTCAAAGAAATACATAATTATTTCAGAATTTATACAAACCATAATTATAACTATGTTGATCAATTCACCTTTGCACTTAAGCTAAAAATATTCAATTGTAAATTCAATGGTCATGATCATACCAGTCAACGATTAAACTTTGCACTACTGGCCAAAGAGAACCCATAGTCACGATCATATCAATAATCTACCCATCTTTACACTCAAGTCAAAGGGAAATTTCATCACTAGGATTATAAAAATGTTATACATGATAATAAAAACAATCTGATCAAAATATGGATTTAATTCAAGAGTAAGATTCATAAATCCATGATTTCATAACACCTTAATCCAAATGTTATAAATCACTTAATAATCTCAATAATCTAATATTATTAATATTACCACAATATTTTAATCATTTCTTAAACTTATAAACAATTTATTTTAATTGTTTACACTTTAGTAAATAATGCATTTAATCATCCTAAAATGCCAAACTCATTAGATTTCATCACCAATAACCAAAACCCTCATCAAAAATATGCATATACCTCATATAGGATTCTCAAGCCATAAAATCCTATTTTCCAATTTTCTTACTTTACATAACATATTTAATTCATTTACTCATAACTAGTCCATTTTCATGAAAAATACCAAATCAGTACAAACAAATTTTCTTTTCTGGGATTTAATAGAATATAGTCCCATATTGAACATATATTTTTCTCAGAATTTTTAAAATTCATTTACTATTTTTCATATGGCCAAAATTGCCGAATATTTAGACATTTATTATAAATTGTACTTTTATCCAAAAATTCTGAAATTTACAGGGTATACTGATATTATATAGATGTACTCCCAATAAAAATTTCATCAATTTTGGAGTTAAACACAAGGAGTTATAAAGGTTTAATTTTAAAATAGTCTTTTCTCAGAAAATCCATAACTCCTAATCTATACATCCAAAAATCGCCATTTTCGGACACAATCAAGAAAACTCATCAAATTATCATTTCAAATTTTTCCAGAATTTTCGAAGGTCCGACAAAAAGTACAAAACTGAAAAACATAATAACCCTTAAAAATCCCTTACCTCAAAAGAGCAGTATTTCTGACCAGAATGTAAAGCCGAAGGAACCTTGCACTGAATAGTAACTCTCAAAGGATCTAAATACTCACAAAAATATGCTCAAAAATATAGAGAGAGAAATAGAGAAAATATATGTTTCTGGTGTGATTTTCAATTCTAACTCAGCACCCTATTTATAGGAAAATTCTAGCACGCCAGTAAGTACTTGACTTGACTTTACTCCGATGGCTTTACCTGCTACTATTGCCACCCACCACATTTGAAATACAATTCAGCGAATTTCTTCACCAACCAAAAGTGAGGCCCACTCATTCTAGAATTTTTCACCAAAAATCATTTATAAACCTAATTTTTGAATCAGTCACCTTTTAAAATTCATAACAAATCCAACGTTAATTTTTAACGGTTCAAAATTTATGGACATATACTTAACTTATATATGTATAACATATCCAAAAATGACAACGATCCAACGGTCGTATTAAAATTATAACTCACGCAATAGAGCTTTAAGAACACCGATTTGATCTTTTAATACCTCTATTCCGACAAAATACTGATAAAACCCCTCAACACTAATTCTTTCATTTATAACCACATAAATAAATCCATCATTTATATCCGTATCAAATAAATATTTCCTTAACATATAAATCAATAATTAATTATTCACAAATAATATTACGAGAATCACAATAATGACAACCGAGGTGGGTTTCGAGGAAAGAGGGGCTTTCAGATAAGGATTTCTCCTTACTGGCGCGCAATTAGGTGACCAAACCTCTCCTTAACATAACTTTCTAGACATTGCCAATAATGATATCTAATAATATTATTCAAATAATATGAATTATTGATCTAATAATGGAAAATCTTTGTGCTGATGACAATTATTGAAACAATGATAATATAAAATATCAATGTAGCAATTATTGAACCGATAAAATAAAATATTGAGCAAGAATTACTTTGTAACAATTATTGAGTAGTGACTTCTTACGTAAGAATCAAAACATATCTTGTGTAATAAAGTGTAACTCTTTGTGCGACCGCGCAGATTCGTATTTTTAACCTTTGGGTATTCCAACGATTGTTACTTGTAATAATTACGCTATTATTTATAAAAACTCAAACTTGTCTTTTTCTTCATCCGACAGTTATTCTATTATGGGGCCCACAAATAGCTGCGTCGTCGTACGAATATTCTCCGACAGCAAGAATATTTCACGACACAAAGAATATTCTCCGACAACAATGAGTATTTTATAATCATTTGCGTATTTTGAAAAATTTATATTTATCACCCTTAACTTTAAACTTTTATCAATTTAACCATTTACTGAATAACAATTATAAGAAAAATTAAATACTTTTGTTTCATAAAATTCGGGGTCTTACAACAATGACATAATAATTCAATAAAACTAGTTCAAAAATTAATTTATCCAGGAACTAACAACGTCTAAATTGTCAACATGATACTGCTTTGTGGAGAAAAATTCAAGAATGCTCAGAAGAATATTTTCATGAAAAGATACTGGATGAAGCGCAAATATCCAGGATATTCTACTAATTTCATGGAGTATAGAAGCTAAAACTTTAACCAACTGAGTATAATAGAATATATGAAACTGCAAATGGATTTTTGCCCGCCATGCTATAATCCACGTATACAAATCATTTCCACAATTTAATAAGGAATGAATACAAAGGATCATTCACCATGCATGTGGTAATCCACATAGACAGGTTATTCCAACATAATAATAAAGAATGGAATAATAGAATGATTCACCGTAAATGCGATAGTATCGCATGACGAGAGTTATTCCCAACAGAATAATAAAGAATGGAACCAGTCATGCGTAAATACGCAGACGAGGATATTAAGCAGAATAATAAATAATGGAACGGTCATGCGTAAACGCGCCTGCAGGCGAGGATATTACGACGAGAATAATAAAGAAGCGGAACCAGTCGAGGCAAAATTAAGACCAAGCGAGAATATTCCAATGAACAATAAAGAATGGAATAACAACAGAATTTCACCATGTATGTGGTACTTCGCATAGACAAGTTATTCCAGCAGAATAATAAAGAATGGAATAACAACAGAATTTCACCATCTATACGGTAGTCCACGTATACAGATTATTCCAATAGAATAATAAGGAATGGAATAACAATAGCTCTCTTCATGAATACGAAAGAAATAATACCCCTTACCTTAGAAGAAACTAGATATTGGAAAAGTGAGGTAGCAGACTTCTCTTCTTCTTTCTCTCTATAATTTCTCTCTCTAGAGTTTCAGTGAATTCGTAAGAAATAATGAAGGAATGAGATTCTATTTATAGAAGAACTGAAAGTGGCTCTTGGTCTTAACGAAGGGTCAAAATGACTCTTGGTAATATTGAAGAGACAACTACTATTTGCAAAGGGGTAATTAACTCTTGGAACACCGAAGAGATAAGTAACTCTTGGAAAACTGAAGGGACAAATAACTCTTGGAAAACTGAAGGGACAAATAACTCTTGGAAATCTGAAGGGACAAATAACTCTTAGAAAACTGAAGGGACAAATAACTCTTGGAAAACCGAAAGGACAAGTTACTATTAAAACTTTAAACAAGCGATCCATATTGATTTTCTATTATAATTTCAACCAACGGTCTAAAAAATTAGCACATCTCCTCATGGAATAATATTATACCCAAAAATGATTTGGACCGAAAAGAATATATTTTTTGGGTGAATAGTACCCCGTGAATAGTACTTCGGGAATAGTAACCCCGTGAATAGTACCCCGACACAAAAAGTGTCCCAAATACTCGAGTGAATAATACTAGAGTGAATAGTAATCGGGTGAATAGTAACTCGTGAATAGTACTCCGACAAAAAAAGTGCTCCGAATACCCGATTGAACAATATAACCTCCAGACATCAATTATTATCGAAATAAATGTCGATTTCCACTAACACAAATAATTTTAACACAATGGAACTATCAAATTCATCTATAATAAACACAAACTTATTCATCATTAATATTATAACTCACAATATTTAATAACCAGGTCTTTCCCAGGAAAAAGGGGGCTTTCCAATAAGGATTTCTCCCTATTAGCGTGCAATTAGGTGACCAAACCTCTCCTTGATAGAACTTCTAGACATTGTAAATATTGTAATTTAATAATATGAACAACTTTGTCGTCTCAATTATTGATTTAATAATATATCATATTATCACGGATGATCTTTGTGAATAATAATCGAATCAATAATATGAGAGATATGATGCAAACAATTCTTGTAGTAATAATTGAGTATAACTGAGTGACTTCTTACGTAAGCATCGATAACCGATACCATAACCAATACCATGTGCTCTTATGCAACCACGCGTAGACATTTGTACTTTTACTACTAGGGTAGTTCAATTTGTTTTAAAGGTAACACTTCCGTAGTTATTTTTATAAAAGATAATTACATGCTTTTTTTCTTACTACGATAATACTTTCGTTAATAGGGTCCACCAATGATTGTCTTGTCGTCATACTGAATATTCCTATTAAAAGCGAATATTCTTGACCAATCGAATATTATATAACCACTTGCTTACTTTTGCAAATTTTGTAAATATTACCCACAACTATAACATTATATCATATCCACACCATAATATTCAAAAATATATTTAGAGAGAAATTAATCTTTATTCATAAAAGTTGGGGTCTTACAACCTCCCTTCTTATGAAATGTCGTCCTCGAAATTAGAAGTGCATACACGGTATATCGAAGAGGTGAGGATATCTTGACTTCATCTCGATTCTAACTCCCGGGTCATTTCTTACACATCGTGGTTTCTCCACAAAACTTTGACTTGAGGTATAACCTTGGAGTGTAGAATATGATCCTTCTTATCCAAGATTTTAACGGGTAACTCTTCATACGTTAAATCTTCCTCTATCTTGTCAGGTTCTAATTGATAATGTGGTTCGGGTCTTTCACATATTTACGTAACATAGATATGTGAAAAACTTTATGAACACAAGGCATACTTAAGCGGTAAAGTAGTCTATTGGCCACGATTCTTACTCGATCGAGGATTAAAATGGGCCAATGAATCGAGATTGAGCTTTCCTCTCTTTCCAAATCTTGTAACTCCTTTCCATGGAGCAACACGTAACAACACATGATCTCGATATCGAATTCCACGTTTTTTCGATGAAGATCAGCATAACTCTTTTGTCGATCTTGTGAGGTTTTTATACGTTGTCGGATCATTTGAATCTTTTCCATAGTCATACGTACCAACTTCGGTCATAACAACATTGCTTCACCTACCTCATCCCAGCATACTGGAGAACGACACTTTCTTCCATACAACGCCTCAAATGGAGCCATGCCAATACTTGCTTGATAATTGTTGTTGTAGGAAAACTCCACCAATGGTAAGAACTTGTCCTAACTCCCCTTAAAGTCAAGGACACAGAGTCTTAATAAATCTTCAAGAGTTTGAATAGTCCTTTCCGACTGCCCATCCATTTGAGGATGATATGCCGAACTAAATCGTAAATCCGTGCCCATAGCTTTTTGTAAACTAACCAAAAATCTTGAAGTGAATCTTGGGTCTCGATCAGAAACTATGGATACTGGCATACCATGCAATCTTACAATCTCGTTTATATACATACTAGTAAGACGTTCAAGTGTATAAGTTTCTCGTATCAGTAAAAAAAGAGCAGACTTGGTCAATCTATCAACAATGGCCCAAATCGCATCTATGCCTTGAGAAACCTTGGGAAGACCAGTAACAAAATCCATGGTAATGTGCTCCCACTTCTATTCTGGAATTCTAAGTGGTTGCAATGGACCTTTTGGCACTTGATGCTCTGCCTTAACTCGCTGACAAGTTAGACACTTTGAGATAAATCCCGTTATCTCTCTCTTCATATTGCTCCACCAAAATGTATGTCGAAGATCACAATACATTTTGGTACTCCCAGGATAGATTGCAAACGGTGTGTTTTGCGCCTCCATCATGATTTTATACTTCAAGTCAGAATCGTTCGGAACACAAAGTCTGGAGTTAACACGAAGCATTCCTTCTTCATCGATTCTTGCTTCCGGCATAGCACCTTCTTGCACTTTCTTCCTCATACGCATTAGCTCCAGGTCTGTAGCTTGAGCAGCTTTAACTTTATCGATTAAAGTCGGTTCTACTCGTATATTCGCCATCATCACATGGGTTCCTGAAGTCTTTAACTCTATCTCCATCCTTTGTAAGTCATACAAAATGGGCCTTTGCGTTGACAATATCACACTCGTACCCGCATATGATCTTCTACTCAATACGTCAGCTACTACGTTCACTTTTCCAGGATGGTATTGGATGGTATGATCATAATCTTTCAACAACTCAAGCCAGCATCGCTTTTCCAGGATGGTATTGAGGCTTTTATGATCCATATAGATTTCCACCTTCTCTCCATACATGTAATGCCTCCAAATCTTAAGCGCAAAAACGACAGCGGCCAATTCTAGATCATGAGTAGCATAATTCCTCTCATATTCTTTGAGTTGTCGCGAGGCATAGGTTATGACTTTTCCATGTTGCATGAGAACACATCCTAACCCTTTGCCTGAAGCATCACTATAAATGACAAATCCCTCCGTGCCAGATGGTATTGTCAGAACAGGTGCTGAAATGAGTCTACTCTTGTGTTCTTGGAAACACTTCTCACATTCCTCGCTCCAACCGAATTTTGTATCTTTTCGAGTCAGCTGCGTTAATGGAGTAGCGATTTGAGAAAACCCTTCTCTGAATCTCCGATAATAACCAAATTAAGCGAGAAAGCTACGTACTTGGTCATCGACTTAGGTTGCTCGACTTTGAATTGCTTCAATCTTTGTGGTCAGCGGATATTCCATGATTTGATATCACGTGTCCAAGGAATGTAACTTCCTCAAGCCAAAACTCACATTTCTTCAACTTGGCATATAGCTTGTTTTCACGAAGCTTTTGAAGTATCAGCCTCAAGTGTTGCTCATGGTCTTCACGGGTTTTGGAGTATATGGGGATGTCATCAATAAAGACAACCACAAAGTGATCCAAACAGCAGGAGCATTAGTCAATCCAAAAGACATAACTAGGAATTCATAATGCCCGTACCGAGTTCTGAAAGTAGTCTTTGGAATGTCATCAGTTTTAATCTTCAACCGATGATATCCGTAAGCTAAGATCCATCTTTGAAAAGAATTTGGCGCCTTGTAATTCGGGTCGATAGATCATCAATACGAGGTAACGGGTACTATTTTTGATGGTGACATGATTGACTCCGAAAATCAATACAAAGTCGCATACTTCCATCTTTCTTCTTCACGAATAGAGCAGGAGCACCCCAATGAGACGTCTTAAAAAGCGAATAAAACCTATGTCTAACAATTCTGTAGTTGGGTTTTAACTCCACGAAGTTCAATAGAGCCATTCGATATGGGGCTTTGGAAATGGGTTTTGTCTGGGTTTCAAGGTCGATACAAAATTCAATTTCACATTTCTGGGGTAGGCAGGAAGTTCTTGGGAATACGCCAGAAATTTATTAACAATAGAAATATCATTCAAATCGGCGTATTTTTATTTAAACCCGTGACATGGGCTAAGAAAGTTTGACATCCGCTTTTTTTTCAATAAGCGAATAGCTTTATGGCTTGATATGGCGGTGATTGATTTTAGTGGTATGGGTCTTGAATTCAGTATAATAGGTTGGTTAGGAATATGAAAGCTAACAACCTTACAAAAATAATCGATTTTAGCATGATGAGTAGTTAACCAATCAATCCCTAAAATCACATCAAATGCAAGTATTATCAAAGAAATAAGATCGACAGGTAACGTGCGATTACCGATTTGAATCAAACAAGACTTATAAATCGTGGATGTAATGAAGGTTTCTCCCAACAGAGTTTCAACAGATAAGTCAAAGTCTAATTTATCCGGAGTCAAATTTAAACGTTAAGCACAAGTATGAGAAATAAAGGAATGGGTAGAACCCGTGTGACGATTCGATCCGATTGAATTGCGATTATGGGGACAGAATCCTTGTAAGGAGGGAAGGATGTAACGATCCGAAATTTCAAAGTGTAACTTAAATATTTATTGAGTTATATAAATATTATTTGAAGTGTTTATTGTTAAATAAATATTTTATTGATGTGATGGTTGATGAATCTAAATGATTAGAGAATTTTCTAAATTAAATTAATTTATAATTTAGAGGTTTGTATTATAGCATGAGGTGTTATGTGGTTGTGTTGATTTAATAATTTAGATGATGTTAAATTATTAAATAAAGTTATAATGAAAATTATAAATTGGTGATATTTGCTAAATGGCTATATTTAATTAAAATATAGTATGTGATTAATTTAATGGGTTAATGTTAGATATGAAAATAATATGTGATTATAGTTTATAAAATAAAGTGTTTATTAAAATAAATTAAAAAGGATTTAAATTAGTTTTTGTCAAACAAGGCTTAAGTATTTTAATTCTTTAAAATTTAAAGAATTTTGCCAAACAAGCCTTATGGCTTTTGAAATTCCTAGTTTTTGAAATTAAATAAAATAAATAAAATAATTAAATAATAAATATAATATATATTTATAACTTAGGCGTTATAACTGATAATGTAATTAGTATTAGTGTTAAGGGTTTGTCAGTTTTTAAAATACGTTTAAGGTTATTTGGTCTAGCTATACGCATTCTAGCATATTGAGTTGTGAGAGAGTTCAGAGAATTGTGAAACTTGAGAGAATTTGAGAGAGAACGTGAGCATATTCCAGTGATCGTAGCAAGAATTACATGCTAATTGAAGGTATGTTCTATCACTCTGATATTATTTATGTTTATGAGTTTCTCGACAAAGTTTTCTATGCTCTGTGAATTCTATTTCTTCTGAATTGTTGTTATGTAACTAAGTTATGGGGGTTATACATGCTTATAATGATTAGATATTGTGTTTAAGAAATAATCGCATGCTAATTTTGGTCTACAGTAGGAAGAAAATTTGTCAGTATATGTATTCTTTGTATGGCTTAGATAAGTACCAATTTGGATGGTCAATTCTTATGTAAAACTGTAAATTAAAGTTTGTATATGGTAGTTCACTGAGATACGAACGTAACGTAGTTTGAATGGAGTAATTTGGTCAACTAATGAATTCACAGTGATGATTTCTAGAATGAATATACAAAATGGAGTTTTAGTAGGAAAATATGAATTTTGAGAAATTAAAATAGTTTTAGTTGGTGTTAAATTGTTCTAATTGGTTGTAAATGTGAGAAATCATGTTTATGATAGTTGTATATTTATCTTACATGTTATTATCGTTGTTTGGTGGGTGAAATTTGTGCTTGTTGGGCTAAAATTAAACATTGTTCATTAGCCTCCTCTCGTCTGAACGAACACGTAGCAGGTCTTGCCAGTAAAAAAAAAAAGCAATGCATTCTATGGTCCCAAGTCTTTTTCTGTAGTTGCAGATCGCCATACCCTGGTTTGAGATTCTGTTTTCTGTTATTGCTGCAGACTTAATATAGCATCATGGCATGGTCTGAAGTTGTGTTAGCATGTTAAATGTGTAATGTTAAGGTTAACATAACATGGTGAATTGTGATTAGTAAGCTCAAAGTTGCAAAAATGTTTAGTAAGTCGAGAACGTGTTATGTTGCAAGCTAGTTGGACAATGAACGTTAGTTAAGTGTTGCGAAGTAGAACACTTAGAGTTTCTAAAATGTAAATGGTAATGATCATGTTATGATATGTTGGCATATCTAATAGGTATTGTGGTTCTAAAATTATGTGTAGGTGATCGTGAGTTTAATTTTATAGCTTACGCTCAAGGCAAGTTTTCTAACTCTATATTTACATTGAGCAAGTTTCTAAACTTCTCTTTTTACATTGATCAAGCCTTTTATCCTTACATTCATGTTGAACTAGTTCTTACTTTAAAGTTTCGTTAAACGAACTATTGTATTCTTAATCATGATTTGAACAAACTAGATATGACATTATTTTATTCAAACAAGTTTGAAGTCCAATACTTATTGATGCATTCTAACTTGTTTATTGTTAGACAAGTTTCATTATTGTTATTCAGATATTATGAATGCAGCTTTCTTGAATTCTAATTTCAAATGTTGAATTATTATAGTTCATTTACTTGACACAAGTCATTTTCATAATAAGTAAGCTTTATTTTCAGCTTGCTATTACTTAATGTTTATTCAATAATTCATAGTCCTAGCTTAATTTTATTCAAGCAAGGTTTATTATTGTCATTCAATACTTATGCTTTGTGGTTGTTTCTAAGCATGAGATCAAGTATAATCAATTCGCTTACACTTATTCATTGTTTCATATTATGTTATTATTGATCAACTGTTGTATTATCCAACACTATTGATTCAACTAGTCCACTAGTTGATGTTCGTTGAACTTCAAATTACCCTTGATAGCTTATCCAAACCAAACCTTCTTTGGTGCGGACATGTACTCTAAATACTGAGATGAACAACCCTATTATTATTAGGGGATAACTTACGCGTAGCGTTAAATGTTTGTGCACAATACATGGTACGAAGGGTTGATCCCCCCTAAGACGAGGAGTCCTTATAGTCTTATGACTGTTAAAGTTGGGGTTGAAAGATTACTCGCAACTGTGGACATGGTTCATGGTCTTATGACCCCCAGTTATGTTTATTCCATATTTTGGATTCCAGTTTCTAATTATCATTATTAGAGTGCTATTCAGTTTTGATGAGCCTTCGTTGGCAGTTATTATTGTTATTCTCATGTTGATCCATTGTTATATCCAGTGAGCAATTATTTTGCTCACTCTTGCATATTTATAAACTCATTGCAGCTAAAGAGGAGAAGGTAGATAAACCTTCGACTAGCAAAGGAAAGGGAAAATTGTACAAGTGATGAAGACTTGTAGTTTTGATTATGATTATGATGTTAGACTTTTATTATGATGATCTTAGATTGTATTTCAAATGATTTAATGTTATAATTTAATTCCGCTTTTGAATGATGTTTAAAGGTTAGATAACCTGGGATGTTTTTGAACTTAATAATGTAACCCTATTTAAGGGGAGGTTTTATGATTCAAATATTAATTTATTTGGGTAGATAGTATGAATGTTTGAATAGTGAGCACCAAATCTTGTGGGAATGAAGTACCTAGATTTGGGGGTGTCACAACCGGTATCAAATAAAGTATAAACTTTGCTAGTGTTTATGATTAGCTTACCCGTGATCACCTCGTTCAGACTCCTCGCTTTTTGGGAGGTTACGACAAACGCTCTCCTTTGAACTACCGGTTTTGTCTTGTCTGGGACACCCTTTGATGTCTCCATCCCAACTGGACTTGACTTTGGTGCATGACAAAATCGGGCTAGGTGGCCTTCTTTTCCACAATTATAACATTCTTTGGACTGCATCGTGTAGTTTGGACTTATGTGTCCTTCCCCTCCACATTTGTAACATACGACCGGCAGTCGTTCTCCTTCCTTAACAACGGATGCTGGTGGTGACGTCTTTCCATCTTTGCTGAACCTTCTCTTCTTGAACTTTCCACGCCTATTGTCTTGCCCATGATTACCACCAAAGTGGTTATCATTTCTGACATGTTGATTCCCTCCACGTTTGTTGTCACCGATTCGATGACTGCTACCACTGGTATTATCGACTTGTCGACTACACTCTCTTGGTTGGGTTGACTCATTATCGCGCTCCAATAACTGAGCCTTATTCACAACATCTGAATACAAACACAGTTTATGAGAGATAAGGTATTGACGTATCTCGGGTTTCAAACCTCTTAGAAACATCCGCGTCATTCTCTCCTCATTATCAACTAAGTGGGACGCAAACCGAGACAAGTCGACAAACATAGCTTCGTAATGCGCCACGGTCATATTGTTTTGCTCAAGCTTGATGAACTCTACCTCCTTCATGTGACGAATACTTTCAGGAAAGTACTTGTCGTTGAACAGCTCTTGAAACTCCTCCCAAGACATCTTCAGTGCGGCAGGTTGAGTACGCTTTACAGATTCCCACCAGTAATCTGCCTCTAGATGCAACATGAAGGTGGAAAAGGGAACCTTTTGCTCCTCGGAGCATCCCAAGACATCAAATATCTTGTTGATCTGCTGTATCCACGTCTCCGCCTTAAGTGGTTTTGGCTCTCCAAAAAACTCTGGTGGTCCCAACTCCTTGAACTACTTAGCGGTGACCGTCCGAGAGTTGTCAGTGTTTCCACCTGTATTTTGGACAGGAGCCACTTTCGCCTGATGTTTCATGAATTGCATAAAGCCTCTGACCATCCCATCATTCACCATTTCATCGGTGTTATTGTTTTCATGAGGATTATTATCTTTCTATTGCACATTACCCTGGGCATTGATCGTTGGTGACTCAATGGTCTCATGTGCTTCATTGCTTATCTCAACATTTTCGGATGCCATTTTCAAATACTGCAACAAAACAAGGGTTAATTAACATATCACATATTATCCCTATACTTTGACCGGCCAATTAAATACCAAATAAACTTAGGTAGGTCATACTAGCGAAGGAACTCCCCGTCTCTCCCCTCCTAGTTCTTGCCTCACATCTCAGCCAGGGATCATATCCCTAAGCTTTGATACCAACTGTGACGCCCCAAAAATAGGTATACATCACCCATCTTGAATCGTCAAATACATGGTACAAATACAACTGTCGTGTAAAATACGATAAAATATAAATTCAGAATTCTAATAAGAATATTGTCATCTAGACAATATCCACACTCAATGGAGTCCTCATTACATTTATTGTCACACTATTTAACAGAATAGTGAGGACTACTAATGCTATCATCTAGACCATCACTCTGTTCCCCGACTCGTCCCAGCTATATTCTCATTTCCTGAAGAGAACAGTGAAAGAAAGGGTGAGCTCAACTAGCCCAGTAAGAAATATTATGACTAAGATAATGCAGAATAAATTATCATTAGTCTTTAACAATGTTAAACTGATAAAATACAATAGACATCAAGTTTAACTGCAGCGGAACAAGCAATCCATTAGAAGAGTTAAGTAGAGAATAAAATCTACTATCTTCTATAGTAAAAAATGTTTTCATCAATTTTTATCGCTGATACTCAGTTTAATAAATAAAACACATCATCTAATCATCCCTGTGCTATGGGCCAAGGATATTCATTAAATCATCAATTATCATGACTATACCGAACAATCCATGGTCATAATCATACCAAAAACTGTCCATCAATGCATTACAGGCCACTTAGGACCTTTACCATATCATTTATAACATTACAGGTCATGATTATACCGAATGATCCCTGGTCATAATCATACTAAGTTCATCTATGCACGTAAGCCAAAGATGACTTTCATTACAATATAAGCATGAAAATGATGACAATGACATAATAATTCAATAAAAATAAGTTTAAGAATTAATTTATCCAGGAACCAACAACGTCCAAATTGTCAACATGATACTGCTTTGTGGAGAAAAATTCAAGAATGCTCAGAAGAATATTTTCATGAAAAGATACTGGATGAAGCGCAAATATCAGGATATTCTACTAATTTCATGGAGTATAGAAGCCAAAACTTTAACCAATCGAGTATAATAGAATATATGAAGCGCAAATTGATTTTAAATGCGCCATGCGGTAATCCACGTATCTGAGATCATTTCCACAATTTAATAAAGAATGAATCTGAAAGGATCATTCACCATGCATGTGGTAATCCACATAGGCATGAGTTATTCAATAGAATAATAAAGAATGGAATAATGAAGGATTCACCATGCGTGCGATAGATTCGCACTGACGAGTTATTCCCAGCGAGAATAATAAAGAATGGAACCGAGTCGTGCGTAAGCGCACGCATGACGAGGATATTAAGCGAGAATAATAAATAATGGAACGGTCATGCGTAAGCGCGCATGACGAGGATATTAAACGAGAATAATAAAGAAGCGGAACCGGTCAGCAAAATTGCGCAAGCGAGGATATTCCAACAGAATAATAAAGAATGGAATAACAACAGAATTTCACCATGTATGTGGTACTTCGCATAGACAGGTTATTCTAGCAGAATAATAAAGAAGGGAATAACAACATAATTTCACCATCTATACGGTAGTCTGTGTATACAGATTATTCCAACTGAATAATAAGGAATGGAATAACAATAGCTCTCTTCATGAATACGAAAGAAATAATACTCCTTACCTTAGAAGAAATTGGATATTGGAAAAGTGAGGTAGCAGACTTCTCTTCTTCTTTCTCTCTATAATTTCTCTCTCTAGAGTTTCAGTGAATTTGTAAGAAATAATGAAGGACTGAGCTTCTATTTATAGAAGAACTGAAAGTGGCTCTTGGTCTTAACGAAGGGTCAAAATGACTCTTGGTAATATTGAAGAGACAACTACTATTTGCGAAGGGGCAATTAACTCTTAGAACACCGAAGAGACAAGTAACTCTTGGAAAACTGAAGGGACAAATAACTCTTGGAAAACTGAAGGGACAAATAACTCTTGGAAAACCGAAAGGACAAGTTACTCTTAAAACTTTAAACCAACGATCCATATTGATTTACTATTATAATTTCAACCAACGGTCTGAAAAATTAGCACATTTCCTCATGGAATAATATTGTACTCAAAAATAATTTGGACCGAAAAGAAATATATTTTTCGGGTGAATAGTACCCCGTGAATAGTACTTTGTGAATAGTAATCCAGTGAATAGTATCCCGACACGAAAAGTGTCCCAAATACCCGAGTGAATAATACTAGAGTGAATAGGAATCGCGTGAATAGTAACTCGTGAATAGTAACTCGTGAATAGTACTCTGACACAAAAAGTGCCCCGAATACCCGATTGAACAATATAACCTCCAGACATCAATTATTATCGAAATAAATGTCGATTTTCACTAACACAAATAATTTCAACACAATGGAACTATCAAATTCATCTATAATCAACACAAACTTATTCATCATTAATATTATAACTCTGATATTTAACAATCGTGGTCGTTCCAGGAAAGAGGGCTTTCAATAAGGATTTCTCCTACATTAGCGTGCAATTAGGTGACCAAACCTCTCCTTGTGAACTTCTAGACATTGTAAATATTGCAATTTAATAATATGAACAACTTTGTTGTCTCAATTATTGATTTAATAATATATCATATTATGCAGATGATACTGTGACAATAATCGAATAAATAATATGAGAGATATGATCAGCAATCATCGTAGCAATAATTGAGTATAAGCTGAGTGACTTCTTTACGTAAGCATCAATAACCAATACTGCAGTGTGCTACTATGCAACCACGCGTATTCTTTGTATTTTTTACTACTTAAGGTAGTTCAACAGTTTTAACAGTAACACTTCCGCCGTTAGTTTTATAAAAAGATAATTCTGTCGTTTTCTTACTACGACAATACTTCCGTTGTGGGGTCCACCAATGATTGTGTCGTCGTACGAATATTCCCTGTTAAAATGAATATTCTCCGACCAATCGAATATTATATAGCCACTTGCTTACTTTGAAAATTTTGTAAATATTACCCACAGCTATAACATTATATCATATCCACATCATAATATTCAAAAATATATTTCGAGAGAAATTAATCTTTATTCATAAAATTTGGGGTCTTACAATCACACTATTCCCTTGTTATCCCCGCTCGACCCAGCTACACTCTTATTACCTGAAAGGACTTGTGAAGCAAAAGGGTGAGCACAAATAGCTCAATAAAAAATATCATGACTAAGATAATTAATTTATCAATAGCCTTCATCAGAATAAATCAGAGATTTAGAACATATGGTAGATAATAAAAGTTTTCAACCATAATTACAGCGGAATCAACAATCCATTAGAAGAGTCAAGTAGAACATAATGTCTACTATCTCCTCCAAATTAAAAGTCCATCATTAATATTTCATTCCTGTAACATCAATCAATAGTTCTTGTCAACAATTATTAATAATCACAATTGTGATTCTAAATTCCTCTTCACACCCAGGACGAAGATAATTTTCATCACCTGTCTTTACTTGAAACATCAAAGATCATGGTTATACCAAATCATAGTTCATGTTCATAACCATACTAATAAATTCATCTTTGCACTACGGGCCAAAGATATTCATTAACAGTTCATCTTTGCACTACAGGCCAAAGACATGCAATTGTATTTTAGAAGAGTCAAGTAGAGCATGATATCTACTATCTTCTACGAATTAAAAGTTTATTATCAATATTTTATTTGAGACTCAAACAATAAATAATCCACATCATCGAATCATCATTTCACTATGGCTAAGGATATTTATTAGTATCACGACCACTGTTGGAAGAATGCATATTGTGATTTGATGTTTTATGAAACTACAAATTGTTGATTATGATAAAGTCCTTAAAAAAGAATATATGTACTGAGGACTTAGTGATAGAAAAAGTGTTAGGTTGATCTTAGCCTTTAATGTTCACTTGTATAGATAAAGAGATCAAAATCTGTTAGGTTGATCTATGGCTAGAAAAAATAAATAGACTATGATCTATAAAGTCCTTCAAAGAAGGGTGATCAACGAGAATCTGAAGCTAAGGCGGGGATCGTAGTCTTTGAGATGATCGTAGTGTATCGCCTTGAAGGGCCTCTCCACGAATCGAAATCGGGCGTTTTGAAAGAAACTAACTTCGAGAGATCGTAGTGTGCTCGGAAACTCCACGAATCGCAAGGCGAAACGAGCAAGTGAAGATCGTAGTGTTAAAATATCGTAGTGTGCTCTCGAAAGCGTAGAGTTTGCAAGGCGAGCAAGTGAAGAGCGTAGTGTGCAAATCCTTTGAGAAATCGTAGTGATCTCTTACGAGCGAGGCACCGATATGACAAGACACTACGATATTGATAGTAGAGTGTCATCGCTTTGTGTCGAAACATCAAGCCCTATCGTTCATCGAAGATGGACTCAACAAATATGGAATGGGTTTTGAGCGTTGAAGCTCTCACCGGTCCCAGCGTCTGAAAAGATATCCTTAGTATTGATCGAAAAAAAGCGTACTCGAGAAGCTAAGAAAAGGACCATTAGGCGGAGGAAAACACCTTTTGAGGTGTTAGGGTGAAAGCGATCTCTTTGTGTCGGTGGGCGAGTGTAATTCGGAAGATGTGCGAGAAAAGTCTCCATCAAAGCTCGAAATGTCAAAGCGCATTTAATGGCTCATCGGATGACTTCAGCGGATAGATTTCAAGATCACATATATATCTGAGATCAAAGAGCAGATGAGAAAAAAGAAAGCAAGCAAGTCTTGAACAAAAAGCATAAGAACACTCGGCGCTCGACTCTACGATCGAGAAAAGGAAAAGCTTGCTCATTTATTCGGTTCTTTCGAACAAGTGCTTACTAAGCTGAATAGCATCGATCACGATCTAAACAACATTGATCAATTTGAAGTAAGAGTTCGGTGCGAAGGACTTGAAGAGTTCTAAGTGAGCTGTGAGAGACCAAGTCTGCTTTGGACTTGAAGAGTTCAAGAGTGAACTAAGAAGTACTGAGGCTGTTGAGTGCAGAAGGAATCTGTGAGATTCAAGAAGTGTAATGAGACATCCTTAGTGGATTTCCTACTCGAGGAGTAGAAGAGTGGACTAGGAGCTTTTAGTGCTCTCGAACCACTTAAAACTATTGTGTTCATTAAGCTGCTATTGCTATAGCTGCTATAAGCGCAATATCTGCTATAAGCATCATAAGCGCCTCGATCTCATTAACTTTCAAGATATATATGAGAAGGTTTTTCACATATACTCATTTCATTTGTGCATTGATTACCATCGACTAAAAAGATTAAAAGAAAAAGTTTTAATTATCTATTGACCCCCCTTACAGATATCTATCGTACTCTTGAGGAACTAACAATTGGTATCGAGGCGGGTTCTATAATCTGACCTACAAAGCTTGAGTAGATCGATGGCACACTTACCAAGCAAGCGAATCAAAAAAGACTGGAGGAGGCGTGAAGCCACGATGTGCAACAAAGAAAAATTTGCTAGCTGGAAGGTTAGGATGCAAGCTTACATGGATCTGATAGATGAAGATCTATTTGAAAGCTATTCGAGAATGGGCCCTATGTTCCTCAAAGCTTGCACCGACTCTGGATGACCCAAGCAGTCTGAGATCGAGGTCGAGGAAGAATGGAATGAGAGAGCGAGAAGAGAGGCATCGGCTCGAAAAAAAGCCAAAAACATCTTGTTCGATCTTTAGAAGATGATACATTGAAAATGTGGTTGACAATGACAAAGCAATGAAGGAGGTTTGGGAAGCCTTGCTCATCATGCATGAAGGAGCGAGAAGAAGTCGGAGAAAACAAACAATCTCTCTTGACTCGGCAATATGAGATGTTAAGCTCACGTTCGAGGAGAAGCGTTACGCCACACTGAAAGATTTAATGTCTTGCTTTCGACTCTCTACGAGCCTATGGGAAGATCTATCTAACAAAGATCTAATCATAAAGTTCATGAGAGCCTTACCAAGCAAGTGGGATGCAAAACCACTTTGCCATTAGAGAATCAAAAATCTACATGAAATAGTATTCAGCGGTTGTATGGCGACCTTCTCACATCTGAGCTGAGGTGACTCAATGGCGAAACCTTATCTGAAGGAAGGAAGAAGGATAAAGGTGTAGCCTTTAAAGCAGCAGATAACGCCTCCAAAAGTCGACCTTTGAAGTTGATTACGACTATGATGAAGATGATGATGAGGACCTTGCGATGCTAGTAAAAAGGCTAAGAAGGTTAAATGCGACGAGGCAAAACCAACAAGCGAAGAAAGTCGGCAACTTCTGAATGACGAGGAGCAAATGAGCGACTATGCTACAATTGCGAGAAACCGGGCCACTTCATTGCAAATTGCAACAAACCTCTCGAGAGAAGAACTCAAGAAGAAATCTCATTCAAAGAAAGAATCTGAGAAGTGACAAAGGGCCGCGAGAAGAAAGAAAAAGGTCTTGTATTTGGAGGATGGTGGGTGACTCGAATGATGACTCGACTCCACGAATCTGGGGATGATGAAGACCCTCGAATAGCAAATCTCTGCTTGATGGCCAAAATGCAAGAGGAAAAACAGAACTCCAACATACGAAGTAAGTATCGATGAGGTATTTGACTTTAACTCTCGATGTAGATATTGATGATCTTAGAAGCGCATTGCATGGCATAACATCGATCTACACCAATACATGAAGTGGTTTAGAGTTACATCTAAGGATTATTCACTTCTTCAAAAGGAGAAAGAAAAGGTTAGAAGAAAGCTGGAAGCTTGACCCTTCTCGATGCTAATTCTTTCTACGAGCTTGAAGGTGAGAATAAGCTCTTAAAACAAACAAATGAGCTCGGTCTGAAAGCGAGAGTCTAGTCCAACCTCAAAAATTGAGGATCTAGAAAAGACCATCTCCACATGGAATAAATCTTCTTCATCCATGGATTCTTTAATCTCTAATCGGAGAAATGTCTACGATAGAACACGAGGGCTAGGCTTTGGGGATCTATCTCGAGTCGTGTGTGGAAAAAGCAAAAGGATGTTAACTTAGTAATGCCTCGGGGTTTTAGTAGAGGCATTATATTTGTAAAATCCTCACAGAATGATGAGCACTGTCGAACCACATGCGGCTAATTCAATTCATATTCGAGTAAGGGATCTCATCTTTGGTGCAGGTTTGAGAAAAGAAAAGTAATCTAGCTACTACTCATTGACCTCGAAGGATCGTGAGAGTCGATAAAATCAACTCTACGAACCGACCGAGGAAAACACGGTAGAAGTAAGATATACTCTCTCGATTAATGAAACAAGAGAACACATGGAAAAGGGATATCGACTAGCGGGGAGGATGACCGATAACCCACAAAAGCCCGAATGGAGGAAGAACTTTCACACACACACTTACATGCATCATATCAAATGCTTTGAATGCCGTAGAGTTGGTCGCAAAAATTGCGAATTGTCATTATAATTTCATGCACGTGAGACCCAAAATCAAGCGATTTGGGTCCCCAAAGTCTACTAACATAGTAGGACCCATGCAAATATGGGTACCAAAATGAAGGCTTAATGTTACCTAGGAAAGGAGCTCCACGAACCTGACACAGTATCTGGATAGTGGATGTTCAAGGCACATATTTGGGAACAAAGCCCATACATCTAACTAACCATAGAAGGAGGGTCCCTCGGTCGTATTTGGAGATAATGGCCTTTGGCAAGACTAGAAGAGGCTATGGCTCGGTAGGAAATGGTGCGATATCATTCGGTAAAGTGGCCTATGTGGAAGGACTACTGACCTGACCTTCTAAGCATTAGCTTGACTCTGTGACAAGGGTCATCAAGTAACATTCATCAACAATCGATGTCGAGTCAGAGACACGAAGACATCTGCGGTAAAGCTACTTAGAACAAGAGAAGGAAATCTACACGATAAATCTTGGACAACTAAGCTCGAGATGAGACAATATGCTTTACGGCTAAAGCATACGAAGAAATGAAAGTTGGCTATGGCATCGAAGATTATCTCATCTCGACTTCAAAAGCATGTCAAATTAGCTTCGAAAAGATCTAGTTGCGAGGCTACCCAAATTCAACCGTAAAAAGAAAGGCCTGCTGATGCACTGTCGACTTGGGAAGAAGCAGACGAAGCTCGTTTAAGAGCAAAACCATCAACTCGATTGACAAGCCTCTGCAATTACTACATATGGATCTTTTGGACCAATTCAGCAGCGAGCCTTGGGGAAAGAGATACTCCTTTGGTGCGTGATCGATGACTACACCGATTTACATGGGTATTCTTTACAACCTCAAAAGATGAAACAAGCCCCCAACTAATCAAGATGTTCAAATTTGGTGATGAATGAGAAAGGAGAGAAAATCAAGGCCATAAAAAGTGATCATGGCGAGAGAATTGATTTCTCGAAATGGATCGATTCTGCTGAGAACAATGGGATTAGTCACAACTTCTCGACTCCACGAACTCCCCGACAAAATGGAGTTCTTTGAGAGAAAAAACAGGACATTAATAAATTTGGAAGGACTCTACTAGGCTGCTGACTCATCTAGGAGTACTTACGGGGTAGAAGCGGTCGACAACTTGCATGTTATACTCGAGCAGATCACTCATACACTCTACGATTAAGAAGACTCCTTATGAACTTTGGAAAGGAAGAAAGCGAATGTCGGTTACTTTCGTGTGTTAATTTGTGCATACTACATACTCAACAATGGAAAGCGATGCTTGACAAAGTTTCAATCGAAATCGAGACGAAGGAATCTTTCTTGGATATACCCGCGAGGGGCAAAAGGCCTACTGAGTGTTCAACAAAAGAAGACCTTTGAGTGTAGAAGTCTCGATTCACATCATCTTTGATGAAACAGACTTAGACACAAAATAGTGCTCCGAGACAAATGCGACTAACAGTTCGAGACACTTCTGAGCGAGGTCGTCGAGCCCAATACTACGATCGTAGTGCACGATAATGAAATCGTTGAGCAAGAGAATGAGATCGTAGAGAGGCTATGCGAATGATGAACCTCCACATCAAGAAGAAGAAATAGATCTTGAAGATCACGAGACAAGAAGGCATAAAAGCGGATGTTCAGCGAGGAAGCGGATGGGCGAAGATCACACTCGAAGATCTAATCATTGGAGATCCGAACGCTTGAGAGTCGAAGACAAAGGCTGCTACTCAAAATGAATGCTTCTATCTAAGCTTCCTATCTCAAATAGAACCAAAGAAGATAGAGGATCTTATGGAAGATTCAATTTGGATAGAGGCCATGCGGGAAGAACTTAATCGATTTGAGAGAAGAAAAGTTTGGAGATTGGTCCCAAGACGAAAGAACCCATCACATAATTGGAACCAAGTGGGTCTTGAAAGCAAGATGGATGAAGATGGGGTGATAACAAGGAATAAGGCTAGACTAGTAGCGAGGGCTACTCTCGGGAAGAAGGTATTGACTATGATGAGACATTTGCACTGTTGCGGACTAGAAGCCATCAGAATATTCCTTGCCTTTCTTTGCTCACATGAAGTTCAAAGTCTTTCGGATGGATGTCAAAAGTGCATTCTTGAATGGTGAACTTCAAGAAGAAGTCTATGTAGAAGCGACCTCAGGTTTCATCGATCCATCTCTTTCTAATTATGTCTTTAGATTAAACAAAGCCTTATATGGTCTCAAACAAGCACACTAGAGCATGGTATGAAACAATTGACTAACTTTCTTATTGAAAATGGATTTACTAGAGGTAGAGTAGATACCACACTATTTCTTAGAAAGCATAAAGATAAGGTCTATTAGTTCAAATTTATGTTGATGATATTATCTTTGGTTCTCTTGATGAAAAGTTATCAAGAGATTCTCGAAGCTTATGCGAGCAAATTTGAAATGAGCGTGATGGGTGAAATTTGAACTCTTTTTCTTGGGTACGCAAGTAAAAGCGGTGATGAAGGAATTTTCATAAACCAAAGCAAGTACATTAAAGACTTACTTAAGAAGTATGGCATGGAATCGGCCTCTCCATGAAAACCCCAATTGCTCCCTGACCAAGCTTGACAAAGATGAAAAAGGTAAAAGTATTGATATAACTTTCAATCTGAGGTGTATGATAGGCTCTCTTTTATATCTTCTTTGCCCGATGAGACCGGATATAATGTTTGCAACATGCATTTGTGCTAGATTTCGGGCATGTCTAAAGAATCTCATTTAAGCTTCTTTGTAAAGAGGATTTTAGGTACCTCGAAAGGTACACCCCACTTGGGCTTTGGTATCCCGAGGAATCCTCATTTGAGCTAACGGGTTATCTGAGATCTTTGATTTTTTGAAATTTGCAAAATAGATAGAAAAAAGTACCGATGGCACTTATCGATTACTAGGTATGAGACTTGTGTCTGGTTTAGCAAAAGCAAAACTCGATTATCTACCTCAGCTGCGGAAGGTGAAGTACATTCTTCTTTGGCGATTCTTTGTCTTTTCGAGATCTATGGATGAAAAATCAACTAGCAGATTATGGGTTTGAATTCAAATCCATACCTATTCATTGTGATAACACAAGTCTGATTGCTATAACTTCATAATCACGTCATGCATTCTAGGACTAAGCATATAGAAATAAGATATCACTTCATTAGGGATCATGTACAAAATGGAAATATATCTTTACAATATATCCCTCTTGAAAATCAACTTGCGATGATGTTTTACAAAACCTCTAGATGAATCAGTTCAACAAACTGATAAGTGAGCTAGGCATGCTTAACTTACAAACATGAAATATTATGCTCTAGTTTGTCTTAACCATACTGATTTAAAGGGCTATGTGAAATCAAAGACATGATCGAAGGAAGTCCACGATCGTAGAGCGAAAGTCGTAATAAAACTCAGCGAGCGAGCTTTGATGAAGAATCAGCGATCGTGAAATGCAGACTCAGCGATAAGCGAGCTACATCAACAAAAAAAAAGGAGCACCTATGATGATCAAGCTTAAATCAAAGCATTCTCACGATAAGTGCCTCGAGAACAAACCTAACCCTTGTTTCTTTCGAGAGGTTGGCCCTTCTGAGCTACCTTAATTTAAGGAAAATGGAAAATGTCACGAGAACGAGTCGAAAAAGATTCATCACAAGGACTTGTTCAGACTCTACGATTGCGGTCGGACTCGATGATTATAGATTCGGACTCACGTTTACGGACTCGGACACGACGATTTGCTACACAGACTCAGCGATGGATGAGACGAGACTCGGCGACTCAAGGACCATCTCAGCGATCGTAGTCCACTAAAGAATACATCATCGGAAGAAGTTAAGGGCAATTGATACAATCTTCTCTCATCGAGAATTCGTAGAGCAAAGCAAAAGTTCGACACACTGTCCCCTTAAGCAAAATAGAGAGGAAGTTTTGGTACAAATTAAAATTATCGTTTTTGAAATCTGAAGTTCAAAAGACCATCTCTCTCTTCCTCTCTCAGCGAAACCCTAAATCGGTAGCAAGCTCTGTCGACCTCACTTTCTCTGAAAGAAATCGATGGCGACTTCGGTGTTGTCTCATTCTGATTGTGTTTGACGAGTTTAAAATGCATTTGAACCCCAATTTCACAAGACATTGTAAGCTCTCTGAAGAAAGCGAGGTCTCGAAGAAGCCTTGAGTGCTTGACACATTGATCTACTGAAAGGTGGTAAAAAGAATTCTCTAATAGCAGGTGTTTGAAAACAACACCATCACTTAGTGAAAGTAAGGCGTCAAATCAAATTAAAATTTGAAGACATCGATCTAGCCCCTAGGGCTCAAATCTGAAGGTATCAGATCCTTAGATGGAATAGACTTCCATAAAGGTCTCAAGAAAATGCATCACGAGAAATCACCCTCTGTCGAAGGATCAAAAGAAGGAGTTTCCACAGAGGTATGAGTTTACTGGTGACATTGTTGGAAAATGCATATGTTGTAAAAGCTCGGTCATGACTACGTGAATGAAATACAACTCAAACTCATGACTTGCCATATCTTTATAAAATTCAACTAAACTATGGGGCTTTATTACTTGAATGGATTGGAAAATGGTTGGTTAGCTCGAAGAAGACAAAAGCTCTCGAGAAGATGCTCTACGGACGATTTATCGGCATTATCCTACGAAGTTTGCTCTTGGTGACTGATTGAGGATGATGAAGGAGAAGCCATAAACCCAAATCGACGAATGACCCGGCGGTTGTTGAAAAGCGGAAGAAATCGACTGAAAATGTGAAGTTGATGTATACGAATCCGATTGGTGAGCTGGTGAGATAAAAAGAGCAGGAGTGCGGGGAATATATACATTGTCGAGAAGCGAGGAAGAAGAAGAAGAAACTAACGGGGAGAACCCATTGCTTTAATCGAGAAAAGCAAAGGAAAAGGAAAGCGAGAACTACTGAGAAGAACCTCGAGGATCCACCACCAACAAGCACATAGAGTCCTCGAAATTGAGACTCTAAGGATCTAAGGAGAAAAGAACAACAAGCAAAGCGAGAAGAAGATGAAGCAACTATATCTCGATTCTTTGAAGATGAAATAAGACCCGACCACAAAAGCAAAAAGCCATGACCTCTTGATCGTCGAGTCCTCTCCGATCGTGAAACTGGACCAAACAAAGGAAGCGGTTGCATCAAATATCTTGGGTGATCTGAAGGACCTGTTGAAGAGAGTCACGGTACATATACGACCTAAAAAGGCGAAGAAGAAAGCTGGTTAAGAAGTATATTCTTGCCGATGAAGAAGTGCTAAAGAAGGAAGCAAAAAGGCTGAGTGCTAAAAAGGAACAACGAAGTGAATGTCAAGTAGAATGGCTCTGTTGAGGAGAGACACCTAAAGATCTAATGATAGAAGGTGCTCATCTTGAGGGGAGATGCTGAAGATCTTCCCACGAGAGGATGCTCGAGTTGAGGGGAGCTATTGACATTTCAAAAGAATGATCAAGGTGAGGGGAGGATCATGACACCTCGATAGTTGAAAAAGAAATTCTGGAGGAGATATAATGAAGAACACTGAAGCGATCGACATAATGGAATCCTCGGTGAAAGCGAGAGAAGAAGATGATGAGATTGAGATCATAGTTGTAGGCATTGATGGGCGCGAGAAGAGCCACTATGAGCAACTATTTGCATATCTTCTATGATGCCCTTCCATAGAGCTCAAATTACGAACTCTTGGGATCACGTATTACGGGTTTCAAAAGAGTATCCGATTATCTCGGTACTTGCAAATGGATTCCCGGGGAAATTCAATTTTGCGAAGCTTCTCTCAATGACCCTTCTCGGAGAACACACTTGAGGTACTATCTATCCCCACTCTTTGAGAATTAATCACTTACCACCACCCTCATTTAATCGATTCTATGAATTCCATGATGGTTGGAAGTAATTCTTCATCCTTTGAATCAATTTCGATTCTGAGAATCTCAAAATTACATGGCGAGGAACAAATAAGATCGACTCCTAATGCTCACTCGACTACTACCTCTACGATCCACGACTCTAGCCCCCACGGTAGAGTATCCACCAAACAAATCGTAGAGTCACTAAGCTCAACATCAAACACAGGCCCTCCTTGGATATTCCTCCTCATCTAGAAATGAATGCTTAATCTTGAACTTGCTCTCTACTCTTTGCAAGATAAATTCAAAACACGTCACCTCCCTCACAAATTCCAAATCTAGATGAAATCACATCAGAACTATCCTGAAAAGGTGATTTATCGACTATATATGCGAAAGTGATCAAAAGAACTAGGCGAGAGCCTTGAAGATCATCTTGCCTTGATCGGTGAGATTGACATCAATGATCAATCTTTGCAAACAATCTTCCAAGCTCCACGAGCTCGAAGCTATCTAAAACACTCAAAGAGATTATCAAAGAAATGCTACAAAGCATAAAGGGCGGGGATGATATTCACTTCCTCATGACTAAAAGACATCGGGATCTTTGTCTTGATTCTACAAAAAAACTCGAGAATCTCAGAACCAAATGATGATACAAAGCATCCAAAATCTTGACTGCTTTGTCGAAAAATTTCAACAATTCTATGTCGTGATGGCGATAAGCAGACAACATTCTCTCCATCCTTGACCAAAAAAGGAAGCTAGGTGCGAAGCTCTAATCGAAAGAAAATAGAAGACATTGCTCGGACGAAAGTCGACTCAGCGAGCTTGTTCGAAAGCCTTAATCGTCTTTCGGATGACATTGAACCCTTGATCTTGACATAAAGGGGAGAATAAAGGTAAAGGAGGAGATCGAGGGGAGCGAAAGGCAAGGCGGAGGTCTCGACCTCAATCCTCGAGAATCCTTGCAAGCAAATCCACGGCGAGACTCTCACGATCCGGCCATCGGACTCAGCGATCGATCGTGAGGAAATATTAATGGCTCGACCCTTAAAGAGTCTAGGGCGACCACCGGCTCTCATCTGGTAACAACAATAGGTCTAAGAATGCCGATTGGAGATCCTGCATTCATGAATAGAACATGATCACAATCGAGGCTAAGCCAGTGAAATTTGGAAGATCGGCGAGAAGAAGAGATGAAGCAAGCGAGAAAGAGGAGAGGTGAGGAATATGCAAATCCTCGAAAGCAAAAAGGCGAAAAGAAATAGAGATAAGTTGAATTTCAAATTGTATTGATGTAGTCATTCTTAAATGTAAAATCATCTCCATACATTGATAAATTCATGCTTATTCTCTAGAAATTTTTAATTGCTCCTTTGAAATACTAAGTCGTATTTACTTTTACTGCATTTGCATATAAAACTTTATAATCATGACAACAAATCTCCTTGGTTATGTCGACATCAAATAGGGGAGATTGTTGGAAGAATGCATATTGTGATTTGATGTTTTATGAAACTACTCATGATTATATAAAGTCCTTGAAAGAATATATGTCTGAGGACTTAGTGATAGATCAAAAGTGTTAGGTTGATCTTAGCCTTTAATGTTCACTTGTATAGATAAAGAGATCAAATCATTAGGTTGATCTATGGCTAGAAAGAAATAGATAGACTCATGGTCTATCGGTGATCAACGAGAATCAGAAGCTAAAGGCGGGATCGTAGTCTTTGAGATGATCGTAGTGTGTATACCCTTGAAAGGCCTCTCCACATCGAATCGAAGTGTGGTCGGACGTTTGCGAAACTAACTTTCGAGAGATCGTAGTGTGCTCTCGGAAGCGCGAGAATCTGCAAGGCGAGCAAGTGAAGATCGTAGTGTTAAAATATCGTAGTGTGTGCTCTCGGAAGCGTAGAGTTTGCAAGGGCGAGCAAGTGAAGAGCGTAGTGTGCAAATCCTTGTGAAATCGTAGTGATCTCTTCTGAGCGAGGCACCGATATGACAAGACACTATGATATTGATAGTAGAGTGTCATCGCTTTTGTGTCGAAACATCAAGCCCTATCGTTCATCGAAGATGGACTCAACAAATATGGAATGGGTTTTGAGCGTTGAAGCTCTCACGGTCCCAACGTCTACAAAAGATATCCTTAGTATTGATCGAAAAAAGCGTACTCGAGAAGCTAAGAAAAGGACCATTAGGCGGAGAAAACACCTTTTGAGGTGTTAGGGTGAAAGCGATCTTTGTGTCGAGTGGGCGAGTGTAATTCGAGGAAGATGTGAAAAGTCTCCATCAAAGCTCGAAATGTCAAAGCGCATTTAATGGCTCATCGGATGACAGCGGATAGATTTCAAGATCATATATATCTGAGATCAAAAGCGAGATGAGAAAAAAGAAGCAAGTATTGAGCGAAAAAAATGCGCAAGAACACTCGGCGCTCGACTCTACGATGCGAGAAAAGGAAAAGCTTGCTCGATTATTGAGTTCTTTCGAACAAGTGCTTACTAAAAGCTGAATAGCATCGATCACGATCTAAACAACATTGATCAACTGAAGTAAGAGTTCAGGTGCGAAGGACTTGAAGAGTTCTAAGTGAAGCTATGAGAGACCAAAGTCTGCTTTGGACTTGAAGAGTTCAAGAGTGAACTAAGAAGTACTAGGCTGCTTTGAGTGCAGAAGGAATCTGTGAGATTCAAGAAGTGTAATGAGACATCCTTAGTGGATTTCCTACTCGAGGAGTAGAAGAGTGGACTAGGAGCTTTTAGTGCTACGAACCACTTAAAACTATTGTGTTCATTAAGCTGCTATAATTGCAATATAGCTGCAATATCTGCTATAAGCAAGGATTATGTCATAAGCGCCTCGATCTCATTAACTTTCGAGATATATAACGAAGGTTTTCACATATACTCATTCATTTGTGCATTGATTACCATCACCTTAAAAAGATTAAAAGAAAAAGTTTTAATTATCTATTCAACCCCCTTACAGATATTTCCTTTCTAATCAATTAGGAATAAATGAGAGTACTTATATTAAATTAATTCCTAAACTCTTTTAGAAATTAAAATAATAATAATAATTGTAATAATATTAATAAGACTCATCTTATTAATTTATATTTAATATTTCTAAAATATTAAATAATAAATATTAAGCTATTTAATTTATTCTATCACCATAGATTAAATTAAATATACATAACATATTATTACGATTATGTCATTAACTTCTTAAATAATTATTCTTCCTTTTATGGTGTGACCCTTTAGGTTCTCCATATTAAAGGTTGTAATTAAATCAATTAGAATAATTCTAATCTTATTTAAATAAATAAATTAAATAATTAATTTATTTAAATAAATAATATTTATTCTACTGATAGGGATAAGCTTCCCTAGCGATCAGCGACTTTTCGGATAATATAGATTTCAACACTAATCATAAAGGAACCTTTGAGTAAATAGTTAATGCATAATTCAATCCTTCCACCATCTGATGTCCCCAATTAAATATAAGGCATGGAATTCTTTGTCAAGTCTTATTTTATTTAATTATATGTATTTCGACTCTTAAATGCACAACTCCAAATAATGCAAATTAGAAACTCCTTTCTAATTTCATTACGCCTTAACCCGAGGACTCTTGGGTTGTCATTTATCGAATCACATAGGACATTTCTCTTCTTTTAATAAGTGGTAGATTCTTTATTGATCATACATTATCTCCATGTACAACTTATTATACCCAAGCATACCCTTTGATATACCCTAAGGGTCTTAAGGAATAAGTCAAAGTATAACTCATCATACACAAGATACTATGATGATCTCAAGTCAAGGATCACTTGTCTTTACTATCACTACTGAGAATTCTATTGACGAGCAAGTAAAACTCCATTAGGTATTCCTTAGCGAGCCACGCGTTCGATGAACTTATTCTCTAATAAGCACCTACATACTTGTTTTAGTGTCTCCACACAAATGATCATGAGATCAATCATCCTCATCCAATGAAAAGCAAGCGAGTGTATGTACCAATCTATCAGGATTCACTAATCCCCAATTTAGTAATCCAACGATTGGGAACTATTTTAGTTTTAAGCTTTCAAAGAATTTAGATCTCATTAGAATGATCATCATCATTATTCTAAAAGCATTGCTTAAAACTATGGGTTTATCACATATTATAAAACGACATCATGTAGATAATTAAAAGCCTTTAATAAATTAATACTTTTTATTAATAAATGAATAAGATTGTTACAAAGTATATGCTTTATCATCAAACATGATTGGCTTGTGTGCATATTACTTTCAATCTCCCACTTGCACTAAAGCCGATCGTCGTTGTATCTTATACTCTTCTTCTCTAAGTGGCGATTATCCTATTTGTTGGATAAGCTTTAGTTAATGGATATGTAATGTTGTTCTTGAGAGTCCACCATCTCTATAGTGATTTCTCATCTTTCAATGATTCTTATAATCAAATGAAAGTGCCACAACACATGTTTAGATCCAAGATGAGACTTAGGAACTATTCCTAGTTTTGTAATGAACTTTTATCCAAACAATCAACTTGCAGCTTCATTTATAGCTACATACTTTGTCTTTATCACTAAATTAGCAACTCTTTGCCTTTTTTTTGAATATTTCCAATTCACTGCACCACCGTTTAAGGTAACACTTTACCTTAAAGTGGATTTTCTGTCGTCTTAGTGCAATGCGAAAAACTTGAGTGCATTAAGCCCTCTAGTTTTAATTTAGACCCACCATAAATATGATCACATCCTTAGTGCCGGTAAAGTACTTTAAGATATTTTTCACTGTCTTATAATGATCTTCTCCAGAATATGAGTGATCAACATCAGGTCTCGTACATTTCATTGCATACATGATAGTTACTCATGCGATCTCTCTTTTATGAGTCTTTGGGAACTATTAAGAGATACACTCCATAGCTCATCAACATGAGACATCTCTTGGAGTTTGTATGCTAAAGCGACTTTAGCATTAAATAAAATATCGTTCCTTGGGTTAAGTTGAGCATCCTTTTAAATCTATCTATATAGATTTGCATCCCCAATAATGATACTCTTCCCAAATCATTCATGGAGGATTGTTTTAGACAACTTTATCTTTTCTTGATTGTAGCATTGGTATGTAATTCCTCATCAGTAGTATATCAACATATAATACTAGAAATTTCACGACGCGCTCCCAATTGACCCTTTTGTACACTAGAACTCTTACCTCATCGTTTGTAACTCTAGATCATCATCTTATGATGATCGTACCTCATCATCATCATCCATGATGAATCCATACCTCCTAGGTATCTTGGTACTATTCGATTTATGATTGGTTGTGGTACAATAGGTACATCTCTGAGTTCCTCTTATTTGACTTATAGTGTTTTGTGGATCATGAACTCTTCAAGATCTATAATCCTCCCACTAGCCCCTTCAATGATAAACACCTTTATCTTAGAAGGCAGCGTGTTTCGTAACAAACACCTTTTGCTAAGTAGAATTATAGAACATATACCCTAAACTTACTTTAAGATGTCCCACAAATCTGTACATGTCAAATCTTGTCCCAAGCTTATCCTTCGAAACCTTTTCACATAAGTTGGACAACCCCTTATCTTAACATACTTAAGATTAGGAATCCTCCCTGTCCATAACTTTTATGGAGTCTTGGGGCTAGATTTTGAGGTTACCTTTTCGTAGATATGCAGCCATTTCTAGGACATGATCCTAGAAGGATACTGGAATGTTGGTAAAATTATTTTGGACCGTGCCATGTTCAACAAGGTATGATTTTTCCTTTCAGATACATCAATCAATTATTACGTATCATGAGGTGTCCATTATGAGAAAAACCATTTGAGATGATCTAGAAACTTATTGCACAAGTATTTATTCCTTGATCTAATCAAAGAATCTTAATACTTTGCCAATTTGTTTCACTTACAATTCTTTGAACCTTTCAAATAATTCACATCTTGTATTCAACAAATACATACATTGACTCTTTGAATGATCATCTCCTTTTCTTATACTAGTTTGTTCAATTTACAAAATAATTTTTCACGTAAGTCAAGTATACAAAATCCATTAAGTAATCTTTCGATTCTATCTGAAACATTATTATTATAAATAGAACAACAATTGTTCTTAATTATAATACCAAAAATTTTATTGTCCAACAATAAAATGGAAATAATGTTTCTAACAAGAATTGGAATACAATAACAACTTATTGACTTAATAGATTTGCCCGTAGGCAGTGCTAAACTATAAGTTTCTATAGCTAATGCAGCAACCTTTGCTTCATTTTCCACACATAGGATTACTTATCTTTGTTTAACTTTCTACTTCTGCTTGGTCCCTTCATAAATCTATATTTATGATAACCAAAATCGGTATCCAATACCCAAGTAGAACCTTGACTTAAAGAAAAAATTATTTTAAATCATGAACAAATTTGTATTTGTAACCGAAACTTTATTAAGCTTCTTTGGTTAGCCACTGCAATGTGCTTCTCGCAGTTTCTTTCCAGTGTCCATGCTTATTGTAGTAGAAGCAAACTCCTTTGCTATCCGTATCAGTTTTGTTCTTATTATCCTTTGTTTTTGCCTTTCTATATACCTTCTTCGAATCGTTCTTCTTTTCAGAAGATCCTTTGGCCCCTACCAGTAAGACATGGTCTTTCTTGGTTGGAAAGTGACTCTCATCATTTTTCAACATGTTAAGCAAATCAACGAAGTTGATATCTAGCTTGTTTATATGAAAAATTCACAACAATTGTGAAAGGAGTCTGGGAGTGAGTGCAAGATCAAATCTTGGCTCAACTCTCCATCCATGACAAAACCAGTTGTCCTAATTGATCAATCAAATTGATTATGTTAAGAACTTTTATCTGTACTGTAGTGTCATCGGTCATTCTAGATCAGAAGAGCTCCTTAGATATCTGATATCTATCAGTCCTACTTTCCTCACCATCAACTACTTGATGTGCAGGAATATAGTAGAAGCACCCATAGTTTCATGCTGACGCTGAAGTTCGTTACTCATAGATGCGAGCATGATGCATTGAGCCAACTGTGCATCATCTTGCCACTTTCTAAAAGTAGCAATGTCTTCCTCAGAGGCATTGTCTACAACCATTGCAGAGATAGGCATATTAAGGAAATAAGATAGCTTTTCAGCCGTGAGAACTATTCTCAATTTTCTTAACCAATCCATTTAATTCAGTCCGGTTAATTTAGCATCTAATATGCTACGCAGTGATAGTAATTTATACATTGTAAAATTCCGTAAATGAATTTGTAATTAACAACATTTTAACATACATTCTTTTATTAATTACCAAAATAAATTAGGTCTTATTTTAAATTGGCATCTCCCACTATTTTCTTCAAACTATATTACCCTCAATATATATAGTTTGGCAAAATCTAATTAAAGATCTGCTAGTGAGAATAAGGATCCCATTTCAAATGTATATAGCCTTGTGGTGACACAACAAACTATATATAAATAAATAGGTAGACAACTCTTGTCAATTACATCAACTATGCAACTCCTTGTATTTTTGCCTCTTAGATTATTTTGATCAGTGGTGGCACATCCAGAATCAAAATTATCCAAGTTAAGTCCAACTAGCACTCCATATATTCAAAAAGAAAAATATCATCCTTGTGGTGACACAACAAAACAATATTGTTCAATTTTCTTTATAAGCATCAAATGTGATAAATTAACATCTTAAATACTTAATACTTGCCTTGTGGTGACACAACAAACTCATATTAAATATTTAATACTCTATTAATTTTATCATGCTAGAAAGCGACGTTCGATATTCCAAATATCTTTGAAGCGCTTAGGACTTAATATAAAAAATTTTGAGGGATTTATTATTAAATGTCTCATCTTGTTTAGCTTATGCATATACATATATATATATAAAATACGCTCATATTAATTAACATGCGAAGCATGTTTGCATAATATATAATATATATAGTATAAGCATGCACATATAGAATACTATATTCTACCGGATTGATTATGGACTTTTATTCTAGTTTGGTTCACTAGAGCCACCAAGTGAACCAAAAGGTCAAACCCTAAGGGTGCAAGAAATTAATATTTAAATATAACTATTACATTTAAACCGGGCTCCATTACAACGGGTCTTCAAGCGCTCCTTGCCCTTGATCTCCAATTCTTCAAAATAATTCTAATTATTCCTATTACAAAACTATTTTAAAATAAATAGAAACCTTGATCGTGATCGAGGGGAAGTACATAGGAGGAAGATAGAATTTACATTAAGAAAAATTAGAGAGAAGAGTACGCTTGAGACCCCATTTAATAAAACTCATACATTCATGCATCCAACTAAAATAAATCCAATCACATTGGTGATAGTCCATAATCAATCCCATTTATTATCATACACATCACCATATGCATCAATAAATAACATTCGTATATCATGAATAATAAACATTCAATATATATATATATATATTGATATCATTTAATGGGCAAATTTAGTTAGTATAAAATCTAATTTTGAATCAAAATAAACTCCTTTATTTTAATCCAAATTTAAATCAAAATAAAACTATTTTATTTTAATTTATTCAATTTTGAATAAAATAAGTATTTTATTTTAATCAAAATCTTTAATCAAAATAAACTCCTTTATTTTAATTAATTATGGAATCAATTCCATGTAAAAAACTCCTTTATTAAAGGAAACACGGATTTTCTTTCCTATTCACAAATAAACTCCTTTATTTTGAATAATATGAAATCTAATTTCATATCTAAATAAACTCATTTATTTAAGGAAAGAAGGATTCACCTTTCCTATTCAAAAATAAACTCCTTTATGTTGAATAATATGAAATCTTATTTCATATTTAAATAAACTCCTTTATTTAAGGAAACATGGAATCCAATTCCAACTCTAATTAGTTATCTTGAAATCAAATTCCAACTCTAATTAGTTATCATGGAATTCAATTCCAACTCTAATTAGTTAGCATGAAATCCAATTTTAAAATTAAAATAAACCTTTTTATTTTAAAATTAAAATAAATCTTTTATTTTAAAATTAAAATAAATTCTTTATTTTAATTATAAAATTATTAAAATATATATATATATATTATAATAATAGTAATATCATATATATATATATATATATATATATATATATATATATATATCCAGAAACCAAAAGGAATTATATAAGTTAACAAGAATCTTGATCATCGGCCACGTGGGAGATATCACATGGAATCATATAAGTTAACTTTTGAATCACGAATTCTTTTCCTGTGCTACACTTGAGTATCCATATGTTTATATATATCATATATATATATATATATATATATATATATATATAAATCATATCAATGCATTTACGTAGAAGGATCAAGATTTCAAAAAAAATTGAACCACGCAGACCACGCGAATCACAGAAAACAGTTTCACCAATAACGGTTTTTTTTTAATATAAATTTTATACAACAAATTATGCCCAATTAAATTGTTCTAAACACATCAATATACATATCAAATTAGACAATTAATAATTCGCATAAAGGTTTGGCTCTGATACCACTGTTAGGTTTGTAATAAACATGAACGCAATCAAATTGCAAAAATAAGCGGAAACGTGGAAAATCAGAGTTTAAAAATTTTACAAACCATATACCCGGATCACCCTTTATGCACAATTATTAATTAAACGAAAAAGAAAGAACAAGAATCATACCCTTGAAGATCCGAGCTTCCTCAGGTATAAGTTCACCTCCAATCTTTTTCGCGTTCAACTTAAATCCACCAGGTTTGGTTCCTTCCTTTGATCAACGTTAGCCACCCAAGTGTTTGGCCTCTAAAGGTGATCCACCAAGGAAGAAGGATTCAAGAAGATGGGTGGTTGGCTAAACCCTAGTTTTTTTTTATCTCTATAGAAAAGGAGCGTACTCTCCAACCATTTGAAATATAACGTCGTCTTAATATCTGATATAAGACTCCTCTTATAAAGATATCAAGTAACCCTATTAAAATAAGGTATTATTTAATTAAACCCATTTAATTAAAGGGGCTCCCTAATCTTATTAGGGATAATTAATTAAACTCCTTTAACTAATTTTCCTTCCTAATCCAATTAGGAATAAATGAGAGTACTTATATTAAATTAATTCCTAAACTCTTTTAGAAATTAAAATAATAATAATAATTGTAATAATATTAATAAGACTCATCTTATTAATTTATATTTAATATTTCTAAAATATTAAATAATAAATATTAAGCTATTTAATTTATTCTATCACCATAGATTAAATTAAATATACATAACATATTATTATGATTATGCCATTAACTTCTTAAATAATTATTCTTCCTTTTATGGTGTGACCCTTTAGGTTCTCTATATTAAACCTAGGTTGTGAATAAATCAATTAGAACAATTCTAATCTTATTTAAATAAATAAATTAAATAATTAATTTATTTAAATAAATAATATTTATTCTACTGATAGGGATAAGCCTCCCCAATGATCAACGACTTTCCGGATAATATAGATTTCAACATTAATCATAAAGGAACCTTTGAGTAAATAGTTCTCAAATGCAATTCAATCCTTCCACCATCTGATGTCCCAATTAAATATAAGGCATGGAATTCATTGTCAAGTCTTATTTTATTTAATTATATGTATTTCGACTCTTAAATGCACAACTCCAAATAATGCAAATTAGAAACTCCTTTCTAATTTCATTACGCCGCCGAGGACTCTTTGGGTTGTCATTTATCGAATCACATAGGACATTTCTCTTCTTTTAATAAAGTGGTGGTAGATTCTTTATTGATCATACATTATCTCCATGTACAACTTATTATACCCAAGCATACCCTTTGATATACCCTAAGGGTCTTAAGGAATAAGTCAAAGTATAACTCATCATACACAAGATACTATGATGATCTCAAGTCCAAGGATCACTTGACTACTATCACTATAGGAATTCCTATCGACATGTGCAAGTAAAACTCCATTAGGTATTCCTTAGCGAGCCACGTTCAATGAACTTATTCTCTAATAAGCACCTACATACTTGTTTTAGTGTCTCCACACAAATGATCATGAGATCAATCATCCTCATCCAATGAAAGAAAAGCGGTGTATGTACCAATCTATCCCGGATTCACTAATCCCCAATTTAGTAATCCAACGATTGGGAACTATTTTAGTTTTAAGCTTTCAAAGAATTTAGATCTCATTAGAATGATCATCATCATTATTCTAAAAGCATTGCTTAAAACTATGGGTTTATCACATATTATAAAACAGCATCATGTAGATAATTAAAAGCCTTTAATAAATTAATACTTTTTATTAATAAATGAATAAGATTGTTACAAAGTATATGCTTTATCATCAAACATGATTGGCTTGTGTGCATATTACTTTCATATTTACTTTTAAAACCACCACCGATGGTCCAGATTGATTTACTTTTAAAACCACCATCGACGGTCTAGATTGATTTACTATTAAAACCACCATCGACGGTTCAGATTGATTTACTATTAAAACCACCACCGACGGTCCAGATTGATTTACTATTAAAACCACCATCAATGGTCCCGATTGATTTACTTATTAAAACCACCACCAATGGTCCAGATTAATTTAACTTATTACACTTTGGTACCCATAAAGTTTTTTAAATTTGCATTATTTCCCTCTAACTTTTGTAAGTCACTTATTTTCAATAAACACATTCTTAATACTTCAACAATTATTCATCATTAATATTATAACTCACAATATTTAACAATCAGATCATTCCCAGGAAAGAGAGGGCTTTCCGATAAGGATTTCTCCCTATTGGCGGCATGATTAGGTGACCAAACCTCTCCTCGATGAACTTTCTAGACATCGTCGATATTACAAATAATAATATGAATAACTTTGTCGTTGCCTCAATTATTGATTTAATAATATAAAATATTATGCGAGATGATAATGTGTGACAATAATTGAATCAAATAACGTGAGATCTTATCACAACAATTCTTTGTAATAATAATTGAGTAAACCGAGTGGCTTCTTACGTAAGCATCAATAATCAATACATGTGTGCTACTATGCAACCACGCCAGACATCGTACTTTTACCACGGGTAGTTCAACGGTTTAACGGTAAAACTTTCGTAGATTATTTTTATAAAAGATATTTCGTCATTTTCTAACTACGATAATACATCCGTTGTGGGGTCCACCAATGATTATGTCGTCGAACAAATATTACTCGACGAAAGAATATTCCTCGACCAAACGAATATTCCCCGACACAACGAATATTATATATCAACTTGCTTACTTGCAAAATTTTTAAATATCACCCTTAACTTTAACATTTTATCAATTTAACCATTTACTAAATAAAATAATAATTATAAGAAAATTAAATACTTTCATTTCATAAATTCGGGGTCTCATAGTCTCGCTATTTATTATGATAAATTTACGTTAAATTATAATTATTGTTAAAAATTATAGAAGAACCCTATTTATTAATGTTTATCCATTGACAACCAAAAATTCTAAATAACATTCGTAATATATATTATTTTATATTTTAAAACTTAGTAAGACAATGTAAAACTTATTTTATATTATTATATATACTATTTTATATTTTAAAACTTAGTAAGAAAATAATATCATTTAATGACGAAAAAAGATTTTCGTCATTTAATGCATTAAGTTTTGATGACGAAACATAATATAGAGTGACGCAAGTTTCATTCAAATAGTGACGCTATTAACGTCACTAACAGTAATTAATTATAGTGACAATGGTGTAGATCGTCACCATAAGTTAAAATATTTAGTGACGACATCAAATATTGTCAAATAAACCTTTTACCACGCTCATACGGTGACGGTCTCTGTGACGATTAGCACTCGTCACCAAATGCTTTAGTGACGAAAAATGAATTTTATGTGACAAATTTTAGCGTTATTTAATTTTTGTGTAATTTCTTGTAGTGTACGTAAATGTTTATCTGACTTTGGTCTCCGTGCTCTTTCCTTTAATATTAATTATTGGGCTTTTTTGTGTACTTTACTCTTTTATTATTTGGTCATTTATAATAAAATAGTGGGGGACAATGTTGGAGCATGATTGAATGGGTTAGAATGATTCGACGGGCCCCAGGCCACATGGAGGAATCTTTCCCACTTAAGAATATATTATGGGTAGTAAATCGAGTTTTAAGGAATCTGTGATTCTTAGTTGCATTTAATTTCTAGTTCCTAAAAAGATAGTCGGGATTAGATTCGACTTCCTTATTTTAAGGAGTCACAGTATGGTAGTTACTGTGATAAAAAATTTGGAGACAGGGCGTTAAATGTGGTGTGATCAATTATAAATATAAGGTTATACCCTAATTCACAGGTAACAACATATTCTGAATATTAAAGCATTATGTCTCCATTATTAACTTATTTTTAATTTGTACTTATTCTTATATCGGAGTTATCCCTCAACGACCTAGACTGTTAGATTCCTATGTGTAACTTCATTTTTGTGTAGAATTATACGCGTTATTAGTGGTTGGACTCGTGGACGAGTACTTCATGATAATTTGAGGGCGTATTTACTAATTATAGATGTAGTTTCTATAATGGTCGATTATGTCATGGTTCGAGCTTCTTCTGTAATTTTTAATAGGTGGACACTCGATACTACTTCCATGTGTCTTACCCTATTGTTGGGCAACCTACTCCTGCAATAAATTTTTTTATGTACCGAAGAAAAAACAAACTTATTAGGCAACCAGATTCATGCTTGAGTAAAGAATCAAGCTTGAATGTCTACTTCTGACTCCATAAACTTGTAAATATTAAGACCAACTAGTAATTAATTTTAAAAAAATATATTTGAAAACATAATTCGAAATTATGTACAAAATACAAAACTGAATATATGGTGGAAATACAAAATCAATAATCACAAAACATAACTCGAAAACGATTTCAATATAATTTCAATAATCAATTGGACCGTGTTACAGGGCTGCTGTAACCTTAGTCATCAGGACTGTGGATTAATTAAAAGATACATTGACTATATTGAAATCGTTTATTGGAATATATTGAAATCGTTTTCGAATTATGTTTTGTGATTATTGATTTTGGTTTTGAAAGTATATATTGACTATTGTTATCGAACAAGAAAATATTATTTTCGAAAAGTATGTTTATTATTGTTATTGAGTTCAAAAAGTTATTTTAAAAAAGTGTTTTGCAAATTATACTTGATCCACCTAAATAGTAAAGATTGTCATTTGTTGGGCTTCATCGCTCACCCTTATACAATTTCTACAGGAAATTTGTTAAGAGCCGAGTATTGTGGCATTTTTGTGGAAGACCGGAAGATATTTTTGTTTAAGAAGTTTAGAATATTTTAGAGTTATGATAAGACTTTTTGTTTAATAGAGCTGTGTCTCCAAAGTTATGTTTTCAATATTTAGTTATTAAATCTTAGTATAAATTTGTTAATAAAAGACTATTTGATTTCAAGTTAGTTTCATTATTGTGTCTTCGTTTGAATTACGCTACTGATATTATTATCTTACGAGTCTTTGAGTTTGGGACGTGTGGCCCTCCAGATATATAGTGGGTTCTCTTCTATTGGCGGTGCTTCTATTTCACGAAAAAGTAAGAGTTTTTTTGCTTCGATATGTTGTATCTGAATAAGATGCTATGTATAATATAATACGATTAGTGTTTGGGTCAATATTTCTAATGATAATAGTCAAACTCTAGGTTTAATTAGATTTCAAGCGATTAAGAAATTTGTACGAGGGCTATTTTTGGTATTTGATTTAAACTAATAAGAGAATGAACTATATGGTAAAGTGTATAAATTTAGGCACATGACTAATACACAAATCAAAATCAATGAAAATCTAATCAGATCGATAAAAAGGAAAAAATTGCAAAATTTAAAAGTTGAAAAGAAGATGATTGTGCACTTTTAAACTTTAGGGCTACATTTGAAAAGAATAAAACTTTTTAAAAGATGATTTTAGAATAACCATTTCATATACTCACCACCTTTAATTGCCCACAAGTGCCCATCAATTGTTGGACAATAAAGGTTTGGGGGTGGATATGGCTCCCCTTCTTTACATCTTCGCTCTAATTTCATCAAATGCACTGTATTTTTATAATTTTAAATAATATAATTAAAATAACATCTATTAATTAGTTTATAATATTGAGTAGTATTATTATTTCAAAAATAAAAATAATTCGATACTTTTTTACCACTTGATGAATATGTGAATTTTTAATCAAAATTAATTTCAATGGTTAAAAATTCTTTTAAACTTTTAACTATAAAACTATTTTCAGGATTCTAATTTTTGGTAGGATTGATTTTAATATCATTAACTATTCTTGACATATTTTGATTATTACTAACAAAATTATTAAGATAAAAAATATGGTGTATCGAATGAAATTGAAAGTAGAGTTGGCAAAAAATAGATTTAAATTTGTTTTTGATTATATAAAATAGGTCAATTAAGGAACTAAAATCATATTGCTTATATTTAATATAAATTATATGTAGTTTGAATTTAAATGATTATGGTTTGAATCCAATCCATCTATGCTTAACATGTCTTCGTTCTCTCACTTTCCCTTACTTTTCCTGTTACAATGATGCATTCTGTGCTGTTTAAATGAACCAGCAATTGTCTTATTAGTGGAGAACAAATGTCTTTTCCCTTGATATATTTCACAATAAAATATATATGAAGTATCCATTAGAATTTTTAAGTTCATACATGATTGAATTGTAAAAATAAAAATAAAATAAAAATATTTCTCTCTTGTTATATAAAAGAATTTCATTTTAAATTTTAAAACCAAATTTGAAAATAAAAAATTTACATTGATGTGACTAAATTAAATATTAAGAAATTATTTTTTTACTAGAAGCACCTTCAATAATTTCTATATTAATTAAAATGAAAAAATTATTAATACTTTTATTACAACTTTTCAATTAATTTTTAATTTTAATTTTTTTCAATTATAGGAGATTAATTTTTTTTTTCATATAGGTTTGTGCCTTACCGGTTTCCTTAAAACAAAAAATAATGTCTTTCATTAATAGTAGTGTGATTTTTAACTTTACCATTTATTAGTGTATCTGATCTCTTTCATTATCATTGCTCTACACTTTTTGAAAGTTAATAAGAGTAATTTAGGTAAGTAATTTTTTTACTCTCCTTAAAAGATGAAAACGTTGAATATTAATGAAACAAAAAAAGTATTATTATAATATTGTTCAGCTCTTACCATAAGCCTAAACAAAAATATGTACTAGAAAATTAGCAAAGGAATCACGAAACATATGACATTATAATACTATTAATAGTATATTATTGTGCTTAAAATGTAATTATTTTTACACACAAAAGTCTACATATTTTTGTCTCAAAAATGTATATCAGGAAACGGTTAATTTAAATTAATTTTGATTAATTAATTAATATAATAAGCCAGATATATAAGGATACAGATGAATTGATAAAGTTACATAAAGTTAATCGGATCCAAGGAATTGTTTCCCCACATATTTACCGCCGCACATCTCTATCTCAAATTGATAAGGCGGTGGGAATATACTGTATACGGATACAGACTCTATTGTCCTCGATCTTTGCCTTTGTCCTGAGCTTCTCTTCCTGCACTGCTGGGCTTACAAGGTTTCTGGACCACTGGGCTTACAAGGTTCGGCAGCTCCCTCTTATTCTCTTATTTAAATTAGGCGAAATTCTAAATCTCCAAATCTGGGTAAAAAAATTTTTACTTTTTTTTGGTGATTCTTTACTCGCATTTCCAAGATCTAGTCATTTGTGTAGAAACCCTTTCATTTATAGAACATTGGACAAGATTTAGTTATTTTTGTTCAATATGGGTTCAATTATGGTTTTATGGTATAACCTTTTTCTCATTCTGAAAAAGTTGATGGTTTAAACCATATTTTAGTGTTGTGTTTGATATGAGGGTGGGAAGGTGGAAGCTTGGGAGGGGAAGGATGTAGGAATATGAATTATTATAGGGATGGACTAAGTATTTACTCTGTTCCAAAATTAGAGAAACATTTACATTTTTAATCCGTTACAAAATTAGAGATACATTTTTAATTGTGATTATAGTGTGATGAAGTTACTAATATGCTATTATTAGCACTTATTTCTAGGCAGATTAATCTCTATCACGCTGTTACTATTATAGTTCTATCTGTGAAGCAGTGTTTTTAAATTTATCACTAATTTTGGAAATGTGGGAGTAAATTACCAGTTCTTATTTCTAGGTAGATTAAGTACTATCACGCTGTTATTGTCATAGTTCTATCTAATGTTAGTAGTGTTTTGTAAATGTTTCACTAATTTTGAAACTGTGGGAGTTAAATTTATTTCTTTGGGTGGGGTGGGGTGGGGTGGGGTGGGAATGTAATTTGACTTGTATATTACTTTTCGGTCTTATTTTGTTATTTTTACAGAAGTTTGAGAGATAGCCGAGGCTGTGTGAATTACTTTGTTTTTCTTCCTAATTGAGAAGAAAATGAATTCCAAGTTATGGACATCTCCTTCTGAGATTACACCATCTTGTTTAGAGAGTTCCCAGAGCAAAAACATGATTTCATTTGTGTCGAAACCTTCCCTTCGGATTGGTGACTTCAGCAGGAAAGAAAACAGTCAGCTGTTCTGTCTTAATGCCAGTAAGGCAGTTATTTCTAGTCATTTGGTGCCTGGTAACTTGGAAGGGTCATTTATGGGGAAAAAACGTATGGAGGAGCCAAGCCGGAAGTTGGAATATGTGAAGACATTGTTGATTGATAACTATGATAGTTACACATACAATGTATTCCAAGAGTTGTCTATCATCAATGGAGGTAAGATCTCTGTTTCCCTAACTCTATTTATGTGGATATGCCTTGTGGATCTTTTTTCTTGCCAAATTTATTGTTTGCTGCTACAAATGGTTGAATTGAAAGATTTTTTTACAAATTCTTTGTAAAAAAGTCACTAAGGTGTTGTTTGTTTACCTCTTAAGAGGTCTTAATAGACCACCTCTTATTCGCTAAGAGGGTAGATGTTGTTTGTTACCTCTGAATGCCTCTAAATGGTTGAGATAGAAAATCAAATCTAAATTATTTAGACATACCTCTTAATGAACTTTGCTATTTTTTAGACACAAATACCCTCCTTTCTTTCTCTTTCTAAAAACCCCACTTTCTCTCTCTAACTTCTACCTGCCATTTGCATCTCTAGATTTCAATAATGGATCTGTCATTTCTGATTTGAAGATCGCCAAATTCGTATTTAGAAGATAACAGAGAAATTTTTAGAGAGAGAAAGGAGCTGAAATGAAGATTCCTTCTTGTTCAGTGTGCCAAAACAAGTACAACGAAGAAGAAAGGTGTCCATTGCTACTCCAATGCGGCCATGGATACTGCAAAGAGTGCGTCTCTAGAATGTTCACCGCCTCAACCGACAATGCCCTAGGTGCCGCCACGTGTCTCTTGTCGGCAACTCCGTCCAAGCCCTAAAGAGAAGGGAGAAGGGAGAAGGGAGAAGGGAGAAGGGAGAAGGGAGAAGGGAGAAGGGAGGAGGGGGTGGGGGGGTGGGGTGGGGGGGGGAGGGAGAAGAAGGGTTAAAATAGTAAAAACATGTTATTCAGACATTTTGAAAAAAGTAATTATCAAATAATATTTTTTCATTCAGATACAATTCTATTTAGATACTCTATGTTATTCAGATGTCTAAACTATTCAGATCTTAACAACTAATATTATCAAACACAACCTAAGAAGCAAATGATAGTGTCTTTTCTCAACTATGTTAAATTTCACCATTGACTGGACCTGGTAGGGGAATTGTAGCTTTTTAGTTTGTGCAGGGTTATCCCCTTTCTGTAATCTTGTGATTTTGTTGACCTCTTCATCACAACATTTTCATTGCAAGCATGAGAACGAAGTACATTTATCTGCTTTATTTTTCCAAACAAAATAATTCATTTTTTAGGTTAGATTAGAAGAAGTTAGGAATCCAAGAGGATTGTGCATAACTTTTGTTGTTGCTATTATTAATTTCTAAATCAGACAAATTTAAATTCTTGAAGATTTTCTGCGAAGAGATTAAGGTTGCTAATATTGGTCTTAGGTATTTGTGGGATTTGTGCTAGCAGATTAAGGTTGCTAACAATGGTCTTGGGCATTTGATGTATATTGATTGGATTGTGATCCTTATTGACATATTTTCTTGTTCCTTGTTAATGTGGCAGTGCCTCCTTTGGTGGTGCGTAATGATGAGTGGACATGGGAAGAGATTTGCCATTACTTGTATGAAGAAAGTGCTTTTGATAATATTGTAATATCACCGGGTCCTGGCTCTCCAACATGTCCAGGAGATATAGGTTAGATGAAAACTATCCTAAACTTTGATCTTTGTAAGTTTTTTATTATTAATATTAGTAAGGATTATTTGTATATGTGGATGATAATTGTTTCAATTCTAAGCAAGGATTGATTAGCGTGCAATTATATCCCTTGCACTCACAACTTACCTAATGCACCACACAAATAAATGTAGAATGGGCCCAAATATGTCCAAATGACATTATATACTCTTGATTTCTTAAATCCCTGTCACAGCATAGTCCAAGCTCAACACAATATGCATTGTTATAATGTAAGTGTTCTTTGAATGAGACTGAACATGGGTACTTCTAAACAACAACATATTGGTATTGAAATATATGGGCTACTAATTTCTCATTGATACTCATAATATGTTTCACTTCTTAATGTGTCCATAAAATGTTTTCTCAGTGTCACTTGGATTGTGGTTGGATGAACAAAAACAGGAACTAGAAAATGTCAAATTCCACGTTATAAGTAAGGTAGGGATAGGTTTCTTCGAGTAATTAAGTTGGTACAAAATACGTAGTACGCTACTATAACTTTCTTAAAAGATATACTTAAATCTGGTTAAGTTAGTGTTGCAGCAGTGCATTTTCTGGTTATTGGACGCCCATAAGGCACTCGCTTGGTGACACTGCAAATGTTTCTTAAGAGTTTTCTTATTAATATTTGTGTTTTCTGATGATCTGATCTACCATTCTAGATTTATCTATTGATAACTAAGGTTGTAGATATCCTGATATTTTGGGGGAATGTTATAGAGAGACGATCTTATCCTTCCATTAGATTTGATGCTAGCCACTATTTGTAAGGTAGTGACTATGTAAAGATGCCCTTCATTTGCAAATTCATAAAATATATAAAATATAGTTGTTATAATTCTTGTGGAATAGAAGTTTCACTCTCTTGTTACTAAATAGGAAAAGAAGTTTTAGACCACTAATTTTAATGTTTTGGAATGAAAAAGATCCATGTTTTGAAACGTTTGTACCAAAATGCAACTCGCTAATATGTGTATACTATAGAAACATAGAAAAAATTTATATATGCATTTTATATATATAATGTACCCTCATGTATAACTATCTACTTTTGTAAGAATATTGTGTCACATTTTCCATGTAGTATCATATTAGTATCTATCTCATTTGTAGGTGACTAATGACATCTATTCTAGTTAAGGAAAAAAAAGAAGAAACTTATTAACATTTATACTTAACTTTGAATTAGTATCCCACTTCCATTTAACAAAATAAAAGTTAAAAAAAAAATATATACGCCCTAGATATGACATTAATTTTGAAATACTCCTCCGTTCCAAACTATATGATCATTTTTGACTTTTTAAAGTCAATTTCAAAATATTGTCAAAATCAAAATTAATATGATTTCACATAATTTAGGCAAATACTTTATGAAAATTATAAACTATCTAAAAAGTACAACTAATTATAAAATTTATTGTTTTTAAAAGTTAAATAAATCACACCAATTTTGAAAAATATCTCATATTGACTTTAAAAAGTCAATTTGATCTTATATTTTGGAATGGAAGGAGTATTACTAATCTCTGATACAGCTGAGAAGGTTGACTTGTCTATCTCTTCACTTTGTTTAGTTTCTTATTTTCTGCTTAGTCCGTAATAATCAGTTTAGTTCTTTGCAACTCACAGGAGTTTGTCTTAGGTTGCTGCTTGAATGCAGGGACATCCCCATTTTAGGTGTTTGCCTTGGACACCAGGTACCTCCAAACCTTTTTCTGTACAATGTTGGTATCTTTCATCTGATTCATTTGTAGCAACTTAATATTTTTATCTGATAAGTAACTAGCTATTCCGTATTTAGGTCCCTATGCAGACACGATTCCCTTTTATCCAGTTCTGTATGTTCTTTTTAGTTGCTACTATAGTTTTCTATAAGCTCTTTTTTTTCATTTTCATTTTCATTTTTATTTTGTTTTAGATTGTCTTCTGATATAAGAATCTCTGTTCTGTTAATGCAATATATGTAGATGACTAAAAGTTCTGCAATGAAACTATTAAGTTTGAGGCCTGTCATCCAAAGTGATCGATTTAAATGTTTGAATAGCAGTTACAAAACAAAAAAAAAAGATAGGTAAATGTAGCTCTTCTTCCCTGTTAGTGGAGAAAACAACCCTTCTGCTTTTCTGCTGGTTTTAAGTTAATCGTTTGTCACTTGCCTTGACCAATATTGTAATGTTTGCATTGTTTTCAGTTGAATTTTTGGCTGACTCATGTCTAATGCGATAAAACTTCTTTAAGGTTTTAAAATAGTTCATTGGAAGTTGGTGTCTTCACTATTGATGATGTATTTCCCTATTCACTTCTCACCATACTCCCTAAAAAAAAAGAAGAAAAGTAAAGTAAAAAAAATAGACAAATGGTTGAATAATGATTGCCAAAGAAGGGTGGCAGGCTTCAACTTTGGGCTAGTTTGCCCTGCTACTGAATGTTTGAAAACCTCACCATCCTTTTCTGCTGTTAAGTAGGTCTGAAAATCATATTTATGTTGAGCTTTAGCTGTGTTACCCACACGAAATACTTGACTATAAATAGGGTTGACTCTAGTTATCTAAAATTGCCAATAATACTAGTTTGCCATCACAATGACTTGACAAAAAATATTGATTGCAGTGTTTCATTCTTCATTTGTCTTAGATTACTATTGGTATTAATTTCCTTTTGTGCATTTTTCCTTTCATAAAGTCACTACCTGTATGGATGTTATATGAACTTAAATAATATAATGTATGTGTAGTAACTTATCCTAGGACAGGGTCTACCTTAGGTCCTTAGCCTTGACAAAAAAGTAGCTTTTATACAATTTTTTCTTGTGCACAGACCTAATATAATTGAACAATGACAGGCTTTAGGCTACGTGCATGGTGCTCAAGTTGTCCACGCATCTGAACCTGTTCATGGACGTTTGAGGTATGATGAAATTTAGTTGCAAGATTTAGTTTTTTTTTGATAACCATTTCTATGGACCACTGTACCACACTCATTCATTATAAAAGAAACAATTTCTATCAATAAGAAATAATTAATTCAGATTTGCATATACTTCACCTTTTCTTGATGACTTTCTTTTGCTATAATTACAAATAGCACCAGGCATTCATCTCTCGGGTTGCAGATTTCTTCCTTTGAAGGTTAGTCTTGTATTTTTATTGATGCCGTTTCTTGTCCTTTACAGTGAAATTCAGCACAATGGATGTGCGCTTTTCCATGGTATCCCTTCTGGAAGGAATTCGGGGTTCAAGGTCAGTCTGAAATACATGTTAATTGCCTTTTATCACGTTAAGTACATGTTTTGTGGTAGCTTTAAGAAATCTTAGTGAAGTTGACTTATGTGGAAGAGTTAAAAGCATCTTGTAAGTTCACTTAAAAAGCGCGAGAAGGGACCTATTTTATTTTAGGACTCTTCAGATGTTAGCAACAGACCTGTAGCAGTCCTGTCCCCATGCGTTAGGATTATGTAAAACAGCTATTGAGAGTAATAATATATTATTGCTGCATTAATTGTTAGGTTTAAGAGTTCACAGTAAATATGGCCGGTACATGCATATACTTGTCTAAATATCAGTGAATCGGAGTTGGTTTTGGCGGTCATATTTCGTCTTTAATGGCCAGGCTCTCAGGTTATCTCTGTTTCTTTGTTGTTTAGTTATTTGCTATCAGTAAGCTTATGGAATTCCAGAAATGTCTCCAGTATTAGTTCCTGTGTTAAATTGCAGATCCTGAGATTACTATTTTACAACCGACCTTTTCTGCAGCGAGAGAACACCCCCCCCCCCCCCCCCCAACAAAATTCTTTTACCTTTTTTCCTTCAGTATAAGAAAACAACTTCCAACTCACATATGTTGGTTTGCAAAAGGAGCAATTTTGCGTTCTCAATAGATTCAAAAGAAAAGAGGTGAAGTGTACTAATTTTTTAGGTTATTTCAGGATGGCATGTGAGCAAGATAGAGTTGCAGAATATCTTCCTTTTCTCCCTTCATGTAAAGGATTTTCGCAATTAATATATTTATAGTTTATTACATTTTAGAATGAAATAAATGTAGTCATTTTGCAAGGGGTGAGTAAGATATCTTTTACTTACAATATACTGTTAATATGATTCTCTGGAATTTACATGCTGCCTTTGAGTTTTTTTGACCATCGCCCTTGATGCAGGTGGTTCGATATCATTCACTTGTTATAGATGCAGAAACACTTCCTAAGGAACTCATACCTATAGCGTGGACATCTTCCTCTGATACACTTCCTTTCCTTGGCGACCAAAAATCTGATGTTATTCTTGATTCTAATGGTACCCGGCTCAACCAACAAACATATGCGAGTTATTTTTTAAAAGATTTTAAGAATGGGAATTCTTGGCCTTCTGGTGAGGCTGAAGGGATGCCTAGTAAGGAAGTTCTCATGAGCATCAAACACGCTACGCGGCCTCATTATGGTGTGCAGGTGTGTTTTGACTTCTTATCATTTTCTTTTTGTCCTTGCTCAGATTTTCTATTTTTGTGAGCTGAGCTGTTAAATATTGTTTTGGGTTTTAGTTCCATCCGGAAAGTGTTGCAACCTCTCATGGGAAGCAACTATTCAAAAACTTCAGAGAAATCACCGAGGATTATTGGCACAGGTTGCGATCGTCCTCTATTAGCGGGAGAAAGATTCATTGTAATGGTAAGCTACTTTAAGAGAGTATTTCATAATGTAGTGCACTACATCTATCTGTTGGTTTCTTTTCTATTGACAAGTACTTATGAAACAAGCTTGGATGCCTGTTAGAATAATGTTAGGAAAAATTAAGAACAATGAAAAAATATAAGAAATTTATAGATCACATTATAAAGTAAAAGAATACTTAACGATCTGATTGAGGCAGTCACTGTCCTTAACACCATATTCGTCCTGTATTAGAATGTATCGTCAGTGCCATGAGTCTAATGATTAGTGTCCTGTATTCAACAGTCTTCGCCTTGAAGTACTTTTAACATAATACTGGCTTAGGTAAAGCGCTCTAATGTGTCATCTAAACAATATTTTGAAAATAATTTGAATAATAAATAGTGTGTATAAAGTAACTAAGAGAACAAAAGAAAAGAATGAATTGGATTTGCATCCGGCCAAATAGCCAACTCTCATATGAAAACATAATGATTCTTTTATTTATAAAACCAAATACATGGTTTAAATAGTCATCACTCCAAACACTATTAGGATAATTAACAGCTGTTCGAACTGATGCACTTTTGGTATAAAAGAAAATAACGGCCACAAGTTCTCCAAAATTAAACATATGTTGCTTTGCAGACCTATAGTCACGTTACCTAGCCATATACTCTTATGGGTTTCAATAAAATATACACTTTAAAGAAGTAGTGTCTCTATCAAGTAAAAGAATTAAGATTATATGCCAAATATAAAGGGAATTTGAATAACATATTCCAATAATAATTAAAACAGAAGATCCTCCTATATATGAAGTGGGGTTGAATAACTGTCATGATCCCATTAATTGAACTAGGTAGTATGCAGACCATTAAGTTTTGCAGTGGCCCTACTCTTGGAATTCTTACACCTTTATGTAGAATGCTCTGGTTGATTGGTACTTCAGATTGTCTAACAAACGTATCTGTTCATTATCAAATTTTATTGGTGTGCCGAAGTCTGAGCAGTGATTTGGTGTACCTAAGGGTGGCTTAATAGTTTAATAATCATTGTGTTTCTCTCTTGTAGCAGGATAAGCTATTTAGTCCAAGTAGTAACCTTTACTTAGCTTGCTTGCAGGGGCCACATAGAAAAAGGCTGTTCAAAGAAATCCCTACAAGTATGCAATTCGTGAATAATTCAGATGAAATGAGTAACTTGAGCACATTTAATATGGTAAATTTGCCACATTTGAGCAATGATAAAAAATATCTGAAGTTGAAGTGGAGGAAACTTGAACGCTTAGCTAGTCAAGTTGGTGGAGCAAGAAATATATTCTGTGAACTGTTTGGACAGCATAAGGCTGAAAAGACCTTTTGGTTGGACAGTTCCTCAACTGAAAAGGTTGATTTCTTACTCCAAGCTGTCATTTTATTTTTACTTTCCCTTGCGTGTGCAACATCTTTATAATTAGCTATTTAAATTACATATAAAAACTTCGTTTTTTTTTTTTTTTTTTGGGGGGGGAAAAAAGAGTGAAGAAGAATAGGTTCTATCACCAAACCTTGGTAAAAAAACTACTCATAATGCTTTGGGTACATGAAGTTTTGGGATCCATTCTTGCCAAAGGTAAGAATGTTAAATTTCAGTCGAATATAGCAAAAAAAAAAAAAAAGAAAAAAAAGAATAGGTTCTATCATACCTATCCTGTCTTAATTCAAAGTTGACACAGGTTTCCGTGAAATAGCTTAGTTGCTGGTTTTACATCCTTCATGTACAATTTTTTATCAAAATTACATAAATAGGGATACCTTAAGATGCCATTGCTCAGTTTATTTATCAATTCCTCTATGCTCTTTTAATGTGGTTTTGGTGTAGCTGATTTTATTTATCTTATACCAATAGCATGCATTCTAATTCATAACGTTTTTCCCCCAGAAAAGGGCACGCTTTTCATTTATGGGCGGTAAAGGTGGCTCTCTTTGGAAGCAAGTCACATTTAGATTGTCACATCAAAGGTTTCAACAGAGATCCATTTTAATACCAATGTAGCATTTGACTGGAGAAGCTAGATTTTTCGGTTCTTTTACTAATTGTTACTTACTTTACATAAGTATGATACATAGGGCTCTCCTTTTTCAGTGATACTTCCTTTAAACGTGGTGGAGGCTATCTCTCAGTTGAAGATGCTCAGGGCTCTACCACTATCATATTTTTGGAAGACGGTTTCTTTGATTTTCTGAATAAGGTATTCAATGAGTTTTGTTCTGTTGATTGTGTCCTTCCTGCTTTTCTCTGGTTGCGTATGAGCCCTCCTTTTACGATACGACTTTTGAGCACATCTATGATATTGCTTCATGTTTAAGAAAGGAAATTAATCGTAGTCCTTGTGATTTAACAAGGATTTCCCAATATTTTGGTTCTCAACATCAATGGGGAACCTGTGAGCAGTAGTTTTTTGGGTTTGCAAGTGTGACATCGTAATATTTGCAAATAGTTTCTATGATGTCTTGATACCCCACATAGTTTGGGGTAAAAGACTTTTTGAGTTGAGTTGATCATGATTTGTATTGATATGATCGTTTGGTCATTTACAATTACTTCATGTATGAAGGCTTCAAAAGTTTACTTTTTTCAAGACTTTGTCACTATTATGGCATATGTTGTAACCTGGTAGCCCCAGAAAGTATTCCTTTTGTCCCTTCATAATTGCACGCACGACCACTATCTTGAAGGCTTTACTTTTTATTTTGAAAATATTTGTTAGTTTTTCACTATTAACAACTAGCCCTTTTGTTTGCATAAGCAATTGCTTAATAGAAAAGAATATTAAATAAGTACAGAAATTAGAAGGTGAGGCTCCTCCATAAGATGTAAAAACATAATAATTTTAACATCGCATCCCATAATAGAGGAGAGGGTAGGTCTTGATTTTGTAAAATCTAAAGAATTTGATTAGGCCAACAACACCAAACCGGTGGCAAACATCACACAACTGAAAGCAAATCTTCTGTTTCACCTCCCAGAGTCACGAAGTAGGATAACTTATGGCCTGTTTGGTTTGGGGGGAGTGGAATGGGCATTACAAAAGGAATGCTCATTCTTATGTTTAGTTACTTAAAAGGGGAGGGAATGAGCATTCCAATGGAATGCCTATTTATATGTTTAAAGGAATGCTTATTCCATTAAGATGGGTAAAGATTGACCATTCCATTCCAATTGATAAACTTAAAAAAAAAAAACCTTGATTGAGCAAAATTGTGTTGCTTCTCGTTCTGACCAAACAAAGGAATAGGAATGCCCATTACAATCCCATTCTCATTCCCATTCCAATTCCAATGTTGTAACCAAACATACCTAAATTTCTCTAGACACCCCGAACAGCCAAGTCCAAAGCTCCCATTCTATGCATTCTATCATATTTTTTGCCTGGTTATCAAGCATTTTGTAGAATAAGACCTGCCTCTTTCTCCCTTGTTGTTTATAATGGACGTTTCTTGGTTTAAGATGCATGCATGTCAATGTCAGTGTATCTGGATTCATGTTCATGCCCCCAGGTTCAGTTTTGATATATTTCTTGTGGTTTTCCCTCAGGAGCTCCAGTCATTTACTTTTGAAGAAAAAGATTATGAAGAATTACCATTTGATTTTTATGGTGGATATATTGGTTACCTTGGGTACGTGGTAATTTCAGCATTCCAATTTAGTTCTTTTTCCTAATTCGTACTAACACAAAACGGCCTTCAATTAAACTTCCTTCTGCTTCAAACATTTTTTCTTCTCAAGCTCATCCAAGTTGCTGCATTTTTATGTCTTCTACATGTCTTCTTGCATCAAAGAATCTTTGACGGTCTTCTTTTTAAAGTTTTAATTCTGTATAACTAGAAAAGGTATAATTATGATTTATGAATATGTATGAAATATATGGATAGAAAATTACATTTCTATGAATTAACTACGGAAATTGTCTCATGCCATAATACCCACACTTCAAGAAGAAAAAGAAGGGAGGGGGGGAAGAAAAAATAATATTGACTGCATGTGATGTATTTTAAACTTAACCAGCTTATGTTCGTCCATCTTGAGGCGAAGTTATATTGGATTATCATATCATAGCTGAGTTTAAACACATCATTTAGAATCTAGTTGACTTGTATTTTGATTTGGACTCTCTCTTGTAGATATTGCTTACATATTGATGTCATTTCTGTTGTGGATGATGCTAATAAGACTTTTCTCAGGTAATATTGATGCTTGTATCTTGCAGGTATGGCCTAAAAGTTGAATGTAACATGTCATCATTTAATCGTCATCACAAAGAAGGTGTACCAGCTGCTTGTTTTTTCTTTTCAGATAATTTTGTAGTGATAGATCATCGTTATGATGATGTTTATATAATGTCCATACATGATGAAAATACCACAAAGACACCTTGGTTGGATCATATAGAAAAGAAGCTTCTCAGCTTAAAAGCTTCCGCAGCAAAAGAGTTGCTGCCTTGGCATTCAGGACCAGCATCGAATGCCCTGATTCAACCTGATTTTGTTGCTGAGAAATCTAGAGAACAGTACATCAAAGATGTTGAGAAATGTCAGAAGTTCATCAAAGATGGAGAAAGCTATGAGTTGTGTCTCACAACTCAGATGAGAAAGAGAATAGGGGAAAAAGATTTGCTAGGACTTTACCTTAATCTTAGAGAAAGGAATCCAGCACCATACGCTGCCTGGCTGAATTTTTCAAAGGAGAATTTATCTATCTGCTGTTCTTCACCCGAGAGGTTCTTACGATTGGATAGAAATGGTATCCTGGAGGCAAAGCCCATCAAGGGTACAATTGCTCGTAGTGCAACAGCTAAGGAAGATGAACTCCTCAAATTGCAGTTGCAATACAGGTAACAGGGCTCAAGTACTGGTAACCCCTATTGGTGTTTTTTTTTCCTGAAACAGATTTACACATAAAACTGCTTTTAAGATTTACTGTCTCTAATTATTTCATGGTTTAGTAAAAAAGTTATAAATATATAGGTATTAGATTCATTCTCTCATTTTGGCTGACCTTGCTGCTTATCAACTTGTGATGTGAAATTTAAACACAATTTTAAAATACATCAATCTTCTTTGAAGAAAATAAACAATGAAATGCTGCAATTAACCATAAAATTATTGTCTTATTACTCATTTGCTAAATGACTTGATCTCTCCATTTCTCAGTGAAAAGGATCAGGCGGAAAATCTGATGATTGTTGATCTTTTAAGAAATGATCTAGGTCGTGTCTGTGAGCCTGGCTCTGTTCATGTGCCCCGTCTCATGGAAGTAGAATCATATGCGACTGTTCACACGATGGTAAGTACGATCCGAGGAAAAAAGCAATCAAGTGCAACTGCAGTGGATTGTGTTAGAGCCGCGTTTCCTGGTGGCTCGATGACAGGTGCACCAAAGTTGAGATCGATGGAGCTTCTGGATTCTCTTGAAAGTTGCTCCCGAGGCATATACTCTGGCTGCATTGGGTATTTCTCGTATAACCAAACTTTTGACCTAAACATCGTTATAAGAACAGTTGTCGTTCACGAGGGTGAAGCTTCCGTCGGAGCAGGAGGGGCCATTGTAGCACTGTCAAATCCTGAAGAGGAGTATAAAGAAATGCTTCTGAAAACAAGAGCTCCAGTTAATGCAGTTATGGAACATTATAACAAAGAGCATCAGAATTAGGTTTTAATTTTGCAAAACTAATGAATTACTCACTGTACACTATTAAACTTTTAATTTTTTAAATTATCTATGTAAATTAATTATTATTTTGAAATTAGGTCATTCCGTTAAAAAATTAAATTGACGTTAATTTTTTATTGTCAAAATTAATGAATTACCTACTGTAGTTGACACGTTTTATTGATTATATCATTGACTTTTTAATTTTTAAATAACTCCTATAAATTAATTATTATTTTAAAATTAGGTTATTTTGTTAAAAAAATTAAATAGGCGTTAATTTTTTTATCTCTGAGTCTTTGGAAAAGAAATACAAAAATCAAAAATATTATTTATGTGAAAAAAAATAATTAAACTTTAAAGTGAACAAAAAAAAATTGAAATATTTTGGATACTCGGATCTCAGATGTTTATGAATAGAATAAGTTTTCTCGAGGATGAAAAGCAATGCATTAGCAATAGAAATGAAAATGCGATAATTGAATTCTCTCATCATCTATCCGTAGAAATCCAAGCTCCTGTCAAATTATAAATATAATTCTAACAAAATCAAATTAATTAAATATTGTTATGACGCCCCCAAAATAGGTCCACACAACCTATATTGAGTCGCCAAAATACATAACACTAAATTTAAATACAAACTTTCCTATTTACAACTATTAAACTGTCATGCAAAATATAACCACACATTGTGGGTTTTAATATAAATATTGCATCGTGCATAGTACAACAATATACAAACTCAAATTAAGTTCTCATTATAGTTATTATCACACTATTTCACAACATTGTGAAGATTTCTATAGTAACTATCTCGGACCATTACTCCACTCCCCGACTAGTTCAACTACTCTTTCATTTCCTGAGAAGAATAATGAAACAAAAAGAAAAAAGGTGAGCTCAAATAGCCCAGTAAAGAATATTATGAGTAAGATAATGAGTAATAAATTATCTTTAGTCTTCAACAATGATAAATCAGACAAAATATAATGGACAACAAATTTTAGATCAACAACTGCAGCAGAACAAACACTCCATTAGAAGAGTCAAGTAGAGAATAATATCTACTATCTTCTATGATTTAAGGGTCCATCACCAATATTTTATCCTTGTAATACCAATCAATAATTATACAAATCAATATTTTATCTTTGCACTACGGACCAAATATATTCATTTGTATCACCAGTGGTCACGATCATGCCAAACAACAGTCCATCTTTGCATTACGGGCCAAAGAAAAGTTTCATCACAAGTCTTTGCCTGTAACATTAAAGGTCATGATTATACCAATACATAATTCCTGGTCATAATCATACCAATCAACAGTTCATCTTTGCACTACGGGCCAAAGATAACTTTATAAACATGAGGATGATGACAATGATATATATGATGAATACAAGTGAGATCAAGGTTAAATATTAGAGATTTGTAATTTAATTTATTTAGAATTCAAGAATGTCCAAATTATCAACATGATAACCAATTGTGGAGTAAATTCAAGAATGATATTTAAAATTCATATTTCAAAAATAATTTGGACAAAGAAAAAAAAACTAATTTCATCGTGAATAATACTCCGGCATGAGTAGTACCCCGAAATGAAAAGATTAAAATTTAATAAGAAAGTTCAGACCAATATTCCAGTGAAATGATATTAGATGAAGCACAAATCTCAAGGAATTTCTAATCATTTCAGGAATTATAGAAGCAATACTTATCATAGTAAGTTTAAATTTAAGAATATGAAATTAAATAATATCACTTACATAATATGAAGTATGAAAGAAAATGATATCCCTTACGAGTATTGAAAGAAAATAGCATCCCTTACCTTAATAGGAAACTAGATCTGACTAGTACAACGAAGATTATCTTGAGGAAACTTGCACTATTAACTACACAAAGTGTCCTTATACTCAAACTAAATGTGCACAATATTATAGAAGAAGAATTTTGTGATTCCGGTGTGAGTTTCATACTTCAGCTAAGCAATCTATTTATAGGAGAATGGCAGAATACCACTATTTAAAAATAATCACAGACTAAACAGTAAAACAATCACGGACGAACAATTCATTCGTCCAATTTTTTTTAAAAAATATAATATTCGAATAATTTTTTTTTTATATAATATAATATATTCTAATAAAACAAATAACTTTAAATATATTATAAAAAGTTTTCTATTTTATATAAAAAGTTTTCTATTTTATTATAATTATAATAATAATAAAACAAAACTGAGATAAAATTATACTGACGGTTTGACAATTCATATCAAAAATTGAATAAATATCTATCACAAATTATTTATTTTCAATCAACACATTTTTAATCTTTCAACAATTATTCACCATTAATATTATAGATTCACAATACTGACAACTAGATCGTTCCTAAAAAAGAGGGGACTTTCCGATAAGGATTTCTCCTTGCTAGTGTGCAATTTGATAACATAACCCCTTTTCTCGACAAAACTTTATAGACATTGCCGATAATGCTACTTAATAATATTATTTTAATAAAATGAGTTATTGTGTTGTGACAATTATTGATTTTATAGTATAAAATATTGTGCAGATATTACTGTAATAATTATTGAATTAATAATATGAGATACTTATCAAATTAACTAATCGTGATAATTATTGAATGAAATACTGACTGACTTCTTATGTAAGAATCAATAATTAGAGATACTGTGTAATACCGTGTATTATTGTGCAATACCGCGTACTGCTGTGGAACAACGCATATTACTGTACTTTTATCACCGAGTATTTCAACAGTTTAATGGTAAAAATTTTGCCATCAATTTTTAAAAAGATTATTTATGTCGCTGTCGACGTCGGAAAAAAATTTTCTTTTTTGGAATTTCTCTTTTAGTCTTTCTACCCTTTATGTTTTCTACGTGTTGAATTTTATTTGAAAAGGCTAGTTTGACAAAAAAGTCCGACATAAATTAATGTCGACGATTTGAAAATTCAGAGTCGCCAGTTGGTAGTAGTGAAATGGTTGTACAACTCAACCGAATTTGAAAAGGTTTACAAAAAGGCTCAATGATCGGACTCTGTTTAACAGGCTTTAGAAACTGAGATTCATAGAGTTCGAGGGCTTGATTAAGCGAGGGGAATGTGTTAGGCACCCCCTGACTTCCGTGAAAACGCAGTTACCGCATCTTTTTAATTTCCTAATTATTTGAAGTGTGTGTATGTGCAGTTAATTGGGCCTAAGTGCATAATTTAAAATTAGTGCTATGCCTCATTTGTACCTATATACAAAGGGTTTGACTTGTATAAAAGTTCAATTCTAAGTAAAATATACAGAAATGATGTTTTAAAAACAGGTTTTCAAATCCTTATGCTCACATAGTAATTGAGGCCTTTGATACTTTCATTTTATTTCGTATTCAGCTTGTTTTGATTTTATTCTCGAGATGTGAAACATCTTCAACAAAATAATATAAATATAAGTGTCGGGCTTCTTATGGGCATGAAAGCCATCCAAGAATGTCCAAGCACCACAAATATAATTTGCAAGCTAGCTGTACAACTGAAAAGGGTCCATCATGGGAACCAGAGCTAGATCCGTTAGTTTGATCTTAGATCTCGTGGCTTCTAGGCTCACATAATGTTTTATGACTAGCCTGTATAACAAATATACTAAAATAAAATAGATATTTAATCTAAACGACGCAAAATAAAGAATTCATTAGTTAAATCCCTGCCTGCGCTTAGCCAAGCTTCCCGTTTCCTCTAGATATAGATCTAGGGACGTGTGGTTACTTAATATTTATAAAAACTAGAGAGAAAATTAGATTTAAATAAATCTTAGATATTCTAGCTCAACGGTTCCAGTTTTACAACTTTTGAACCGGTTAAAAGTTAGATATTATTAGATTTAGATAAATCTAGTCCACAAACATTAATATTGCAGTTTTACATTGAATAAACAGTTAAAACAGATATTTTAATAGCAGTAAATAATTAATATATATATATATGAGATCCAATCCATGACAACCGATTGCCAGATCACTATTCATGGCAACCAAGTTGCAACACCATGTAGCGATTTTTTTTTTTTTTTTTTAATTATTAATCGAATTATATTATAAAAAAATAAGACCGCTACATGGTGTAGCGGCTTTGCCTTTATTAAGCTTCTATTCATGTATTATTATTATTAAAAAATAAGACCGCTACATGGTGCAGCGGCTTTGGTCGAATAATTAGAAGCATACCATATTGAAAGAATTGAAGTTTCAAGTTTTGGATTGGGTAAAAGGCCTGATATCAAACTAAGCATTTCAAGTGACCACCATTTGAGACTGTTACCATTACCAAAACAAAAATGAAACATAGTTAAGTGGGAGATGGAATTCTAATAGCTCATTTTTTGATTGTAGGAAAAAAAATAAGACCGCTACATTTTTTTTTTTTTTTTATTATTATTATTATTATTATTATTAATCGGATTATATTATAAAAAACTAAGACAGCTACATGGTGTAGCGGCTTTGCTCACTGGTTTTGCTTTGATTTTTATTTGGTCACTTTATTAAGCTTCTATTCATGTCACTTTATTAACTACTTGTTTTGCTTTTGTTTAGTCACTTTATTAAGCTTCTATTCATGTCACTTTGGTTCCACCGCTACACCATGTAGCTTATTTTACGTTCCTTCTATTGTCCCATTATTAAATAAGGTTTAATTCAACTTTAATAATAATAATAATAATAAGGATAATAATAATAATAATTATTATTATATTTAAAAAAAACATGACCGCCACATGGTGTATCGGCTTTGTAATTTAATAATAATAATAATTATTATTATTATCCGATAAACAATTATTATTATTATTATTAGTATTATTATAAAGAAAATATGAGTGCTACATATGCTACTTTGCTTTGATTCATTGAAGTGGCTGCCATAGTTAAGCTTTTCTTTGATTCATTGAAGTGGTTGCCATAATTTGTCCCATTTTCATGTATTTTCATTGAAGTGGCTCCCAAAAGATAATTTTGTAAACCGCTACCTATTGTAGCAGCTGTCAAATTCAAATATCTCCCATAATAATAATAATAATAATAATTAATAATAATATTATTATATTAATATTAATTTTTGATAATAATAATAATAATAATAATGTCAAAAATTAATAATATTTTTTTTATATACAAAACTTGGGAAATGAGAAGGGAAAAACTAACATGGGGAATGAGTAAACCTGACATGGGGAATGGGAAAAGTAAATAAATTTGACTTGTTTTGTAACGACCGAGAAATTTTATAATTTAATTTAAATATTTATTGAATTAAATAAATATTTTAAATAATTTATTTATTTAGAAAAATAAATAATTGATGAAATTGTGGTGAATTAATTTAGTAATGAAATTGATTAATGGTAATTTTATTATCTCAAGATTTAATTTAATGAAATAATTAAATTAAATGAATTGTTTAATATTTAAGAAAACAAGTAAATTAAATAAAGTGATGTTTAAGTCTAATTTAATAATTAAATTAGATATATAATTATTTATTTATCATAAGTATAATTATAATAAAAATTATAATTATTATAATTATAAATTATAAGCTATTTAAATTGGTTACATGTGTGACAAATAAAAAACTATATAATAAAAGTATTATAAAAATAAATTGGAAGGGGGGATTTGTGTGTAGCCAAACAAGGCCTTGTGGCCTTTGGCTTATTTTTAACTGACGTAAACTTTTTGTTTTTCACCTGACGTATGTGGGGAAAGAGGGAGCCAGTGTATATTATGCGTGCTTTTCCCTAAGGCTAGATAACATAGAAATACAGAGAGAAAAACATAGAGAGTTTAGAGGAAGCAAGAGAGAAAACACAATGATTCTGAGTTTTCTGGGATTGTCAAAAGGAAGGAGAGTGTCACCATCTTTTGCAACATACAATCAGAGGAATAAGGTATAACTTACTCTAATTTTAACTTTTATTTTTGAAATTTCTATTGATAGTTATGTTGGATTGATATATATACATGTATGTATGGTTTATAATCTGTTAATCATCATATACGAGTGTTGTTTGATGATCAAATACGTGAAAATTGGATTGTAGGAAGAAATTGAAATATCAGTGTATGTTCATGTAATATGGCTTAAGAAAGTACAAAATTTGATGTCCAATATGTGATGTAATCTGCAAATTGATGTTGGATTGTGTTAATAGGGCAAGAAACGAAAACAACGTAGTTTGAATCGTGTCAATTGGTTAAGCAACGAAGTCATGACGATCAAATTCGCTAAAAGTGATAAAAGTGAAGAAATTGAGAAAATTATGATTTTGATTCTTCAAAATTGAATATATGTAATGCTTACGTAGTTAGAATGACGAATATCATGTTTATTGATGTTATCACAAAGTTTTAGTTGCTAGGTTTTGTGAATTTCAGTGGAATTGGGTTGAGTTTAGTGTTGGTGCAAAAGTAGTCAGAGCTGCAGGTTTACATATGCAATGCAGCAGCTGGCATTCTTACTTGTACCTACCAAAGCGAAAGCAGCCTTATTCTACGTAAATATGACTTTCTGAAGTTGAGCACCGGTAGCATTACTTCTAGGGTCTGAGCTTGAAGCGTAGCAATTACTGTAGTGCTACCTGAACCTAAGCGATGAGTTACGATTATTTGTAGACTATAAGATAAGGACCTAATCTTGTATGACATACATGATAAACATGTTAAAGCATAACATAAGACATTATAACAGTTAGTTACGGGCGGTGATACCAAATGTGAAGATTTTAAGTGATCATTTAAACAAGTTATGTAACGAATAAAAATTGACGTTTACAAGAGTTAGAGATGAATGATAAAGTTTATGTTAGACTATAGTGAGATTTTAGATTCGTTAGGAAGGTTAATCAACATGATTAGACATTAAGTTAAGGTTATGACTTAAATGGTGGGTTAAACCCATAAAGTTAATATTAGTATAACTAATTGTGATTGCGATTTCAATATTGATATGTGTAGGGTAATTGGCGAACATTATTATACTTGTGTAGCTTACATACAAGGCAAGTTCCCTAACTTCATTCTTTTATTAATGAATGCAAGTTTCATAGCTACGTTATCTTTTATGTCCAGCAAGCTTTCTATTCCTAAATTATCATTGTACAAGTTCTTAAATTTTATGTTAAAGTTAAGCAAGCCTAATCTATCTTGTGTATGATTGTACAAGCACTTGTAATCTTGTTCGTTACATCGAGCAAGTTTCACTTTCCTAATTCTTGATATTGCTATTTAAAGCATATACTGTTTAAATTCAATGATTCAAATGAGATTGTTCTAACTCTTTTGAATGTAGTACTTTGCATATATACTATGTCTATTCAATTGTATATTGTTGTTATTCCATCTTTGACTTAAATAACCTTGTTCAATTCTATATTATTGTACTGAACCTTCAAGTATCAAGTAAACTCGTGTTGATTGAACTAATCTATAATTGAATAGTGTTCTAAAATTCTAGAACCACTGATAAGTTAGTTTCGAGCTAAACTTTCTTTAGTATGGATTCCTAAAGTCAAAATGAGATGAACAACCCTAACATAGGGGATTTTGTACGTGTAACATTTAGATGTCTGTTCACAATACATGGTATAAAGGGCTGATCCCCCTAAATACGTTAAGAAGGGTCTGTATAGTCTAAATGACTGTTAAGGTTGAGGTAATAATACCTAATTACCGGGGACATAGTTCGTGGTCTTAAGACTCTCAGATATTAAATTCAAGCTTATTTTCTATTTTTGGATTGGTAGAACAAGTTCACCATTATTCAACATTCGTTGTTCATTCTTATGTTGTTATTATTATTACTCTCTATGTTAGTGAGCAATTGTTTGCTCACTCTTGCAATTAACATTGCATCTAAAGTTGAGAAAGTCGATGAGCCATCTACTAGCAAAGGAAAGGGCAAGATGTCCAAGTGTTGAAGATTTATGTGAATTTCTTTGGATGAATTATGTTATAAGACTTAATTTATTTTGTTATGTATTCCGCAGACTTATGTAATAATTTAAGGTTAGATTACCTAGGATTTTTTTTGACGATGTAACCCTTTAAGGGGAAAGATTATTATTTTATTTTATGTCTTTATCCTTTATTATGGGTAGTTAGATATAATTATTTTTGATAGTAAGCACCAAATCCTGTGGGAATAGAGTACCTGGATTTGGGGGTGTCTCAGGTTGGTATCAAAGCTTTAGGTTTTTAACCTTAGGTGGGGAAACCTTAAGAAGTAACCTTTAAGAAGACAGAAAACATAGTGGTGTCAAACTCTTATTGAGCTTTAAGGAATGGATTAAGGCATCTATTGAAGATAAACAATAAAAGACATTATGTGCTATGTGTTAATAACTTATGTGCTCGCGAGTATCGAAGAATGTTAAGTAAAACTTAAACGTATTTTGTTGTTAGGATGTCTAACGATGAAGGATCCAGTCCAGCTAGGGAAGTGATACCTCAGGTACCTAGAGATGAGGAACCCCGGGATATTCACATTATGCAGGAACAGTTGATTCAGGAGGATGAGCTTGTGACTGATCCCGAGGAGGATAGCTGTGAGGAGATGGAGGAAAACGAGGAAGAGGATCCTGTGGAGTTTCCACCAAACTCCATATCAGCTGAGATGTATGATGCAGTGTACTATCGTAACATAGAATTACAGGATAGGGCTGAGGAGCTGAAGGAGTTGGTTGAGATGCATCAAGCTATGATAGAGCAGAAGGATGCGGAGATTCAGGAACTCGACTCATGACTTGGAAACACAGAGTGGGACCTAGTTTATATAAAGGGTCATCATGAAGATCTGTTGGCAGTGAATGAGAAGATGAAGACTGATATGGAGAAGTTGAAAGATGACTTGAAAGAGGAGTCAGCTAAGCGTTCAAGGGTAGAGGACGCTTGGATGAAGGCGACTCAGCGTGCAGATTGTGCTGAAGCTAAGGTCCAAATGAAGAAGGCTAAGATGAATGAAATGGATTATGCCTTTAATTCTGTAATTGATTGTGCCCAGGATCGAGTCTTTTATTACCTACCTCAGTTTGAAGACTCGCTGTGGTTCATGATGGATCGTAGGATGGCGTACCGTATTATGGAGGAAGAGCGTAGAGAAGCCTCTCGATGTCTTAATATGCCTAGATAGAAAGAATAATAATAATAATAATAATAATATGTGGTCAAGTATGTGAATAAATAAGCTGTAAATCCCTTATTTTGAGATAAATAAAGGGGTAGTATGAGTATGTAATCCTGAAACTTGTCTAGTTCAGGAAAGTGGATGTTAATAGCGGTTATGCTATTCTTATTATGTTTTAAAACATTATGGATGAATAAAAATCTCAAAGTTTATTGAAAAGTTTAACCAAGAACAAAAGAAGAGAAAGAATGAGAATGAAAGTAAGGCTGGTGGAAGTAATAATGGAAATAATAGTCAAAAGAGGAAGTGGAGTGAGAATTTGAATACGGGAGGATAACAATGAAGTTAACAAAAGAAAAAGTTTGAAGCTTGTGCTACGTGCGGGAAGAACCATACTGGGGTATGTTTGAAGGGAAAACGGGTGTGTTTCAATTGTGGCTAGGAGGGACACATTGCACCGAACTATTTTAGCCTAAAGAAAGGAGCATGTTTTACCTGCGGTTCGAAGGATCACATGGCTCGTGATTGCCCTAAAAAGCCAGCGGGAAGTGCAAGTAGAGGAAAAGGAAACAACGGTGGAGGTACATTGACTATCAATGGTCCAACACAATCAAGCCAACCTACTGCGAGGATTTTCAACATGACCGTGTAGGATGCTGTACAATCTAAGGATGTCGTGTCAGGTATCATTCTAATTAATGATTTTAATGCTTATGTGCTATTTGATTCGGGTGCTACTTGTTCATTTATATCCAATGAATTTTCTTAGAACTTAGATTTGCCTCAGGAAGAATTAGATTATCCTTTGAGCATAGAGATTGCAAATAGGGAAGTGATTCCTGTTAGATTCATATATAGGAATTGTAGAGTGGTTATAAAGGATCACGAGATGATGGTAGATTTGATACCAATTAGACTTGGTGAGTTTGATGTTATACTGGGAATGGATTGGATATTCAATCACGGGGCAGTAATTGATTGCCAAAAGAAGTGTGTTAACCTTTATAACTCCGTCAAAGGTTGTGTTCTATGGCAACAAGTCACCTCGACAAGCAAGTTGTCTGACGGTGATGCAAGCCAAGAAGTTGTTGAGACAAGGATGTGTATGATACTTAGCCTACATAGTCGATACAAAGAAGAAGATTGCGAAGTTAGAAGAGATACCGATCATAAGAGATTTTGCAGACGTATTTCCAGACGATTTGCTAGGACTTCCGCCAGATCGAGAAATCGAGTTCATGATTGACTTATTACCAGGAACGACCCCGATATCTAAAGCACCATACAGAATGGCCCCAGTAGAGATGAAAGAGTTGATGGTGCAGTTGCAAGAATTGCTCGACAAAAAGTATATCCAACCGAGTGTGTCGCCATGGGGAGCACTGATGTTGTTTGTTAAGAAGAAAGATGGATCGATGCGGCTCTGCATTGACTATCAATAATTTAATAAGGTCACGATAAAAAATAAGTATCCATTATCGAGAATCAATGACTTATTCGATCAACTGAAGGGTGAAAGATATTTCTCAAAGATAGACTTGAGGAGTGGTTATCATCAGTTAAAGGTGAGGCCAGAAGATGTATCGAAGACGACATTTAGAACTCGGTATGGTCATTACGAGTTTCTGGTTATGTCTTTTGGTTTAACAAATGCACCTGCAGCGTTCGTGGATTTGATGAATAGGGTGTTTAAACCATTCTTAGACAAATTTGTGGTGGTGTTTATCGATGATATATTGGTGTATTCCAAAACCAATGAGGAACATGTTGAACACTTACGAGTAACGTTGGAGACATTGAGAAAAGAGAAGTTGTATGCTAAATTTTCAAAATATGAGTTTTAGTTTGAACGTGTACAGTTTCTCGGGCACGTTATTGATAAGGACGAAATTTTGGTAGATCCATCAAAAGTGGAAGCTTTAATAAACTGGGATTAGCCGAAGACATCATCAGAAGTAAGGAGTTTCTTAGGATTGGAAAGTTACTACAGGCGTTTTATTCAAGACTTTTCCAAGATCCCAACTCCGTTGACGAATTTAACTAGGAAGGCAGTTAAGTTTTTTTGGACGGAGAAGTGTGAGGAAAGTTTTCGAGAATTAAAGAAGAGGTTTAGTTCAACACCTGTGTTGTCATTACATGATGATAAAGGGAACTTTGTGGTGTATAGTGACGCATCGCATAAAGGACTAGGCTGTGTGCTTATGCAAAACGGCAGAGTCATTGCATATGCATCACGTCAATTGAAAGATTACGAGAAAGGGTATCCGACTCATGACTTAGAGTTGGCTGCGATGGTGTTTGCTCTGAAGATTTGGAGACATTATCTTTATGGAGAGAGGTATGAGATATATACTGACCATAAAAGTCTGAAGTATATCTTTACACAGAAAGATTTGAATATGAGACAAAGAAGATGGTTGGAGTTGATTAAAGACTATGGCTGTGAGATTTTCTATCATCCCGGAAAGGCGAATGTTGTTGCTGATGCTTTAAGTAAGAAGGGACGGGAGAAGTTAATGATGTTGACTGCTCAGGAGAAGCTAGTGTCAGAAATGGCAAAGATGGAGTTGGAAATTAAAATTCTAGCAGAATCAGACGAAAAATTATTCCAGATAGGAAACGGTTTAACGTTGGTAGATAAGGTGAAGAATGCGCAATTTTAGGATGAAGACTGTGAAAAGATAAGACAGAAAGTATCTAAAGGTGAGGAAAACAAATTTAAAATTGATTCGGAAAGGTTACTTCGATTCGAAGGGAGAATTTGGGTTCCGCCAGTACCAGAAGTTAAGGAGGAAATTCTGAGTGAAGCTCATAACTCAAGATATTCGATTCACCCTGGGAGTAAGAAAATGTATCAGGATCTTAGACATCATTTTTGGTGTCCGAGTATGAAAAAAGATGTGGCTGAGTGTGTGGCAAAAATGTTTAACGTGTCAGAAAGTTAAAGCTGAGCATCAAAGGCCAAGCAGATTATTGCAACCATTGGAGATACAAGAATACAAATGGGAGCATATCACAATGGATTTTGTGGTAGGTCTTCCAACGACTCAACAAGGTTACGATGACATTTGGGTGATTGTCAATCGATTGACGAAGTCGGCACACTTTTTGCCAATTAAGATTAGACTTAACCTAGATCGATTGGTAAAACTGTACGTGAAGGAAATTATTGCAAGACATATTGTTTTGGTGTCCATTGTATCAGACAGAGATCCACGTTTCACATCTAATTTCTGGAAACGACTACAAGAATGCTTGGGAACACAGCTGAGAATGAGCACAGCGTACCATCCTCAGATCGATGGACAAAGTGAGAGAACCATCCAAACACTAGAGGATATGCTCAGAGCATATATTATGGATTTCAAGGAAAATTAGGATGACCATCTACCATTGGCTGAATTTGCCTATAATAATGGTTATCACGCGAGTATTGGCATGCCGCCTTACGAAGCGTTATACGGCAGGAAATGCAGAACTCTGTTATGCTGGGACGAGGTAGGTGAACGTTATCTATTTGGTCCAGAATTGGTACAACAGACTGTTAAGATCATCAAGGTGATTCAGATAAGAATGATAGCTACACAGGATATATAGAAGAAATATGTCGATTAACATCGACAAAATCGGGAATTCGATGTCGGTAGTTTTATTTTCTTGAAAATGTCTCCCTGGAAGGGAAGGGGAAAATTAGGTTTGGCAAAAAGAAAAAATTAAGCCCTAGGTTTATAGGACCATTTGAAGTGGTTCGACGAGTTGGTGAAGTGGCGTACGAGGTAGCCCTAGGTTTATCGAATTATATTATAAAAAACTAAGACCGCTACATGGTGTAGCGGCTTTGCTCACTGGTTTTGCTTTTGTTTTTGTTTGGTCACTTTATTAAGCTTCTATTCATGTCACTTTATTAACTACTTGCTTTGCTTTTGTTTAGTCACTTTATTAAGCTTCTATTCATGTCACTTTGGTTCCACCGCTACACCATATAGCGGCTTGCACATTAAGTATATTATTTTATTTTACGTTCCTTCCATTGTCCCATTATTAAATCACTTGTTGTTAGAAAATAAGGTTTAATCCGACTTTAATAATAATAATAATAATAATAATAATAATAATAATAAGGATAATAATAATAATAATTATTATTATATTTTAAAAAAATGGCCGCTACATGGTGTAGCGGCTTTGCAATTTAATGATAATAATAATAATAATAATAATTATTATTATTATCCGATAAATAATAATAATAATAATAATAATAATAATAATTATTAATATTATTATTATAAAAAAATATAACCGCTACATAGTGTAGCGGCTTTGCTTTAATTCACTTGCTTCACTTGCTACTTTGCTTTGATTCATTGAAGTGGTTGCCATAGTTTGTCCCATTTTCATGTATTTTCATTGAAGTGACTCCCAAAAGGTAATTTTGTAAAACGCTACCTCTTGTAGCAGCTGTCAAATTCAAATATCTCCCATAATAATAATAATAATAATAATAATAATAATAATAATAATAATAATAATAATAATTAATATTAATTTTTGATAATAATAATAATAATAATGTCAAAAATTAATAATATTTTTTTTATATACAAAACTCGGGAAATGGGAAGGGAAAAACTGACATGGGGAATGGGTAAAGCTGACATGGGGAATGAGAAAAGTTGACATTGGGAATGGGAAAAGTAAATAATTTTGACTTATTTTGTAATGACCGAGAAATTTTATAATTTAATTTAAATATTTATTAAATTAAATAAATATTTTAAATAATTTATTTATTGAAAAAATAAATAATTGATAAAATTGTGGTGCATTAATTTAGTAATGAAATTAATTAATGGTAATTTTATTATCGAAGATTTAATTTAATGAAATAATTAAATTAAATGAATTATTTACTATTTAAGAAAATAAGTAAATTAAATAAAGGGATGTTTAAGTTTAATTTAATAATTAAATTAGATATATAATTATTTATTTATCATAAGTATAATTATAATAAAATTATAATTATTATAATTATAAATTGTAAGCTATTTAAATTGGTTACAAGTATGACAAATAAAAAACTATATAATAAAATTATTATAAAAATAAATTAGAAGGGGGGGGGGGGGGTTTATGTGTAGCCAAACAAAAGAATAAGGTATAACCTACTCTAATTTTAAATTTTATTTTTGAAATTTCTATTGATAGTTATGTTGGATCGATATATATACATGTATGTATGGTTTATAATCTGTTAATCATCATATATGAGTGTTGTTTGATGATCAAATACGTGAAAATTGGATTGTAGGAAGAAATTGAAATATCAGTGTTTCATGTAATATGGCTTAAGAAAGTACAAAATTTGATGTCCAATATGTGATGTAATCTATATATTGATGTTGGATTGTGTTGATAGGGCAAGAAACGAAAATAACATAGTTAGAATCGTGTCAATTGGTTAAGCAACGAAGTCGTGGCGATCAAATTCGCTAAAAGTGAAGAAAATGGGAAAATTGTGGTTTTGATTCTTCAAAATTGAATATATGTAATGTTTATGTAGTTAGAATGATGAATATCATGTTTATTGATGTTATCACAAAGTTTTAGTTGCTAGGTTTTGTGAATTTCAGTGGAATTATGTTGAGTTTGGTGTTGGTGCAAAACAGCAGTCGCAAACTGCGAGTTTACATCGATGTCTGCGTAGTACTGCGCGCTGTACTACAACAGAAATGATGCAATCTTATTGCTGTATGACTTTCGAAGTCGAGCACCGGTAGCATATTCTTGGGATTCTAAGAGCTTTGGGCGGTAGCAGTGCTACCGTGTTCTCTGAACTTTAAGCGGTGAGTTACGATTATTTGTAGACTATAAAAAAAGGACCTAATCTTGTATGGCATGCATAATAAACATGTTAAATCATAACATAAGACATTATAACAGTTAGTTAAGGGTGGTGATACCAAATGTGAAGATTTTAAGTGATCATTTAAACAAGTTATGTAACGAATAAAAATTGACGTTTATAAGAGTTAGAGATGAATGATAAAGTTTATGTTAGACTATAATGAGATTTCAGATTTGTTAGGAAGGTTAATCAACATGATTAGACATTAAGTTAATGTTATGACTTAAACGGCGGGTTAAACCTATAAAGCTAATATTAATACAACTAATTGTGATTGCGATTTCAATGATATGTGTAGGGTAATTGGCGAACATTATTATACTTGTGTAGCTTACATACAAGGTAAGTTCCCTAACTTCATTCTTTTATTAATGAATGTAAGTTTCATAGCTACGTTATCTTTTATGTCCAACAAACTTTCTATTCCTAAATTATCATTGTACAAGTTCCTAAATTCTATGTTAAAGTTGAGCAATCCTAATCTATCTTGTGTATGATTGTACAAGCTCTTGTAATCTAGTTCGTTACATCGTGAGAGTTTCACTTTCCTAATTCTTGATATTTATATTTAAAGCATATAATATTTAAATTCAATGATTCAAATGAGATTGTTCTAACTCTTTTGAATCTAGTACTTTGCATATATACTATGTCTATTCAATTGTATATTGTTGTTATTCCATCTTTGACTTAAATAACCTTGTTAAATTCTCTATTATTGTACTGAACCTTCAAGTAGTAAGAAAACTCGTGTTGATTGAACTAATCTATAATTGAATAGTGTTCTAAAATTCTAGAACCACTGATAAGTTAGTTCCAAGCTAAACTTTCTTTAGTAAGGATTCCTAAAGTCAAACTGAGATGAACAATCCTAACATAGGGGATTTTGTACGTGTAACGTTTAGATGTTTGTGCACAATACATGGTACAAAGGGCTGATCCCCCTAAGTACGTTAAGAAGGGTCTGTATAGTCTAAATGACTGTTAAGGTTGAGGTAATAATACCTAATTATCGGGGACATAGTTCGTGGTCTTAAGACTTTCAGATATTAAATTCAAGCTTGTTTTCTATTTTTGATTCATAGAATAAGTTCACCATTATTCAACATTCGTTATTCATTCTCATGTTGTTATTATTATTACTCTCTATGTCAGTGAGCAATTGTTTGCTCATTCTTGCGATTAACACTGCAACTAAAGTTGAGAAAGTCGATGAGCCATATACTAGTAAAGGAAAGGGCAAGATGTCCAAGTGTTGAAGATTTATGTGAATTTCTTTGGATGAATTATGTTATAAGAATTAATTTATTTTGTGATGTATTCTGCAGACTTATGTAATAATTTAAGGTTAGATTACCTGGGATTTTTTTTATGATGATGTAACCCTTTAAGGGGAAAGATTATTTTTTAAGTTATTTTATGTCTTTATCCTTTATTATGGGTAGTTAGATGTAATTATTTTTGATAGTGATCACCAAATCCCGTGGGAATGGAGTACCCGGATTTGGGGGTGTCACATGTTTTCTAGCCGCTACAACATGTAGGGGCTTGTCTCCTTCCCCTTTTTATTCTCTTGTAACTTATCCTTTTGTCAAGTTATCTTCCTATCCTTCCTTTCCCACATCTCCTACAACTTGATTCTCTCGATAATGATTTTTTCCCACATCTTCATAGCTTTGTCACTTTCACTTCCCAAGTTCAACTTGAAGTTCTGATCCGACAATTCTTCATTATTATTCATAGGTAAGTTTTTCGAAATGGCATATAATATCCATAAGAAATTATTTATATCTAGTTCTTCAGATTCTGTTGCAAGTTTAGATTATGAAAATGCATCTGAGTTTGTAAGTGAACTTGAAAGTAGTAAATTTGAAATGGTTCCATACGTTGGTCAATTATTTTGTACGTTGGAAGAAGTTAAAATTTTTTATAGATCATATGCTCGTAAAAATGGATTTGAGATTAGAATTGCAACTAGTCATAAATATGCTCATACGAATGATGTGTCATCTAGGTTGTATGTCTGTAAAAAAGCTGGTACACCAATTGTTGTAAAGAGTATACTTGATGATGAAGATTATAGTAATAAAATAAGTAGACAGAGAGACTCTATAAGATGCACATTATGCAAAGATAGAATATATGTTGTCCACAATAAGAAAGAAGACAATTGGCGTATTTCTACTGTTCAATTAGAGCACAATCATCACTTAGTCACCCCCACCAAAGTTGATTTGATTGAGACACACATAACTATTACTCCGGTTGCAAGGAAATTAATTGACACGTTAAATTAGTCTGGTATTGGTCCTAGTAGGATGATGAACGTTTTGAGCACAATGGGTGGTGGGATGAAAAATATTCCTTTCTCTAATGTAAATGTTTAGAATGTGGTGAGAGATTTAAGGTGTGATTCTGCAGATAAAAATGATACACAAGCTGCTGTAAATTATTTCAAAAAACTTTCATCCGGAAGTGATAGTAAATTTTTTTCCCGAGTGAAACCCGGTGAAAATAATCACATAACTTATATTTTTTGGGTTGACGCCCGGTCAAGGTTTATGTATCAACGGTTTGGAGATGTTGTGATATTTGATAGTACGTACCGGACAAATAAGTATGTCATGCCGTTTGTTCCATTTTTTAGGATCAACCACTATTATCAGTCTATATTATTTGGATTTAAATCGTTAAGAGACGAGACAAATGACACTTTCGTTTGGGTATTAGAGACATGGCTTGAAGCCATGGACTACAAGGCACCTACAACTATCATCACTGACCAAGATAAAGCCATAAGTAATGCTATTGCTACAGTACTTCCTTCTAGTTATCATTTATTGTGTTCTTGGCATATTAGCAATAAATTTCTTGAAAAATTGCATCATGTTTATTCTGAACACCCATCATTCAAAAATGATTTTAATAATTGTGTGTATAATTCATTGTCCATCGGGAAATTTGAACAACGTTGGCATATTCTGATAAGTTCCTATGAATTGTATACCAATGAATGGCTTGGAAGTTTGTATGATGTACGACACAAATGGATTCTAGCGTATACAAAGAGATATTTTGCTGCGGGAATGACTACCACCGGAAGAAGCGAGAGCATGAATAATATTTTTTCATGAGTACGTTAATGCTTCAACAGGTATGAAAGAATTTGTATTGTAGAGTCAGAAGGCTATAGAAAAATAATTTATCAAAGAGAGGAAGGCCGACTACATAACAAAACTTCAGAAAAGGAATATGGTACTCGATTCATCTTTAGAAGTTCATGCTGTATAGGTGTATACAAAAGAATTGTTTAGACGTTTCCAACGTCAATTTGTCGATTCCATGAAATACAATGTTCATAAACTTAGTGAGTTGTGTGTCACTGATACAATGGTCTATGCAGTGTATAATGCAGATGCATCTGAAAGTGGTGGAAGATATAAAGAAATTGTCAACAATCGTCAGTTGGGGTCGGTAACATGTAATTGCCAAATGTTTTCTCATTCTGGTGAATTATGCAGACACATTTTGAGATATTTCATGTTTAAGAGTATTTCAAAAATACCAAGCGACATGATTCTTCATTGGTGGACAAGAGACGCGAACAAAAACAATAGTGAAGAATTACTCTTTAACACCACAGCTGCTGACTTCGAACAAGATCAAACAATGCGCTATAATCATTTGACGAGTGATTACCAGAAGTTAGCGAGCAAAGCTGTTTGCTTAGTGCAAGGTTACAAAACTGTTCTTAAACTCAATGCACGAGGAAAGTCGTTGGTTGACTAGTATGATCCGGATGAGAATATAACTGAGCTGACAGACGACGACATTGATGGCACAACTGGAGATCCACCTTAGGATATGGGTTACGATAATGACGATGAAGATGCAGAGGAGGAATCAGAAGAAGATGAGTTTTTGTCGCCTATTATATCTTAAACAAAGGGCCGCAAAAAATAATCCAGAATAAAGAGTGCACTCGAGAAAATTGTGGGTTCTAAGCCTTATCGAAAATTTGCAATTTGTGGATTTGAAACTGACCATGATAAGCGCAATTACTATCGAGTGTTAGGAATTCCTGAGCCAAAAAAATAGGTGTTAGTTGTATTATTTATGCTATGTTTTTTGTACAAAGGAAAATGAACATGTCATCTGTACTTATGTTAATGTTATTCGGTAGTAGTAATAATATCATCATTACTTCTAATATTAATATTACTTTTTTTTTCAAAATTAATACATGAATATCATACTCTTATACCCACATTGCATAATAATAATAATAATAATAATAATAATAATAATAATAATAATAATAATAATAATAATAATAATGATAACAAATTAATATAAAAATAATTATATTAATATTAATATTAATACTTCTCATATGTGATGAGTGGATTTTATACCTACGAATTGGATACCTATTCGAACTTAAATAGTGCATAAGCCGTTTGTTTTGGTAGAGTTTTATGTGTTTGTGCTTGTTTTGTTTACAGGCAGTATGTGTTAGCTAAAATATGATGGTGGCAATGTGGCAGGAATCAGCATGAAAAGCAAGGAAAACAATAGACTACAGGATAGTACCGTAAAAGCGAACCATATAATAAAGAAAACACACGTAGAGGCGAGGGGTGCGATGGCGAGAGACTAAGTACCCGTAGGAAGTGAGGTTCCCAAGTCAAATTATCCCACCGGAGCGGGGGTACGCGGACATAAAGGAAGGGTTTAATTGCAATTCTACTACTGCTATGGTGTGGACTGATGGACTTTGGATTCAATTGGGACTAGATTGCGGACGTAATTAGCTGCTATTAATCTATTCGGTGTTTGATTCATTAGTTATGAACTAAATTATCTTATTAAGTTTACAATGGATCTTTAAGTGAAACGATGATTGTCATGCTTTGCTTTTAATTTAATAAAGTTATTTTTTAGTTCATCTATTATGATTTGTGTGTAATTTATGAATTGCTTGATCACCAATTTTATGTGGACTTGTATGGAATTGAGAGATGAGATATGAGTTTAGAATTAGTCATAATAGCATGTGTTTGTGATTTCTGCGTTTTGATAGAATTCATGATATATGTTTAGGATAGAGATATACCTATGCATCACATGTACTCATATGAGAACTTGGGATTTAAACATTCTTTAATTGTAATTCACATAGAGATATAGTGAATTAGTTAATTAGGGTGTTTGGCTTAATTATATCATCTGTGGATTTAAGTTGATATGTTGTTAGTGCATTGAGAGATGGCTAATTCTACTTTAGTGTTCTTGATTAATGAACTGGAATAGTTAAGTGAATTGAAAAGAAGTGTGATAATCTGAGTGAAGCATAAAGTGAAGTTGTAGGCTTAATTCTCTATTACCTAATTAAAATTTGCGGTAGTTAGTTGAATTGAATTGATTTTTGTTTATTAGTTTTTTCATTATTTTAAATCATTAATTCGGTTAGTTTAATAAAACTAAAATAATACAAAGCTGGTAATTGTTAGATTAAAATTAATTTATGTCCTTGTGGGAATGATACTCAACTTATCATTATATTACTTGTTGATCACGTATACTTGTGTGTTGTGTGTAACTTGATTTTACCCAACAAGTTTTTGTCGCCGTTGCCGGGGACTAGTTATTGATTTTATTAGTTTTAATATCAGTTTTAGTTAAACAATTTTTCTTTTTTGTTTTTGTTATTTCTTGTTTCAGGTTCTCTTACTTAGTGCATGCAAACTCAGTCAAAGAAACTAAATTTGCTTCCTTACGAGGATGATATCGAAAGAATGTTTCAGAGGCTTAGTAAGTGGATTAAAGAGACTAGGGAGAATTTTGATAAGCAAAAAAGTATGGCTGCAGAGGATCAGAAAGCACTTAGGGACTATGCTACACCCAGAGTCACTGAAATTCAGTCAAGCATCACCAGGCCTTCAATTATAGTGAATAACTTTGAGACCAAGCCTGGAACCATTCAGATGATATAGAATTCAGTTCCGTTTGGTTGATTGGCTAATGATGATCCAAATGAGCACCTTGTGAGTTTTCTAGAGATTTGTGATTCTTTCATGTACAATGGGGTATCTGATGATGCAGTTAGGCTATGTTTGTTTCCGTTTACACTGCTAGACAAGGCAAAGAGCTGGTTACATTCACTACCGCCAGAATCAATTACCACGTGGGATGACCTAGCTCAGAAGTTTTTAGCTAAATTCTTCCCACCAACAAAGACTGCGAAGATGAAGAATGAAATTACAATGTTTGAACAACAACATGGGGAGTCTCTGTATGAAGCTTGAGAAAGGTATAAGGAATTGCTGAGGAAATGTCTGCATCACAGATTACCCAAGTGGCTGCACATGAACACTTTCTACAATGGGCTGAATGGTAATCTCCGTACTAATATTGATGCAGTGTCTGGGGGAGATTTTATGGCTAAAAGATTTAAGGAAGCGTATGTCTTAATTGAGACAATGGTAGTTAACAACTACCAGTGGCCCACAGTACGAATGGCACAACTAAAGGCAACTGGGGTGTTAGAAGTAGATGGAGTGACAGCTTTAGCGGCTCAGATTTCAACACTATCAAAGAAGATGGATGCCCTCACGGGAGTTCAGGTTCAGCAGGTGGCATCTACGTGTGAATTGTGTGTAGGGGAACATCCGACAAAGCAGTGTGCCATCAATCCTGCAATAGTTCAGTTTGTAGGAAATTATAACAGAATACCTCAAAATCCATATTAGAATGCCTACAATATAGGGGCAAGGAACCATCTGAACTTTTTGTGGAGTAACAATCAAAATCAGCAGGCTCCACAATCATCTTATCCCCCCGTTTTCCAAAATCAGCATCAACAGTCAGCTCCACATCCAGAGAAAAAGTTAGATTTGGAAGAGTTATTGTTGAAATATATACCCGGTAATGAGGCAGCTATGAAAATATAAGCGGCGGTGATTAAAAACTTGGAAAATCAAATGGGACAGCTGGCGTTGACATTGAATAACAGGCTTCAAAGGACTTTACCGAGTGACACTGAGAAGAATCCAAGGGGAAATCATGAACAGTGTCAAGAAATCACGTTACGAAGTGGAAAACATCTCGAGGGGCAAAGTGCAAAAAATTTGCCAATGAAAGATGCGAAAGAAAGTGAAGAAAAGTTGGTTGAAGAGAAACAGGGTGAAGACATGCAAGTGGACAAGAATCAGTCAGATGTTGAGCCAGTTGTCTATCCTCCACCACCGTTTCAACAGAGAGTTCAAAAGCAGAAATTAGATAAATAGTTCTCAAAGTTTTTGGAAATCTTCAAGAAGTTACAAATTAATATTCTATTCGCAGAAGCCCTAGAACAAATGCCAAGCTATGCAAAGTTTATGAAGGGTATTCTATCGAGGAAGAAGAAGTTGGAAGATTATGAGACTGTTGCATTGACGGAGGAATGGAGTGCGGTATTGCAGAGGAAGTTGCCTCCGAAGTTGAAGGATTCAGGGAGTTTCACCATTCCTTGCACAATTGGGAACATTTTCTTCAACAAATGTTTGTGTGATTTGGGTACGAGTGTGAATCTTATGCCATTATCTGTGTATACTTAGTTGGGTTTGCCGGAACTGAAACCTACAAACATCTCACTACAGTTGGAGGATAGATCGGTTACTTATCCGAGAGGGATTGTTGAAGATATTCTAGTAAAGGTGGATAAGTTTATATTCCCAGTAGATTTCATCATTCTGGATTATGAAGAATATAGGAACATCTCGATTATCTTAGGGAGGCCATTCTTGGCTACTGGTGTGACGCCCCAAAATAGGTATACATCACCCATTTTGAGTCGCCAAATATATGGTACAGAATACAAATACAAACTTAAATATATAACATGAGATGTGAGTTTTAATACAAATATTATCTTCTAGACAGTATTCAAACTCAAAATAAGTCCTCAATACATTTATTATCACACTATTTCATAGAATAGTGAGGACTACTAATGCAAACATCTGGACCGTCACTCCATTCCCCGACTAGTCCCAGCAATATTCTCATTTCCTGAAGAGAATAATGAAAGTAAAGGGTGAGCTAAACTAGCCCAGTAAGAAATATTATGACTAAGATAATGCAGAATGATTTATCGTTAGCCTTCAACAGTGTTAAACTGATAAAATACAATTGACATCAAGTTTAACTGCAGTGGAACAAGCAATCCATTAGAAGAGTCAAGTAGAGCATGAAATCTACTATCTTCTATGATTTAAAAAGTTTATCATCAATTTTTATCGCTGAGACTCAGCTTAAGAAATAATCCACATCATCGAATCATCCCTGCACTATGGCCAAGGATATTCATTAGTATCACAACCACGAATTATCCATGCACTACGGGCCAAGGATATTTGTGTTTTCATCAATGGTCATGATCATGCCAACAACTATCCATCAATGCACTACGGACCAATGAGGACTTTTACCACATCATTTGTAATATTACGGTCAAGATTATACAGAATAATCCCTGGTCATAATCATACCAAGTCCATCTATGCACTACGGGCCAAAGATGACTTTCATAACAATATAAGCACGAGGACGATGATAATGATATAAGAATTCAATTAAAAGAAAGCAAATGATAAATTTTTAAAGATTTATAATTTAATTTATCCAGAATTCAATAATGTCCAAATTGTCAACATGATACTGCTTTGTGGAGTAAAATTCAAGAATAATATTGTATCAAAAATGATTTGGATAACAAAGAAATCAATTTTTATCATAAATAGTACCCGGGTGAATAGTAACCGGGTGAATAGTACCCCATGAAAAGTACTTCAGGAATAGTAACCCCGTGAATAGTACTCCGACATAAAAAAGTTAAAACTTATCAAGAATGCTCAGAATAATATTTCTATGAAAAGATATTGGATGAAGCGCAAATATCAAGGATATTCTAATAATTTCATGGAGTATAGAAGCCAAAACTTTAACAAAATGAGTGTAGAATTCAAAATCTGAAACGATATAATATTACAAAAGAGTATTCCGACTGGTAGGGCGGAGATATTCTTGAAGAAAACTTTCACTATTTTCTACACTCAAAGCTTTCTAAAACTCGAAATAAATACGCTCAATATTATAGAAGAAGAATTCTCTGATTCTGGTGTGATTTTCAATTCTAATAAAACATCCTATTTATAGGAGAATGGAAAGGATACTATTTGGAAATAATCACGGACGCACAATGTTTTGAAGTTAAACGAATTTACGGGCGCAACTTTCTGATTCACAAGATTTACTGTGTACTGCATAGTAAAATACTATGCAAATAAAATATAATATATTCTATTTTTCATAAAAAAACAAAACTTATTATAATATAATAATAATAATAATAATAATAATAATAATAATAATAATAATAATAATAATAATAAAACCAACTCCCTTCATTCCCAAGCAACCTCCCCCCCATTTCCATTACCATTAAATATATATATATATATATATATATATATAAGACAAAATTTATAAAACTTATATATATATATATATATATATAAATATATTCCACCCGTGACCATTTCATTTTCCTCACAATCCAATTTTCATCACACGTGGGCCCCACCCATGTGTCATCATCACATGTGGGCCCCACCTTTTATTAATATATATATATATATATATATACATATACTGAATAATTTTCTACCGATTATTTTGAAAAATGGGTAAATGGGGGTCCATATAATAAGTAAAATTTACATCAAATACTTCATAAAAATCCCCTCAATATATTTAACAACATTAATCATCATTATTATAATTCGCAGTATTTAAAAATTAGATCGTTCCTAGGAAATAGGGGGCTTTCCAATAAAGATTTCTCCCTATTGGCGCGCAATTAGATGACCAAACCTATCCTCGACAGAACTTTCTAGACATCGTCAATATTGCAAATAATAATATGAATAACTGTACCGTCTCAATTATTGATTTAATAATATATAAAATATCGACAATAATTGAATCAAATAACGCGAGATACTTTGAAGCAATTATTGTAGCAATAATTGAACAAAATTGAGTGACTTCTCACGTAAGCATCAATAATCAATACCGTATGCTACTATGCAACGCGTATTACTGTACTTTTACCACCGGATATTTCAACAGTTAACGGTAAAACTTTTACCGTTATTTTTATAAAAAGTTATTTTTGTCATTTTCTCAATCTGACAATAATTTTGTTGTGGGGTCCACTAATGATTGTACCGTCTATGAATATTCCCTGTTAAAACGAATATTCCCCGACCAATCGAATATAATATAACAACTTGCGTACTTTATAAAATTTATAAATATTACCCACAACTATAACATTATATCAAATTCACTCCATAATATTCAAAAATGATATTTATAGAAAATTCATCTTTATTCATAAAAGTTGGGGTCTTACAACCTCCCCTTCTTATGAAATTTCGCCCTCGAAATTAGGGTACATACCTGGTATGACGAAGAGGTGAGGATACCTTGATCTAATTTCAGATTCTAACTCCCAGGTCATTTCCTCAACATCGTGGTTTCTCCACAAAACTTTGACTTGAGGTATAACCTTGAAGCGTAGAATATGTTCCTTCTTATCCAAGATTTTAACAGGAACCTCTTCACATGTTAAATCTTTCGCTATTTCGTCCGGTTCTAACTCAATAATGTGGTTCGGGTCTTCCACATATTTACGTAACATGGATATGTGAAAAACGTTATGAACACGAGACATACTTGGCGGTAATGCGAGTCTATAGGCCACAGTTCCTACTCGGTCAAGGATTTCAAATGGGCCAATGAATCGAGGATTGAGCTTTCCTCTCTTTCCAAATCTCGTAACTCCCCTTCCATGGAGCAACACGTAACAACACATGTTCTCCAATATTGAATTCCACGTCCTTCCGATGAAGATCAGCATAACTCTTTTATCGATCTTGTGAGGTTTTTATACGTTCCCAGATCATTTGAATCTTTTTCGTTGTCATGCGTACCAATTTCGATCCCAATAACGTTGCTTCACCCACCTCGTTCCAGCATACTGGAGAATGACACTTACGTCCATACAACGCCTCGAATGAAGCCATGTAGATACTTGCTTGATAACTATTATTGTAGGAGAATTCCACTAATGGCAAGAACTTGTCCCAACTTTCTTTGAAGTCAAGGACACAGAGTCTTAATAGATCCTCAAGAGTTTTAATAGTCATCTCCGACTGCCCGTCCGTTTGAGGATGATAAGCCGAACTGAATCGTAAATCCGTGCCCATAGCTTTTTGCAAACTAACCCAAAACCGTGAAGTGAATCTTGGGTCTCGATCAGAAACTATGGATACTGGCATACCATGCAGTCTTACAATCTCATTTATATAAATACGAGAAAGACGTTCAAGTGAATAAGTTTCTCGTATAGGTAAGAAATGAGCAGACTTGGTCAATCTATCAATAATGACCCAAATTGCATCTATGCCTTGAGAAACCTTGGGAAGACCAGTAACGAAATCCATGGTAATGTGCTCCCACTTCCATTCTGGAATTTCAAGTGGTTGCAATGGATCTTTTAGCACTTGATTCTCCGCCTTGACTCGTTGACAAGTTAAAAGCCTTGAGATAAACTCTGCTATCTCTCTCTTCATATTGCCCCACCAAAATGCATGTCAAAGATCATGATACATTTTAGTACTCCCAGGATGGATTGCAAACGGTGTGTTGTGCGCCTCCATCATTATTTTATACTTTGAGTCAGAATCGTTAGGAACACAAAGTCTAGAGTTGACTCATAGTATTCCTTTTTCATCGATTCTTGCTTCCGGGATAACACCTTCTTACACTTTCTTCTTCATACGCATCAGCTCCAGGTCTTTAACTTGAGTAGCTTTAACTTTATCGATTAAAGTCAGTTCTACTCGTATGTTTGCCATTATGACGTGGGTCCCTGGAGTCTTTAACTCTATCTCCATCCTTTGCAAGTCATACACAATGGGCCTTTGCGTTGACAATATCGTACTCGTACCTGGATATGATCTTCTACTTAATATGTCAGCTACTACGTTCACTTTTCCAGGATGGTATTGAAAGGTATGATCATAATCTTTCAACAGTTCAAGCCAACGTCATTTCCGCATGTTGAGTTCTTTTTGAGTGAAGAAATATTTGAGGCTTTTATGATTCGTATAGATCTCCACTTTCTCCCCATACAAGTAATGCCTCCAAATTTTAAGTGCGAAGATAACAACTGCCAACTCTAGATCATGAGTAGGATAATTCCTCTCATATTCTTTGAGTTGTCGAGAGGCATAGGCTATGACTTTCCCATGTTTCATGAGAACACATCCTAACCCTTTGTTCAAGCAAGACCTTGTAGATGACAAATCCCTCAAGGCGGATGGTATTGTCAGAACAGGTGCTAAAATGAGTCTTCTCTTGAGTTCTTGAAAACTCTTCTCACATTCCTCGTTCCAACCGAATTTTGTATCTTTCCGAGTTAGCTGAGTTAATGGAGTAGCGATTCGAGAAAACCCTTCTACGAATCTCCGATAATAACCAGCTAAGCCGAGAAAGCTACGTACTTCGGTCACTGATTTAGGTTGCTCCCAGCTTTGAATTGCTTCAATCTTTGTCGGGTTGACAGATATTCCGTGATTGGATATCACGTGCCCAAGAAATGCTACTTCCTTAAGCCAGAATTTACATTTCTTTAACTTGGCATACATCTTGTTCTCACGAAGTTTTTGGAGTATCAGCCTTAAGTGTTGCTCATGATCTTCACGACTTTTAGAGTATATGAGAATGTCATCAATAAAGACAACCACAAAATAATCTAAATATTCCTTGAATACTCGGTTCATCATGTCCATGAAGGTAGCAGGAGCATTAGTCAATCCAAAAGACATATCTAGGAATTCATAATGCCCGTATCGAGTTCTGAAAGTCGTCTTTGGAATGTCCTCGGTTTTAATCTTTAATTGGTGATATCCGGAATGAAGATCAATCTTTGAAAAGAATTTAACGCCTTGTAACTGGTCAAACAGGTCATCAATGCGAGGCAACAGGTATCTATTTTTGACAGTGACATGGTTCAACTCCTAATAACCAATACAAAGTCGCATACTCCCATCTTTCTTCTTCACGAATAGAACAGGAGCACCCCAAGGAGACGTACTAGGACGAATAAAACCGATGTCTAACAATTCCTGCAGTTGGGTCTTTAACTCTTGAAGTTCAATAGGAGACATTCGATATGGGGATTTGGAAATGGGTTTTGTACCGGGTTCAAGGTCGATACAAAATTTAAATTCACGCTCTGGGGGTAGGCCAGGAATTTCTTCAGGGAATACGTCAGGAAATTTATTAACAATAGAAATATCATTCAAAACTGACGTATTTTTGTTTAAATCCGTGACATGAGCTAAGAAAGCTTGACATCCGTTTTTCAATAAACGAATAGCTTTATGGCTTGAGATGATAGTGATTGATTTTAATGGTTTGGTTGCTTGAATTCTCATAATAGGTTGCTTAAGAATATTAAAGATAACAACCTTACGAAAATAATCAATTTTTGCATGATGAGTAGTTAACCAATCAATCCCTAGAATTACGTCAAATGCAAGTATTTTCAATGAAATAAGATCGACAGACAGGTAATGTGAGGGTACCGATTTGAACCAAACAAGACTTATAAATATTGGATGTAATGAAGGTTTCTCCCAACGGAGTTTCAACAGATAAGTCAAAGTCTAATTTCTTCAGAGTTAAATTTGAATGTTGAGTAGAACCTGTAATAACCCAATATTTTCAATAAGAAATTTTTGCTTATAAATATTTTTTTATATATATAAGGATGGGAATATGTGCAAATTAAAGTATATGTATATATGTGATAGATAAAGTTATTTATTACATGAATAATTGTAAATAACTCCTTTCTAAGGAATTATTGATCATTATAGATTATATTCTTATAATAAATTAATTTGGTAATAAAGATATTTATTATTTATTTTCCATGAATATATGATTATTGTATATATGATATGATTATTAGAATTATTATGAGAGATGTAATGCAGAGAATTTTCATGACTTATGAATATGTTAATGGAAATAAATATTTATTCGAATATAAATGGTTTTGAGATAAGTTAACTCAATTATATTAAATAATTGAATAATGGAAGAATATGTGGAGTTTGTGATGGACTCGTGGAAAGATTTGTGTGTCACGATGATGGGAAATATTAATAATAACATTAATTAACGAAGGAATTACCAAGTGAGCAATTAAGAAATGTTAACTGTGAATGATTATATCAATTAAATATTTATGGTGATTAATTAATAAATTGTGATTATTAATTGTTATTGTGAGTAAAGCAAATTGCATAACTAGGGTATGTATTATTTATTTAATTCATGTGTGCAAGTATGTAGCAATGTTCAATTAACTACATTAAGAAGAGTGTGAAATGTGACACCTAATAATAACTATATTATATACCATAGAAATTATATAATAAGATTATATTGAATGTTATGTGCAAATGTGCATTAATTAAATAGATATATATATATATATATATATATATATATATATATATATATATATATATATATGGAATGCAACTATAATATATAGTGTAATGTGGTATTTATGTGACTATACTATAGATAGTAACCATATATTAAGATTTATTGAAACTATGTGAGATGAAAGGTGTATGTGACAATATGTATGTGGGTGTATATTAAAATAACATACCATGATCATATTGTAAACTATTATTCTAATAAAGTATCTGGGGTGTGATAAAATGTACATGTATTATATGTATGTTACACTTCCATATTACATCTATTACCTTGAAATATTAATTATGTAAATCATATTGTTACATTAAATTATAACTAATGAATGGTTGATATGGGTATACTATATAACATAAGAGTAGGAAATTGTATAAGTGTTACAAGATTGCTAAGTATTTGGGTTGTCCCAAATTTAGTGTCCAAAATGCTCCCTATTTTCACATTCACGTGAACTACCAAAAAGGCTAAGGCCTATTATCTCTTCCTTCTTCTAAGCTCAAGCTAGCAATCTAGGTGATGATTATGGGGGGAGTGGGAATAATGATGCAAACCAACTACCAATTACCAACTCCTTGATAACCTTCATGTAATTCTTCCATCCTTTGGTTTGATTTCTTGGACAATGGCTTGGCATGGTCAAGAAATTCTCTATAAATTGAACACTTCCCTTCATTATCTATGTTGCTTGAATTGTCTAATAATTTGTTAAGTGTGAGATTGGGGGCATACTAGTATTCTAAGTAACTGGAAGTTCATTTGGAGCAAGTTCACTTCACAATTGCAGAGGTATAAGCCCATTCCTTACTTTCCATTTTCATTCTCTGCTAAAATGAATTCTTGAGTTCTTGAAATTTCAAATTCTTAATTATGTGGAATTAGATGATGATGAGGTTGAGTAATGTTTAATTAGTTGTTATATGATCATACAAGCATGTTTAAACTGATATATGAATGTTTAGAATCAAGTTTGTTTATAATTTTTTTGGTTGGGCTAAAGTTCTTTTGAAGCGGCATCGCTTTTTAGCTCGAACTAGGTACGCAACACAACAAGCGCCAAATTTACACCGAGGCACGATCTGCATTTCCGCTTTTTTGCTTTACATTAAAAAATCGATCAATTTTAGTCAATTATTATAACTTAAGCTAGCATGCAAATATGTGTAATGTGTATATATAAGTATAGTTAACCTAATGAGAGCATGTTTAGATTAACATACATTATTAATGAAGGTGTAGAGTTTAAAATGGAATTAGGACTTTAGAAAGGAACTTGAGATATATGTATGCTATATTCATATAATGACTTTGCAAGCATGTTGGTACGATTTAGAAAGGCATGAATAACCCGTTAACTTGTGTTTATAGGATTCATAGCTCATGACCACTTTACTTAGGATTTGTATTAAAGAAGTTGTTTAACTTAGTATAGTGAGCTAACATGCATGACTACTTCATTCTTTATATTTTGACCTTGTGAGCATGATAACATGACTTGAATACATATGATTAAAGCCTTAAGAGTTGCCTTGTATGTGTTAAATTACCCTGTTCAAGTTTAAAATAGTTTCAAAAGCAAACTTGAACATATTTTCAAAACATAGTTGCATCACATAAATATCTATATTCTAAAGGGTTGAGATGTCATGTTATGTCTATGATATCCCTATACATGATTCATATGTGTTGAACATGTAGAACCTACTAGTAAAGTTACTAATGAAAATACAAACTTTGCATACGAATGTTAACATACTACTTTGGAAGTTAGAAACTGACTTTTGTGATCACGTTTGATGATACTCTTAGACTCGCCCATGTAACTTGAACATATATATATACCATATTTGTGTATCATAATTCAAGTAAAGCCTAAACAAAACATATTTCCAACCAAAACGATGTTAATTACACAGATGTGATATGAATACTCACAAATATTCTTAATATGAGTTATATGACTATCTTGTGTGTTTAGAAGGCAAACATGTTAGACTTTGTGGATTCATGACCACGAATGGCCTTAACTTGTTGAAATGTTTAACTTGGAATTATATTGTGAAAGAATGGAATTAGATTGACTTGAGAAGCATGAAAAAGACCTTTAACATGACAAAATATATTATGTATGAATGTTGTGTGCTTGAAATGTAACGAAACCTCAAGCTGACGGTGAATCTTGGCTTGGCAGGAGGATTGGCAGCAATTGCTACCGTCTAAACTTAACCATATGGCAATTTGCTACCGTCTAAACTTAGCCATGGCGCCAATTTGCACCCGGTTGGAATGTGAAATTGTGTAATCTGATTTTTTTGATAGTTAACTTGTAGGATGCCTATAATGCTAGAGATGGTTTAAAACCTATTGATGCATGTATATATGTGAGGACTAAGTAATAAGATAGTGTTTCTTTAGATAATGAAAGTTCATGGGTGAAAATACCTTAAACTTGAGCACTCTTAATTGCTTATGACGTGACTAGATAATTGATTTCGTGATAAACAAATAGGATGATTTTGTACCATATGTGCATACTTGAATCATGTCGAGCTTGATTTACGAATGTGTTAGCTAATGAGCATCGTGTACTTATAATACGCTATAAATAGTATTTGAGAGTGTTGATTTAATAAACGTGGATAATCTACGCTTAAGGCAAGTTTCCTATAATTACTCCATTTATTATTGAGCAAGTATCCTACCTTTGCATTTTCTTTATGCAATGTACATGAGTAAGAAAGTTTTAGAATTATATTATTATTATACTAGATTATTAAACCTATTGTTATATATGTTATATCCGATCATTGATTATCAACATGGTACTATATTGTAATTCAGATATATATATATATTACGTTCGTTAATTTCTAAATATGGTTATTCAAGTGTCCCCACTTAGATAATCATTGTATTTAATCACATGTTGATATATATATATATATATATATATATATATATACCTATTGATCCCCATGTGTATACGTTAAGAAAAAGTCGTCTAAGCTATTTGACCAGCTAGACACAGATTTAGAAATACTGTTAAATATGATAAAACCTTTTTGTATTCAATCAAATTATTTTGATTCGGATTCTCGACTAAGTATGAACATCCCGAACATGGGAAAACTTTTATGCGCCCAAGGCAGACAGAATGAACGATAATATCGTTCTTGCATGTAGTATTGATCAATACAGGGAATAACATGCTAATCATCCCCCATGCCCGTAAGTTATGACGGTTTGCGGATGAAGTCCTGCTAAACCTATTCAAAAATTGAGAACAATGTTCATAGTATGCCACCTTAACCCTATTTATAGTCAGTACGTAGTTTCAAAAATTTGATAGAGAGTGTTATGTTATTATTATCGGTTCAAATTACTTCACAACCATTTATTTGTTGTAGAAGGGTAGTACAAAGAAAATATTTAATCCTTTCAGCTAATATTTATAATTGTTATTCCTTGCTGGGCACTCAAATGCTCATCCTTGCTTAAATTAAATGTTTTCAATTAAGTATGACCAACCAGAGGGCTCTGCCAGTAACAAAGGGAAAGGAAAGCTGTCAGAATAAGTTGTGTTATCTTATATAATAGCTAGACTTAAATAAGATGATGATACTATTAAGTATCATGTAATGAATGTTTAAAGGTCGCGTACCTGGGATTCAGACTCTGATATGTAAATTAAGTTTAATATTTATATAATTGTTATTATTATTAGTATTATTCTGCTCATAGAAATGGTATCGTAAAGCACCGAGTTCAGGTTTTAAGTACCAGAATTTGGGGGCGTCACAGGTTGGTATCAGAGCTTTAGGGTTAGAAACCATAGGTGGGGATAGACCTTATGTGAGACCCCAAATTTTATGAATAAAGATTTAAAGTTCTCGAAATATATTTTTTAATATTATGATGTGAATTTGATATAATGTTATAGTTGTGGATAATATTTACAAATTTTGCAAAGTAAGCAAGTGGTTATATAATATTCGATTGGTCGGGGAATATCCGTTTAACAGGGAATATTCGTACGACGACACAATCATTGGTGAACCCCATAACAGAAGTATTGTCGTAGTTAGAAAATGACAGAATTATCATTTTATAAAAATAACGGCGAAAGTGTTACCGTTAAAACTGTTGAACTACCCGGTAGTTAAAGTACAGTAATACACGTGGTTGCCTAGTAGCACACGGTATTGATTATTGATGCTTACGTAAGAAGTCACTCAGTTATACTCAATTATTGCTATTGTAATTGTTGCATCATATCTCTCATATTATTGATTCGATTATTGTCACAGTATCATCTGCATAATATTTTATATATTATTAAATCAATAATTGAGACGACAAAGTTATTCATATTATTAAATTGCAATATTTACAATGTCTAGAAGTTCTGTCAAGGAGAGGTTTGGTCATCTAATTGCGCGCCAATAAGGAGAAATCCTTATCGAAAAGCCCCCTCTTTCCTGGGAACGACCTTATTGTTAAATATTGTGAGTTATAATATTAATGATGAATAAGTTCGTGTTGATTAAAAATAAATTTGATAGTTCTATTGTGTTGGGATTATTAGTGTTAGTGGAAATCTACATCTATTCCGATGATAATTGATATCTGGGGGTTATATTGATAAATCGGATAATTAATCGAATAAATGAGCAATTAATTGCTACTAATTCACATGCTTATATAAATATTTGTTCACATGTGTGTACTATTGAATCACATTCTTGTACTATTAGAGGAGTTGGTGCAAGATTGATAATACTTGCATGACTAAGTTAAAAATGGAGGTATAGATGGAGGTACTATATTGTAATTCGTATTTTCACATGATTATAACTATTGATTCACATGATTGAACTATTGATTCACATTATTTACTATTAGGGGAGGCGGTGCAAGTTTGATAATACTTGCAGGACTAAATTAAAAAGGAAGAAAAAGAATTACTTTAATATTTCGAGCCCCAAAACGTGCAATTATCGAAACTATATTTTCCTATAAATAGAAGCTCATTCTTCCTTTATTTCTCATCAATTCACTAAAGCTATAGAGCAATTATTATAGAGAGAAATTATAGAGAGAAAGAAGAAGAGAAGTCTGCTACATCTCTACTCCAGTATCAAGTTTCTTTCTAAGGTAAGGGGTATTATTTCTTTCGTATTCATGAAGAGAGCTATTGTTATTCCATTCCTTATTATTATTTTGGAATAACTTGTACATCATCAAATACCGCATACATGGTGAAATTCTTACGTTATTCCATTATTTATTATTCATTTGGAATATCACATGCATGCGGATTATGCTAAACTTTGGTTCCATTCTTTATTATTACATTGGAATAACTTCTCGTCAGGTGTGGTCTATGCATGCATGGTGAATTCTTCTATTATTCCATTATTTATTATTACATTGGAATATCCTCATGCATGCGGTTTCATGCATGACACGTTCCATTCTTTATTATTCTATTAAGAATAACCTGTTTATGCGGTTTATCGCATGCATGGTGAATTCTTTTGTTATTCTATTCTTTATTATTCATTGGAATAATTATTTGTACTATGTGGATTCTGCATGCATGGTGAATGATCCTTTGTATTCATATGAATAGTATTTTCATTCAAAGGGGTTTTCGCCAGGCGATTTTGTAATTTTTCCGACCCTAAAAATTGCGGAAAAATTGGAATGATAATTTGATGAGTTTTATAGATTGTGTCCAAAAATGGCGATTTTTGGATGTATAGATTAAGAGTTATGGATTTTATGGAAAAAGACTATTTTAAAAGTAAACCCTTATAACTCTTTGTGGTTAACAAAAAAATTGGTAAAATTTTTATTGGGAGTACATGTATATAACAGGAGTATACCCTGTAAATTTCAGAATTTTGGACAAAAGTACAATTTATGATAAATGTCTAAATATTCAACAGTTTTGGCCATATGAAAAATAGTAAATGAATTTTAAAAATTCTAAAAAAAATATATGTTCAATATGGGACTATATTTTGCTAAATCCCAGGAAAAAAATATTTTTGGGACTGATTTGGTATTTTTCATGAAAATGAACTAGTTATGAGTAAATGAATTAAATATGTTATGTGAAGTAACAAAATTAAAAATAGGATTTTATGGCTTGGGAATCCTATATAGGGTATATCTGATTTTTGATGAGGATTTGATCATTGGTGATGAAATCTTATGAGTATGGCATTTTGAATGATTAAATGCATTATTTGGTAAAGTGTAAACAATTGAAATAAATTGTTTATAAGTTTAAGAAGTGATTAAAATATTGTTATAATATTAATAATATTAGATGATGAGTTTAGTAAGTGATTGACAATATTTGGATAAATTTAAAGTCTTTAATATTTATCCTTGTTTTCGTTTGATTAATGCTTATATCATTGTCATCATCCTCATGCTTATATTATGATGAAAGTCGTCTTTGGCTTACGTGCATAGATGGACTTGGTATGATTATGACTAGGGATCATTCGGTATAACTATGACCTGTAATGTTATAAATGATGTGGTAAAAGTCCTCAATGGCCTGTAGTGCATTGATGGACAATTTTTGGTATGATTATGACTAGGGATTATTCGGTATAGTCATGACCATTGATGATTTAATGAATATCCTTGGCCCGTAGTGCAGGGATGATTCGATGATGTGGTTTATTTATTAAGCTGAGTCTTAGCGATAAAAATTGATGAAAACATTTTAAATCATAGAAAATAGTAGATATCATACTCTACTTGACTATTCTAATGGATTGCTTATTCCGCTGCAGTTAAACTTGATGTCATTGTATTTTATCAGTTTAACATTGTTGAAGGCTAATGATAATTTATTCTGCATTATCTTAGTCACAATTTTTCTTACTGGGCTAGTTGAGCTTACCCTTTTGCTTTCATTGTTGTCTTCAGGAAATGAGAACGTAGCTGGGACTAGTCGGGAAACGGAGTTATGGTCCGAGATGGTGTATTAGTAGTCCTCACTATTCTATAAAATAGTGTGACAATAAATGTAATGAGGATTCTATTTGAGAGTGGATATTGTCTAGAAGGCAACATTCCTGTTTAAACTCTCAGCTATGTTTTGTCGTATATTACACGACTGTTGTATAATTAAGTTTGTATTTGTATTCTGTACCATGTATTTTTTGGCGATCCAAGATGGGTGATGTATACCTATTTTGGGGGCGTCACAGTTGGTATCACAGCTTAGGGATATGATCCCTGGCTGAGATGTGAGACAAGAACTAGGTTGGGAGAGACGGGGAATTCCTTCACTAGTATGACCTACCTAAGTTTATTTGGTATTTAATTGGTCGGTCAGAGTATAGGGATAATATGTGACATGTTAATTAACCCTTATTTTGAAACTATATTTTAGAATGATATCTGAAATACAGGAGATGAGAAATGGGAAAATCATTATAGAGAGGAAATAACTGGGAAGGTACAATCCGAAAAGAAAGCAAGGTATGTTTTAGTTGTGGAAAAGAAGTTCACCTAGCCCAATTTTGTCATGTACCAAAGTCAAGTCCAGCTAGGACGGTGGCACCAAAGGCAGATACGGAAAAAACAAAGTCGATGGTTTCAGGAAGAGCGTTTTTCGTGACTTCTCAAAAAATGAGTAACCCGAACGAAGTTAACACGGGTTAGTTAATTATAAATTCTTGCGAAGTCTATACCTTATTAGATACCGGTTCTATCCATTCTTTTATCTCTCTTGCTTGCGCTCAACGTTTAAATTTAACTTCAGAGAAATTAGACTTTGACTTATCGGTTGAAACTCCGTTAGTAGAAACCTTCATTTCATGTGTTATCCAAGTCTTGGATGAGAGTTACAGTTTTGAATGATATTTCTATTTTTAATAAATTTCCTGACGTATTCTTGAAGACTTCTTAGCCTACCCCTAGAGCGTGAAATCGAATTTTGTATTAACCCCAGTACAAAACCCATTTCTAAAACCCTTAAATATTTCTTCAACCAAAACGAACGAATAATGCGCCAAAGATGTTGGCTCGAGCTGTTGAAGATTACGACTATACCATTCAATATCATCATGGAAGAGCGAATGTGGTAGCTGACGCATTGAGCAGAAGATCGTTTGTGTTTACGAGTGTGATGTTGTTAACACAAAAACCCATTACGTATAACTTACAAATGATGAAGATAGAGTTAAAGACTCTAGAGACCTATGTGAAGATAACGAATATACGAGTAGAATTGACTTTAATCGATAAAGTTAAAGCCGCTCAAGCTACACACCCGAATCTGATGAATGTGAAGAAGAAGGTTCAAGAGGGTGTTGTTCTAGAAGCAAGAATCGATGAAGAGTGGAAATCTCAACCCTCGATTTTATTGGCCCATTTGAAATCATTGATTGAGTAGGAACTGTGGCCTATAGACTCGTTTTACCGCCAAGTATGTCGCGTGCTCATAACGTTTTTCACGTATCGATGTTACGTAAATATGTGGATGACCCGAACCACATTATTAAATTAGAACTAGACGAGATAGAATAAGATTTAACGTATGAGGAGATACGTGTTAAAATCTTGGATAAGAAGGATCGTATTCAACACTCAAAGGTTATACCTCAAGAGTTGGAATATGAAATGAAGTCAAGGTATCCTCACCTCTTCGGCATACCAAGTACGTACGTAAATTTCGAGGGCGAAATTTCATAAGGAGAGGAGATTGTGAGACCCCAAATTTTATGAATAAAGATTTAAATTTCTCAAAATAATTTTTTTTTAAAATTATGGTGTGGATTTGATATCAATGTTATAGTTGTGGGTAATATTTACAAATTTTGCAAAGTAAGCAAGTGGTTATATAATATTCGATTGGTCGGGGAATATTCGTTTTAACAGGGAATATTAAATGACGACGGCACAATCATTGGTGGACCCCACACGAAGTATTGTCGTAGTTAGAAAATGATGTAATTATCATTTTATAAAAAATAACTATGAAAGTGTTACCGAATTAAAACTGTTGAACTACCCGGTAGTAAAAGTACAGTAATATGCGTGGTTGCATAGTAGCACACGGTATTGATTATTGATGCTTACGTAAGAAGTCACTCAGTTATACTCGATTATTGCTACAGTAATTGCTGCATCATATCTCTCATATTATTGATTCGATTATTTTCAAAGTATCATCTGCATAATATTTTATATATTATTAAATCAATAATTGAGACGACAAAGTTATTCATATTATTAAATTGCAATATTTACAATGTCTAGAAGTTACATCGAGGAGAGGTTTGGTCATCTAATTGCGGCTAATAATAAGGAGAAATCCTTATCTGGAAAGCCCCTCTTTCACAGGAGCGACCTTATTGTTAAATATTGTGAGTTATAATATTAATGATGAATAAGTTCGTGTTGATTAAAGATGAATTTGATAGTTCCATTGTGTTGGGATTATTAGTGTTAGTGGAAATCAACATCTATTCCGATGATAATTGATATCTGGGGGTTATATTGATAAATCGGGTAATTAATCGGATAAATGAGCAATTAATTGCTACTAATTCACATGCTTATATAACTATTTGTTCACATGTGTGTACTATTGAATCACATTCTTGTACTATTAGGGGAGTTGGTGCAAGATTAATAATACTTGCATGACTAAGTTAAAAATGGAGGTATAGATGGAGGTCTTATCTTTGTAATTCATATTTTCACATGATTATAACTATTTATTCACATGATTGAACTATTGATTCACATTATTTACTATTAGGGGAGGTGGTGCAAGTTTGATAATACTTGCAGGACTAAATTAAAAAGGAAGAAAAAGAATTACTGTAATATTTTGAGCCCCAAAACGTGTAATTATCGAAACTATATTTTCCTAAAAATAGAAGCTCATTCTTCCTTCATTTCTCACCAATTCACTAATGCTATAGAGCAATTATTATAGAGAGAAATTATAGAGAGAAAGAAGAAGAGAAGTCTGCTACATCTCTACTCCAGTATCCAGTTTCTTTCTAAGGTAAGGGGTATTATTTCTTTCGTTTTCATGAAGAGAGCTATTGTTATTCCATTCCTTATTATTATGTTGGAATAACTGTCATGTAAATAATGCATACATGGTGAAATTCTTACATTATTCCATTATTTATTATTCATTTGGAATATCACATGCATGCGGATTACGCTGACCTAGTTCCATTCTTTATTATTACATTGGAATAAACCCGAATATGCATGGTCTATCGCATGCATGGTGAATTCTTACGTTATTCCATTCTTTATTATTACATTTGGAATATTTTGTTATGCATGCGGATTATGCTAGACTGGTTCCATTCTTTATTATTACGTTGGAATATCACATGTTTCGTGCGGTTTATGTATTTGATTGGTTCCATTCTTTATTATTCTATTGAGAATAACTTGTTTGTGCAGTTTATCGCATGCATGGTGAATTCTTTTGTTATTCTATTCTTTATTATTCTGTTGGAATAACCTGTCTATGTGGATTACCGCATGCATGGTGAATGATCCTTTGTATTCATATGAATTGTATTTTCATTCAAAGGGGGTTTCTGCCAGGGGCAGTTTTGTAATTTTTCTGACCCTAAAAAATTCTGGAAAAAATTGGAATGATAATTTGATGAGTTTTATAGATTGTGTCCAAAAATGGCGATTTTTGGATGTATAGATTAAGAGTTATGGATTTTATGGAAAAAGACTATTTTAAAAGTAAACCCTTATAACTCTTTGTGGTTAACTCCAAAATTAGTGAAATTTTTATTGGGAGTACATGTATATAACAGGAGTATACCCTGTAAATTTCGGAATTTTGGACAAAAGTATAATTTATGATAAATGTCTAAATATTCGACAGTTTTGGCCATATGAAAAATAGTAAATGAATTTTAAAAATTCTGAGAAAAATATATGTTCAATATGAGACTATATTTTGCTAAATCCCAGAAAAGAAATATTTTTGGGACTGATTTGGTATTTTTCATGAAAATGAACTAGTTATGAGTAAATGAATTAAATATGTTATGTGAAGTAACAAAATTGGAAAATAGGATTTTATGGCTTGTGAATCCTATATAGGGTATATGCAGATTTTTGATGAGGGATTTGATCATTGGTGATGAAATCTTATGAGTATGACATTTTTGAATGATTAAATGCATTATTTGGTAAAGTGTAAACAATTGAAATAAATTGTTTATAAGTTTAAGACGTGATTAAAATATTGTTATAATATTAATAATATTAGATGATGAGTTTATTAAGTGATTGATAATATTTGGATAAATTTAAAGTCTTTAATATTTATCCTTGTTTTTGTTTGATTAATGCTTATATCATTGTCATCATCCTCATGCTTATATTGTGATGAAAGTCATCTTTGGTTTATGTGCATAGATGGACTTGGTATGATTATGACCAGGGATCATTCAGTATAATCATGACCTGTAATGTTATAAATGATGTGGTAAAAGTCCTCAGTGGCCTGTAGTACATTGATGGACAATTTTTGGTATGATTATGACCAGGGATTATTCCGTATAGTCATGACCATTAATGATTTAATGAATATCCTTGGCCCGTAGTGCAGGGATGATTCGATGATGTGGTTTATTTATTAAGCTGAGTCTCAACGATAAAAATTGATGAAAACATTTTAAATCATAGAAAATAGTAGATATTATGCTCTACTTGACTCTTCTAATGGATTGCTTATTCCGCTACAGTTAAACTTGATGTCTATTATATTTTATCAGTTTAACATTGTTGAAGACTAATGATAATTTATTCTGCATTATCTTAGTTATAATATTTCTTACTGGGCTAGTTGAGCTCACCATTTTTCTTTCATTGTTCTCTTCAGGAAATGAGAACGTAGCCGGGACAAGTCGGGGAACGGAGTGATGGTCTGAGATGGTGTATTGGTAGTCCTCACTATTCTATAAAATAGTGTGACAATAATGTAATGAGGACTCTAGTTGAGAGTGGATATTTTCTAGAAGGCAACATTCTTGTTTAAACTCTCAGCTATGTTTTGTTGTATATTACACGACTGTTGTATAATTAAGTTTGTATTTATATTCTGTACTATGTATTTTCTGTCGACCCAAGATGGGTGATGTATACCTGTTTTGGGGGCGTCACACCTTAGGCTATAACCTTAGAGCAGAGGGAAACATTTAAAGTACAAATAACTCATATAGAGTTTAAAAGGAGATGAATCGAATAAATTCATCGTCAAACCAAATAAAAGATAACTTATATAAAGCTTTTACTTGCTGTGTGTATATAATATATGCTAATCAGGATAATTTATGTGTAGATGTCAGGAGGAGAAGGATTAGGATACCCTAAGATCGTAAAGAAGGAGCCAATCTCCATAACCAAGCCAATATCAAAGCCAATAGCTGAAATAGAGGCTCACGTTGAAGATAACCTTGTTGAGGTGATCCTTTTGGAAAATATAGTACCGGACCCAGAAATGGTAGAATTAACAGATAGTGATTCAGACACTAAAGTTGAAGCTGATCAAGCATCAACAGAGGTGCAGAATCTGAGGAACAAGGTTTCTTCTCTGGAAAAGCTGTGGAAAATAGAAAAGCTGTTGAATAGTCAGTTGCGAAAAGCCTTACTAGAAACAATGGAAGAACAAGATAAACTTAAGATCCAAATTGATCAAATGGGAGCCCCAAGCAACATATCGTGTGCAGCTCTGAGCAAGAAGGGGAAAAGAAAGATAGAAGGCCACGACTTAGTAAAATTCGATACGAAGAAATGGAAAAAAAATATGTTATCTTTGCGGTTATGAAGGACATACCACTCTGTATTGTCCCGGCTATAAACCAGGTGCATGTTTTATTTGTGGATTGGAAGGTCATTAGGCGAAGGGTTGTCCAGAATTAGGAAAGAGGTGTAGGAAATAGGTAGAATTAGTATTTAATTATGTATATTTGGTAATGTACGTGTGTATTGTAATAATCCCAACTTTGGTGTAAGTTGTAGAAGCGATTCCCGACTTTTGTGGTCACAAAGGGATATCGGATGTTTAAAGAAGTATGTGTTATGCTATGTACTATGAATTAGTCGAATGAATATGAATCTATGTTTGATTAATGGAATAAGTTTGAAATATTAAACTTATACGATAAGGTTTAGAATGTAAGTTAATAAAATATAGATTTTGTTTTATTTAACCAGAAAATGTCGCCAAGACGACAAACTCAAAACCAAAGGGCAGAAGAGTCTTTCAACAATGCTGGAGGGCAACAACCAGACCTGATGCAGAATTTTGCGAACATGGTAGCTCAAGCCATACAGAATGGAATGCCAGCGGCGGGAAATCAGCCAGGCAATCGATTTGCGAACTTCAAGGATTTTAAGGTCGTAGGACCTCATGAATTTATTGGTACCACTGACCCGATAGAAGCCCAAACTTGGGTTAAGGAAATAAAAAAAGCGTTTGTAGTCGCTAGGGTAGATGAGGGGAAAAAGACAGCTTTTGCCACCTATATGATGAAAGGAGAGGCGAATTTCTGGGGGGAGGCAAATCAAGATAGGGGGGAGAAGGAGTGATAGCATGGACTAGGTTTAAGACGCTGTTCTTTGAGAACTATTTCTCGTCTAGTGTGCAGGCTAGGATGGAGGTTAAGTTTCTGGAATTGAAGTAGGAGAACTTGATAATTGCAGAGTATGCCGCAAAGTTCAATGAATTAGCTAGGTTCGCTCCGTATCAAGTTGATACGGAAGCAAGGAAGGCAAGGAGGTTTGAGCTAGGCCTAAAACCCCCGGCTCTACAATAAGGTAAGCGGTGTTGCAGATCAACACGTTTTGACGCTTAGAAAAAAGGCTATCATAGCTGAAGGGGGAACTGAAGCCATGAGACTCTACAATAGGGAGAGAAAGAATAAGGGTGATGGAGCCGGGAAGGTAGAAGTAGGTAGTGGAAGTAGGGGTGAGAAAAGAAAGTGGAACAATGTTGGGAGTGTCTAAGTCAAGTAGGAAGGTGTGAAAAGGCAGGCTGTGCAATGTAAGAATTGTGGGAAGAATCATTCAGGTGAGTGTCTTAAGGGTAAGTTTGTGTGCTACAAGTATGGGCAAGAGGGACATATCTCTCCTAACTGCCCCAATCCTAGGATGAGCAATGGGTGTTTTCTGTGTGGATCAACGGAGCATAAGTTGAAGGACTGTCCAAAAAGGAGGATGGATATAAGAACCGTGAATGCGGGGAAATGCAGTGGAACAATGGCGATAACGGGACCAACTTTGACGAAATTAGGATACTGTAGCAGCTGGGGATGGAACTTCAGGTATTATTCGTATGAATTGTATTTTCTTATACATGATTTTTTTTCTTAAATATAGTAAATTATGTTATAAAGAAATTTTGGAGGAGAATTTGAGTTCTGTTAGAAATCAAATTTTCGTAGAATTAGATAGACAAGCCTTATGTTGAGTAGTTAAAGATCAGTTCGATCAAATCTGATCTAGATCTACTTGAAATGACTGTGTATGCTATTTGCCCTAGTGTCTATAGGGGACGAAATCCTTATAAGGGAGGGTGGATGTAATAACCCAATATTTTCAATAAAAAAATTTTCCTTATAATTTTTTTTATATATAAGGATGGGAATATGTGCAAAGTAAAGTATATGTATATATGTGATAGATAAAATTATTTATTACATGAATAATTGTAAATAACTCCTTTCTAAGAAATTATTGATCATTATAGATTATATTCTTATAATAAATTAATTTGGTAATAAAGATAGTTATTATTTATTTTCCGTGAATATATGATTATTGTATATATGATATGATTATTAGAATTATTATGAGAGATGTAATACCCGAGAATTTCCATGACTTATGAATATGTTAATGGAAATAAATATTTATTCGAATATAAATGGTTTTGAGATAAGTTAACTCAATTATATTAAATAATAGAATAATGGAAGAATATGTGGAGTTTGTGATGGACTCGTGGAAAGCTTTGTGTGTCACGATGATGGAAAATATTAATAATAACATTTATTAACGATGGAATTACCAAGTGAGTAATTAAGAAATATTAATTGTTAATAGTTATATCAATTAAATATTTATGATGATTAATTAATAAATTGTGATTATTAATTGTTATTGTGAGTAAAGCAAATTGCATAACTAGGGTATGTATTATTTATTTAATTTATGTGTGCCAAGTATGTAGCAATGTTCAATAATTACATTAAGAAGAGTGTGAAATGTGACACCTAATAATAACTATATTATATACCATAGAAATTATATAATAAGATTATATTGAATGTTATGTGCAAATGTGCAATAATTAAATGGATTATATATATATATATATATATATATATATATATATATATATATATATGGAATGCAACTATAATATATAGTGTAATGTGGTATTTATGTGACTATACTATAGATAGTAACCATATATTAAGATTTATTGAAACTATATGTGAGATGAAAGGTGTATGTGACAATATGTATGTGGGTGTATATTAAAATAACATACCATGATCATATTGTAAACTATTATTCTAATAAAGTATATGAATTGTGATAAAATGTACATGTATTATATGTATGTTACACTTCCATATTACATCTACTACCTTGAAATATTAATTATTTAAATCATATTGTGACATTAAATTATAACTAATGAATGGTTGATATGGGTATACTATATAACATAAAAGTAGGAAATTGTATAAGTGTTACAAGATTGCTAAGTATTTGGGTTGTCCCAAATTTAGTGTCCAAAATGCTCCCTATTTTCACATTCACGTGAACTACCAAAAAGGCTAAGGCCTATTATCTCTTCCTTCTTCCAAGCTCAAGCTAGCAATCTTGGTGATGATTATGGGGGGAGTGGGAATAATGATGCAAACCAACTACCAATTACCAACTCCTTGATAACCTTCATGCAATTCTTCCATCCTTTGGTTTGATTTCTTGGACAATGGCTTGGCATGGTCAAGGAATTCTCTATAAATTGAACACTTCGCTTCATTATCTATGTTGCTTGAATTGTCTAATAATTTGTTAAGTGTGAGATTGGGGGCATACTAGTATTCTAAGTAACTGGAAGTTCATTTGGAGTAAGTTCCCTTCATAATTGCAGAGGTATAAGCCCCATTCCTTGCTTTCCATTTTCATTCTCTGCTAAAATGAATTCTCGAGTTCTTGAAATTTTAATTTCTTAATTATGTGGAATTAGATGATGATGAGGTTGAGTAATGTTTAATTAGTTGTTATATGATCATACAAGCATGTTTAAACTGATATATGGATGTTTAGAATCAACTTTGTTTATAATTTTTGTGGTTGGGCTAAAGTTTCGCTGAAGATGCATTTGTTTAGCTCGAACGAGGCATGCATGCACTGCTGTGGGATTTACATCGAGGCACGCAGCCAAGCAAATTCAAGGCTTAATCTCTATTTCCAGTTTTTGTTTTTTGTTAAAAATCTGATCAAGGTTAGTCAATTATTATAACTTAAGCTAGCATGCAAATATGTGTAATGTGTATATATAGGTATAGTTAACCTAATGAGAGCATGTTTAGATTAGCATACATTATTAACGAAGGTGTAGAGTTTAAAATGGAATTAGGACTTTAGAAAGGAACTTGAGATATATGTATGCTATGTTCATATACTGACTTTGCAAGCATGTTTGTACGATTTAGAAAGGCATGAATAACCCGTTAACTTGTGTTTATAGGATTCATAGCTCATGACCACTTTACTTAGGATTTGTATTAAAGAAGTTGTTTAACTTAGTATAGTGAGCTAACATGCATGACTACTACATGCTTTATATTCTGACCTTGTGAGCATGATAACATGACTTGACTACATATGATTAAAGCCTTAAGAGTTGCCTTGTATGTGTTAAATTACATTGTTCAAGTTTAAAATAGTTTTAAAAACAAACTTGAACATATTTTCAAAATATAATTGCATCACATAAATATCTAGATTTTAAAGGGTTGAGATGTCATGTTATGTCTATAATATCCCTATACATGATCCATATGTGTTGAACATGTAGAACCTACTAGTAAAGTTACTAATAAAAATACGAACTTTGCATACGAATGTTAACATATTACTTTGGAAGTTAGAATTTGACTTTTGTGATCACGTTTGATGATACTCTTAGACTCGCTCATGTAACTTGAACATATATATACCATACTTGTGTATCATAATTCAAGTAAAGCCTAAACAAAACATATATCCAACACAAACGATGTTAATTACACATATGTGATATGAATACTCACAAACATGCTTAATATGACTTATATGACTATCTTGTGTGTTTAGAAGGCAAGCATGTTAGACTTTGTGGTTTCATGATCACGAATGGCCTTAACTTTTTGAAATGTTTAACTTGGAATTATATTGTGAAAGAAGGGAATTAGATTGACTTGAGAAGCATGAAAAAGACCTTTAACATGACAAAATATATTATGTATGAATGTTGTGTGCGAGCCGAACAGAAACCTCAAGGCAGCAGCTGAGTCTTGGCTTGGCCAGAGGACGGCGCAGCTGCGCCTGTCCTAGGCTTAGCCATGGCACATCTGCGTTAGTCTGGAATGTGAAATTGTGTAATCTGATTTTTTTGACAGTTAATTTGTAGGATGCCTATATTGCTAAAGATGGTTTAAAACCTATTGATGCATGTATATATGTGAGGACTAAGTAATAAGATAGTGTTTCTTTAGATAATGAAAGTTCATGGGTGAAAATACCTTAAATTTGAGCACTCTTAATTGCTTATGACGTGACTAGATAATTGATTTCGTGATAAACATATAGGATGATTTTGTACCATATGTACATACTTGAATCATGTCGAGCTTGATTTACGAATGTGTTAGCTAATGAGCATTGTGTACTTATAATACGCTATAAATAGGATTCGAGAGTGTTGATTTTTTAAACGTGGATAATCTATGCTTAAAGCAAGTTTCCTATACTTACTCCATTTATTATTGAGCAAGTATCCTACCTTTGCATTTCCTTTATGCAATGTACATGAGTAAGAAAGTTTCAGAATTATATTATTATTGTACTAGATTATTAACCTTATTGTTATATATGTTATATCCGATCATTGATTATCAACATGGTACTATATTGTAATTCAGATATATATATATATATATATATATATATATATATATATATTCATTAGATTAATTTCTAAATATGGTTATTCAAGTGTCCCCACTTGGATAATCATCATATTTAATCACATGTTGATATATATATATATATATATATATATATATATATATATATATATATATATATATATACCTATTGATCCCCATGTGTATACGTTAAGAAAAAGCCGTCTAAGCTATTTGACCAGTTAGACACTGATTTAGAAATACTGTTGAATATGATAAAACCTTTTTGTATCCAATCAAATTATTTTGATTCGGATTCCTGACTAAGTATGAACATCCCGAACATGGTAAAATTTTTATGCTCCCAAGGCGGACAGAGTGAACGATAATATCGTTCTTGCATGTAGTATTGATCAATACAGGGCATAACGGACTGATCACCCCCATGCCCGTAAGTTATGACAGTTTGCGGATGAAGTTCTGCTAAACCTATTCGAAAATTGAGAAAAATGTTCATAGTATGTCACCTTAACCCTATTTATAGTCAGTACGTAGTTTCAAAAATTTGATAGAGAGTGTTATGTTATTATTATCGGTTCAAATTACTTCACAACCATTGATTTGTTGTAGAAAGGTAGTACAAAGAAAACATTTAATCCTTTCAGCTAATATTTATAATTGTTATTACTTGCTGGGCACTCAAATGCTCATCCTTGCTTAAATTAAATGTTTTCAGTTAAGTATGACCAACCAGAGGGCTTTGCCAGGAACAAAGGAAAAGGAAAGCTGTCAGAATAAGTTGTGTTATCATATGTTTTCAGTTGATTTATTTTCATGTAATGAATGTTTAAAGGTCGCGTACCTGGGATTCAGACTCTGATATGTAAATTAAGTTTAATATTTATATTATTGTTATTATTATTAATATTATTCCGCTCATAGAAATGGTATCGTGAAGCACCGAGTTCGAGTTTCAAGTACCTGAATTTGGGGGCGTCACAGGTTGGTATCAGAGCTTTAGGGTTAGAAACCATAGGTGGGGATAGACCTTAGGCTATAACTTTAGAGCAGAGGGAAACATTAAAAGTATAAATAACACATATAGAGTTTAAAAGGAGATGAATCGAATAAATTCGTCGTTAAACCAAATAAAAGATAACTTATATAAAGCTTTTACTTGCTGTGTGTGTATAATATATGCTAATCAGGATAATTTATGTGTAGATGTCAGGAGGAAAAGGATTAGGATACCCTAAGATCGTAAAGAAGGAACCAATCTCCATAACCAAGCCAATAGCTGAAATAGAGGCTCACAGTGAAGATAACCTTGATGAGGTGATCCTTTTAGAAAATATAGTACCGGACCCAGAAATTGTGGAATTAACAGATAGTGATTCAGACACTAAAGTTGAAGCTGATCACGCATCAACGGAGGTGCAGAATCTAAGGAACAAGGTTTCTTCTCTGGAAAAGCTATGGAAAATAGAAAAGCTGTTGAATAGTCAGTTGCGAAAAGCCTTACTAGAAACAATGGAAGAACAAGATAAACTTAAGATCCAAATTGATCAAATGGGAGCCACAAACAACATATCGTGTGCAGCTCCGAGCAAGAAGGGGAAAAGAAAGATAGAAGGCCACGACTTAGGAAAATTCGATAAGAAGAAATGGAAAAAAATATGTTATCTTTGCGGTTATGAAGGACATACCACTCTGTATTGTCCCGACTATAAACCAGGTGCATGTTTTATTTATGGATTGGAAGGTCATCAGGCGAAGGGTTGTCCAGAATCAGGAAAGAGGTGTAGGAAATAGATAGAATTAGTATTGAATTATGTATGTTTGGTAATGTACGTGTGTATTGTAATAATCCCAACTTTGGTCTAAGTTGTGGAAGCGATTCCCGACTTTTGTGGTCACAAAGGGATATCGGATGTTTAAATAAGTATGTGTTATGCTATGTACTATGAATTAGTCGAATGAATATGAATCTATATTTGATTAATGGAATAAGTTTGAAATATTAAACTTATACGATAAGGTTTCGAATGTAAGTTAATAAAATATAGATTTTGTTTTATTTAACCAGAAAATGCCGCCAAGATGACAAACTCAAAACCAAAGGGTAGAAGAGTCTTTCAACAATGCTGGAGGGCAACAACCAGACCTGATGCAGAATTTCGCGAACATGGTATCTCAGGCCATACAGAATGGAATGCCAGCGGCGGGAAATTAGCCAGGCAATCGATTTGCGAACTTCAAGGATTTTAAGGCTGTAGGACCGCCAGAATTTAGAGGTACAACTGACCCGATAGAAGCCCTAACTTGGTTTAAGGAAATAGAAAAAGCGTTTGTAGTCGCTAGGGTAGATGAGGGGCAAAAGATAGCTTTTGCCACCTATATGATGAAAGGAGAGGTGAATTTCTGGTGGGAGGCAAATCAAGCTAGGGCAGGAGAAGGAGTGATATCATGGACTAGGTTTAAGACACTGTTCTTTGAGAACTATTTCTCGTCTAGTGTGCAGGCTAGGATAGAGGTGAAGTTTCTAGAATTGAAGAAGGAGAACTTGATAGTTGCGGAGTATACCGTAAAGTTCAATGAATTAGCTAGGTTCACTCCGCATCAAGTTGATACGGAAGCAAGGAAGGCAAGGAGGTTTAAGCTAGGCTTAAAACCCTGGCTCTACAATAAGGTGGCGGTGTTGCAGATCAATACGTTTGCCGCACTCTTAGAAAAGGCTATCATAGCTAAAGGGGGAAGTGAGGCCATGAGCCTCTACAATAGGGAGAGAAAGAATAAGGGTGATGGAGCTGGGAAAGTAGAAGTAGGTAGTGGAAGTAGGGGTGAGAAAAGAAAGTGCAACAATGTTGGGAGTGTCCAAGTCAAGCAGGAAGGTGTAAAAAAGCAGGTTGTGCAGTGTAAGAATTGTGGGAAGAATCATTCAGGTGAGTGTCTTAAGAGTAAGTTTATGTGCTACAAGTGTGGGCAGGAGGGACATATCTCTCCTAACTGCCCCAATCCTAGGATAAGCAATGGGTGTTTTCTGTGTGGATCAACGGAGCATAAGGTGAAGGACTGTCCAAAAAGGAGGATGGATATAGGAACCGTGAATGCGGGGAAATACAGTGGAACAATGGCGATAACAGGACCAACTTCGACGAAATCAACCGCAAGAGTCTTCAATATGACGGGTCAGGATACCGTAGTAGCCGGGGATGGAACTTTAGGTATTATTCGTATGAATTGTATTTTCGTATACATGATTTTTTTTCTTAAATATAGTAAATTATGTTATAAAGAAATTTTGAAGGAGAAATTTGAGTTCTGTTAGAAATCAAATTTCCGTAGAATTAGAGAGACAAGATTTATATTGAGTAGTTAAAGATCAATTCGATCAAATCTGATCAAGATCTACTTGAAATGACTGCGTATGCTATTTGCCTTAGTGTCTATAGGTGTTAAAGCGGTGATTTCGGAGACGGAATCCTTATAAGAGAGGGTGGATGTAATAACCCAATATTTTTAATAAGAAATTTTTGCTTATAATTTTTTTTATATATATAAGGATGGGAATATGTGCAAAGTAAAGTATACGTATATATGTGATAGATAAAATTATTTATTACATGAATAATTGTAAATAACTCTTTTCTAAGGAATTATTGATCATTATAGATTATATTCTTATAATAAATTAATTTGGTAATAAAGATAGTTATTATTTATTTTCCGTGAATATATGATTATTGTATATATGATACGATTATTAGAATTATTATGAGAGATGTAATACCCGAGAATTTCCATGACTTATGAATATGTTAATGGAAATAAATATTTATTCAAATATAAATGGTTTTGAGATAAGTTAATTCAATTATATTAAATAATTGAATAATGGAAGAATATGTGGAGTTTGTGTTGGACTTGTGGAAAGCTTTGTGTGTCACGATGATAGGAAATATTAATAATAACATTAATTAACGAAGGAATTACCAAGTGAGCAATTAAGAAATGCTAATTGTTAATGGTTATATCAATTAAATATTATGGTGATTAATTAATAAATTGTGATTATTAATTGTTATTGTGAGTAAAGCAAATTTCATAACTAGGGTATGTATTATTTATTTAATTCATGTGTGCCAAGTATGTAGCAATGTTCAGTAATTACATTAAGAAGAGTGTGAAATGTGACACCTAATAATAACTATATTATATACCATAGAAATTATATAATAAGATTATATTGAATGTTATGTGCAAATGTGAAATAATTAAATAGATTATATATATATATGGAATGCAACTATAATATATAGTGTAATGTGGTATTTATGTGACTATACTATAGATAGTAACCATATATTAAGATTTATTGAAACTATGTGAGATGAAAGGTGTATGTGACAATATGTATGTGGGTGTATATTAAAATAATATACCATGATCATATTGTAAACTATTATTCTAATAAAGTATATCGGTGTAATAAAATGTACATGTATTATATGAATATTACACATCCATATTACATCTACTACCTTGAAATATTAATTATGTAAATCCTATTGTGACATTAAATTATAACTAATGAATGGTTGATATGGGTATACTATATAACATAAGAGTAGGAAATTGTATAAGTGTTACAAGATTGCTAAGTATTTGCGTTGTCACAAATTTAGTGTCCAAAATGCTCCCTATTTTCACATTCACGTGAACTACCAAAAAGGCTAAGGCCTATTATCTCTTCCTTCTTCAAAGCTCAAGCTAGCAATCTAGGTGATGATTATGGGGGGAGTGGGAATAATGATGCAAACCAACTACCAATTACCAACTCCTTGATAACCTTCATGCAATTCTTCTATCCTTTGGTTTGATTTCTTGGACAATTGCTTGGCATGGTCAAGGAATTCTCTATAAATTGAACACTTCCCTTCATTATCTATGTTGCTTGAATTGTCTAATAATTTGTTAAGAGTGAGATTGGGGGCATACTACTATTCTAAGTAACTGGAAGTTCATTTGGGGAAAGTTCACTTAACAATTGCAGAGGTATATGAGGGGCAAAAGATATATGTATGCTATGCTCATATACTGACTTTGCAAGCATGTGGTACGATTTTGAAAGGCATGAAAAACCCGTTAACTTGTGTTTATAGGATTCATAACTCATGACCACTTTACTTAGGATTTGTATTAAATAAGTTGTTTAACTTAGTATAGTGAGCTAACATGCATGACTACTACATGCTTTATATTCTGACCTTGTGAGCATGATAACATGACTTGACTACATATGATTAAAGCCTTAAGAGTTGCCTTGTATGTGTTAAATTACCTTGTTCAAGTTTAAAATAGTTTCAAAAGCAAACTTGAACATATTTTCAAAACATAATTGCATCACATAAATATCTAGATTCTAAAGAGTTGAGATGTCATGTTATGTCTATAATATCCCTATACATGATCCATATGTGTTCAACATGTAGAACCTATTAGTAAAGTTAATAATGAAAATACGAACTTTGCATACGAATGTTAATATACTACTTTGGAAGTTAGAATCTGACTTTTGTGATCACGTTTGATGATACTCTTAGACTCGCTCATGTAACTTGAACATATATATACCATACTTGTGTATCATAATTCAAGTAAAGCCTAAACAAAACATATTTCTAACCAAAACGATGTTAATTACACATATGTGATATGAATACTCACAAACATGCTTAATATGAGTTATATGACTATCTTGTGTGTTTAGAAGGCAAACAAGTTAGACTTTGTGGTTTCATGACCACGAATGGCCTTAACTTATTGAAATGTTTAACTTGGAATTATATTGTGAAAGAAGGGAATTAGATTGACTTGAGAAGCATGAAAAAGACCTTTAACATGACAAAATATATTATGTATGAATGTGTGTGCGAGTTTACGAAACCTCAAAGCAAAGAAGTCTTGGCTTGCAGGAAGGGTTGCTGTAGGATGAAGGCTTGTTCTTCTATCGGCCCTTAGTTTAGCAGCATTGCTTGATCGGCCAAATGGAATGTGAAATTGTGTAATCTGATTTTTTTGATAGTTAACTTGTAGGATGCCTATATTGCTAGAGATGGTTTAAAACCTATTGATGCATGTATATATGTGAGGACTAAGTAATAAGATAATGTTTCTTTAGATAATGAAAGTTCATGGGTGAAAATGCCTGAAACTTGAGCACTCTTAATTGCTTATGACGTGACTAGATAATTGATTTCGTGATAAACATATAGGATGATTTTGTACCATATGTGCATACTTGAATCATGTCGAGCTTGATTAACGAATGTGTTAGCTAATGAGCATCGTGTACTTATCATACGCTATAAATAGGATTCGAGAGTGTTTATTTATTAAACGTGGATAATCAACGCTTAAGGCAAGTTTCCTATACTTACTCCATTTATTATTGAGCAAGTATCCTACGTTTGCATTTTCTTTATGCAATGTACATGAGTAAGAAAGTTTCAGAATTATATTAATATTGTACTAGATTATTAACCCTATTGTTATATATGTTATATCCGATCATTGATTATCAACATGATACTATATTGTAATTCAGACATATATATTCTGTTCGTTAATTTCTAAATATGGTTATTCAAGTGTCCCCACTTGGATAATCATTGTATTTAATCACATGTTGATATATATATATATACCTATTGATCCCCACGTGTATACGTTAAGAAAAAGCCGTCTAAGCTATTTGACCAGTTAGACACAGATTTAGAAATACTGTTGAATATGATAAAACCTTTTTGTATACAATCAAATTATTTTGATTCGGATTCCCGACTACGTATGAACATCCCGAACATAGGAAAACTTTTATGCGCCCAAGGCAGACAGATTGAACGATAATACCATTCTTGCATGTAGTATTGATCAATACAAGGTATAACGGGTTGATCACCCCCCATGCTCTTAAGTTATGATGGTTTGCGAATGAAGTTCTGCTAAACCTATTCGAAAATTGAGAAAAATGTTCATAGTATGTCACCTTAACCCTATTTATAGTCAGTACGTAGTTTCAAAAATTTGATAGAGAGTGTTATGTTATTATTATCGGTTCAAATTACTTCACAACCATTGATTTGTTGTAGAAGGGTAGTACAAAGAAAACATTTAATCTTTTCAGCTAATATTTATAATTGTTATTACTTGTTGGGCACTCAAATGCTCATCTTTGCTTAAATTAAATGTTTTCAGTTAAGTATGACCAACGAGAGGGCTCTGCCAGGAATAAAGGGAAAGGAAAGCTGTCAGAATAAGTTGTGTTATCTTATGTAATTGCTAGACTTAAATAAGATGATGATACTATTAAATATCATGTAATGAATGTTTAAAGGTCGCGTACCTGAGATTCAGACTATGATATATAAATTAAGTTTAATATTTATATTATTGTTATTATTATTAGTATTATTTCGCTCATAGAAATGGTATCGTGAAGCACCGAGTTCGGGTTTCAAGTACCTAAATTTGGGGGCGTCACAGGTTGGTATCAGAGCTTTAGGGTTAGAAACCATAGGCGAGGATAGACCTTAGGCTATAACCTTAGAGCAGAGGGAAACATTGAAAGTACAAATAACTCATATAGAGTTTAAAAGGAGATGAATCAAATAAATTCATCGTTAAACCAAATAAAAGATAACTTATATAAAGATTTTACTTTCTGTGTGTATATAATATATGTTAATCAGGATAATTTATGTGTAGATGTCAGGAGGAAAAGAATTAGGATACCCTAACATCGTAAAGAAGGAGCCAATCTCCATAACCAAGCCAATATCAAAGCCAATAGCTGAAATAGAGGCTCACGTTGAAGATAACCTTGATGAGGTGATCCTTTTGGAAAATATAGTATCAGACCCAAAAATGGTGGAATTAATAGATAGTGATTCAGACACTAAAGTTGAAGCTGATCAAGCATCAACGGAGGTGCAGAATCTGAGGAACAAGATTTCTTCTCTGGAAAAGCTGTGGGAAATAGAAAAGCTGTTGAATAGTCAGTTGCGAAAAGCCTTACTAGAAACAATAGAAGAACAAGATAAACTTAAGATCCAAATTGATCAAATGGGAGCCACAAGCAACATATCATGTGCAGCTCCGAGCAAGAAGGGGAAAAGAAAGATAGAAGGCCACGACTTAGGAAAATTCGATAAGAAGAAATGGAAAAAAAATATGTTATCTTTGCGGTTATGAAGGACATACCACTCTGTATTGTCCTGACTATAAACCAGGTGCATGTTTTATTTATGGATTGGAAGGTCATCAGGCGAAAGGTTGTCTAGAATCAGGAAAGTGGTGTAGGAAATAGGTAGAATTAGTAATTAATTATGTATATTTGGTAATGTACGTATGTATTGTAAGAATCCCAACTTTGGTGTAAGTTGTGGAAGCGATTCTCGACTTTTGTGGTCACAAAGGGATATCAGATGTTTAAAGCAGTATGTGTTATGCTATGTACTATGAATTAGTCGAATGAATATGAATCTATGAATTAATGAATATGTTTGAAATATTAAACTTATACGATAAGGTGTTGATGCTGACGTCTTTCCATCATTGTTGAATCTCCTCTTCTTGAAATGTCCACTTTTATTGTCTTGTCCATGATTACCACCGAAGTGGTTACCATTTCTGGCATGTTGATTCCCTCCACGTTTGTTGTCACCGCTTCGATGACGGCTACCACTGGTATTATCGACTTGTCGGCTACTCTCTCTTGGTTAGGTTGACTCATTATCGCGCTCCAATAACTGAGCCCTATTTACAACATTTGAATACAAACACAGTTTGTGAGAGATAAGGTATTGACGTATCTCGAGTTTCAAACCTCTTAGAAACATCCGCGTCATTCTCTCTTCGTTATCAACTAAGTGGGACGCAAACTGGGACAACTCGGCAAACTTGACTTCGTACTGCGACACGGATATATTGTTTTGCTCCAGCTTGATGAACTCTACCTCTTTCATGTGATGAATACTTTCGGGAAAGTACTTGTCATTGAACAGTTCTTGGAACTTTTCCCAAGACATTTTGAGTGCGGCAGGCTGGGTACGCTTTATAGATTCCCACAAGTAATCTGCCTCTCTTCGCAATATGAAGGTGGCAAAGGGAACCTTTTCCTCCTCGGAGCATCCCAAGACATCAAATATCTTGGTGATCTACTTTATCCACGTCTATGCCTTAAGTGGTTTTTGCTCTCCCAAAAACTCCGGTGGTCCCAGCTCCTTGAACTGCTTATCGGTGACCGTCCGAGAGTTGTCAATGTTTCCACTTGCATTTTGGACAGGAGCCGCTCTCGCCTGATGTGATTGTTGTTAGTAAATATTTATTTGATGTGATTGTTGTTAATAAATATTTTTGAATTAATAAAATTTTAAATTAATTTGATTTATAATTAGAGAGTTGTAAGATAACATGAGATGTTATATTGTTGTTTTGATTTAATAATTTAAGATGGTATGTTAAATTATTAAATAAAATTATAATGAAATTATAATTTTGTGATATTTGTTTAAGTGGAATATTTATTTAAAATATAGTATATGTAATTAATTTATTTGATTAATGTGGGATATGGAAATCCAAATAAATAATATGTGATTATAAATTATAAACTAAATTGTTTATTGAAATAAATTAACGGAGTTAAATTTAGTTTTTTGCCAAACAAGGCTTAAAGATATTAAGTATTTAATTTTTAAAGAGTTTTTACCAAATAAAGCCTTATGGCTTTTGGATTTTTAAATTTTGAATTTTATTATAATAAATAAAATAAATAAAATAATAAATAAAATATATTTATAATCTATACGTTAATATTTTGTAACTGATATATTTAGTATACATATTATGGCTAGCCTATCAGTTTATTATGTTTACGCTTGAGCGTTAGTTGGCTTTACGTTATACTGAGAAAGAGAGAAGGAAATTACAGAGAGAAATTGAGAGAGAATAGAGAGAATTGAGAGAAAATGCTGAGTATTCCAAAGCAATTCTATGAGTTTATCAAAGTTTATTACCGAGCAATTGAAGGTATTTTCATAACCTTAATATTACGTATACATATATGTTTTAATATGTTTTACATCATGTATTTTCTATTCTCTATGAATTCAAATTCTCTTGAATTGTTGTATAAACTAAATTATTGCAATTGTAAGTAATTGTAATGCTAGAGTTTATGTTTAGATAGGGAATTGTATGCTAATTACGTTTAAAAGGAAAGAAAAACTGTTTTCAGTGTATATTTTACATATGGCTTATGAAAGTACCAAATATGGTGGTTAATTTGTATGATAATCTGTAAATTGAGTCTTGATTAAGCTAATTCGGTAAGAAATGAAGAGAACGTAGTTTGAATGAAGTAATTTGGTGTAGAATTGTGATCACAGTGTGAATTTCTATGAAGGATGTTAAGAATGGAGTTTTTTATATGAAAACATGAAATTTAAGGAATTAAATTAGTTAAAGTTGTTGTTAAATTGTTTTAAGTGGTTAAATATGTGAGGAATCATGTTTATGTTAGTTCTATACCAATTGTCTATGTTAATATTACTGTTTTGTGGGTGAAATTCGTGTTTGTTGGGCTAAAAGCGAACATTTGTTATCTTTGCGATTCGTTTTACGTGCACCACCATAAGATATTGACCGGGTGTTAAGTGCGAAGGCGGCCAAATTGCTATGTTGGTCCCAAGCTTAAGTATGGCACAGCTGCGCCATACCCTGATCTGAGGCAGTGGTTTCTGCTACTGCTGCAGACCTTGGATACCATTAAAACTTAGTTTAATGATGCGTTAATGTAACAAACATGTAATGTGGAGGTTAAATGTGACACCCCCAAATCCGGGCACTTCAATCCCACAAATTTGGTGTTCACTGTCCAATTAAATCATAACTAACTACCCATAAACAAAAGATATAATTAAACTCAAAAGCTTAAACAATCAATCTCCCATTAAAGGGTTGCATCACTTAAAATAAATCGCAGGTCATCTAACCTTTATTACAATCATCAGCGGAAAATTAAAACATGATCATAAATAAATCTATTACCTAAGCTTCATAAATAAAATTATAAATTAAACGTTGTCGTTTAATCAAGCACTTTGTTCTTTCCCTTACTTGTAGAAAGCTCTTCAAACTTCGTAACCTCATCTACATTGTTTTGGTGCAAGAGTGAGCAAAAAATTGCCCACAAGAAGGATAATATACAATAACGTTTTATGAATGACAACTAACTGAACTTTCAATGGTAAAGTATTCTTACCGGAACAAGAAACTTTAATTCAACAACTATGAGTTCAAAGGAATAATGAACGTTTAAGTTAACATTAGATAACAATATTAAAGAATACACTGAGGGTCACAAGACCACGAACTCTATTCTAGGTTTTCAATTATTTCTACTTTAACCTTTAACTGTCTAAAAGACTATAATAATCATCTATGTCCCAGGTTAACAGGTGTTTCTACTGTAACCTTTAACACTCTAAACGACTATATGAACCATCATTCCGTACTCCAGGTGATTAGCCCTTTGTACTATGTACTGTGTAAACATTTTAACGCTATTGCGTAGCTTTAAAATAATCCCCTGATATAGGGTTGTTCATCTCAGCTTAGATTATCAGGTTCTGAACCGAAGGAAGTTTGGTTGGGAATTAACTTCAAAGGAAGTCTAGATTTTTAGAACGATCATCAACCAAGTACTGGTTGAATCAGATAGTAACTAATAACTATTCAAGGGTTTGATTACAATATCTTCATGAACAAGGTATGTCGACGAATCAATAAGAGTTAGAGTATTAACAATTTCTAAATTGAACAAATGTTATCATCGAGAACATGCTTTCAAAGGTGTGTGAGTACATAAACAAACCAAAGGAAGTTTGGTTTGGGTTGACTTTAAGGGTAATTTAGAGTTTAGAACATTCCTCAACTAAGGATTAGTTGAATTGGTAAAGAATTGCTAAGCAACTTAGAGTTCGGTACAATAATTTAAGATAGTACAATGATATTGAAGAACGAAGATCAAACAACAGTTATTAATAGCTGAATAAACAAACTTCTTACAAATAAAATACAGACTTTGAATAATCAAGGTAATCTCGATTGGAATAAAGAAACAAAGATTAACTAACTTGCTCAACAATAAATGAGGGTTTAAGAACTTGCATGATAATAAATCGTTAAACAAGATATTAGAGATAGAGAATTTGCATAAATATAACATAACAGTGAAAAGTAACCTTGCCGAATAATAAAGTAGCAAAGGTTAGGGAACTTGCCTCTTGCGTAAGCTATACAATTACAACTCACGTACTCCAATATCCTACACATAGGTTTAGAACCACAATACCTATTAGATATGCTAACATACCATAACATGCACATTTCTTGCTAAACTTATCATTTTAGCACAAGTCTTCTGCTACTATACAATTATCAGGAATTTCAAGTGTTAACCTTCACAACACATGTTTACTAATCATTATATATACTAAGTCCTAACATATCGCGTTCATAACTTACTAATCATTTTTAACCTTGAAATTATTAATGACATGATACGGTTATGTTTTAACCTTCATATTCCATGTTTATTAAGTTAAAACATCATTAGACCATGTTATAGTGTCACTATCCAGTCTGCAATGACAGCAGATAGAAGTCACCGCTTAGATCGATTAATGGGGCAAATTGCGCCATACATAAGCACTGGGGCCCTGGCAAGCACTGCTTAGTTTTTTTGTACTTAACAAGTATGGCGATTCTTGGCAATACTATTGAGGCGTAAAACGACATGAACGATGGCCGGACTTTAGCCCAATTAACACAAATTTCACCCACCAAACAGTGAAATTAACACAAACAAATGATATAAAACAAACACAAACATGTTTCCTCACATATTCAACCACTTAGAAGAATTTAACAACAACTTACACAAGTTTAATTTCTCAAATTCTATATTTTCATATGAAAACTCCATTTTTTTGATATCCTTTACAAAATCCATCACTTTAATTTCTATACTTGACCAAATCACTTTGTTCAAATTACGTTATCTACATTTCTTAATGGAGTAGCATAATCAAGCCTCAATTCACAAATTAACATACAAATTGTCCACTAAAATTGGTACTTTTATAAGCCACAAGCAAATATATGCCATATTAACATCAATTAAAATATTTATTCAACAATAAACACCTCAAATAAATATTTAGATAATTCAATAAATATTTAAAATTTAAATTTGAAATTCTGGATTGTTACATCCTTCCCTCCTTACAAGGATTCTGTCCCCAGAATCATAACTCAACAAATCAAATCGTCATATTCTTCCCTCCTTACAAAGATTTTGTCCCCAGAATTGAAGACACAGACTAAACAAATCACTCAGGATAATTCTTCATTATTTCAGCTTCGAGTTCCCACGTAGCCTCTTCGACAATGTGGTTCCTCTATATCACCTTCACAAAAGGTATCACCTCATTCCTGAACATTTGTTCTTTTCTGTCAACTATCTAGATAGAAATTTCCTAGTAGAACAACAACCATAATGGTTCATAACCATCACATGATTGCAATCGGGCTTGTTCGATCATATCACCGAAACATGAAAAACATTAAGAATACGTTTTAACTGTAGAGGTAAGGCTACCTCAAAACCATCTTTTCAACTTCATCACTGCTTCCTATACTATAACCGATTTATACCCAATATAGTTCGTCAAATTTATCACACTTTGGAAATTTAGGAACTTGCCATAATCATATGAGTTTAGGAACTTATCCTAGTCAGACCATAGGCGTCCATTCGCTGAGGGGTTCAAAACATACTATATGATTATGAGTCACGAACTTACCATATGCTTTAGTTTTAAGAACCAATCCTACTCTTAATATCCTCTAACTATCAAATATATATATGAGAAAAGAATCACCTTTCCACCACATATACATGGATAGCCTTAATCACGATATTCAATGATTATCAATGTGATAAACCAAGTATACGCACAAAACCTCTGCCCATACAAAAATATGCACGACTTAGTTACCATATGAGTCCTCAATTGAAATCCCACCTGGCATTACCTTACTCTTAAATTATTTTTAACTTTCCCATAACTTGCTCAATGTGGATACCTTGTATGACGTTATCTAAAACTTCTTGTGCGCTTAGCATGCCTTCCGATGTCTGGATTTCCTTTTATTTTGGCAATCGATTTGCAAAAGTTATGATACATATTTCTAATTGCATTCCACACGTTCTTGCAAACCCTTTTTGGAAATTTGATGTAAATCGTGAATCTTGATTTGACACAATTGACGCTGAAACACCGTGCCTTGAAACAAATTCGTTACCAAATAACTTCACACACTGTTCGATAACTAAAATGCTAACTTTGACATACCACAAATTCTATCGCTATATCTTGCCACAAATAGTATTATCGAAGGCAATATATAATCTCGTGCTTCCTAGTTGATTCAACATATAAATTTTATTAAAACTTCATTTTCAATTCATGGTATTAGCGAAATCTAGTTTCTTCCTTCTACTTTCAACTATCCTTCAGTATCGATTATGAATTTGACACCTTCATCTTGCAGCTTCTCTTCCTTTACTCTGTCTACCAAAATTGTACCGTTTTCCATCTGAATAGCTTCTCCTCTTACATATATATATATATATATATATATATATATATATATATATATATATCCTACCTCCTACTGCCGCCTAGTCATTTCTATTATGAACCCATCTTGCACAGTTAATAAAAATAACTCCAACTCTTTTTCTTAAGACGTCGGCAATCACGTTCGTTTAGGATTTTGAAGTCATAATCCTTGAACAACTTTAATTATCACTTAAAACACATGCTTAAATACTCCTGTGCGGGAATATACTTTAGACACTTATGGTCTATTTATATCTCGCACTACTTTCCAAAATAACACCTCTAAATCCTCAGGGCAACCACTACTACCTCTAGCTCTGGATCTTGAGTCGGATATCCTTTCACGTAAAAATTTTAACTAACGCGATACATATAAGGTGACCCTGATTCACTTTACCTGACCTCACATATTATATAATGCATCGCTATACAACATAAAATTTCTTGTACTATCTCGTAGAGACATCACAGGTGCAACTAAAAGAATAAAATACTACCTTTGACTTCCTCAGAGTCTCATAAATCAAATCGGGAATAAATCCCTTGACATCACTAATAAGTGAATAGTGTAACTCTCCCCGAAATGAATCTAGTTCCTGAACGAATTCCTCATGTATAAACTAATAAGTGGCACTTGAATTAAATAACACGAAGTCATACAAATAACTGATCTGATCCATACCTTGCATTGCGTCCTGGATTGTCATGTTGGCTGATTGTTCGGTTTATCGATACGGCGAAGCTGATTCAATAATAACCAGTTTGCCACTGCCCCCTTTGCTTCCACTTACTTTTCCTACCGCTTTCTTTGGGCACCCTCGAGCCAAGTGCTCTTTTGATCCACACGTGAAGCAGGCTCCCTTCCTCGGTTTTGAACACTTTGGTGCAATGTGGCCCTTCAAACCACAATTAAAGCACACCATTTTTCCCTTCAAACAAACACCTACATGTTTCTTTCTGCAGTTGCTACATGCCTCCACCTTCTTTTTTTTCATTCCCTTGCTGATTTTCAGTGTCGATACCATTGTTCCACTTTCTTTTCCGAGCATTAGCGGTATGGCTATCTCCCACCTTATCATCTTCACTCTTCTTTCCCTTCTGCTCTTGATTATATGTCAGAGTATTACCTTCCCCGTCTACGTCAATCGTTCTTTCCAGCCCTATTGTGAATGAATTTGGTTGGAACATCGAGATTTGATTATATAGCCATAAATTCAGTTGATTTGCCAGTGCTCCCACCAGAAAATTCACCAATTGTGGCACTGGATTTACGTTAGCTTCCCTATTGTATGCATATTCCTCGGGTCTCTGTTGACGTTGTTGTCTTCTTCTAGGCAGCATCTTACTGTTTAAAACTCGAACTATTAGATCATCGTTCATCCACACATTAAAATTTTCAAGTTTATCACAACTACTTTTAAACCACACATAGCATATCTTAATAAACAATGATGTATTTATTCATTTATCATACAACACATAACAAAACCGTCTCACTGCTATTTATATTATTTATCCTAAAATGATAAAATTCTAGGATTACTTCATCATATCCCACAACTTATTTTAAAAGTCAGGATTTACATTTCATTAATTTTCATCGTGATTTATAAATAATCTTAATGTTTTTCTTGCAATCTACAAGACCATTCCACATTGTACAACTACATTGCGCTCTTGATCCACGATACGAATCGTTAGGAAATTGGAAGATTAAATTCTACGTTTCATCATTCACTTGGCACTCTTCGACTTGTCTTCAACACGATCTATACATTTAGAAGCCTTCATCCACGCGTCCTTAGCTTTCACCCGCTTTGCTGACTCTTTTCCCCAAATCATTCCTGCACAATCTCATTCCTAGCTAATAACTATCCTCTTTAATACTCTGACTGTGCTAATATCCGTTCTACATCCGCAAGTTCTGCAGTAAGGTCTTGAGTCGCGACGTCTCCTTGTGCTAATGTGGCTTGGTGCTTTACAGCTTGACCTTCTAATTTTTCGACCTTCTTTTATAACTCAATGTTATGACCATACACTTCATTTGAGGAATCCCCCTCCTCGTACTAATCCTTCACCTTGTTCACTTCACATTTATCCTTGCGTTCAAACTCAAGCTCATACCCACGTGCTACATTAGAAAACATCGGGTATGGCTTTCCCAATACAAACCATACTCAGACTGTATGAAATTCTCAGGGATCCTAATCCCTATCTTCCTTCGTCAGTCATTCTGGCAACAGAGTTTTAACAACCCCACAACTACTCCTAAATACTTGTGAGCACATAAGTCATTAACACATAAACAAGAAAAGTCTTTTATCATTTTATCTTCAATGAATTTCCCTTAATTCATTCTTTATAACTCGATAAGAGTTTAACACCTCTATATTTTTGATCTCCTAGAAGGTTATAGCCTAAGGTTTCCCCACCTAAGGTTCATAACCTAATGCTTTGATACCAACTTGTGACACCCCCAAATCCGGGCACTTCAATCCCACAAATTTGGTGTTCATTGTCCAATTAAATCATAACTAACTACCCATAAACAAAAGATATAATTAAACTCAAAAGCTTAAACAATCAATCTCCCATTAAAGGGTTACATCACTTAAAATAAATTCCAGGTCATCTAACCTTTATTACAATCATCAGCGGAAAATTAAAACATGATCATAAATAAATCTATTACCTAAGCTTCATAAATAAAATTATAAATTAAACGTTGTCGTCTAATCAAGCACTTTGTTCTTACCCTTACTTGTAGAAATCTCGTCAAACTTCGTAACCTCATCTGCATTGTTTTGGTGCAAGAGTGAGCAAACAATTGCCCACAAGAAGGATAATATACAATAACGTTTTATGAATGACAACTAACTGAACTTTCAATGGTAAAGTATTCTTACCGGAACAAGAAACTTTAATTCAACAACTATGAGTTCAAAGGAATAATGAACGTTTAAGTTAACATTAGATAACAATATCAAAGAATACACTGAGGGTCACAAGACCACAAACTCTATTCTAGGTTTTCAAGTATTTCTACTTTAACCTTTAACAGTCTAAAAGACTATAATCATCATCTATGTCCCAGGTTAATAGGTGTTTCTACTGTATCCTTTAACACTCTAAACGACTATATAAACCATCATTTCGTACTCCAGGTGATCAGCCCTTTGTACTATGTATTGCAAAAACATTTTAACGCTATTGCTTAGCTTTAAAATAATCCCCTGATATAGGGTTGTTCATCTTAGCTTAGATTATCATGTTCCGAACCGAAGGAAGTTTGGTTGGGAATTAACTTCAAAGGAAGTCTAGATTTTTAGAACGATCATCAACCAAGTACTGGTTGAATCAGATAGAAACCAATAACTATTCAAGGGTTTAATTACAATATCTTCATGAACAAGGTATGTCGATGAATTAATAAGAGTTAGAGTATTAATAATTTCTAAATTGAACAAATGTTATCATCGAGAACATGCTTTCAAAGGTGTGTGAGTACATAAACAAACCAAAGGAAGTTTGGTTTGGGTTGACTTTAAGGGTAATTTAGAGTTTAGAACATTCCTCAACTAAGGATTAGTTGAATTGGTAAAGAATCGCTAAGCAACATAGAGTTCGGTACAATAATGTAAGATAGTACAATGATATTGAAGAACGAAGATCAAACAGCAGTTATTAATAGCTGAATAAACACACTTCTTACCAATAAAATACAGACTTTGAATAATCAAGGTAATCTCGATTGGAATAAAGAAAAAAAGATTAACTAACTTGCTCAACAATAAATGAGGGTTTAAGAACTTGCATGACAATAAATCGTTAAACAAGATATTAGAGATAGAGAATTTGCATAAATATAACATAACAGTGAAAAGTAACCTTGCTGAATAATAAAGTAACAAAGGTTAGCAAACTTGCCTCTTGCGTAAGCTATACAATTACAACTGTAACGCCCCAGAAAATTTGGATTTATGAGAATTAATTTTTTTATTAAATTCTGTGGATTAAAATGAATTTAATTAATTAATTATGGGAGTAAGCTATTTAAAGGTCGTTTTATAACCTAGACATATCGAAATGTCGTAGTATTTTGGCTACGTGGTAGAATTAAAGTGTTTGAATTTCCAAGACGAAAATAAAAGCTTTCCGAGAAATTTTTCAAAAAACACTATTCACGCTTTTCTGTTCTACATTTATTTTTGAACTTCCGAGAAATACGTAATGATAGAATATCGAGGTGAGATAGAATATTCAATAATATTTCAGTTATGGCAAACGCAGTTTTTCGCCTACAGACTTAAAACCTAACGGTTAGGGAAAGTGAGTTCCGAGAAGGAATTTAATTGTGTGTAATGAATTAAAGTAATGATTGTATAATACATAAGTATTATACGAAGTAATGAATACAAGTATAATACGAGGTATTATACGAGTATGTATGAATGATGGAATGTCGTATATTAAATAAGTATACGAATTGGAATACGAGAATTATACGTAGATTATACGTTATAAGACTTTAAGCCTAAGGTATTGAATTTATTGAATTGTGTAGGAAATTGTAATGTCCAATTAGGATAACAATAAAGTCCAATGAGATATTGATAAGGCCCAAGTGTGAGAGATGTAAGTCCAATATAAGATAATGATAAAGCCCAAAGAATTGTTAATCTGAGCCCGATGTATAAGTTAGGATTAATTAAAACTTAAGCCCAAAGTAAGAATCCATTGGGTTAGGAGGATCCATGGAGCAAACCATGTTAATGTGGGTAGACTTGATGTGAAAGAACTTTGTGTGGTGATCAAGTGTTGTGATGAGCAAGAAAGGGAAGTGGCTAGCAAGTTAACTTAGAGCCAAGGTTATGAATAGTAAGGAGGTGAAGTTGAGGAGGTTAGTTAAGGAGGTGGGATGTTCTAATGTCCATAATACCCTCACTTTGGATTGCCTATAAATAGAGAGCTCTCCATTCATTTGATTGCTTGATTAAAATTTCTCCCAACTCCTCTCAAGTTAAGCAACTTATTGGTTAGAGAGAATAAGCACTTATAAGTCAAACTTCCATTATGAGATTTTCAAAAAGCAAGAAGGAGATTAAAGCTTAGTCAAGTGATATTCAAGGGTAAGAACTTTAACCATGAATCACTTTCTCTTCCATTGGTAGGGAGATGGGTAGTGGTAGAACATGTATGCTAAGGAATGATATGAATGAGTAATCAAAGAGCTTAAGTCTTAATAAGCCGTATAAGTCATGAATAAGTAATTCAAACTTAATTAAGTTGTGAACTCATGAGAAACTTAGATGAACTTCTCACATGTTTACTTTAATAAGATTGTATGATAATAAGAAGCAAGGATGATGGTTAAAAGATTTAAGCTATGATAAGTCATGCAAAGTGAATTCATAAGTAGTTCATACTTTTACAAGTTATAGACTAATGAATAACAAGTAATAACTTATCATATCAATAAGTTAATGAAGTATGTATGTCAAGATGTTAGTATATTGGATATGATATGAGAACATTGAGTAAAGGACTTAAATCAATAAAAGTCATAAGTAAATGAAATCATGAAAGTTATAAGTTGATAAGCCATGAACTTATGAAGAATAAGTCAAAACCTAATTTGAAAATAAGTTAATGTAATAAGTAGTTTGAAATGTTTATATGATGGTTAGAATCCATTTAGAACAATGATCAAATTGTTAGTAAAGAAGTTATGCCGGAATTCACACGATTGGACGTTAAGCGTCGAATTCGTGAAATTCTCGGAATGGAAGTCGTATTTTGTGTTTGAGCTTGGAAACATTGGTTTTCAATGGAGGCAAGTCATATTTTGCATTATAGAGTTGCGGACTCAAAAATTACCGGATTCCGACTTAGAACGAAGAAACGAGCGTTGAACGTTCACGAACGTTTATCGTTTTTGTTAAAATGAACTAATAGGAGAAATTTTAGCAAACAAAGTCAAATAGATAAAATTATTGCATGAACGCATAGGGTATGTAATTTTTGAACCGTAGGCTTTTGAACGAGCCAATTCGGACTTATAACGAAGAAGTTATGCGTCCGGGAAGTTCACAAAATTTAAAATCTACAAAATTTTTCTAAGGCACAGAGTTGGCGCCGCGGCGCCAACCCAAGGCCAAATGGTGGCACCGCAGTGCCGTAATAGTGTCAAGGCATACTACTAACTCACGTCGTAGCACGAGATGAAGAGCTAAGTGTGGCGCCGCGGCGCCAGTCCCAGAGTTTTGACAGATAAGAATGTTTACAAGTATCGAATAAAAGATAATTCATTAGCAATGAACTAAGGTGTTAATATAACATTGTTAAGGCATTGTTAGACACATAATGTATGATGATTAAAGGTTAATAATCAATTGAAGATGAACGTAATGAGAACAACGTAATGTGCTTAAGCAAAATTTACCAGAGGAATTTGTTGACCAAGTTGATTATGAATCCAATGGTTTGCAATACCAGTATGGGTTACGTAATTACTTAATGAACATGATAAGACCTTTCCTAAATCACTGTTATACTAATGACTTTAGGAATTTAATGTTGTTTAATGAGTAGTTAAACGACGAACATAAAGTATAAGGAACGTGAACTGTATTCAATAATGATAATGACTATAACCTTGAGAGTTATAACTAAAAGTTGTTAAGTAATACGTGAACGTAAACGGTATGCAATAAAGTGTACTTAACTAATGACGATCGAGTTTCGATTAATAACGTAAGAATGTTAGTAAGCCTTTAGGAAGGATGATTAACTCGAAACGAGTTCTATTAATGAAGTAAATCCACATAAGACATAGAAGAGAAAGAAGTTGGTAAGAATGATGCAAAGATAATGGCAAGCCGGAACCAATAGTAACAAATCTAATATATGATTAGATTGAGAAGAAGGTAAGATTCATTAGGAACCATGTATGTTCATTCATGACCTAATGTGGTATATTATGTGGTTATGTATTGTAGAGACCAGAAAAGGCGAAAGGAAAAGTTATTATCTTTAAAGATGATGAAGGCAAGTTTTCTTAAGCGCATCTAACCTTCGTGTTAGCCAAGTTTTACGTGATTCATGTTATGAGATGCATGAAGTGTTTTACTAAAGGGTCGATGCCAGTTTTATCTTGGCTAGACTAATCTTGAAGAGTTGATTGATTTATTTACAAGTCTTTCAATATAGAATTGCTAACACTATATCATACGCCAATTGTTTGGTACGGATTCAAGAGTAAGCTTTGAGTATGAATAAACAAATGTATTATTCATCGATTATTCGATGGGCACGCGAGGTTGCCAAAACATAAACGTACATACGTTTAATAGGATGTAGTGTTGATCAACATAGAAGTACTATGGGGTGATCACCCGAAGTGCTTGTGAAGATATCTTTGGACTTACGGACTTAGTCTTGGGTTGTCCTTCTCAAATAAATTATGAAATGCTCATGGTCTTGAGCGTAATTGATGTTTTCTTGAATATTGTTATTGTAAAAGCGTTTTGAAGGAAAAGAATGCTATTTTGAATTATTGATAGTACTTCATAACTATTATCCGGTTATTGAAGATATACGATTCCTATGTTTCAAGCATGTTATTTAAAAGAAATTGTTGTACTTTTTTGAGCTTGTTATGCTCACTCTTGCTTGAACCATATGAATGCAACTAGGGCCCGAATGAATCGAGAGGATCCGACAAGGATAAAGGCAAGAGCGAAGATGAGCGATTAGTTTACCTTATAATAAACTAGTAAGTTGTATATATTATAATATGATGAACAAAGAATGTAATGGTTATAGAACACAGGAAGCAGGATGTAATATTATTAATGTAATAAGAATGTCGTTGATATGCACATTTTGATGTCGTTCCAATAGAATGAATGTACAGTTATGAGTACCGTGTAGCACCATCTGTCGGGTTGGAAGATACCCGGATTTGGGGGGGGGCGTCACAGGTTGGTATCAAAGCATTAGGTTATAAAACTTAAGGGGGGAAGAACCTTAAGATAGTAATCTCGTTAAGGAAGAAAAGTCCAAAGGAAGTAAACTCAAGCTTTACTTCAGTTGAATGAGTTAATAAGGTATTGAGGAAACTTAGTACCGAAAGATTTAAAAGATGGAAAGTAACCCTAAATAAATTAAATATGATTTGTACTTATACTATTATGTGTTATGTACTAATCAACATATGTGTTATTGTAGGATGTCAATCGATAGCTTGATGTATAGAGATATACACGCGGTGAGCGAAGAAGTTGTGAATAGAGTAGAGCCTGTACCTATGCCGGTGGTGGAGGTACCATTAGTGATTCTAGAGGAGTTGGAAATAGTGGAGTACTTTTCTGAGGAGAACTACTCTGAGGGAGATATGGATATAACATCATATCTTAATATGATGAGCAATGAGGAGGAAGTAATGGAGATAACGTCCGTTGGTACGGCGGTACCTACACTAGAGTCATCACCTCCAGATGCAATGAGATCATTGTATCAGGCTGTGCTTGATAGGAATGTGCAACTGAGTACAGTTGTGCAGAGTCAGAAGGAATAGATTAGTGTTCTTTGTGTAGCGAAGGAGTCTGCAGAAGCAGATTTTGAGTCTGAGCATGATGAGAAGGTGCTCATGATAAATAAGGCTAGGGATTTTAAGAATGAGGCCGATAAGCTTCGTAAAGAATTGGGGGAGAAGGACCGGAAGATAGCGCGGATGTCTTACATCCATGAGAGTGCTCATAAGGATTTCAAACTGAAAGTTGCTTGTTATTTCGCTGAGTCGGGGCAGACTCGATATACTATTAGTCGGGATACTGTAGCGACGATTGTGAACGAGAAACACGAGGACACTATTATGCATTATTAGAAATCTAGAGTTATAAATACGTGTGTAGTGATGTAAAACCCTCTTTTGTATAAAAGGGTAGTCTTTTTGTAAATCCCAACTTTTGAGTAGTTCAGTTCAATTGCGGGATTGAAATGTAATAGCTTCTGGCTATGGGAGCAGAGTCTAAATAGTTTCAAACTATGAAGAAGCATATGAATATAATGAAGTTTTCATTTAATAAGCTTTGTTATGGTATGAGTTGTTATATGGTGAATAATAACGAAATAAGTAAATAGATAATAATGAAATTCTATTTAATCAGAAAATGCCGTCAAGGAGAAGACAACGTAATCTGTATGCGGAATCAAGTAATGATAATCGAGGGGGGGTTAAATTAACTCTATGTCTGAGAGTTCGTTAATTTATTAATTAGGTGAATTTAACTAAAGGGGTAGAGTACTGCTGGAACCTAGGTTAGCCATAATGACTACCTTTAAAGAATTTAAAAGCATAGGTCCATGGGAGTTCAAAGGAACAGGACCCATTAGAAGCCCATACATGGGTAAAGGAAATAGAGAAGCGGTTGTTATTACAAGCGTGGGTGAAGGCGTATGATAGATTTCTTTTGCGACTTACATGATGAAAGTGGAAGATAACTTTTGGTGGGAGGCTCACACGGGGTGGGGCTAGAATAGATCTTGATAGCGGGGAACAATTCAAGAAAGTTTTCTTCGAGAATTATTTCCCTACAAGTATGCAGAGGAGGAAGGAGATTAATTTCTTAGAATTTAAGCAAAGGGACATGACGGTTCCCCAATACGCAGCCAGATTCAATGAATTGGCAAGGTTTGTTTCACACTAAGTGGACAGCGATGTGGCGCCCCCAAAATAGGTATACACTGACACCCATTACGAGTCGCCAAATACATGGTACAAGAAGCAACTACAACTTCAATAATACAAATATGGGTGTGAAATACGACAATATATCTTAATGAGTTTAAATATAATATTGTCTTCTAGACAATATCCACACGCAAATAAATCCCCATCATAATTATTGATTCATTATTTTACAAAATGGTGAGGACTACTAAACAACTCTCTCTAGAACCTTCATTCCATACCCAGACTAGTACTCGCTACATTCTCGCCTCACGAGAAGAAAAATGGAACAACAAGGAAAAGGGTGAGCTCAACTAGCCCGGTAAAGAATATTATGACTAAGATAATATACAACAAATTATCGTTAGTCTTCAACAGGAAAAATCGATAGAATACAATAAACAACAAGTTTCGGATCAATATTCGCAGGCGGAAATAATAATTCATAGAAGAGTTACGTAGAGAATGAAATCTACTATAATCTATGAATTTAACGGTCATCATCAATATTTTATCCCTGTAACATCAATCAATATGCATCACGGAATCAAATATTCATCTTTGCACTCTGGGCCAAAGATATTCATCAGATTGGTCATATTCATTTAAACACACTGCTCATCTTTGACTACTGAGCCAAAGATATTCTTGAAAATCATTCATCTTTGCACTACTGGGCCAAAGATATTCTTAAGAAATCATTCATCTTTGCACTTCTGAGCAAAAAGATATTCCATAATATCATCATTTAAGGCGAGGATGATGAAAAATATTTTTAAAGAAGCGAATCCGATTGAAACAAAATGACAAGGATTAAGGATTAAGGATTCGTACTTGGTTTTATCCACGTCAAAAATACCTCAAAAATAATCATAGTGGTGTAAAATTCGAGAATGATCAAAACATGGATACAATCGAGTTAGTATCCGGAATAGATGTTTTAGACGAAAAGAAGAAATTTTATTTTTAAATTGAATAATACCGATATCGTGAATAGTGCAGATATCGTGAATAGTCCATATCGTGAATAGTAACTCAGAGCACCAAAAGATAGAAATTCCACAAAAACATCTTCACGCTTACATGAATAGTACTCGTGAATAGTAACTCGTGAATAGTAACTTCATGAATAGTAACTTCGTGAATAGTAACTCATGAATAGTAACCCATGAATAGTAACTTAGAGCATGAAAAAGTTCCAAATTTGATAAAACTTCGGATCAACATTTCAAATTATAATGATATTGAAGAAATAATATCATTCTGAAAAAATAATATCCCTTACCTCGAAAGATCGGTACTTACAAATGAAACAGGATATAGGCTATGACTTGGACTTGCATCGTATAGCAATACTCAAAATACTCACAAGAATACGGCTACCGATAATATAGAGAGAAAACTTGATTTACGGTGTGATTTTCAATTCTAACCTAAGCACCCTATTTATAGAAATTGCTTAGAACACCAAAGCGAAAATTTAATATAATATATTATAATTTTTCCACAACTTTTATCGCACACTAACAATCTGAATTCAGCCTCCTAACCACATGTTAAATGAGTTTCAAAAATGAAAAAACGTTTTTGTAATTAAAAATATTTTAAACTTCCAAAAATCGATTATTTGAACTTGAACTTCAATAATTCATAATAAATAGCCCTTTCATCAGAAAATTGAATCTCGCGAGTTTTATAGGAAATTCAATTCTCTACAACTTTGCGAGAAGAAAGTTTTTTCCAAATTCCAATCGAAATTGGAAGAAATCCACAAGCGGGCAATTTTACAGTTATAATCAAATTTCGGTCAATAATTGTGTCCACTGACACACAAAACATGTATTAAACATTTAATGCCACAAAATACTCTTTCTCCTCATATACTCATATATCCCACATTCATTGTAAAAATATCACCGAATTAATATATTATTAAAATAATATATTTAAATGAATTATTTTATCGGAAAAAGATAAAATATTAATTTTCAACAATTGTCATTTTAAAAATTTTCTCCATCTATATCCACATAAAATCAATATTTTCCTCATCATATAAATCAATAATTAATTATTCACAAATAATATTACGAGAATCACAATATTAATGACGAGGCGGTTCCGGCGTGAAAGAGGGGGCTTTCGATAAGAATTTCTTCTTTGGGTAGCAATTAGGTGACCAAACCTCTCCTTAGACGAACTTTCTAGACATTGCCAATAATGTTATCTAATAATATTATTCGGATAATATGAATTATTAGCCGATAATGAAAGATCTTTGTGTAATGACAATTATTGAAACAACAATGATATAAAATATCAACGCGACAATTATTAACTCGATAAAATCTTTGAGCGAGTAATTATCGTAACCATTATTGAGTAGTGCCTTCTACGTAAGAATCAATAATTGGTGCAATACTGGTGTCTTCTTGTTCAACAACGCGTATTAGTGTGTTTTAACCAACGGGTATTCAACGGTATTATGTTAACAACTACGCCAGATTATTTAAAAACAACTTATATTTGTCGTTTTCTTCATCCAATCACTTTCCATTATGGGGCCCACACATGGCTGCGCCGTCGTACGAATATTCCCCGACAGTACAAATATTCCACGACCAAACGAATATTCCCCAACGATAATGAATATTTTATAACCACTTGCTTATTTTGAAATATTTGCGTATTTAACCCTTAACTATCCACATTAATCAAATCAACCCTTACTATTTCAAAATAATAAATAAAGGAAATTCCTTTTTATTTAAAAATTTCGGGGTCTTACAACCTCTCCTCCTTATGAAATTTCGTCTCGAAATTGACGTGACGTACACGGTGTTTGAAAAGGTGAGGATACCTCGCTTTCATTTCGTTTCCAATTCCCCGGTCATTTCCTCTATAGCATGATTCCTCCACAAAACTTTAACTTGTGGTATAACCTTTCTTAGCGTAGGACATGCTCCTTCCTATCCAAAATCTTGGCGGTACCTCCTCATACGTTAAGTCTTGACTATCTCGTCCGGTTCTAACTCTATAACGTGGTTCGGGTCTTTCACATATTTCTGAAGTACGGATATGTGAAACACATTATGAAACACGAGACATACTCGAGGTAACGCAAGTCATAGGCTACATTTCCTACTCGGTTAAGAATTTGAAATGGTCCAGATAAATCGTGGATTGAGCTTTCCTCTCTTCCCAAATCTTGTAACTCCCTTCCGTGGAGCAACTTCATGACAATACATGATCCCCTACATTAAATTCCACGTCCTTTCGATGAAGATCCGCATAACTCTTTTGTCGATCTTGTGCCATTTGTATATCGTTGTCGAATCATTTGGATCTTTTAGGTGAGTCATACGTACTAACTTCGGGTCCCAACAATGTTGCTTCACCCACCTCATCCCAACATATTGGAGAACGACATTTTCGTCCCATATAATGCTTGAATGGAACCATGCCTATATTTGTTTAATAACTATTGTTGTATGAGGATTCCACTGATGGCAAGTACTTATCCCAACTTCCTTTGAAATCTAGGACACGAGTTTTAATATATCTTCAAGAGTTTGAGTAGTCCTTCGATTGCCCATCCGTTTGAGGATGGTATGCCAAACCAGATAAATGAAATTCGTGCCCATAGCTTTCTAACCCAAAATCATGAAGTGAATCTTGGGTCACGATCTAAAACTATGGATCTTTGGCATGCCATGCAATCTCATAATCTCATTTACGTACATACGAGAAAAGGCGTTCAAGGAATAAGTCTCGTATCGGTAAGAAATAAGCGGAACTTGGTTAATCTATCAACAATAACCCAAATAGCATTGATGCCTTGAGAAACCGCAGGAAGACCCATAACGAAATCCATAGTAATGTGTTCCCACTTCCATTCCAGGAATCTCAAGTGGTTGCAGCGGACCCTTAGGTACAAGAGATGCTCGCGCTTTACACGTTGCAGAGTTAAACACATCGAGATAAACTTTGCAATCTCTCTTCATATTGTTCCACCAAAATGTATGTCGAAGATCACGATACATTTTAGTACTTCCGGATGGATTGCAAATGGCGTGTTATTGCCTCCATCATAATCTTGTACTTCAAATCAGTCGTTAGGAACACAAAGTGCAGAGTGGACTCGAGTATCAATTCTCGCTTAGGAATAGCTCCTTCTTGTACTTTCTTCTTTATACGCATCAATTTCTCGGGTGGGTGGCTTGAGCGATCTTAACTTTTTCTATTAAAGTTGGCTCTATCGTTATACTTGACATCATCGCACTTTCGTTCCGATATGATCTTCTACTCATCGCGTCGCCTACCACGTTCGCTTTCCGGGATGGCATGATCGAGAACATGTCTTTGAAATGAGTATCCTCTTGAAGTTCTTCAAGCTCTTCCACATTCCTTGCTCCATTCGAATTTTGTATCTCTACGAGTCATTTGCGTTAATGGAATAGCGATTCGAGAATATCCTTCAACGAATCTCCGATAATAACCAACTAAGCCTGAAAGCTACGTATTTCGATAATCGACTTAGGTTGCTCTCAACTGCTGACTCATATCCCAATCTTGGATGTACGTCACAATGACACCTATCGATTTCTTATCGCACGAATATGGCGCCCCTACAGAGAGTTCGGCTTGGGTGAATTCCACAAAGGAAGTCACAAAATAAAGGCTCAGTACCAAATTCTATAGTTGAATTTTAACTCACGAAGTTCAATAGGAGCCATTCGATATGAGATTTTAGAAATGAGTTTTGTCTAGGGTTCAAAGTCGATACAAAATTTAATATCAGGGGCTTTGGGAGTAAGCCAAGAAATTCTTGAAATCGTGGGAAAAAATCAATAACAATGAGGAATATTATTCAAATCGGCGTGTCTTTATTCAAATCCATAACATGGACTAAGAAAATTTGACATCCGTAATAAACAAATGACTTTATGGCTTGATATGAAAATGTTTGACTACAATGGTTTGATTGCTTGAATTGAATAACGGTTGCTTAGGAATATGAAAACTAACAACCTTACGAAAATAATCAATTTCGGCGTGATGAGTAGTTAACCTTAAAATCACATCAAAAACAAATATCTCTATAGAAATAAGGTTAACGAGGTAATGTGATAGTGCTGACTTGAATCAAGCAAGATTAATAAGCGAGTGGATGTGATGAAAGTTTCTCCTAACGGAGTTTCCACGGATAGGTCAAAGTCTAATTTCTCCGGAGTCAAGTTTAAGCGTTGAAAGTAAGTAAGAGAGATAAAGAATGGGTAGAACCAATATCTAGTAAGGTATATACTCATAAGAATTTATAAT